>CP136060.1:100447136-101647136 GCA_032464435.1 Aegilops umbellulata
AGCAGCAGCTCCTCCAGTAGCGGCGGCTATCCTGGGCGGCCGCTCCGCCACGCCCGGCTCGCCGAGGGGGAGGGGCCCTCGCGCCGCCGCTCTTCGGTGAAGTGCAAAGAGTAGGGCTCCGACTTGGTTGAGGTGCTGATCACGCTGATCCACGAGCTCCGAATCCGCCTGGCCCTTGCTTTTGATTTTCTTCATTTCTTTCCTACATTTGGTTTAAGCTGCCTTGGGTGGGCGTGTAATGAACAATGGCATGTATGCATGAAATTGAAGTCTGCTGTTATTCGTTCTGGACAAAATTACTTAGCTTGTGTGCTGCGCTTGTCATGAGACGAAGTCCTAAGGCGAGTGGCCTCCTGATGTCACGAGCCCCCAAGCGAATCATGAGGACCGCCGGGCTCGGAGCCCCCAAGCGCAGATGAGCCTTGGTGAGCTGAGGAGGGCTCGCGCCCTTGAGCTCACCTGAGAGCGCGGAGCGAGTACTGATATGCCAAGGCCTGAGCAGGCTTGGCGAAGTAAGTAATGAGGGCTGAAAAGCCTGACGCCAGAGCCTGAGCAGGCTTGGCAAGGTGAGGTCGTGAGGTCACGGTAGCAGAGAGCTGAGACCGGCCGGATCCCAGCCCCCACGCGTGAGGCGTGCGAGGGAGGACAAGCGGCCCAGACCAGATGGAAGAACTGAACTCGAGAGCAGCGCGAGAAAAACGAGCGAAACCAGAGCAAATCGCGATAAACTCGAAAAACTTCACAACACGGGGTAGAGGAAGGGCTGACAACCAAGGAAGTAGAAAAGGCTGACAGCCAAACACCAAGGCGAAAAAAGAAAAAAGGTTGCGTCCGACCCCTAGCTACGTCTTCTTCCCAGCGCGGAGCTAAGGACTGCCACTGGGACATGGGTGGGAGCCCGATCTGAGGGCCCGTAGGCAACGCACAGGAGACTCCGAGGCGTGTACAACCCCAACTCATTATTACGTGAGAGTGTCACGAGCGGAGACCTTCACGGGCACGAAGCCTTGATTGTCTTCACGGGCATGGAGCCTTGATTATGGATAGAACCTCTGAGGTGCTGAATGTTCCAGGAATTCTGGATGAGTATCCCATCCTGTGTCTCCAGGCGCACAGCGCCAGGCCTAGAGACACGGGTGATCCTGAGAGGACCCGCCTGGAGAGGACCCGCCTCAAGACCAAGTCACCAACTTCCAATGTTCTTAAGCGGACGCTGCGGCAATGATACCGCCGCAGCGCCTGCTGATATCGTGCTGCCCTGAGCGCAGCACGGTGGCGGCCCTCCTCGCCGAGCACGAGGTCCATCCGCTAGGCGGCGTCTTCGCATTCCTCATCGAAAGCCAAGACCCGTGGGGAGCGACGCTTGACCTCGTGAGGGAGGACCGCCTCCGCACCATAAACGAGAAAGAACGGGGTTTCTCCCGTAGGTTTGGTTGCAGTGGTGCGGATTAACCACAGCACAGACTGGAGCTCGTCGATCCAGCCCCTGCCGCAGGCCTCGAGCATTTTATTGAAGCTACGCGTCTTGAGGCCACGCAGGACCTCTGCGTTGGCGCGTTCGGCCTGCCCATTGCTCCTGGGGTGGGCCACTGAGGCGTAGCAGATCTGCATTCCAAGGTTAGCACAATATGATCTGAATAGATTGCTCGTGAACTGTGAACCGTTATCCGTGATGATGCGGTTGGGGACGTCGAAGCGGGTCACGAGGCCCTTGATGAACTTGACTGCGGATCCTGTGGGAATCGTGTGGACCGGCTCCACCTCGGCCCACTTGGTGAACTTGTCGACGGTGACATAGATAAAACGGTAGCCCCCTGCCGCTCGGGGGAACAGTCCCAGGATGTCCAGCCCCCAGACCGCGAAGGGCCAGGAGAGCGGGATGGTCTGAAGACCTTGCGCTGGCTGATGGATTTGCTTGACATGGAACTGGCATGCCTCGCAGGTTCGCACGAGCTCCGTGGCGTCGTCCAACGCTGTGGGCCAGTAGAAGCCGCTGCGAAAAACCTTGCCCACGAGGATGCGGGACATCGAATGATGGCCGCAATCCCCTCCGTGGATGTCGGCCAGCAGCTCTTGTCCTTGCTTCCTCGAGATGCATTTTAGCGAGACGCCGTTAGGGCGCCTCCTGTAGAGCTCACCGTCTTGGATGTAGTAGGCCGAGGCCTGCCGAGCCACGCATTTCGTGTCTTCCTCCTTCTCCGGCAAAGTGCCGCCCAGTAGGTATGCCTTGAGCTCCTCAGTCCAGCAATCTTCCTCGGGTTCGGCGGCCTTGGGAGCCGCTGGAAGCCCCTCATGTGTGGATACCAGCTCCGGAGTAGATGGCACTGCGGATGGCCTAAGCAAGCGCTCCTCGAAGACACCTGGTTCTTGCGGCTCTCGTCGAGAGGCCCGCTTGGCGATGTCGTCTGCTTCCTTATTCGTGCCCCTCGGCACGTGCTGCAGCTCCAGTCCTAGGAACCGCTTCTCCATCTTGCGCACCTCCTCCAGATATGCTTCCATGTGTTCGTCTTTGGGCTTGTACTCTTTGTTAGAGAAGTTGACGAGGAGCTGTGAGTCGCCTTTGATGGTGAGACGCTTTACCCCTAGCGCGATCGCGGCCTTGAGCCCGGCAATTAGGCCCTCGTACTCTGCGATGTTGTTGGAGACCCTTTCACCGTGCTGGAAGCAAAGTTGCACAGTGTAGCGGAGCTTGTCCTGAGTGGGTGATACCAGCACGGCACCAGCCCCTGCGCCGAGGCGCGAGAAGGCACCATCGAAATATACCACCCATCCATCTGGAGTTTCGTCACCCGGGGCCAGCGAGCGGTCCTCGCCGGCCCCCTGGTCCAAAGCGTCGGTCCACTCTACCACGAAATCAGCCAGCACTGCCCCCTTGATGACCCGCGTGGTGCTGAACTCCAGCTGGAATGCCTGCAGCTCGATGTTCCACTCAGCAATCCTCTCGACGACGTTCGGGCCCCGGAGGACCTTCTAGGGGGTAGGCTGAGACGACCTTGATGGGATGGCCTTGAAAATAGTGGCGCGGCTTCCTGGAAGCAATGAGGAGCGCCAGTAGCAGCTTTTGGGGCATGGGGTAGCGCGAGCGAGCGTCGCAGAGAATGGTGCTGACGAAGTACACGGGATGCTCCATGAGGGTCGGTGATGCGGGATCCTCAAGCGCTTCTGATGGCTCAGGAGCCTTACATAGGCCGGCGGGGTCGCCAGACGTTGCGGCCGCGTCGGCCCCTGAGGACCTGTCGTGAGGCAGCAAAGTTCCGGAGGGCTTCGGGTTGTTCCGCGAGCTCTGACCCCTGACCCTTTCCTCTCATGCCACTACCAGCGCCGCGCTGGCGGAGTGAGGCGTAGCAGCGAGATAAAGGACCAAGGGCTCCCGAGGCCTTGGCGCCACCATAACCGGCGGGCTGGTGAGGTACTTCTTAAGATCTTGGAAGGCGGCGGCGGCCTCCGGAGTCCACTCAAAAGGCCCCTTCCTCTTCATGAGCTTGAAGAAGGGGAGGGCGCGCTCGCCGAGCTTTGAGATGAAACACCCCAAAGACGTCACACACCCTGCAAGTTTCTGCATTTGCTTCAAGGTCGTGGGCGGCTTCATTCTCTCGATGGCTTTGACCTTCTCTGGGTTGGCCTCAATGCCCCGGTGCGAGACCAAGAATCCCAGCAGCTTGCCCGAGGGGACCCCAAACAAACATTTTTCCGGGTTGAGGCTTAAGTTCACCTTGCGCAGGTTGGAGAATGTTTCCTCCAAGTCCCCGATAAGGGTCTTGGCCTCCTTGGACTTGACCACGATGTCGTCGACGTAGGCCTCGGCGTTCCTCCCAAGTTGAGGGCCGAGGGTGATGTGCATCAGCCGCTGGAAGGTGGCGCCTGCGTTCCTCAGCCTGAAGGGCGTGCAGTTGTAGCAATAGGTCCCGCATGGGGTCAGGAATGACGTCTTCTCTATGTCTTGTACTGCGATTTTGATCTGGTGGTAGCCCGAGAAGGCATCGAGGAAGCAAAGTAGGTCGCACTCGGCCGTTGAGTCCATGATCTGGTCGATGCGAGGGAGAGGGAATGGATCCTGAGGGCAGAACTTGTTGAGGCTCGTGAAGTCGACGCACATGCGCTCTTTGCCTCCTTTCTTCGGGACGATGACGGGATTGGCCAACCATTCTGGGTGGCGCACCTCCCAGATAACGCCTGCTTCTTCCAGTTTCTGGACCTCTTGGACGATGAAGGCCTGCTTTTCCGGAGCTTGCCGCCGCGCCTTTTGCTTGATAGGTCATGCGTTCGGGCACACCATGAGGTGATGTTCGAAGACGTGCCTAGGCACCCCGACTAGGTAGGTCGCCTTCCATGCGAACACGTCCTTGTTCGCCCTGAGGAAGGCCACCAACGCCTCCTCTTGCTCTGGAGGCAGGCCCGCACCGATGGTGAAAGTGGAGCTCGCGTCACCCTCATTGACGGGTACCTGCTTGGTCTTGGCGCGATCCTGAGAGAATAGCTGTTTCTTCTTGGCTGGGGTGGCTCCGGCGACCTCCGTAGCCCCCTCTGCGCTTGGGCGAGCCGCGGCAACGGCTCGATAAGCGTGCTCGGGGACCTGAAGGGCGGCCTTGGTGTCTCCTTTGATGGTGATGGTGCCGCTGCTCCCGGGCATCCTGACGATGTTGTAGCCCGGGTGAGTCGCCGCCATGAACTTGGCCAGGGCCGGGAAGCCGAGGATGGCGTTGTAGAGCAAGTGGATGGACGCGACGTCGAAGTCAATGAGCTCGGTCCAATAATTTATGTGCGTCCCAAAGGTGACGGGGAGGCGGACCTGCCTGAGCGGGATGGCCGAGCCCGTGACCCCCGAGAAGGGTTTGGTGGGGAGGAGCCGCCTGTAGGCCACCGGCAGACGGCCAAAGGCCTCCGGGGAGAGGATGCTGAGCCCGGTGCCACCGTCGACGAGGGTCCTTGTGACGGCGACCCCGCAGATGGTGGGGGTGCATATCGTGGGGAGGATGCATGTGCCGGTTGTAGCTCTGGTGCGGTCGCTGGGGCTGAAGACGATGGCGTGCCCCTGCACGTCCAGCCCCCGCGGGGCCTCCTGCGGCTGCGCGGCAGCCCCTAGCTGTCGGAGGTGTGATTTAGCGTGGCGGGGCGACGACGGTGCCTGGGATCCTCCGATGATGCAGGTGACCCCGCGGCACGGTGGCGCCCCACCGGCAGCATCTAGCAGCCTGCCAAGGCGAGCCACCCAAGCGTTAAGCCCCACTGCAGGCGGCCGGCGTCGGAGCATCTCTTGGGCCGCTAGAAGCGCCGCCGACAGAGCCAGGGGAAGTGGGAGTGGCGTAGCAGGCCGCTTCCCAGTGGCCAGGCCAGCGACGGGGACGTCGGCATGGAGGGCGAAGTGCCCGTGAACGACGCGGTCCACCGCCGCCGCCCGGGCAACGGGGACAGCTCCAGCCTCTACGCGGATGCAGCAGGCAGGTGTCGCCATGGCGACGTAGAGCGAAAGAGGGGAGGCGAGGTCGTCGGAGAGGCGTGATCTCGACACGCCCCCTACCTGGCGCGCCAAATGTCGGATTTCGGGCTCCGCAAAACCCTCAAGATTCGAACACAGGGGTGTGACGAAGATCTCTCCCACTACACGTCTACCTAGCGCCTCGCTCTTCTCCTGGTGTTGGGAATGGGATGCAAGCAAGCAAACAAACAAGTAGAACACACAAGAGTTTACCCAGGTTCAGGCCACCTTGCGGTGTAAAACCCTACTTCCTGCTTTGGTGGATTGGCCTCACGAGGGCACGAGTATGAACAAGTACAGTGGTTTCCCGAGCTCAGGAGGCGAGCCCAAGAAGGATGAGGAGGTTGGTGTTCTTGCTCCATCGCTTTGCTAAGTGCTAATGGGTTCGTCCCCCAGTCATCCGTCCTTCTCTATGCTAGGAACCCTAGCTACTTATATAGACGGCCAGGGTCCTCTTCCCACGAAATGTTTAGGCGGGAAGGGAATCTCACAACGGCCATTTGAGTGGGAACACAAGGACGCTCCTATCCTGACAAAAGGTGGTCTTCGCCTGCAAAGAGGGCATGTGGTGACGCAGTGGTGGGCTCGGCAATGACATCCTTCCTATCGTCCTTGCAGTCTTCGGTCTTGTTGCACCAAAGGGGAAACCTTTGTCTCGCCCCTCGGGAACCTGCGCCTGTGCGGTCTCCTTTGCACTGATATGGAAACTGCGCACGCTGGCGCCCGCTGGCACGGTTCGTCATGGCTTGCGTCACTGCCTCCTCCTGAGGCAGCTCTCGCCTTGAGATCTTCGCCCTCCCGAAGCAGCCTAGCTGAGGCCACTCTCGGGAGAGGTCTTGGTCGCCCCTCTGGAGCAGTCTAGGTGAGGCCGCTCCCTGAGGAGGTCTTGGTCATTCTCCTTGCTAGGGTTGGCCTCCCTTGCGAGGCCTTGAGCAGCTGGTCGATCAGCTGGGTCTTACCGAGCCACACTAGGAACGCGACATGGGCCGCAGGCAGGCAAGTCTGGGTACCCTGGTTCCCAGTACGCCGACAGGGGCGAGGGGGAGCGATCCCCGTGGTTTCAAATCCGTTGAAGATCAAGTCTCCGCGGACGTCCGCGGCGTAGTTCAAGCTTCCGAATCTGACCTGATGGCCAGGGGCGTAGCTATCGATCTGCTCGAGATGGCCAAGCGAGTTGGCCCGCAGTACGAAGCCGCGGAACACAAAGATCTGTCCAGGGAGGAAGGATTCTCCTTGGACGACTACACTATAGACGATTGAAGGGGCCATCGAACCTTTTGTCGACGGTGTCGGTGTCAAAATCGGCGGATCTCGGGTAGGGGATCCCGAACTGTGCGTCTAGGATCGATGGTAACAGGAGATGGGGGACACAATGTTTACCCAGGTTCGCACCCTCTCTATGGAGGTAATACCCTACTTCCTACATGATTCATATTGATGAATATGAGTGTTACAAGAGTTGATCTACCACGAGATCGTAATGGCTAAGCCCTAGAAGTCTAGCCTATGAGTATATGGTAATGAATCTGTCCTATCAGGACTATGCTCTCCGGTTTATATTGACACCGGAGAGATCTAGGGTTACATGGAGTTGGTTACATAAGAGGGAATCTTCATAGTCGTTCGCTAAGCTTGTCTTCCACGCCAAGTAGAGTCCAATCTGGACATGGGTATAGTCTTCAGCCTTCACGTCTTCACAACCCATTAGTCCGGCCCAGTAGATAACATGCCTGTCGGCGTTCTGGGAACGGGGGTCCCCAGACTTGCCTGCCTGCGGCCTGCGGCGTGGCTCAAAGGGGGGCCCAGCACGGCCCATCTTCATCAACACAGACCCAAGACCCTCGCGAGGGGCCAAGTCTCGCGGGGCGGACGACATGGAGCTTCCTCAGGCACGGCCTCATCAAGCTGGCTCGTGAGGAGGCAGAGAGATCAAGGCGGGGTACCTCACGAGGTGCCCGTGATGCAAGCCATGACGACCAAGGGCGCCAGGCGGGCACCAGCCCGCGTAGTGTCCTCCTTTCCTCTTTGGTGCAAAGGGAGCAAGCGTAGGCGAGAGCATCAAGCAAAGGCACCCATTTCGGTGCAACGAGACCAAGACCAGCCCAACGGCAGGGAAGAAGTCATTATGGAGCCCAAGCCGGAGTCACCACCAGAGCCTTTGGCAGGCGAGGACCAACTTTAGTCAGGATAAGTGTCGGGGGATATCTGGCCTCCACGAGCACCTATGGGGACGGAGCCCCTTGTCGGTTCGGCGGGGGCGGAGGATGCACAAAGAGCAGATCGAGGCGACACACACACAACGATTTTACCCAGCTTCGGGCCGCATGGATGCGTAAAACCCTACTGCTGCATGTCTGGTTGATTCGGGTTCTTGCTCTGGAGCGCAAGAGGCTACAGTAAGTTGGAGCTAGACGTAGGCGAGGGCCTATTGGGTCCGATCCCCCCCTATACGTGCGCATGGGCCTCCTTTTATATGCCAAGGGGTTTCCCACAGGAAGCGACGCAGGTGAGGGTAAAAATGGCAAGGGATTGTGTGAATAGTGGCCGCACAGTGCTATCGCACCTAACTCTGACGGCGGGGGACAAAGGCATTAAATGCCCGTCTGGATCGCCTGAACAGTGCCGAGGCGGACCGTTAGGAGCGCCTCCGCTCGCCACGGGGGCGACTCTGCCAACGTCGCATGCCATCGCGCGTCTTAGGTTGCGCGGCGCCCCGCCACGTGCCTCTGGGGAAGCCCCAGAGCGACGCGTGGGCAGGTGAGCTGGAGCGCAGGCCTGATGTGGTGGTTTGCCGCGGCAAGTGGCTTGCCGCGGCAGTTGCCTTGCCGCACCTAGGAGCTTGCCGCTCGCCAGGCCTTGCCGGGGCGCGCGGCGCGCCGCGGCGGGCTTCTCTTGGGGTGCCTTGGCTTGGCCGTCCCGGCGAGCTCCTCTCGCCGGGGCCTTGGTGCTTCGGCTTAGTCGTCCCGGCAAGCTCCTCTTGCCGGGGCCTTGTCGCCTTGGCCCGGCAAGCTCCTCTTGCCGGACCTTGCCTTCTCGACCCGGCAAGCTCCTCTTGCCGGGGCTTGGTCTTCTAGGCTCGATCACTTGGCCTTCGTCCGGCCCGGAAAGGGACGTGGAGACTCTTGTCGCTCCCCTGGCAGGCCTTGCCGCGGGAGGCTACTGCTGCCCGTGCACAAGTTCGGGGTACTAAGGTACCCCTACTTTAGTACACCGACAGGAGCCCCCGGGTCTGGGCCATACACGGTGCCGAGCGTTGTTGGGCCAGGCCCTAACAGTGCACGGGCACGCGTGGCCTGGGTTGCGCTGCTCCTTAATTCCGTGCCCGTCGCGCCCTCCCCAAGTGGCGCGCGCTTATCGCGGCGTCGTGGGGGGGCGAGGCGTGCGAGGCGTGCATGACGTGGGTGGCGTGCGCGGGACTGAGGCCCGCAGGCATGCGTCACGTCGTGCATGATCTCTTTTATTTGGCGAAGCGAAACGTCCGCCCCCACTTTCAAGTGGGGGAGAGAGAGGTCGCCTCATCAGTCGCCTCGGCCCTGCTCGCCCGCCACGCGTCCTCCATGCGCTTGGGGTCGCGGTGGTGGAGGCAGGAAGCCGGGCCGACGCGGGTCGAAGTAGAGGGTCGGCCCCGTCGCCTGCCCTTCCTCTGCTTTGATTGGTTGGGCGGGGCGGCCAAGCCCCCACTCCGCCCCTTTATAAGGAGCGGAAGGGGATGACGAGGGTCCGCACTCCTTCCTTCTTCCTTCTCTTAGATCCCTGGTCCCCTCTCCCCAGCTGTGATGGAGGAAGGGAACCCTGGTCCTTCTTCGATGGCGGCAAGGGTTGCCGCCAGGCAGCGAGCCCCTCCTCCCCTTGCACCCGCGGCGGCGGAGCCAACCGTAAGGGGAAGGGGGAGGGGGCGAGGCCGCGGACGAGGCCGTGGACGGGGCCGAGGCGCTCGAGGCGGGCAGGACGGCGCGCCAGCCTCGCCTCCGCCGGCGGCTCCGTTTCCCCCGGTGGTTCATCTCGGGGACGACCCCTACGAGTTCATCATCAGGCTGCGCTGGGCGCCTCGCCGTCGCCTCCGCCTCCCGGCCCCCTTCGCGGACGTCTTGGAGGCGGAACAACACGAGACGCTGAGGCTGCGCATGAGGGGCTGGGGGATCAGTGGTACGCGAGTCCACGTCGAATCCCGAGCCCCCGGCGTGATGTGTCTGGGTTGAGGGTGGAAGTCGTTCGCCCGGATCCACAGCTTGACGGTGGGGTTCACCCTCCATTTCAAGCTGATGGAGGGCGATCTGCTCTCCGTCAAGGTCTTCGGGGACCTCGGCACCCGGGCCCGGTGCTGCGTGGATAGCTCCTCCGACAGCGAAGGCTCCTCCTCGAGCGAGAGTGACGAGGAGGGGAGCGACAGCGACGACGAGGGCGGGCGGTCGCCGGGGTGACGGGCACGACTAGGCGCTAGTCACAGCTCCGCGTGGCACCGGCGACCCCCATCGTCCGCGTCGCTGGCGCCGTGAACTCCCCGGGGTCGTCTCCTTGGGCGGCTGGCGTAGGGAGGATGCGGAAGAGGAAGAGGACGGGAGGCAAGGCCGCTGCCTCGTCTTCCAACCTCACCCCAGACGCCGTCACCACCCCTGCTCGCGGCGACGACCACCGGGGTCTTCTCTCCGGCCCGGCAAGCTCCTCTTGCCGGGGCTTCGTCTTCTCGGCCGGAGTGGCGAGGCTGCGGAAGAGGCTGGCGGCAAGGCCGTCAACTCGGAGTACGAGGGCTAGATGCCCTCGACAGCGTGTTGACGTCTCGCCGCCTCCTTCTCGAGCTCCGCTTCCGGCGTCGCCGTCTTCTTTCGGCCTCCGGAGCTCCGGGGTGGGGCCTCGGACGCTCTCTTGGCGTCTTCTGCCACCCGTAGCTCGTCTAGGTGCCCCTTTTGCCCGTCTCACCTCCTTGCCGTACCTCCTGAGGAGAGAGACAAGAAAGGGATTACGGGCACCTTATCTCTTTTTATCTTGTAAGCCCTCGGGCCTTAGTTGCATTAAAATCTTGTAATCCCATCTTTCATGTTTTTCATTCTCTCTGAACTGTACCTGAGTGGAATGTTTTTAATGAAAAGGGGTTGTTTGCCGGATCATTTGTCTCGCGGGTACATCCCGCGGCAAGGGGCGGACCCTTTGCACCGTTAAGATAGACACTTCCCCGCCCGGCAACGGACCCTGCCATCCCCCGCGCCCCTTGGCCCTCCTCCCGCTCTAGGCGGAGGCAGGGAGAAGGCGGGTTCTGGCCCCTCGCTTCCTCCCCTTGCCGCCGCGGCTACTATCCGAAGCGGGCCCCGGGAACGCGCTCTGGGGTTTGCCGCTTAAGAGAGCACGGCAGCTTTTTTTGGAGGAAGCAAGGTTTTCACATTCCGCAGCTCACGAGAGAATGCATGATAAGGGATGTAAAGACTTATCTGAGGTTGCAGCCCCCGGCAACTCTGGCTTGTCGGGAGGCGGGTGCTGGCTCGTCCTTCTCCCCTTCTTTGTCCTTGAGCGGCTCGGCAAGGGTAGGCGGTTCCCGCGAGCCAAAGGGAAAGGACGGGAAAAAGACACGGATTCGACCTCCAAGTTAGGGGTTAGCGACTGTTAGGCACTATCGACCCTAACCAAGGACGAGACTCGACTCAGCATGCATGCTAAAACTTGGGGGGGCCCAGCGCGTAATTGCGGCCAGGGTCTGCGCCTGGCTTTGTACAAAGGATTACATGCGTCTGCGGCAAGACTTTTGTACAAAGAGTTGGTTGCCGGACGGGGTCCGACAACCGCGCCTTACGGGTAAAACTTGTGAAGATGCTCAATGTTCCAGGAATTGCTCACCGGAGTACCATCTTCGGTCTCGAGGCAGACGGCGCCGGGCCTCGTGGCTCGTTTCACCCAGTAAGGGCCTTCTCACTTCGGCGTCAACTTGTTGTGTATCTTGGCCGACTGAACGCGCCGAAGAACAAAGTCGCCTTCCTCGAGGCTCCTGGCCTTAACTTTGCGGCTATGATAGCGACGCAGAGCTTGCTGGTAGCGAGCGGATCGCACAGCGGCCTGGAGACGATCCTCCTCGAGGAGCAGTGCGTCATCTTCACGCGACCGCTCTTGCTCAAGCTCATCATAAGCGAGCACTCGAGGTGACCCGTATACGAGTTCCGTGGGGGTAACTGCTTCTGCTCCATAGATTAGAGCAAATGGTGTCTGGCCGGTGGCTCGATTTGGCATCGTTCTGACCGACCAAAGAACCGCCGGCAGCTCCTCGATCCAGTTCCATCCGCGCTTGAGCCTCCACGAGCACCTATGGGGACGGAGCCCCTTGTCGGTTCGGCGGGGGCGGAGGATGCACAAAGAGCAGATCGAGGCGACACACACACAACGATTTTACCCAGCTTCAGGCCGCATGGATGCGTAAAACCCTACTGCTGCATGTCTGGTTGATTCGGGTTCTTGCTCTGGAGCGCAAGAGGCTACAGTAAGTTGGAGCTGGACGTAAGCGAGGGCCTATTGGGTCCGATCCCCCCCCCCCTCTACATGCGCATGGGCCTCCTTTTATATGCCAAGGGGTTTCCCACAGGGAGCGACACAGGTGAGGGTAAAAATTGCAAGGGATTGTGTGAATAGTGGCCGCACAGTGCTATCGCACCTAACTCTGACGGCGGGGGACAAAGGCATTAAATGCCCGTCTGGATCGCCTGAACAGTGCCGAGGCGGACCGTTAGGAGCGCCTCCGCTCGCCACGGGGGCGACTCTGCCAACGTCGCATGCCACCGCGTGTCTCAGGTTGCGCGGCGCCCCGCCACGTGCCTCTGGGGAAGCCCCAGAGCGACGCGTGGGCAGGTGAGCTGGAGCGCAGGCCTGATGTGGTGGTTTGCCGCGGCAAGTGGCTTGCCACGGCAGTTGCCTTGCCGCACCTGGGAGCTTGCCGCTCGCCAGGCCTTGCCGGGGCGCGCGGCGCGCCGCGGCGGGCTTCTCTTGGGGTGCCTTGGCTTGGCCGTCCCGGCGAGCTCCTCTCGCCGGGGCCTTGGTGCTTCGGCTTAGTCGTCCCGGCAAGCTCCTCTTGCCGGGGCCTTGTCGCCTTGGCCCGGCAAGCTCCTCTTGCCGGACCTTGCCTTCTCGACCCGGCAAGCTCCTCTTGCCGGGGCTTGGTCTTCTAGGCTCGATCACTTGGCCTTCGTCCGGCCCAGAAAGGGCCGTGGAGACTCTTGTCGCTCCCCTGGCAGGCCTTGCCGCGGGAGGCTACTGCTGCCCGTGCACAAGTTCGAGGTACTAAGGTACCTCTACTTTAGTACACCGACAATAAGTGTACCAGATGTTCCCCTTCAAAATGGCCAATTGTTGGCGCCCTTCCCGCTCAATATTTGGGAAGAGGCCCAGGGCCTTTGCTTATAAATAGGACTAGCCACCCCCAGGGTAGGGGCAATCAATCAAGAAATCAGAGAGAGAGAAGGGTGACTGAACTCCTCCTAGCAGTTCATCGCCCCAGCCAAGAACAGACCCTCGCGAGGCTGTTCTTCCTTGTATTGCTCATCATCATGAGCCCAAGCGGCAATCCACCACACCACAAACTGGAGTAGAGTATTACACCACAACGGTGGCCCGAACCAGTATAAACCCTGTGTCTCTTGTGTTGTTCTTTCCATAGCTTAGATCTTAGCAAGGCAGTGGGGTATAGGTAGGTAGAAGGCGAAATCTCCGCGCGCACCCCAGTGTTCGAACCTCAAGGGTCTGCCGGAACCCGAAATTCGACAATGTCGGACGGCCGAGGACCCCTCAGTCCAGGACTCCCTCAGTAGCCCCTAAACCTGGCTTCAATGACGAGGAGTCCGGCGCGCAAATTGTCTTCGGCATTGCAAGGCGGGTTCCCCTTCTTCCGAACTCCAAGATAGTCTTCGGATGTAGTAAATATCTAGACCTGTGTATGTAATTGTAGAAAATACAATACTCCACGAGTCCAATCTGCTGACAACTGTTTGCGACATTGTATCATGCCTGCCCGGTTTATTTATTCCAACCGTTGGCTAGCCCGTCGCCCCACGTCTCGGGGAGCGGTTTTATTGGCAGGTCTTGTCAAAGCAGAGATCATGCCCCCCTATTCACGGGATTTTCAATAACGCAGGTGTGGATAACCCAACCGTCCCCAGGGTACAACTCTTTGAGGATAGGTAAGTTTCGAGACCCGGGAGGGGACGCTCGATATTCTTGGCCTTTATATAGGGACCCAAACTTGTCTTTTTCTTCCACGCTTGTTTCTTCCTCAACCCCAGCCACCTCGAGTTCTATCCCTCGAGTTTCAACCACCACCAGCCCCAATCATGTTCGGGCCCAGCCGTTCAGGCCGGTGGGTGACCTCTTCTGTCACAGAGGAGGATATTGCGAAGCTCCGCGTGGCGAGGTATGTGACACCAGAAATCCTTCATTGGCTTCCTGCCAAGGGGCAAGTTATTCCCACCCCCAAATCCAGCGAGAGGGTAGTATTTGTGTCACACTTTCTCCATGGGTTAGGGTTCGCGCTTAACCCCTTCGTCCGGGGGCTCATGTTCTACTATGGGCTAGATTTTCAAGATCTGGCCCCGGACTCCGTCCTCCTCATCTCGACATTTATCGTCACGTGTGAGGCCTTCCTCCGGACTCCTCCGCACTTTGGTTTGTGGCTCAAGACTTTCGATGTGAGGCCGCGGGTGACGGAGGAGGTGCAGGCAGAGTGCGACAACGTTATAATAAGCAAGCTTGCCAGCGCGGTTTGGTTTGAAGGATCTTTCGCCGAGTATTCCGACCTATGGCAGCAGGGGTGGTTTTATGTCAACGAGCCGCAGGGCTCCAAGTGGGCAGCTACGCCCGCGTGCCGACCCGGCCCTCCAACTCAGCTCGCTTCATGGATCAATAAGGGATTAGACAGGGGGTCCGCCAATGAAGTGCAGACTCTGCAAAGTCGCATCCGAAGCCTTACCAAGAAGGGCATCAAACTCATGAACGTTGTTCAAGTAATGCTAGTCCGCCGGACCCTGTCATGTCAGCGACGGCCTCTCCATATGTGGGAGTTCAATCCAGAAGGGCGGCGACTCTTCAGCACTTCTTCGGCGCTACGCACGAAGGGATGTGGAGATTATATTTCGGGGAGCGAGAGCAATGTCCGGACACCACTGAAGACGTTGGCCTTGACTGCAATCATCCAGACACTCCGGTAAGTACTCAATCTCCGAACACCTTTCATTCAAGCATCTCTTGACAAGATACTAAACGACCCGTCCTTGTATAGGACTGGATAAAGAAAGCGGTGTTGATCTGGTGTCCAGCTCCCCTTCGCGAAGACCCCGCGTCCGCCCTTTTGCCCTGGGGAAAAGGTGTAGAAGGGGCCTTCTATAGCAAGAAGAGGGTCGCTTCTGGAGGTCAGGAGGGGAAACCTTCCAAGAAAGGGAAAACGCAATCGTCGGGCGGCTTGGGTCGGGCAAGCGATGTCGATGTAGAGCTTGATGATGAGGACGATCCTCCGGCCAGACCGTAAGTGACACAAGGTACTTTAACCATACCTCATTCCTTTCTTATTACCGAAGTAATCCTCCGATATATGCATGTCCTCGCAGGTTAACGCCTGGTGTTTCTCAATCGTCCTCCTCCTTGGGAGACCTTCTGCCGGAGATGATGGAGAGTGACAGGCCTTCTCTGGCCTCCTCGCCCAATAGGGCGGATGATCTTGAGGTGTCGTCCCGGAGGGCTCCTTCCCACCGGCAAATAGCACAGGAAACGAGGAAGGAGTTGCCCGAAGGTGGCGCCTCTGTCACTCAGGGTTCGGGGATCAAGAATGACGGGCCCGAACTATCCGGTTTACAGCCAGAGGCGATTCTGGAGGCGGGTAAGCGGATTCCTTCAAAGGAGTGTCGTGCTCCGACAGCGGTGTCCGAAGACCCAGGAGTGCCGGGGACGCTGACGGACGTGCTGCGACGAGCGTCCGTTTCGGAAGAGCACCGTGCCTTAATGGTTACAATGGTCGAAAAGGTTCTCTCCGTGAAGAGCGGGTTGGACGAGGCCTTTACGAGCCTTCTGAGAGGCTTTGAGGTTTGTGATGTAATGTTGCCAATTGAATGATATTGACAGAATGCACCTGGTGTATGCAGTAGCCCCTGAGACTCGGATTGCCTTCCGAAGGAAGCAATCGGAGGATCAAAAAGATATGCTCAGGTACTAATCTTGATTTAATTTGGAATACAGACTACCGCCCCTCCTGCCACTACTCGAAATACGGAGGTGGCCGAACTGCAGCGAAAGCTGGATATTGCGGAGGATGACATTGCATTGATCAACAAGCGTCTTGACGACTCGCAAGGTATATATTTCGAGCATTCCTTACACCAATGTGCTTGTAATTTAAGCCTGACTCTGAAAAAGAGTTTTATATGAAATGTGCATGAATGCAGATGGTGCCGCCACCGTGGAAGCCCTTCGGGCGGAGCTGGCCCGGGTCAAGGAGCAGACCCGTTTAGTTATGCGGCTGCTGAAAAGGCATCGGCTGAGTTGAAAACCGAACAAGCTGCGCGGCGCCAAGACAAGGAGAAGATGTCCACCATGGCGCACGAGTTAGAGAATGTGGCTAGCCGTTGTAAACTTCTTGAGAAGGAAAATGAAGCCAAAACAGCTGAACTTGATAAGGCCTTACGAGAGGCAAGAGAAGCACAGTCCGAATCCAGAGCAGCCCGAGAGGAGATCCAGCAAGCTAGGGAGATTGTGGCTGGCAAGCCCTTTTTGCTACAGGCTAAGTTCGGTGATCCGAACTATGCTCAGCTTAACCAAGTGTGGAGTTCTCCGGACAATTTTTTAGACTTGTCGAAGAGTTCTTCCGATGCGGCACAGTTTTACCATGCGCAAGAGGGGTATGCAACGGAGAAGCTTTTCTAGTCGCAATTTGGCACGTCGAAGCGCCCTCTATTGCTGAATGAACAGATGTCCCAGTGGGCCGAGCTGCATAGGATATCTGGCGCTGCCATGAAGAGCGTCATAGTCCGGTTGTGGCCGACTGAACCTGTTACGAGTAGTTACTTCGGCCTGGTGCAACGGCTTGTTGATGCGGTGGCGCATATCGACGCTGTGAAGCGGTCGGCGTGCATTGAAGGTGCATGGATGTCCTTCGCCCGAGTCAAGACATTCTGGGGGAAGATGAAGGCCATCGATGTTGCGGCGAAGAGTCCACCCAAAGGCAAGGACCATCCGGAACCGGAGCATTATTTTGAAGACGTCCTAGAGGGCGCCCGCTTGATAGAGGGTCAGTGCTCGAAAAACATAATGTTCGAGTGATGTGTATAAGTGTTGCAACAGACAACTTTATGGTTAATCTGTTTTCATCTTTTGCTCGAAAGCTTGTATTCCTTCTGTGCGGCCGTTTTAATGTAATCTGAAAGTTTTCCACTCGTCGGCTTCAGCCCCCTCGTAGGAAATACGGGGGTGTTAGGAAAAGCATTGAATCACTCTTTATCCAACATCTCTGTCCATAAAGGAGGTGATAATGCGGCGAACCAGGCAATCGGACTATAGGGCGTTAACACTTTCACTTAGCCATAGGAGTTTTATGGCGGGGCTACGACATAGCCCCTGGTATGTATGTGGCGTATTATAATTTTTGTGCCTTAAATGTTTTTATCTAAAAAAGATCCTTCGTGTGACACGGAGAATTGCTAAAGATTCGAATAAGTCATCAAGTGGTTGACCAACTCTCGCCGCATCATGATAGTCAGTTTTCGGCTTTCTCAACCGAGGTGCTCGTCCGGTCAAAGCCAGGGCACAATCGCAGTAGTTCTCCCTTTACTACCCTAGCCGATAGAGCGGAACGTAGGGTAGCAAGCACAGGAGCCGGGCAACCTAATTATTGACCAAAGACAATGATTCGGAGCTGATGCATATAAGGCCAAACTTGCGACGCCGGAGTACGCTATAGAGCTGTTCGGACTTTTATTGGCGACTCATTTGTTCCTATACCGAGCCCCTGGCAGGTTATGTCGAGGTGCGTCTTGTAACACAGTCGTTAGGGCCGTACTCATTGTAAGAAGAGTATGGAAAATTAGTTCGGATATAGTTTACTGGGAGTGGAGCAATAAGCCAATGATAAATTCGTATATAAAAAGGGAAAACCACAACCCGGCTATTTGACATGCTCGGGGTCGGGAACGGAGGAAAAAAGGCATAGTACATGCTCAGAATAAAGAGTGCAGTCTACAAAAAGCGACTCTGCCAAGTTAAAAGCGTCCCATCATAAATGGAATTTCAACAAATTAGAAGCAGTGCATGCTATAAATCATATGAAAGATGCAACTAATATCGCACTGCATATACTAAAGGTGTCTCGTCATGTTGATTGATGCGGGATACAAAAAAACAATAGTTTTATGTAACGACATGCTTAATAGACAGATGTACTATGTACTAAATACAGGAAGGCATGTCACATTAACAGGTATAATGTATAAGCTAAGCAGACTTACACATGCAGTTTAACCAGATTGGAAGAATTACAATCTAGACACCATATGCAACATGCAACCACATATCACGCTGCCAAGTTAGAGCAAGCACCTGCGATGCTAGTGTAGGGGAAATGATGTAATCAACTACAGAGCTACGTTCACTATCTTCATGTAGCATTTCTGTTTCTTGAGAATCATGTCGGGAGGCTAACGCTGCATTCTTTAAATGAGGAGTAGTCCCCTTGCCTGCTTGCCTCGTCATAAGTGATTGATGAGGGATACACAAGAACATTAGTTTGATGTAAGAACATGGTTAATACACAGATGTACTAGTATGTAACAAAAACAGAAAGGCATGTCATATTCAAAGGTATAATGTGTAAGCTAAGCAGATGCAATTTAACCAAATTGGAAGCAATACAAGCTAGACATCCGGCTGGAGTGGTGAGCATGATCATCTAGGACCTGAGAGCCTGGTGGGAGGCGGGCTGCTTCGCCACCATCGCAGCTTTTAGTTGGCTTCCAGGTGATGCCTATCTTTGCTGGGCTTGTCACTGGCTCGGTCAGTGCCCTGACTAGCTATTTGTCTTCTAGTGCTCACGGGATGGTGGTTCATGTAAAAAAAATATCTTTCCTTATCTTATTGATTTCGGCCTTTTGAATACAAGCTAGACACCATATGGAACATGCAACCACATATGACACCGCGAAGTTAAAGCAAGCACCTGGGATGGTGGTTCATTGCGAGCGAGGTCATCAACTCTAGAGCTACGTTCCCCGTCTCCATCTGCTGACACTGCACCCATTAAAGCGTTGAAACGTGTCTTGCTCAGCCGCACAACAATCTGGAGCGACTTATCTCTTTTCTTTTTGGCTTATCTCATGGCAGCAGAGTCTGAAATACCGTTGCATAGAAACACAACAATGAGAGTAAGGGTGAAGTGTGTGCAGAACTAGTGCACTGTAAAAGTAGCAGATAGCAGGTGGCTGAAAAATAAATGACAGGAGACATATGATAGCTCTACAACATTGCATGGCAAACAAAATTAGATTCTACTCCGTATGGTTTTGTAATATATGAGCACAGGAAATGCAGGTACTCCTCCAGCACACCATCACATGTGGTCATATCTAAGATAACAGTCGACTAAAAATAAATAGGTCAGTCGATTTTTTTAATGAACCATGTGATCTATAAGGAATGGGCAGATGGCCTTCGTCTACCTCCCGCCAGTCACTGTTGACGATCTTTCTCGAACCGCCAGCGACCACCGGCCCAGACCCCTGCCTCCGTCGCCTCGCCCTCCCATCGACCTCACACCACCGCCGTGCTTGGCAGCGCCCCCAGGCCATCCCTTTAATCCCGGCCGACCTATAGATCGGGCGCCAGTAGCTCTAGGCCACACACGCCCCTAAGATAAACACGAAGGCGCTGCTTCCCCGGCGTAATAGGCGTACTAGCGCCTGTTACACCGGGGAATGCTTCCGTTAATTAGGAATCAGCTGGCCAGAAATTGAAATTCAGGGGGGCGACGGACCTCTAGCTAAGGTGAAATAGTATATGAGGACAAACCTTGTGCATCGCGAGTTACTAGGAACATCTAGTATCAAGAAGAAGCGGTCAACTAGTGTCTTCTGTGGGATGAATACCATGCAAGCAGAGACGTAAGATTTGCACGAATAAGGGAATAGGAGTACCTTTTTCGGTTGCCGGTGTGGTCACCCCCACATGTCGCGCCGATCTTCTTGTTTTTACCGGGGAAACCGATGTTCTGGAGGGTGCATGCTTGGATGAACCCATGGCCAAATTGTTGACTGTGTTGCCGTGGCCGTATGTCGGCGGAGGAGAAGCAGATCCGAGGACGCGAAGGACGGCGTAGCAGGAACAACTCCGGTGCGGTGGAGGGTGGCGAAGTTGGAGCGGCAGCGGTGAGGCGCAGGACGGCGTGGTTGAACTGGCTCGGGTACGGATGGCTCGGCCTCGGCTTCAACTACTAGCCGTGGAGGGCGTTGCGGTTGAGGTTGCGGTGGACGACGACGTCGGGGTATCGGCTCCGGCATGATGGAGGAGGGCGGCGGTTGATGGGTGGGATGGGGTGGCGGACGGAGGACGTCGGGGTTTCGCGGCTGGTGGAGAGGTAGCTTTGGCGCCCACGGAGTACGAATGGGGGATCGGACGGGTGGGGAGGAACCATGTTTCGGTCTGGGACGTGCTTGTTTTTGGCTTTTTTGAACAGAAGATGGGACGCGCTTGTTTGAAATTTGGGGAAAGTACAAACTTTGCCCCCCTCTTAAATTTGGGACCTACTGCGGGTCGGGGGTAGGATGGTAATCCCAGGTGTCTCAAATAGTGGGCGGGAGCGATTTCGGCCGCGCGCATGTGTGCTTAGGCGCCATTGTGTATGAATGTTTTTCGGATGCGGTTGTGTGGCATCTAGATGAAGCTACAAACCTACCCCGGTTTAGACCTTTGGACGTCGGGCCGGTAGGTTTCATGGGTCGGAGTTATTAGAAAAGTATTTTCCTTGTACTACCAAACATTGGTCTCACACGGTTTCGGGCGAGTAGAGGCTCTTTTGGAGCTTCGTTCGAAATTTTGAAACACAAGCATTCACGTTTAGAGTACTCTTGAACTATGAGGATTGACCTAAATATACAATGTTATATTTGACCTTGTATGTTTGAAAACCTCATTAAATTATCCGCTTCTTTTTGAAATTTTGACACTTGAAATCCTATAACTACGATTATTTTGGAATGGAGGAGCTAAATTTGAATCTATTTTGTACACGACTACATATGCTATTATGTACAAAATCAGAGCGAAGATTGGTGCCCCCATAATTTAGGTATGGTTTACAAATGCCATGATATCAAATTCAAATAATTGAATGGACTTCATGTTGAATTCGATTTTTTTAAACCACCTTAAGTTGAATTCAAATGTATGCTAGTTCATAGGTAGTAGCTATTTATAATGTCCATTGTGTAACTTTCATATGTATAATGTGCTTTACACACACAACATGAACAATACTCACGTTTATATCCGATTGCTAAAGCTATGCATTGACTGGAGTTCAAAATACTAACTATGTGGATCAATTGTGTCGAATAATAACATAGACATGCTCAAATTCGATAGAATTTAGATGTCTGATGGATCAATGACCGCTCCTTACGCCAATTGCAAATATCATGATCCCATCCTAATATTTGGATACAATTTATATCTTTAATCAATGTGTAGAGCAGTCTTTTACGTGTAGTTTCACTCTCCATCGGTGGTCTCACACACATGCTCACACACTCTCTCCCGAGATGTCTTTCTCGCACACATGCTCTAGATATAACCCTCCCTCTCTCTCATAACCATTTACAACTGTTTTCACTAACCTTTATCACAAGCACTCTTCCTCTCGCAAACATACACACGCACAATCCTCATCGACCCTTTCTATATACATGGACCTGCCTACGTGTCTCATGTACGCACATTATTTTTACGCCTGTCTCTCACGCATTGTCTCACACCTCTCTTCCTAATCGACGAGTATGATTCTAGCAGAGCATTCTGTAGGATGCCCCTTAAAGTTAGGTTGGATGAATAGTAATATCAGAGATAAAGGGGTTACCTTAGTCCGAGAACCTAGGGTTACAAATCCTAGCCGGCTTTGTCTGTGGACACAGAGTCCTTCACAATTCTGCTATCTTTGTCTTGTACGACTAGTCATCCATGGGTCTTCCTAAATGCGTCACGGGCCGACCAATGTGGCGCAGGATGGAACAGAATGAAGGGCCTCACCTCGACCCACCGGACCTCACGCGGTGACACACCCTCTGCCCCCACGTCTCATTGTCTTCTCACACCCACACATACCAACACAAACACCACACACATAGAAAATATCTCCTGGTGCCTCTATTCCCTCCCCCTTGCATATACACACTCAACAGAATGGAATCTCTTGTCGTGACGTCATATTCGTCTCTCTCTCTCTAGACCACTCTCATTTCTCGTGTTATCTCTCCCACGCCCCCCCCCCTCGGCCCATCTATCCATGCCTCTCTCGAATACGTAATACACACACATACCTCTCTAGGCCCCACCAAATGCATCAACTACACATTCACACATGTTACATCACGTACCCCATTGATCTAAAAAGCCCTCTCTTCATGTTTATTTCGCATACAACATTCCTTTTGAATAAAGTGTGGCCAAAAAAATATTTTAGAGTTTCTACATATATACAACATTACAAAGTTATATGGAGGAGTACGAACGCTAATTTGCATTGCATGGTGCCCAGAATGATATTTATTCCGCACTGTGAATTTGTATATTTTTATACTATATACAAAGTTAGTCATAATAAAGAGAAACGAAGAGCATCTCTCTCTCCATCGCATACCCCCCTGTACGCCCTTTCACGTATGCATACAAAACTATCTCCAGGTCCTCTAAAAGTAAGCCCCCAAAAAAATTCAGGCATGTTTTATCTTTCTCTCGCGATATATGCAATGACGATCATTGTATTTGAAGCGAAAGCACGATACGTACATTGGACTTCAGAATCCACTCATTACGGTCACCATTTATGTTTAGCGGTTCTTATGCAGTCACGGGCTCACCATACAACTCTGTATTTGCTCATGACATGACTAGTCAACCAGTTAAACGCTCCATGTGGCACCTCTAGTGTTGCATCACATTATCTCACTACCATCGTGCCCACCTGTCGACTTCTATCTACTCTACATCTACACTCTTATAAAATACATAAAGTACACTCTTATAAAAATAGAGTTGGTGATGATGGTGTGCCTGCAATCCTGCAATATAGGTCGTGCGATTTATATCTGACGGTTAGGAAAGAAACTATGGCAATTTTGCAAAAAGGTACCCACACACCTCTCCACATTTGCAAATAAGGCCTTCCCTCGTTCATCCTTTTCTCTCACAAGATAAACAAGTCATACAAATGCATCTTGATGTTACGTGCAACGCACGGGCATCTTGCTAGTAAGAATGAAAACAAACGACAAAAAAATATTTGGACGGTGGTTCGAAGTCATGGCCGCGGGCACAACGGACAAGGTGGCCTTGTATTGGTATGCTAAGCCGTCTGTTTTAACACACATGAGCTGGTGTGGTGATTATACACACACACAAGCATGCACACGAACTGCATCCATGCAACACTCACACAAACACATGCACCCACGCACGCACGCAACACTCACACATACACACGCAGCCACGCACGCACGCAACACTCACACGCACACACGCACGCATGCATGCACACACCAGTACACCACACGACCAACACACACTCTCACGCTCAAGTGCTCAACCTACACATGCATGCGCACACATCAGGCCCTGACAGACACATACACAAGCAGGTGATTCCCGCGCACGGGTTGGAGCCTTGTTGCGCCTGTGTAAATTTGTGTTTATCTGACCTTTTGCCTATGCGAACTGATAGGTGGGACCCACAAACGATCATGGTCAATTTAACTAGTCAACATGGCACCACACAAACTATTTGGCCGGTCAACAGAGTGCAATCCGATGCTGAGCTGTGAGCAAGTGACCGTATAATCACCGCAAAACGTATATAGTGAACGTAATCAGCTTATTCTGAAGTTCGGTGACAGTATTACGCTTTTCTCTCTGTAGGCCCTCCAAAACTACATCTCTACAGGTTCTCGCATGTTACATCTAACAACTATGCAATACAACACTACTACTACACTCTAACACAATAAATCATATGTGTTTTTAGTTTTACTAGATATCATATTGTTACTTATAATTATTCAGTTTGCATACATTTAAATTGCCTTTGAAATGTATGGCCAGTATCATCTATCGCGCGGGAAAAATCCCGCCCTTTCTTGTTTAATCGGGTTTGTATCGGTGGATCGTGCGAAACAGCAAAACTATACTAGTACTATACATTACAAGTGACAGTTCACTGGGCCGTCGTGTCGTCTACTCCTCCTTCGTAAGAGTGGAGCGCTCGCTTTCATAAATCTTCTAGTCCCTTTCGCCGACATGTGGGACATCAAGCTACCGGGTCCACATGCCATACCGGAATACAATGCAGAGCAGCCGGGGTGAAGCACCCCAGTCATGGCGCCGGCGTAGTAATGAGCAATGAGGCGTCAAATCACAAAGTTGCACCTTTCCCGCAGTTAATTTGGAGGGACGAAGCAACCATCATTTCACTCGTTGCTGAATCCGCTTCTCCCTCATCTTCTTCAACTTAACCACGTGTTGCTTCTGCCGTTGTTCTGCCTCATGTGGGACGCGGATCGGCTTGGTAAAGCACTGACACGTGGGACCGCATGTTAGCAAACCGCCAGGACAACGTCCTCCGAAAATAAGAAGCCTAATCCTAGACTTACAAAGGGCTACGTAGCTGCTACGTATACTTTCCATCTAATCTATATATGCCCCCTGATTTTCACGTGGGGTGGGCCTAATCCTCTCCTTTAATCCAATCAAATAGTCCCACATCACATCAGTTCGTAACTTTACGTAAACCATTACGTGGATGTAGCATTGCTCAAATAAGAAACCTCCCCCGCCATCCGCGCGGCAAAATCACCTCCTTTTTACTAATCTTGATTCTATAATTTTTTAGATCAATATAATTGAGATTTGTATAGATAGCACACAGGAGCAAAACCAAGTGGTACGGTTAAGGGCATCCACAATGTGTAGCCAAATGTGAAAATAGCTTTTGGCATCGTGGGAACCATTGTGGACGGTGTTGCCAAAGCGAAAAAGATGGAACCAAAGCTCCGTGATTGATTGATTGAAGGAATAGAAAAATGCAACGTCTCTCCTCTTTCTCCCATGCTTGGACGCATGTAGTACTACAGTATAGAGCACAGAGTCTACTCCCCTGTCCCTTCTATCACAAATCACAAAGCAGTGAGACGTCAAATCACAAAAGCACGGACGAAGCAACCATCATTTCACTCTTCGCTGACTCCGCTTCTCCATCGTCTTCTTCGAGAAGCCATCTCACCGCATTAGTTACTCCTTAGTACTAGTAAAGGACTTCCTCGATGCAAATGGTGTTCTCCGTCGAACGCACTTCGCCAAACCACCACACAAAAAATATCGTCGACGTCACCGCAATGGGGAAGGAAGTAAAATATAGTTACTACCTCCATTTTTTTGTACACAAGGCTAGTATATCAAAATTACAATTTGGAAAGGGCCACTAACACTAATCAAGGCAAAATTGATGGGGTTAGCAACCAAGGACATTAATATCCCCTGCATGCATGCGGAAGTGAGAAGGTTGGTTTGCATGGCGCTGCATTTATCAAGCGATGAGGAGTGAGATGGTTAGCTCTTAGGTCTTTGGAGAAGAAAATACGCATTTATTGACACGTGAAACGAGGATTTGTATCGATTAAATCCCACGAAGGAAAACCCAGGCTTTCTTTTTTAACACTAGTACTCCTAGTACGTACATACTTATCCTGTTTGGGTCTAGGCCTTGCATTGCCAAACTTCGCCACACATTTTTTGCCAAGCTTGCCTAAAGTTTTCAAAATGATAAGGAGGTACACTTGCGCATGGCTATCGTGGTCGCACCGCACCCTCACACGGTAGCTCCTGCACGCCGCGGTCGCACCGCACCCTCACACGGTCGCTCCTGCACGTCGCGGTCGCACCGCACCCTCACACAGTCGCTCTTGCACGCCGCAAACCCAACCAGGGGAACACACCCTCACTGACACGTGATGTCGCATGTGAACACACAAAACTCAGCCATCCTATCGCTGACAGATAATTTTCGTTCATAGAGTATGTTGATCCAACCGCATGTTGGGGAGTATCCGTACGGCCCGTGCGGTGGTCTGTTGGGGAAGAAGAAGAGGTGAGGAAGAAGGAAAGAAGGGTTAGGAGACGTAGGATATTCATCCAACCACCTGAAATGGCAGACTAACCCAAGTCAAGTGACTTACATAACAAATATATGTTTTTACACAGCAAAAGATCCATGAAAACAACAACATAAAGAAAAACTATCACTACTCGCGGAAAGAGACGGCCTCGTCGTCTTTGGCTGCCGGCGCGAAACAGCCGTCGCTGCCGACGTGTGTCTCCGCACCGTGGTTGTCCTCGGCCTCCAGCTACTCGTTCAAGCGGAGCGTGCGGGCGCTCTGCACGGACGAGAGCACATCCCGGTTCAAGTCGAGGACGTCCGGTTCCGCCTGCGGGAGGGCCTCGATGGCAACGGCATCCGCGCGCTCTGCGTCGAGTCGAGCCTCCGCCGTCCGGTTCCGCCTGCAGGAAGGCGTCGACGAGAGCGGCATCTGCGCGCTCTACGTTGTGTCGTGCCTCTGCCGTCCGGTTCAAGTCCAGGACGTCTGGTTTCGCCTGCAGGAGGGCCTTGATGGCAGTGGCATCCGCGCGCTCCGCCTCAAGTTGAGCCTCCGCCGCCCGGTTCACATCCACGACATCCGGTTCCGCCTGCAGGAGAGCCTCGATGGCAGCGGCATGCGCGCGCTCCGCGTCGAGTTGAGCCTCTGCCTCCCGATCCTCCTTTAGTATCGCCATGTTGAACCGCTGGTCCGCCTGCACCATGCGGTACTCGGACGCCGGCACGAAGTCGACGTCCATCGTCTCATACCCATCAGGGGCCTTCTGTGTCGCGACCTCCTCCATGAACATTGGATCGGATTCCTCCTCCTCGTAGCTTGGCTCCAGAGAACTCGGGGATTGGCCCGCCGCAAAGCGAGCTTGGGAATGGAGGTCTGTGGCGCCGACCGCCACCGCGATTTCTGCGCGGTGCTCCGGCGTCAGCATCTTGTAGTAAGTGATCTTGCGGCGCACCATGGCTTTCCGGCGAACTAGGGGATGCTTGATGCGGGATAGGGGATCGAAAGGTGGGGGAATGGGCTGGAGATTTGGTGTGGTTTTAGGGCAGTGGCTGGCGTAGGCCGAGCAGCGAAGGTTCTGGTGTGAATAGTGGTTGCGGTGACGACCGGTCAATTGGTTTTGACTGTACAACACTCTTGTCGCGTTCGCGTTGCAGCCCGGCACGCTGGACCCTCCACATCGCCCACCAAATGGAACATGCTTCGTCTTGCGTTTTCGCTCGCTTGTGGGACCACAGTTGAGAGCAAACCGACATCCCTCCCCCTCCCCCGCCCGCGTCATTTATTATACCACCACTCCCTCTGTTTTATGCGGAGTAAATAAAAACAGAGGGAGTATTACTACGGATGAGGATCCCCTGACGTGGCCGAACCCATTGATTAACTGACATGCGGAACCTAGCAAGCATGGGGTCCGCCAGTAAATGACCGAAAGGGAGGGTAAGGCAGGGATACCTACGTCAGAGGATCCACTTCCACTATACTACTTTGACCTAATGTTAGAGTAACAATATATGACATGCAACTTACACAAATGTTAGAGTAATAATATATGACATGCAACTTACACAAAGCATACATGGTCTAATGCGTTTTTCGAGGCTAACTTTGACCAAATGTTAGAGTAATAATATATGACATGCAACTTACACAAAGCATACGGTCAAATTCGTATGTGAAAGGAGTTTCCAATGATATAATTTTCACATTATACATCTCATGTACTATTAATCTTGTCAATAGTCAAATTGGAAACCATCTCGAGTACAAATCTAGGAGTACGTGTGAATCTAACAATATTGATTGGGCGTTGTTGAATGTTGATACCTTTTTTATCAAAGTAGATATACTTTGACTACACATAAAACTTATATGTAAACTACTCCCTCCTTCCATCTGTATAGGGCCTAATGCGTTTTCGAGTCTAACTTTGACCAAAAGGTAGAGCAATAATATATGACATGCAACTTAAATAAAGCATACCATCAAATTCGTATGTGAAAGGAGCTTCCAATGATATAATTTTCGCATTATACATGTCATGTACTATTAATCTTGTCAATAGTCAAAGGCGGTCTTGAAAAATGCATTAGGCCCAATATAGATGGAAGGAGGGAGTAGAAAGAATAGGAGGGAGTATATTGTACGTTCAAAAATGAAACAAACATTGAATACCCTTTATATATGATTTGCGGATGCTATGATCACCGGTTCAAAATTTTGAATCCGCCTTAGGTATCACGTGCCCCCACTCGTTCCCTCTCGATTTCATCTCGGGGTCCGGAGATCTATTGAAAGAGGACTAGGGTGGGTACATGCGGATGATACTCGGCGGAATGTTCAAATGAGGCATGCGAGAGGATGGACTCGACTGGAGGGCGACATGATCGATGGAGAAGAGGGTTAGAGAGGAATGAGAAATAAGCAAACACCACATGATTATACTTGAACGGCTCAAATAAACAATAAGTTGTCTCGCTTGGCCTACATAGTGAAAGGCCTAATGCGCAACGCGGAGCACTGACGCTCGAATATGGCCGGGAAAACAGGGAAACAGACATGTGGGGCACACCCGTCGGGACGACGTAGCGCAGACTAGTCCAATAGAGGAGCTGGCAGACCTCCTCGCCACCGACAACCGTTCATATGGGTCGTTGGGGCCAACAACGGGGCGCCGCTCCAGCACCTATGGACACGGCGACTGCGGTGAGCGACACGCTCAGATCGTCGCTAGACACGGTCGATTTCATCTTGCCGAGGGTGGCGTTAGTGTTGTGTCACGACCAATGGTATGTTTGGTTTGTGCCCAAGGCTGCCCCATCAAAGCATTGCGTAGCCAAAATTTTGGTTGAGGTATTGGTTGCCCATGATTTGGCCGACATTGGCAAGAAAAATGAACTTGAGTTGGCTAGAGTTAATTGGCATGCCAAAGAAATCGCAACCATCCAAACAAAGACCAATCTTTGGGTCATGACCAAAATTTTGGTTGAGGTATTGGTTGCCCATGATTTGGCCGACATTGGCAAGAAAAATTAACTAGAGTTGGCTAGAGTTCATTGGCATGCCAAAAAAATGGCAACCATCAAAACAAAGACCAATCTTTTGGTCATTACCAAAATTTTGGCAAGGTGCACTTTGGCCACAATCCAAACACACCCCAACACCCGGCTCGTCGAGGATGCACGGGGCGGCGCGACGCGTCCGCAGAGTGGTGTAGCGCGGCCAACCGCATCCTCTGGACCTAAGACCATGCCGGGTCGTCTTGCTTTTTCAATGACATGCGGGGATCGCATGTGAGCAAAGGGCATCTCCAACGTTGCCACGACTGCAGCTGACTACCCTGGCACACCAAAACCCTCGTCCCTCGTGCCGTCGCGCCGTGCGTTCCCAGCCAGCGCCAGCTGCCCGCATTCATGCCGTCCGTTTGTTTGTCGTCATTAAGAGGCTCGGTACCCGAGGAACAACTCCTGCGACTTAATGACGCACCCGGACACTTGGCCTCACCGGAATGCGCAACTTAAAGCGGCAACGCCCAGCTAACCTCCACACCATAGCGCATCATCCTCATACCTGGAACCACATCTGCCATGACCGCAAGCGCGAACGCTCAGCGGGAGAGCTTGTCTTCGGGGATGGAGCTCGAGGTCGCCGCCCTCGCTGAAGTCGCCGCACAAGCGGTGGCCACGCTGGCGGCCGACGACGGGAGCACCGTCAGCCACGTGTCCTACTTGCCGCCATCCAACATCTGGCACCGCCGAGGTCAGGGACTCCTCCGAGGATGAGTAGGGCATGGGAGGCGGCAGGGCATGGTGTGCCAACTGGCCCGTCCGTCTCCCGTGTTCTACTTTTCCTCGCCGGAGACCGCACCTTCACTTCACGGGTCTTGAACCCCGCCCCCGTACATGGAGATCACACATGGAGGACGTCGGTCGCCGCCGTAGAATAGGTTTAGGGTCGGGTTTCTTTTATTTTTTTTGTCCTATAAAAGTTTGAAATGTAATGAAAATCTGTCATGTTTGCATTAATCTCGGCCGGTGTATATGAACTTTCACAATAATATACATATTGTAGGAGTACTAGCAAGATGCCCGTGCGTTGCACGAAAGATCAAGATCTTGTGGGAGAAAAGGATGAACGAGGGAAAGCCTTATCTGCAAATGTGGAGAGGAGTGCGGGTAAATTGTCATAGTGTCCTTCCTATCTGTTAGATATAGATCAGACGACCTATATTGCAGGATCGGACACATCTTTCTACATCTACGGGAACCTACGAAAGGGTTAACGTAAATTGCCTCTCTCTCTCTCCTCCCCTGATTTTCATGGTGGTGGGCCCCTCCCTCCCCCCAATCTACAATCAACAGCTCACACGTTTCACATTACGTTAATTACGTAACTGGGATTACGTAGGTGTAGCATTACTCGTCCTAAAAAACCCAACTAAGCCAACCTCCCAGCATATCGCGCGGGAAAAGACCCGGCCGCGCCGTTTTAGTCGGGATTACCGGATTACTAAAAGTAGTATCGATGGATCGCGCGAAGCAACATATTTTTTTGGTGGGGGCGAAGCACCTAGTTTAAAAGGAAAAAATGCGGTACACTCACAGCACTCCTGTCGCGGTCGCATTGCACCCCACACACGTTCGGTCCTGCACACGGCTCACGCAACGGAACACGCTTCGGCTTCCCTCTTCACTGACACGTGGGACTGCACTTGGAGAAACCGACCATGCGCCAAACTCCCCCCGCCCATCGCGCGAAAATCCTCCCCCCCCCACACACACCCAAAAATTCCCCCCAAATCCGATTCAACCGCCCTTCGGCCAACTAGCCAATAATATTCCCCAAACCCCCTCCCCCCCTGTCCCCCTCCACTCCATTCGCTCCGCCAAAGCCGCCCTCCCCGCCGTGCCAATACGTCAGCACCGCGGTTCGGCGATCCTCTCACTCCCACAGTATGCTCTCGTAGACTACCGTCCTCTAGCCACGCCGCCACCTCTAGCTACGTTCTTGTGGAGGCGCACGGCGGTCAGCGCCGCCACCGCGGGCAACGTTCATGTGGAGACGCACGGCGGTAAGCTTCTCCCACGGTACGCGCATTCTAGACCGAGGCCCTGTTCATGTCGGTGTAGCGCTGAATGTTAGGTGATAGACGCTGTTAATCTCACTGTTTGCCGAAGTAGTTTACTGAGGGAGTCCTGGATTAGGGGGTGTCCGGATAGCCGGACTATACCTTCAGCCGGACTCCTGGACTATGAAGATACAAGATTGAAGACTTCGTCCCGTGTCCGGAAGGGACTTTCCTTGGCGTGGAAGGCAAGCTTGGCGATACGGTTATGTCGATCTCCTACCATTGTAACCGACTCTGTGTAACCCTAACCCTCTCCGGTGTCTATATAAAATGGAGGGTTTTAGTCCGTAGGACAACATATAACAATCATACCATAGGCTAGCTTCTAGGCTTTAGCCTCCTTGATCTCGTGGTAGATCTACTCTTGTACTACCCATATCATGAATATCAATCAAGCAGGACGTAAGGTTTTACCTCCATCGAGAGGGCCTGAACCTAGGTAAAACATCGTGTCCCTTGTCTCCTGTTACCATCCGCCTAGACGCACAGTTCGGGACCCCCTACCCGAGATCCGCCGGTTTTGACACCGACATTGGTGCTTTCATTGAGAGTTCCTCTGTGTCGTCGCTTTTAGGCCCGATGGCTCCTCCAGTCATCAATAGCGATGCAGTCCAGGGTGAGACTTTTCTCCCCGGACAGATCTTCGTTTTCGGCGGCTTCGCACTGCGGGCCAATTCGCTTGGCCATCTAGAGCAGATCAAAAGCTACGCCCCTGGCCATCAGGTCAGATTTGGAAGTTTAAACTACACGGCTGACGTCCGCGGGGACTTGATCTTTGACGGATTCGAGCCATGGCCGAGCGCGCTGCACTGTCACGATGGGCATGATCTAGCTCTGCCGCCGAACAGTGCCCTGGAGGCCGCACACGCATCGGTTCCGACCCTCGATTCGGAACCAACTATGCCGATCAAGGATGAGTGGTTGGACGCCGCCTCGGGGGCTGCGATCCCAACGGCGATCAAGCCGAACACCAGCCCCGCACTCCGCAAGGCCCGTGACTCCGAGGGGCCAGACTCCTCTCCATACTCTGAGCCCTCCGCGCCCCTGCCGATCGAATCCGATTAGGCGTCGATCATGGAGTTTACCGCCGCGAACATCTTTCAGCACTCGCCCTTTGGCGATATTCTGAAGTCCTTAAAGTCTCTCTCTTTATCAGGAGAGCCCTGGCCGGACTGCGGTCAGCAAGGTTAGGATACGGATGATGAAGAAATTCAAAGCCCACCCACCACCCACTTTGTAGCCACTGTTGATGATTTAACCGACATGCTCGACTTCGACTCCGAAGACATCGACGGTATGGACGCCGATGAAGGAGACGATCAAGAACCAGCACCTATAGGGCACTGGAAAGCCACCTCGTCGTATGATATATACATGGTGGATACCCCAAAAGAAGGAGATGGCGATGGAACGACGGGGGATGACCCCTCCAAGAAACAACCTAAGCGCCGGCGTCAGCGGCGCCGCTCTAAATCCCGCCAAAGCAAAAACGGTGATTCCGGCACGGGAGATAATAATACTCTGGATAGCGCCGAAGAACACCCCCTCCAGCACGATTCAGCACAGGAGGATGGAGAAGCCAGCCCTCATGAGAGATCGGCAGACAGAGAGGTCGAGCATGATAATTATATGCCTCCCTCTGAAGACGAGGCAAGCCTCGACGACGACGAATTCGTCGTGCCAGAGGATCCCGTCGAAAAAGAGTGTTTCAAACGCAGGCTTATGGCTACGGCAAGCAGCCTCAAGAAAAAATAGCAACAGGTTAGAGCTGATCAAGATTTGCTAGCCGACAGATGGACTGAAGTCCTTGCGGCCAAAGAGTATGAACTCGAACGCCCCTCCAAGAGCTACCCAAAGCGCAGGTTGCTACCCCGATTAGAGGAGGAAGCACCTAAACCTACATCATCAGCGCATGATACGGCCGATCGGCCACCTCGTGGCCACGACAGAGAGGCCTCTCGGCCCTCCACTCAAGCCGCACCCCGGCGCCGCTCAAAACATTCTAAGGAACGGGAAAATGCGTCAGACCTGCGAGACATATTGGAGGACAAGGCGAGGAAAACAAGATCAATCTACGGATCGCGCGGGCGCCCACGGCACGTGACGGTGATCGTCACTCCGGATATAATAAATCGGTCGGGCCGAACACAATAGACAAAGCTCGTTTGAGCTGCGTCGTGATATAGCCTAATACAGAGGCGCAGCACACCCCCTATGCTTCACAGATGAAGTAATGGATCATCAAATCCCTGAGGGTTTCAAACCCGTGAACATCGAATCATACGATGGCACAACAGATCCCGCGGTATGGATCAAGGATTATCTCCTTCATATCCACATGGCCCGCGGTGATGATCTACACGCCATCAAATACCTCCCACTCAAACTTAAGGGACTAGCTCGGCATTGGCTTAACAACTTGCCGGCAGAATCAATCGGTTGTTGGGAGGACCTGGAAGCCGCATTCCTCGACAATTTCTAGGGTACCTATGTGCGACCACCAAACGCCGATGACCTAAGCCACATAATTCAGCGGCCAGGGGAATCGGCCAGGCAATTCTGGACACGGTTCCTAACAAAGAAAAACCAAATAGTCGACTGTCCGGACACAGAGGCCCTAGCAGCCTTCAAGCATAATATCCGCGATGAGTGGCTTGCCCGACACCTTGGACAGGAAAAGACGAAATCTATGGCAGCCCTCACGACACTCATGACCCGCTTTTGCGCGGGAGAAGATAGCTGGCTAGCTCATAGCAATAACTTGACCAAGAACCTTGGTAATTCGGACACCAAGGACAACAGTGGCAGGTCGCGTCGGAACAAGCAAAAGCGCCGCGTTAACAGCGACAACAACGAGGATATGGCAGTCAATGCCGGATTCAGAGGCTATAAATCCGGTCAGCGGAAAAAACCATTCAAAAGAAATACTCAGGGCCCGTCAAGTTTGGACCGAATACTCGACCGCTTGTGCCAGATACATGGCACCCCCGAAAAGCCAGCCAATCACACTAACAGGGATTGTTGGGTGTTCAAGCAGGCAGGCAAGTTAAATGCCAAAAATAGAGACAAGGGGTTGCGTAGCGATGACGAGGAGGAGCCCCGGCCGCCGAACAATAGTGGACAGAAGGGTTTTCCCCCACAAGTGCGGACGGTGAACATGATATACGCAACCCACATCCCCAAGAGGGAGCGGAAGCATGCGTTAAGGGACGTATATGCGATGGAGCCAGTCGCCCTAAAGTTCAACCCATGGTCCTCCTGCCCGATCACCTTCGATCGAAGGGACCACCCCACTAGCATCCGTCATGGAGGATTCACCGCATTGGTTCTAGACCCAATTATTGACGGATTTGATCTCACAAGAGTCCTCATGGACGGCGGTAGCAGCCTGAACCTGCTTTACCAGGATACAGTGCGGAAAATGGGCATAGATCCCTCCAGGATTAAGCCCACCAAAATGACCTTTAAAGGCGTCATACCAGGTGTAGAGGACAACTGTACAGGCTCAGTCACACTTGAAGTGGTCTTCGGATCTCCGGATAATTTCCGAAGCGAGGAGTTAATCTTCGACATAGTCCCGTTCCGCAGTGGCTATCACGCACTGCTCGGGCAAACCGCATTTGCGAAGTTCAATGCGGTGCCGCACTACGCATACCTTAAGCTCAAGATGCCAGGCCCTCGAGGAGTAATCACGGTCAATGGAAACACCGAACGCTCCCTCCGAACGGAGGAGCACACGGCGGCCCTCGCAAGGGAAGTACAAAGCAGCCTCTCAAGGCAGCTCTCCAGTCCGGCCGTTAAACGTCCGGACACTGTCAAGCGCGCCCGGAGTAACCTACAACAAGACCACCTGGCATATTCCGAGCAGGCGTAGCAACACGGCCCCAACCCCAGCCCTCGTGAAATAGCGAAACCAGTGCTTCACGTACATAACTACGCTCTCGAAATACCATGGGCATAGGGGGAGGGGCACCATCACGGCACGCCTGAAACACTGCTTAAACCGCACTAGGGGCTGCCGATTTCTTTATTTTCTCTTACTTTCAGGACTCCATACTTCGGAAGACCTGTTCGGCAATCCAACTGCCGCACAAACGATGCAAGAACTAGGGAAGCAGAAAAGCTATGCCGCATTATAGAACTCCCAGGTGGTCTCTATCACGAGCAGTATACCTGTTTTGCATACTATTCCGCAACCTGCCCCTGGAAAGGACATGTTAAATAGTCCCGCTTTTGCTTATCGCACTATTTGTATCGTTCTGCTTTGATCGCAGCCTTTCTATAAACAATGCATAGCTTTTGTCTATTTTTGCATTACTATTTTTTACAAATATATGTTCATTAACGATATGTTGCACCCGTACACTTTGGTACGGTCAATACGCCAGGGGCTTCAGTACCCCCCCCCCCAATATGGTGTGAGAAGTCCGAACACTTTAACAAGTGTGGCACCCTGAACTAATAGCATTATATGCATCGGCTCCGAATCATGTCTTGGGTCAATAGTTGGGTTTGCCCGGCTCCTATGTTTTGGTGCCTTACGTTCCGTTGTATCGGCAAAGGTAGCACTAGGAGAACTACTGCGATTGTGCCCCAGTTGAGCTGGGCGAAGCACCTCAGTAGAGAAAGCTAAAACTGATTGTCATGATGAAGCGAGAGACTGGTCGCTGTTCGACAGGTTTTTCGAGTCCCTAAAGACTTATGCCGCTTAGAGCGAGGAGTCGGCTTTGTCCGGCCAAAGGCGTGGATAGCGCCCCGAACTCGGTCTTCCGAATACTAGGGGCTTCGCCGAAATTTAAAATTATAGAATTCTATGGCTAAGTGAGAGTGTTCACATTATAGTCCGATTGCCTTGTTCGTTGTGCTGAGCGCCTCCCTCGAAGGAACCAAACATGGAAAAAAGAGCGCTCAGGTTTATCCCGAACACCCCAGCACTAGTGGCACGGGGGTAGAAGCCGGCAACTGGCCATCTCTCAATTTTGATAAACAGCCGCACAGAAAGTAATATTTCAAATTCAAAAAGCATTGCTTAGCGCATCTGAACAAGTTTTCAGCGCACAGGACAATACGAGCGAGTTTACTCAAAAATTACATCCCTGGAACATTCATCCGCCATAAGGCGGGCACCCTTCAGAACGTCCTTATAATAGTTCTCGGGCTTGCGATGCTCTTTCCCCGGCGGTGGCCTGTCCTTCACAAGCTTCTCACCATCCAGCTTGCCCCAGTGCACCTTAGCGCGGGCAAGGGCCCTACGGGCACCTTCGATGTAGACGGAGCGCTTGATGACTTTGAGCCTTGGACAGGCCTCCACCAGCCGCCGCACCATCTCGAAGTAGCTCCCAGGCAGAGCCTCTCCGGGCCACAACCGAACTATAAGGCCCTTCATGGCCTGTTCGGCCACCTTGTGGAGCTCGACCAGCTGCTTCAGGTGGTCGCTCAGGGGCAGTGGGTGTCCGGCCTCAGCATACTTAGACCAGAACACCTTCTCCGTCGAGTTGCCCTCCTCGGCTCGGTAGAATGCGGCGGCATCGGACATGCTACGGGGAAGATCTGCGAATGCTCCTGGAGAGCTCCGGATTTGGGTAAGTAACAAGAAGCTCACTTTCACATGTTTGCTTTGCATAAAGAATGCCTTACCCACTGCTATCTTTTTCACCGTATCCAACTCCTGGAGGGCCTTCTGGGATTCGGCCTTGGTAGACTTGGCATTTTCAAGAGCCGCCGCGAGCTCGGACGCTCGCGTCTTTGAGTCAAGCTCCAAACTCTCATGTTTTTCCATGAGAACCTGGAGCTCTTGCCGTACCTCGCCAACTTGCGCCTCATATTTCTCCCACTCGGGGCGCTCCGCGGCCGCTCTCTTCTCGGCCTCGGCCAGCGCTTGCTTGAGGGTCGCCACCTCAGTTGTGGCCCCTACAATAGCCATGTTAATCCTATCATATTTTTGCAATTGCACTTTTATATTTTTGTTTTTCTATAAGGTATCTCTTACCGTCTTTCTCCTTGAGCTACCGCGAGCTCTTGCTTGGACCGCTCGAGGCCCTGCTTCAGTGTGCCCACCTCCGCAATCAGTGCGGTGGTCGCCAGCAGCGAAGCCTCCATACGCATATTGACTCCTTTTCTGTTAGACTCCTGCGAATTTTATTAGATCCTCTATTCGGCTTTTCTTTCCAAATGCCAAACAGAGCATCAGGGGCTACTGTCTATGCAGTAATATTTTTTACATATTCTGTACTTACCTCGAAGCCTGTTAGAAGGCTGGCACAAGCTTCAATCAGTCCGCTCTTGGCGGACTGAACCTTCTGGATCACCGCACTCATAATAGTGCGGTGCTCCTCGTCGATGGAGGCGCCTTTAAGCACCTCCAGCAGATTGTCCGGCGCCTCTGGTTGGACGGGGGCTGCCGGCTCAGTAGGCTTGCTCCTCTTGGAAGGAGTTCGCCTACCGCGGTCCGGAACCGTTGACGATTCCGGCGCGGTGTCCGGCTCAAAGCCGGACTTGGAGCCCTGGGAGGTCTTATCCCCTTTACTCCTGGAGTCCGGGAGGTCGCCTTGTGGCGCCTCCAGGACCACCTCCTCCTGGCTTGGAACCTGTTGGGACAACACTTCGGCGTCGTCCGTAGGGCGGGGGGAGGTAGCCTTCGGAAGTGAATTCAAATCCGACGAATCCAGGGAGCCGCTCGACGATTCGTCGAGCCCGGCTTTGGGCGGACTGCATGATCATATTCAACATAAGGAAAGGTTGTGCCATAAAAGAGTACTATAAATTACTCCGGCATCCGAATAACTTACGATCTCGTCGGGCGCTTGGCCCTGTGTGGCCACTCCTCTTCACCGTCATCGGCGTCGGCGGAGTTGTCCGGAGGAGGGGTCCTCCCCTCCCTGGACCCCTCGGCCTCCCCTGTTGGGGCGGCCTTTCTCTTCTTTCCTCCCCCTGCTGGAGGGGGAGAGGGATCTTCTTCCTCCTTGTTTTCACGGGAGGAGCGCGTCTCGGATTCGTCGGATGATGAATCCGACACCTCCAGGCGCCGGGAACTCTTTCGAGTCCCTGTGGCCTTCTTCTTGGCCTTCTTCTCTGGCACCACGTAAGGTGCCGGAGCCAGCAGCTTCGCTAAGTGAGCATCGGCTGGGTCTTCGGGCAAAGGGGTTGGACAGTCGATCTGTCCGGACTTCGCCTGCCAATCCTGTCAAGGGAAAGGGAGTTTAGATCCTGCATAGAGTCAAACTATGGAAAACCAACATCCTGTAAAAGGTAAAAATAGCTTACCGCACTAGCGTGACGCTACGTGCTAAATCCGCGGTCCTCGGAAGCAGATGCGGGAGCCAGATAAACGCCGAGATGTTGAGGACAAAGTTCGGGGCCAGATCATGGAAATCCAGGCCATAGTAGAACATGATCCCCCGGACAAATGGGTGGAGAGGAAAGCCCAGTCCGCGGAGGAAGTGGGGAAGGAATACTACCCTCTCATGGGGCCTTGGTGTGGGGAGGAGCTGCCCCTTTTCGGGAAGCCGGTGCGCGATGTCGTTAGACAAGTATCCGGCTTTCCTCAGTTTTTTGATGTGGCCCTCCGTGACGGAGGAGACCATCCACTTGCCTCCCGCTCCGGACATGGCTGGAGAAGGTTGAGGTGGGAAGTGCGGGCTTGGGCATTGGAGCTCGAGTGCGCGGAAGATGGATAGGCAAAGGAGGAAGAAGGCGTAGGTAAAAAGGTGGATCCTTATCCCCTTATATGGGCGGATGCGGCTAAGCGTCCCCACCAGCCTGGTAAAACTCGCTTATCTCCCAAGCGCCATGATAAATGGCGCGGTTGGGTTACCCACGTCCGTATTGATGAGAATCCCGTAAATGAGGGGACATGATCTCTGCTTTGACAAGACGTGCCAAGGAAACCACCTCGCAAAATGCGTTGAGGTGGGGGAGTAAAAACGATTCGAATGAAGGCTTGGCCGTAGTGTGATGTCACGCTACGGAATACGTCAGCAGATTAGATTTGTGTAAATATTATTCTCTCTATGGCAATATGTGGAAACTTATTTTGTAGAGCCGGACACTATCCTTAGTGTTCAAAATCTTCTATGAAGTACTTGGAGGGGGAACCCGCCTTGCAATGCCGAAGACAATTTGTGCGCCGGACTCGTCGTCATTGAAGCCTGGTTCAGGGGCTACTGAGGAGTCCTGGATTAGGGGGTGTCCGGATAGCCGGACTATACCTTCAGCCGGACTCCTGGACTATGAACATACAAGATTGAAGACTTCGTCCTGTGTCCGGAAGGGACTTTCCTTGGCGTGGAAGGCAAGCTTGGCAATACGGATATGTCGATCTCCTACCATTGTAACCGACTCTGTGTAACCCTACCCTCTCCGGTGTCTATATAAACCGAAGGGTTTTAGTCCGTAGGACAACATATAATAATCATACCATAGGCTAGCTTCTAGGGTTTAGCCTCCTTGATCTCGTGGTAGATCTACTCTTGTACTACCCATATCATCAATATCAATCAAGCAGGACGTAGGGTTTTACCTCCATTGAGAGGGCCCGAACCTGGGTAAAACATCGTGTCCCTTGTCTCTTGTTACCATCCGCCTAGACGCATAGTTCGGGACCCCCTACCCGAGATCCGCTGGTTTTGACACCGACATTTACTGTCAATATGCTCCGCTTAAGAAGCTTCCTTGCCCTGTTCTGCACTCAATCTGCTTAGCTGAGATGGCATGCCAAGGCCGATTAGTTGCTAAAATATCCTGCCATATATTTATTGTGACATAGATTGCCATGGTCTAGTAGCCAATCTATTAGGTAAAATAGCTCTACACTGTTTTATACTCGATCTTTGTTGCTGCGATGGCCTTCGATAGTTTGAAGGCTGTGTGCTCGGCCTCCTTGACTCTGAAACATCCTGCCATAATTTGGCACTCAAATCTGTTTGCTGAATTAGCTTTACTTATATTTCGTTACTTAGATCTACTCGTCCAAATATCTGGCCATAACTTTAGACATCGACCTGGGTATTTTTTTCTGGACTTCATAAAAAAGCATATATGTTTTTCCTGTAATATCTAGTAGAAGAACTAATTTGTATGTCTAACAAATGGACAGGACTTGGATAACTTCTGCTCGAAGATTCTCCGCTGCATATGTCGAGGGGGTTGAAAACTTCATGAACTTTATCAGAGCTGAGTACGGTGGTCCGAAATCAGACGTGCTCTGCCCGTGTAGCAGTTGTATGAATTCAGTTACAAGACCCCAGTCAACTGTGTAAAATCATCTACACTTGTATGGGATGTCAGTCACATATACTAGGTGGGTTCATCATGGTGAAGCTGTGAACGTCAATGTTATTGACTACGTGGAAGCAGTAGATCACCATCTTGATCTGCCTGATGCTTAGGTGGAAGAGGAGGAGGAGGTGGTGGTGGCGGAGCCAGTGAGTTTGACCAACATTGAAACAATGCTACGAAATGCTCGTGCATTCCGTGAACTTTCACCTGCAGAAGAAAAACGGTGGGCCCGCATGTTGGAACAATGCAACGTTGCTGTCACCCAAGGAAATAAGCTATCAGTATTCTCAGCTATGGTCACCTTTCTTCAGGTGAAGACATCTGAGTGGATGACCAACAAATCATTCGATGCGATGTTGGCTGCTTTCCGCGAATCTTTCCCAGATGCGTCTGAGCTGCCACACACGTACAGTAAAATGAAGAATTTCCTTCGTGCGGTTGGAATTGGATATGATATGATCCATGTTTGTAAGAATAATTGTGTTCTGTTCTGGAAGGATTATGCCAACTTAAGTGAATGCCCGAAATGCAAATCATCAAGATGGAAAGATGGTGATGCTGTGAAGAGGATTCCTCATAATGTTCTGAGACATTTTCCAATTACACCAAGATTGTAGAGGTTGTTTCATGATGCTGAAACAAGAGAGGATGTACTGTGGCATTCTAGGAACCAGGAGTACAGAGATCAGAATGTAATGAGCCATCCATCTAATGGTAGTGAGTGGAAAAGCTTCAATGATAAACACAAGGAGTTTGCTGCTGACCCGAGAAACATTAGACTTGGCTTAGCTTCAGATGGATTTAACCCATTTGGCCACCAGAGCGCCACATATAGCATGTGGCCAGTGCTTGTTATCCCTTACAACATACCTCCAAATGTCTGCACCAAAGAATCAAACTACATGATGGCCTTGCTCATCCTAGGTCAAAAAAGTCCTGGAAAGGATTTTGATTTGTTCATGGAGCCTCTTGTGGAGGAACTTCAATAGCTATGGAAGGGTGTTCTCACTCGAGACTTATATAGCAACCCACCAGCTGATTTCTGTCTGCGTGCTGTTATAATTTGGTGCATCCATGATTATCCGGCTTTGGGCACTATGTCAGGGCGAACGACACATGGTTACAATGCATGTGTTCGCTGTGACAGGAATCCGCTGTCATACGCAATACTTAGCAAGATCTGTTACATTGGACACCGCCGTTTCCTTGCCAAGGACAAGCCGCTTCCTAGAAAATACCGAAGACATGTGTTCAATGCAAAGCATGAAAACCGTGATGCGCCAAAGAGGCTCACCGCCGATGAGTTGCAAGTGGAATTAGAGAAGGTCAGGCATATTACACCAGGAAACCATCCTGATAATGGTAGCGGGAAAAGGAAGCGTGGCAGGGCAGAAGAGAGATTATTGTTTACCCGCAGGTCCACTTTGTGGGACTTGGAGTATTGGAAAGATTTGGATCTGCGGCATAATCTTGATGTGATGCACATCAAGAAAAATATATGTGACAGCATTATCGGCACACTTCTTAATATTGAAGGCAAGACGAAAGATACTTTAAAATCTAGGATTGATTTGACACACCTGGGTATCAGACAGGATTTGCAGGTGCAAGATGAAGGTAAACCACGGGATATGGCACCAGCTGTGTACGTCTTGGACAAGGTAAAAAGAAAAGAATTCTACAAGGTCCTGTCATGTGTGAGATTCCCACATGGATTTGCTTCCAACCCTGAAAGGAGAGTCAGTGCAGATGGAAACAAGGTACAAGGGTTGAAAACTCATGACTGCCACGTCCTACTTCAAAGGGTTTTACCTGTTATTCTTAGAGGATTGGGCCGCCCTGACATATACAGAGCAGTTGCAGAGTTGGGACAGTTCTTCAGGGAACTCTGAGTAGGAATATCAGGATAGATGCTTTGGAGCGTCTTAGAGACAAGATACCAACTATCCTATGCGACCTTGAGAAGATATATCCTCCAGCCTTCTTTGATGTGATGGTGCATTTGGCTGTTCATCTACCTGATGAGGCACTACTTAGAGGTCCAGTACAGTATGGCAGATGTACCCTATTGAAAGGCGGCTAGGCACTTTCAAGGGCTATGTTAGGAACAGAGCTAGAGCCGAGGGTTCCATTGCAGAGGCCTACATTGCTACAGAAGCGTTGACATTCTGCTCAAAATACATTGAAACAGCTGATCAGCTTAGCAAAGAGGTGGCTGAAGACAATCCCTGGCTCAATGTTTTCGATTATTCTGTTCGAGTTACAGGGAAGAGTCGACAAGAGGACAAACCTAGAGATTTGGACAAAATGGTTTGGTATGTGTTGAATAAGTGTCTTGAGATACTACCTTATATCAAGCAAGTGCAGTACTGCAGCTTATACATCGTAATCTACCAAACTTGCAGCACATTCTTATATATTTAGATGTTTGACGCGGTCACTATGTTGTGCAGGATCTACAAAGAGGAGTTACTGCCGCAAAATCCAAGAAACATTGACAAGCTGGTTATGGCAAGATTTGCGAAATGGTTCAAGAACCATGTAAGCTTTTGAAGTGCACTGTCAGTTTTTTTAATATATTGAGTACATAAGATGATCAACTTGTCTATTTTCTAACCATAGGTTAAGAAGATGCGGGAGGATGGGCAGGCAGCTGATGATGCCCTTTACTCACTAGCAATGGGTCCTGATACTCGGGTAAGACATTATGAATCTTGCGTTGTTGGAGATGTGCGCTACAACACCCTTACACGAGACGAAGGCAGGAAGACACAAAACAGTGCCATCATGAGCACGGATATGTATGACAAAGAGACAACTGAAATGTATGCTAACATAACAGACATTGTTCAGTTGCAGTATATCTCCAGTTTCGAGGATCATCGGTGTGTGGTTCTGTTGTGCTAACATTGGTATAACCTGTTTTCCAGGATCGCAAAACCCAGAGCTGATGATTATTTCAAATCCATCAATGTCAAGGCGGCGTACTAGACCAACGAGCCTTTTATTTTGGCAAATTAAGCAACACAGATATTTTTCTTGGAAGACACATTTGCACGTAGCGATGACTGGAGAGTATTGCAAAGGTTTGAACAGAGGAATTCGTTTAATGAAGTTGCACAACAAGATGATGCTTACACTGCTCCTGATGTACAAGATAACACAGATGTTCTTAATATCTTTGAGAACCATCACGTCAATGACGCCGGCGAAAAGATTGCATGTCGTGCTATGGACATACAAGAGTTGATCAAGAAGAAGCCAACGTTCGAGGACGTTGAGGACGAAGAAGAAGATGACACCGTGGGGAATTACGATTCAGACTGATACACATGGCGAAGATGTTGATGTTGCTGCTGCGGATGATGATTACATTGCTTTTGTCGTATTTGCCTCTCAGAAGACGTTTTTTATCTACTATGTGAAATTGTGTTTGCTATGACAACTGAAACCTGATGAACATGTTGTTTAGTATTTTGCTGTGAGAACATCACTTGTTATGTATGCTGATTTGTGTTTGGTGATTGTATGACAACTAAAACATAATGACATTGTTGTTTAGTTGTACTCATATTTGGCTGTGAAACTTGAATTTGATGACATAGTTTGTTGTTGGACTGCAATTTGCTCGACGTCTTCGAATGAGAACAAAGCTGACCTGACAGGGCCTCTGCTATTTATTTATTTATATGAGCAAAAGGGGATACCCCCTAATTTCCGTTAATAGAAATCATTAGATGTTCAAAACACTATGCCCAACCTGCTACATAGGTTTCATTCATTAGTAGTTTCAGCAAAGTGCTCATGTCGTAGCCACTGAATACATCACGAGTGCTACATACACTGCAAATAAAGAGACAATCATCCTGCAGAGCACATCGATTTTGCGCATTATCTTCACAAGCTCTTTCATCTCCTTATTGCTGTCAAGGCCGTTCAGCAGCTGTTGCTTGGCCATGATCAGAGGAACTGCATCTTTAACCTTCTGCTCTGCATCTTCCTCTTCTGTCATTCCTTCAGTTACTTGTCCAACACCCCAACCTGCTGGTATTGGGATTCCTCGGCTAACCAAATAATCAGCGTAGTTGCATTCCCCCACATCAGCAACTTCCCAGAAATACAAATCACACGAATCTTCCCTTTTCTGCACGAATCAAATTGGTAGATCATCAACCAAACTATTAAAAAAATCAGCAACTGAAAGCAGCAGAACAACACTTAAACATATTATTACCCCATGATTCGGGCATTTGTAGAAGACTCGGCCAGGGTTGCAGATTGTGGTTGAGACGCGACGGATGACTCTGCGTGATTTGTAGCAGTGGCACCACACCAACGGCAGCGGGTTGTGATGAGCAATCGGCTGCGATGCACGTGCCGACGAGGGTGTGATGAGACCCACAGGCGATGGTACAGGTTGCGACTTGGCGCATATCTGGTTGTTGCCTGCTGAAGAGCAGGTGGACGAGCAGCCAGTGGACATGGTTGCTGCGGCCAGAGCTTCTGATGCTAGGCAGAGTAAGTAGAGAATAGGAGAAGCGAACGTTGGATATGTCAGTTTCATTACTTGCAGAGTAGCATAGCACCATATATAGTCATAGTCTAGGTTTGGATTCGAACCAGCTACAGGAGCACGTCTTTCTTTTTTCTAAAACTCGGCAACGTCTCTTTACTGGTACACTAGCTTGGTCTATACGCCTTCCCAAGTCTTTGATTTTCTTTCCCTTTTTTTTGCGAGGACCTGATAGCTGGGACCCACCGGAAGGGCCTCTGTATTTCGCGAAAAAAACGTTCCCCCCGCTGACATGTCGGACCCACCAGCTATATCTTCGCACGCAAGGAAGTGCCTCCTTATTACGCACAAAAAAATGAATACCCCCTGCTAGCTGGGACCCACCATAGTGGGAGGATGACTTGTGGGCCAACAAAGTTGACGGGGACGGAGGGCTTTGTCAACTTAGTCAATATGAACAATTCTACCTCCAGTGACCGTACAATGTCCATCCAACGGGCGTAGTGCTTCTTCAACCTCTGGTCTTCTTGCTCCAGCCGCCCAAAGCAGCGTCGGTCGTGCCGCTTCCTCCTGCCTCCCGTGGACGGCTGTGCTGCCGCGGAGGCCTCACTGCCTCCTACTATTCCCACCGCTGGCCAGGCCCTGCGGCGACAGCAGCCTCACACCGCAGCCGAACCAGTGAACCCTCGTACTCCTCTCCGCGCGGGTTTCCACTACCGCGTCTTCCCCGGCTCTGCGTCGTCCCCTTCCTAGGCCTCGCCGTCGTCCATCGCCGTGGTGCTCTCCGCGCGGCGTGGTCAACGTGGTCAAGGAACGACTTCCATCGGAAGAGTACTATACGTGGAGAGGCTGACAGCTGGGTCCACGGCCACAGCCAGTTTTTTTGTGATTGCCAAGTAAGTCGCTTTGTCAGGCCTGTTGGGCTGCAAATCTTTCAAGACGAGGAGAGCTTTCATTCGGCTGGCCAAGAAAATGGCCCATCAGTAATGAGAAATGGCTGTACATTTTTAAAACACATCAAACCGGCAATTAGTTTCAAATATCTTTTTTTTATTTCAAGATTTTAAATTACATTAATTTTTATGCGTGGAGAATTTGTTGGATTTTATATTGATATACATTTATTTTTAAAAACAGTTCGGACCGCACCGAAATATGCAAAATTTTGTATAATTTTTTAACCGTGGCCACAATTTGGGCTGTAATGCTAACAAAAAGAATATGGGCTCAAAAAAACCTTAAGAATTAGCAAATGGGCTGAAAATTATTAGAAATAATGGCAGATGGGCTGTATGCTGTTTTCCACATATTTGATGCTTTCCTAAAAAAGAAGGTTGACGCACAAGTAGTGACTGTTGGATGTCCATCCAACGGCCTTCGTCCTTCTTCAATCTCTGCTCTTCCTGCTCCAGCCGCTCAAACAGGCGCCGGCGGGACTGCCTTCTCCCTCCTCCCCGCGGCCGGCTCTGCTGCCGCGCAGGCCTCACTGCCCCACCGTACTCCCATCGCTGGCCTAGCCATCCCTCTACTCACCCACACCTGCTGTTATTCTCCGATGACGACAGACGAACCAGTAAACCCTCGTACAGTCGTACTCCCCTCCGCGTGGGAAACAACTGCCGAGTCTTCCCTGCCTCCGTGTCGTTCCCTTCCTAGGCCTCGCTGTCGTCCACCGCCCTGGTGCTCTCGGCGCGGCCTGGTCAACGTGGTCAACGACCGACATGCATCTGAAGTGGACTGTACGTGAAGAGGCCGACAGCTAGGTCCACGGCCGCACACAAGGAAATGCCTCCTTATTACGCGCAAAATAATGATTCCTCCACCTGACATCAGGGACCCACTGAAAGGGCCTCTATATTTCGCAAAAAAATGTTACCGCCGCTGACAGCTCGGACCCACCAGCTATATCTTCGCACGCAAGGAAGTGCCTCCTTATTACGCACAAAAAAAATGAATACTCCCCCTGTTAGATGGGACCCAGTATAGTGGCAGGCTGACTTGTGGGCCTACTAAGTTGACGGGGACGGAGGGCTTTGTCAACTTAGTCAATAATGCACGATTCTAGCTCCAGTGACCGTACGATGTCCATCCAACGGCCGTAGTGCTTCTTCAACCTCTGGTCTTCTTGCTCCAGCCGCCCAAACCAGCGCCGGTCATGCCTCGTGCTCCTGCCTCCCGTGGCCGGCTGCGATGCGGCGGAGGCCTCACCGCCCCTACTACTCCCATCGCTGGCCAGGCCATCCCTCTACTCACCTACACCCCGTGTTACTCTGCGGCGATTGCAGCCTCACACCGCAGCGAACCAGTGCCCTCGTACTCCTCTACGCGTGGGCATCCGCTACCGCGTCTTCCCCGGCTCCTCTTCGTCCCCTTCCTAGGACTCGCCGTCGTCCACCGCCCTGGTGCGCTCGGCGCGGCATGGTCAACGTGGTGAAGGAACAGCTTCCATCGGACGTGGACTGTACGTGGAGAGGCCGACAGCTGGGTCCACGGCCGCAGCAACGAAGTGCCTCCTTATTACGTGCAAAATAATTATTCCTCCACCTGATAGCAGGGACCCACCGGACGGGCCACCAATATTTTGCGAAAAAAATCGTTTCCCCCTGACTGTTGGGACCCACTGGACGGGCCACCGTGTTTCGTGAAAAAAACGTTCCGCCCGCTGTCAGCTCGGACCCACCGGAAGTGCCTCCTTATTACGCACAAAAAAATGAATACTCCCCCGACTAGCTGGGACCCACCTTGGTGGGAGGCTGACTTGTGGGCCTACTAAGTTGACGGGGACGAAGGGCTTTGTCAACTTAGTCAATATGAACGATTCTAGCTCCATTGACCGTACGATGTCCATCCAACGGCCGTAGTGCTTCTTCAACCTCTGGTCTTCTTGCAACAGCCGCCCAAAGCAGCGCCGGTCATGTCGCATGCTCCTGCCTCCCGTGGCCGGCTGTGCTGCTGAGGAGGCCTCAGCGCCCCCTACTATTCCCATCGCTAGCCAGGCCCTGCGGCGACGGCAGCCTCACACCGCAGCCGAACCAGTGAACCCTCGTACTCCTCTCCACGCGCGTGCGGGCTTCCACTGTCGCGTCTTCCCCGGCTCCCCGTCGTCCCCTTCCTAGGCCTTGCCGTCGTCCACCGCCCTGGTGCTCTCGACGCGGTGTGGTCAACGTGGTCAAGGAACAACTTCCATCGGACGTGGACTGTACGTGGAGAGGCTGACAGCTGGGTCCACGGCGGCAGCAAGGAAGTGCCTCCTTATTACGCGGAAAATAATGATTCCTCCACCTGACAGCAGGGACCCACCGGACGGGCCACCGTATTTCGTGAAAAAAATATTTCCCCCTGACTGCTGGGACCCACCAGCTACACCTTCGCACGCAAAGAAGTGCCTGACAGTCGGGACCCACCTGGTCAAAGCGTACGTAGCGTTGTCATTCTGGTCGTGAACGTGTACGTAGATATATACTGGTGGATGTAGAGGCGCGCACATGTCGTAGTAGAGGCGGCTAGGGCGCAAGAAAGAAAATACGGCCACGTATGTGTACATACGGGCGGGGTCTCGAACGCCTACTCGCGCATACGTATGGCGAGGGCTCGTGTGCATGGCTGGGTCGAAACGGAGAAACAACATCGTCGTCGTGTTCATGGGGAGGCAACAGAATGCGTGGTCGTGTTCATCGGGAGGGCTTGGACGGGAGAGGCGATGGAAACGAGGCCTGGCGTACCGCACAACGGAGGAAACGGACCTCCTACGGTCGAAACGGGGGTCATGTTGATCGGGAGGTGTGTGGCGTACCGCAAAATGGAGGAAACAGACCTCCTACGGTCGAAACGGGAGTCCTGTTGATCGGGAGGGGTGTGGCGTACCGCAAAACGGAGGAAACGGACCTCCTACGGTCGAAACAGGAGTCATGTTGATCGGGAGGGGTGTGGCGTACCGCAAAACGGAGGAAACGGACTTGTGTTGGAGCGCTATGGTCGAAACGGGGGTCCTGTTCATCGGGAGGGGTGTGGCGTACCGCAAAACGGGACTCCACGAGATACTGTTCATCTCCACCGTCGACCCCCTCCAGCCTCTATGAGCTACTGTTCACCCACCGTCGACCTCCTCCGGCCTCCACGGGCTCCTATTCATCCAGCCTCCACCACGCGCTACTCCACCGGCTACTGTTCAACCACCCCTCCACCGTCTACTGTTCATCCAGCCCTCCACACCACGGGGTCCTGTTCAACCACCCCTCCACGGGCACCCCTCCACCGTCTACTGTTCATCCTGCCCTCCACACCATGGGGTCCTGTTCATCCACCCCTCCACGGGCACCCCTCCACCGTCTACTGTTCATCCAGCCCTCCACCACACCACGGGGTCCTGTTCATCCAGAGGCAACGCCACCGCTCACTGTTCATCCAACCCCCCCCCCTGCAATGCGCACTGTTCATCCCATCGATCGGCTTCAGTTAGCAGCAGTAGCCAAGGAATCGCTCGATCGGGTTCCGTTAACAGCCATCGATCGATCGCTCGGGTTCAGTAACGCGTAGCATGCAGTGCAATTGCTCGGGTTCACTTAGAGCCCAACGCCTCACTCGGGTTCAGTTAGAGCCAACGCATCACACACACGCGCATACGTGTACGAGAGAAACGTGCATCGCTCGGCCCCCGACCTCCCACCGTAACCGGGAACTCCCCGAAATTCTCCTCCCCCTTGCTTCTACCACGGTTTTTTCCGTCATGGACGGCCCAAAGAATGTCATGCAGCTGCATCTCCGGCCCGCCCAGGACGAAAAGCCCATTTTCTGTCATGAATTTTTGTCATAGAAGTAGGAGCCCACCACATCTATGATGATACTGGGTTTTGTCACAATTATCGTCATATAAGTGTCATATGTATGACAGGAAAAAAATTCGTTCGGCCCAAAATGTCACGGATGTGTCTTTTTTTTGTAGTGGAAGCTCCCGTCCACTCGGCGAACTCTCTCTCCTTTGCGGCCACGTCGGCCTTGTCCTCCACGGTAGTGAGTTTGCCGGCCTCCTCGGCAAGCGCTGCCTCCTCCGCCCGGGCAGCGATGTACGCCAGCTCCTCCTCGGTGGTGTCGCGGATGAGCTGCGGCTCGTCGTGAACGTACCTCTCCGACAATTTGTCGAAGAATTCTTGCACCAGTTCCGCTTGTGGCTCGGCCCAAGTTGGATCGAGGCCGTGTGCATTGAAGACCGGCATCATGGCGATGCTGGCGGTCTCGCAAGAGTTGTTACTCAACGGGACAACCCCCGCTGGCAACCCGAACAAAGACTTGTCGGCCTTGCCAGCCTTGCCGGTCTTCTCGGCCTTGCCAGTCCTCTCGACCCTGCCGACCTCGTCAACCTTGAGCTGAAAAGGCCTCTGGCAGAGGTGGGCGTGCTGCAGTGCCGTGAAATTATGGTTCAGGTCGGGGCGGAACCTCATGATATCGACCGCATTCCTGAAGTCCCAGGCCGGCCTCCCCTTATTGTGCAGCAGAGCAATCCGGCGGCGGATGAAATCGGCCCCGATCATTTCGAGAGTGAGCCCGGCCGAGGTGAGGTGATGGATCCTGGTGGTGGCGACCATGAGCTTCTTGTCATTGGCGTCGACATCGCCCCAGTCCTTGTTGCAGACCGGCGGCTTCCAACGGACCCGGCAGAACTCCTGCGGATCCTCCTCCACAATCCAGCACCATCGGCCCCGCCACTCTTCCCACCTCTCCTTCTAGGCACCCTCCGGGTATGTGCCCCTGCTCTGGTTCCTCGGGATCCAGGTGATGCAGCCAGAGATGGCGCCCCCTGGCTGGATGCGAGGGCTGAAGTAATGCCAGAAGAGCGTCGTGCTGGGGTGCACTCCGGCGAAGCCCTCGCAGAGATGGGCGAAGAAGGCCATGCACGCCACGGCGTTCGGCGTGAGGTCCAGAAGGTGGAAGCCGTAGGTGTGCATGATGTCGTTGAAGAAATCGAAAAAAGGGGGGCAGAGCCCGCAGGAGAAGTAATCGACAAAGAAGGGGTACCGGTTTGGGCCGACCTTGGCAAAGGAGGCAGGGATGATACACGTGGCGGGGTGCCTCGACGTCTCCGTCCCCGTAGAGGCCTAAACTTCTCCTTGAGGGTGAGCGCGTCGACCGTCGAGGTGAATAGGGTGCATTGCATCCGCATCGCCACCAACTCACTCTCCGGCGCCTCCTTCCTCCCGGCATACTGAGCAGCTCCCTTGCCCTTGCTCCTCTTGCACGCCATGGCGGCTGAGAGAGGGGGTGAGAGATCGAGGGCAATGGGGGCGCGGTGGTGGAAAGCAAAGGCGAGAGCTTCGATTTGCACTTGAGGAAGAAGAAGGGAAAGGCGGTTCCAAGATTGGAAAAGGCGTAGAGGGTAAATGAGCAGCACCCCTGCGGTTTCCTCTTTTTTATGGGGAAGGCGCGGGCCACCGCTTTACTATTCACCGCAGGGTGACGCAAACGTGCTACGACCACTCCACGCACGAACCCCATGCCACGCACTCAATGCGGATCGTGGGGAAGCGCAACTGGCGAAGAAGTTACCGCGGTTAAAAACTCTTCCACGTGCGCCGGCGCACTGTTCTGGGCCTGGCCCAACAACGCTTCATGCTTATGTGTGGCTGATGTCTACAACGCAACCTTCTTCTTGTAGACGTTGTTGGGCCTCCAAGTGCAGAGGTTTGTAGGACAGTAGCAAATTTCCCTCAAGTGGATGACCTAAGCTTTATCAATCCGTGGGAGGTGTAGGATGAAGATGGTCTCTCTCAAACAACCCTGCAACCAAATAACAAAGAGTCTCTTGTGTCCCCAACACACCCAATACAATGGTAAGTTGTATAGGTGCACTAGTTCGGCGAAGAGATGGTGATACAAGTGCAATATGGATGGTAGATATAGGTTTTTGTAAATTGAAAATATAAAAACAGCAAGGTAACTAATGATAAAAGTGAGCACAAATGGTATTTCAATGCTAGGAAACAAGGCCTAGGGTTCATACTTTCACTAGTGCAAGTTCTCTCAACAATAATAACATAATTGGATCATATAACTATCCCTCAACATGCAACAAAGAGTCACTCCAAACTCACTAATAGAGGAGAACAAACAAAGAGATTATTGTAGGGTACGAAAACACCTCAAAGTTATTCTTTCCGATCAATCTATTCAAGAGTCCGTAGTAAAATAACACGAAGCTATTCTTTCCGTTCGATCTATCCTAGAGTTCGTACTAGAATAACACCTTAAGACACAAATCAACCAAAACCCTAATGTCACCTACTCCAATGTCACATCAAGTATTCGTGGGTATGATTATAAGATATGCATCACACAATCTCAGATTCATCTATTCAACCAACACAAAGAACTTCAAAGAGTGCCCCAAAGTTTCTACCGGAGAGTCAAGATGAAAACGTGTGCCAACCCCTATGCATAAGTTCACAAGGTCATGAAACCCGCTAGTTGATCACCAAAACATACATCAAGTAGATCACGTGATATCCCATTGTCACCACAGATAAGCACATGCAAGACATACATCAAGTGTTCTCAAATTCTTAAAGACTCAATCCAATAGGATAACTTCAAAGGGAAAACTCAATCCTTTACAAGAGAGTAGAGGGGGAGAAACATCATAAGATCCAACTATAATAGCAAAGCTCGTGATACATCATGATCGTGTTAACTCAAGAACATGAGAGAGAGAGAGAGATCAAACACGTAGCTACTGGTACATACCCTTCGCCCGAGGGTGAACTACTCCCTCCTCGTCATGGAGAGCATCAGGATGATGAAGATGGCCACCGATGAGGGATCCCCCCTCCGGCAGGGTGCCAGAACAGGGTCTCGATTGGTTTGTGGTGGCTATAGAGGCTTGCGGTGGTGGAACTCCCGATCTATTCTGCTCCCCGATGTTTTAGGTATATCGATATATATATATATATATATATATATAGGTGAAAGAAGTCAGTCAGGGGAGCCACAAGGGGCCCACGCGGGTGGGGTCGTGCCCAGGGGGGCAGGTGCGCCTCCCTGCCTCGTGGCCACCTCGAAGCTTCCCTGACGTCTACTCCAAGTCTCCTGGATTGCTTCCGTTACAAAAATAACTCCCTCGAAGGTTTCATTCCGTTTGGACTCGGTTTGATATTCCTTTTCTTCGAAACACTGAAATAGGCAAGAAAACAACAATTTGGGCTAGGCCTCCGGTTAATAGGTTAGTCCCAAAAATAATATAAAAGTGTTTAGTAAAGCCCATTAAACATCCAAAATAGATAATATAATAGCATGGAACAATCAATAATTATAGATATGTTGGAGACGTATCAAGCATCCCCAAGCTTAATTCCTACTCGTCCTCGAGTAGGTAAATGATAAAAACAGAATTTTTGATGTGGAATGCTACCTAACATATTTGATTAGACCCGAAAAGACGGCGAGTCGTTCGAAGGACCAATCTTTCACGGTACACGCAAAAACAATGAAGAACAAGACGAACAATTCTCGTAATAGTCGGCGTAGACGAAGAAGTAGCAGATCGGTTCTTCGGATCAAGCGATGCAAGAAAACCAAAGAATAATACTTACGAACGGAATCGAACAGATCGAACCGCGCGCGTAGCAGCAACAAAAACTCTTAGATATTAGCAAATAAACGCAGGTATTTGGCGTACCCAAACATGGTACTTTTCTGGTATTTTTCTTATCTCTATCTTCCCCCTTACACGACCGACTCCCGACCATCATATAGTGCACGTAGGCACGTACGTACTCAAGACTCCTTGGATGACACGAATCCCATCTACTAGAAAAAGATAAAACGTTTCTCCTCCTATGATTGGGAGAGAGGAAAACAAAACTTCTAAAACTAACTCACGTAATAACTAGTATTTGACCCGAAAACAAAGGAAACAACTGGTGCGATCTGATTGCCTTCAGATCTCAACTTCTTCTCGATGGATAACTTCATAATTCTAGGAAATAAAAAAATAACAAAATTTATATGCTCCTTACGTGACCTGAACTGGAAACGAACCAACCATGGTCCAACTGCTTGGCGTTCTAAATGTTGGCTTGATTTCTTCAGGCTTAGGATCTGATAGTGGAATAGGCATCCGTATTTTTTCAATAAAGAAAAATTCTTCTGCCTTGGCCTTGTCCATTGGTTCTGACAGCAACTCCTCCTGAACTAGTGTAGGTTGGATCATTATTTTATGTGAGATATTATCCTTGGTGTCGATGGTCACATCATCCCCTCCTCCTTCAAAAGAAACTGTCCTCGGTTTTAGAGCAGTCCTTGCAACCTTCTTCTTCAATGCAACATGTACATCCACCTTGATTGTGCTGTCAAACATTGGTCGTAGCACACGCCCCTTTCCAGCATCCCAAAACGAATAAGTATTCGATCGGCCTTCATGTGTAGCACTGCGATCATACTGCCATGGTCTCGCCAACAATAAGTGGCATGCACCCATTAGTATGACATCGCAGATCACCATATCAGTATAGTCACCAATAGAAAATTTAACGCGCACCTTATGAGTAACCTTCAACTTCTGTCGGCATTCTGGGAACGGGGGTCCCCAGACTTGCCTGCCTGCGGCCTGCGGCGTGGCTCAAAGGGGGGCCCAGCACGGCCCATCTTCACCAACACAGACCCAAGACCCTCGCGAGGGGCCAAGCCTCGCGGGGCCGACGACACGGAGCTTCCTCAGGCGCGGCCTCATCAGGCTGGCTCACGAGAAGGCGGAGAGATCAAGGCGGGGTACCTCACGAGGTGCCCGTGACACAAGCCATGACGACCAAGGGCGCCAGGCGGGCGCCAGCCCGCGCAGTGTCCTTCTTTCCTCTTTGGTGCAAAGGGAGCAAGCGCAGGCGGGCGCATCAAGCAAAGGCACCCATTTCGGTGCAACGAGACCAAGACCAGCCCCGCGACAAGGAAGAAGTCATTGTGGAGCCCAAGCCAGCGTCACCACCAGAGCTTTTGGCAGGCGAGGACCAACTTTAGTCAGGATAAGTGTACCATATGTTCCCCTTCAAAATGGCCAATTGTTGGCGCCCTTCCCGCTCAATATTTGGGAAGAGGCCCAGGGCCTTTGCCTATAAATAGGACTAGCCACCCCCCAGGGGAGGAAGAGGAGAATCAGAGAGAGAGAGAAGGGTGACTGAACTCCTCCTAGCAGTTCATCGCCAGCCAAGAACAGACCCTCGCAAGGCTGTTCTTCCTTGTATTACCCACCATCATCAGCCCAAGAGGCAATCCACCACACCACAAACTGGAGTAGGGTATTACACCACAACGGTGGCCCGAACCAGTATAAACCCTGTGTCTCTTGTGCTGTTCTTTTCATAGTTTAGATCTTAGCGAGGCGGAGGGGTACAGGTAGGTAGAAGGCGAAATCTCCGCGCGCACCCCAGTGTTCGAACCTCAAGGGTCTGCCGGAACCCGAAATCCGACAACTTCCCTGTATGATACATCCACTCGACACGATGGGGTTGCGGATGCTTCCATACAGGCAACCCCAAAGCATCAACCAACCCTTTGCTGACTGCATTGGTGTAGCTTCCACCATCTATTATCAGCTTGCAATTGGTGTTATTGATTTTACACCCAGTTTGAAAAATATTCCATCACTGCCCCTTATCCTCAATTCGATCTTCTTGCACTCGCTGCACCATTAATGATGGGTATGCTTCTGCAGCTTCAAAGCTCATCGCATTCACTTCTTCCTCATCTTCAGATTTCTCACTAGACGGGTCAGCATTTTTCTCTCCATCACTCGCAGACATGTATCCTTCTTCTGTGAGGAGAACTCTCCTCTCATTAGGACACTCAAACTTCTTATGCCCCCTGCCAACTTAAAGCACACAATATCACTAGTACGAGAGTTAGAAGCACAAGATGATTCAATCTTTGATGGAGATACTTCCTTGGTAGCCGACTTAGAATCAGATTTGAAACCACTATTACCACCACCCTCACTCTGAAAATTACGTCGCATCGAGTTTGATGAATTATCATGACCGGCACGACGCTTTACTTGCTGCTCCGCTCGAATGGCATGGTGTAATAATCCTTGTAATCCATTATATTCTACCATATCAACACGATCTCGTACCTCTGATTTTAGACCATGCATGAATCGTGCCATTGTAGCCTCCTCTTGCTCCTCTACCCCTCTACGAATCAATAATATTTCCATCTCCTTATAATACTCCTCAACACTAGAGTTACCTTGTCGAAGCTGCTGCAAGCGTGTGTACAAGGTCCTAGTGAAGTGCTCCGGAACGAAGCGTCTCTTCATGATACTCTTCATCTGATTCCAAGACTCCAGACGCCCTCCCGCACGGCATAGTTGGTTCCACCATATTAAAGCATAGCCCGTGAACTCAATAGATGCAGCACGAACCTTTTTCTCCTTGGTGTACCGCTGTCCATCAAAAATCTGATCCACACGCATCTCCCACTCCAAATAATCATCCGGGTTGTCTTTGTCGTTAAACGACGGTATGGAAATTTTTATTCTTCCAATACCATCATCTTCGTAGGCGCGTCGCGGACGTTCATGTCCACCCCCATGGTGTAGGACACCTCCATGATGGTCATAAGCACGCCGCACAGGCTCATAATAGCTACCAGCCCCCTCAGACTGATGGTCTTGATGCTCACCATTGTCGTGAACTTGTTCGCCTACCCGCTGTCCAGATAATTGCCGATGACGACGCGGTGCAGCAGACCCATCACTAGGTGGTGAACGTGGTCTCAATCGATGAACGGCCTCAGTCAAATCAGCAATCTTTTTTCCTAGACTTTCCTCAACCTTGTCGATGCGCCTCCCCACTAGATTCAGCACATAGTCACGAGTTGCCTCCAATCCTAGCATGATAGTGGGAAAGGGCATCTCGTCTTGCGCATCTCCTTCATGTGCACCATGCACACTTGAATTTGATTTCTGTGAATTCACCATTGTAGCAACTCAAGTAGATCAACTCAAAAACCAGCGAGAAAAATTGTACCGTGATCAACCTTGCTCTGAATACCACCTGATGAGACCCGAAAAGATGGCGAGTCGTTCGAAGGCCCAATCTTTCACGGTACACACAAAAACAATGAAGAACAAGACGAACAATTCTCGTAATAGTCGGCGTAGACGAAGAAGTAGCAGATCAGTTCTTCGGATCAAGCGATGCAAGAAAACCAAAGAATAATACTTACGAACGGAATCGAATAAACCGAACCACGCGTGTAGTACCAACTAAAACTCTCAGATATTAGCAAATAAATGCAGGTATTTGGCGTACCCAAACATGGTACTTTTCTGGTATTTTTATTATATCTATCTTCCCCCTTACACGACCGACTCCCGACCATCATATAGTGCACGCAGTTACGTACGTACTCAAGACTCCTTGGATGACACGAATCCCATCTACTAGAAAAAGATAAAACGTTTCTCCTCCTATGATTGGGAGAGAGGAAAACAAACCTTCTAAAACTAACTCATGTAATAACTAGTATTTGACCCGAAAACAAAGGAAACAACTGGTGTGATCTGATTGCCTTCAGATCTCAACTTCTTCTCGATGGATAACTTCATAATTCTAGGAAATAAAAAAAATAACGAAATTTATATGCTCCTTACGTGACCTGAACTGGCAACGAACCAACCATGGTCCAACTGCTTGGCGTTCTAAACGTTGGCTTGATTTTTTCAAGCTTAGGATCTGATAGTGGAATAGGCATCCGTATTTTTCCAATAAAGAAAAATTCTTCTGCCTTGGCCTTCTCCATTGGTTCTGACAGCAACTCCTCCTGAACTGGTGTAGGTTGGATCGTTATTTTATGTGAGATATTAGCCTTGGTGCCGATGCTCACATCAATATTTATCAATGTAATCTTCTTCATTGTGGCAAGAATATTTAGATCCATATGATTCAAAACAAAAGTTTAATATTGACATGAAAACAATAATACTTCAAGCATACTAACAAAGCAATCATGTCTTCTCAAAATAACATGGCCAAAGCAAAGCTATCCCTACAAAATCATATAGTCTGGCTATGCTCTATCTTCATCACACAAAATATTCAAATCATGCACAACCCCGATGACAAGCCAAGCAATTGTTTCATACTTTTGATGTTCTCAAACTTTTTCAATCTTCAAGCAATACAAGAGCGTGAGCCATGTACATAGCATTATAGGTGGAATAGAATGGTGGTTGTGGAGAAGACAAAAAGGAGAAGATAGTCTCACATCAACTAGGCGTATCAACGGGCTATGGAGATGCCCATCAATAGATATCAATGTGAGTGAGTAGGGATTACCATGCAACGGATGCACTAGAGCTAGAAGTATATGAAAGCTCAACAAAAGAAACTAAGTGGTTGTGCATCCAACTCGCTTGCTCACGAAGACCTAGGGCAATTTGAGGAAGCCCATCATTGGAATATACAAGCCAAGTTCTATAATGAAAAATTCCCACTAGTATATGAAAGTGACAAAATGAGAGACTCTCTATCATGAAGATCATGGTGCTATTTTGAAGCACAAGTGTGGTAAAAGGATAGTAGCATTGTCCCTTCTCTCTTTTTCTCTCATCATTTTTTTTTGTTTTTTTGGGCCTTTTTTTATTGCCTCTTTTTTCTATTTTTTTATTTGGGCTTCTTTGGCCTCTTTTATTTATTTATTTATTGTCTTGAGTCTCATCCCGACTTGTGGGGGAATCATAGTCTCCATCATCCTTTCCTCACTTAGGATAATGCTCTAATAATGATGATCATCACACTTTTATTTACTTACAACTCAAGAATTACAACTCGATACTTAGAACAAAATATGACTCTATGTGAATGCCTCCGGCGGTTTACTGGGATATGCAATGAATCAAGAGTGACATGTATGAAAGGATTATGGAGGTGGCTTTGCCACAAATACAATGTCAACTACATGATCATGCAAAGCAATATGACAATGATGGAGCGTGTCATAATAAACGGAACGGTGGTAAGTTGCATGGCAATATATCTCAGAATGGCTATGGAAATGCCATAATAGGTAGGTATGGTGGCTGTTTTGAGGAAGGTAATGGTGGGTGTATGATACCGGCGAAAGGTGTGCGGTATTACAGAGGCTAGCAATGATGGAAGGGTGAGAGTGCGTATAATCCATGGACTCAACATTAGTCATAAAGAACTCACATACTTATTGCAAAATTCTATTACTTATCGAAACAAAGTACTTACGCGCATGATCCTAGGGGGATAGATTTGTAGGAAAATACCATTGCTCGTCCCCGACCGCCACTCATAAGGAAAACAATCAATAAATAAATCATGCTCCGACTTCATCACATAACGGTTCACCATACGTGCATGCTACGGGAATCAAAAACTTTAACACAAGTATCTCTCAAATTCACAACTACTCAACTAGCATGACTCTAATATTACCATCTTCATATCTCAAAACAATCATAAGGAATCAAACTTCACATAGTATTCAATGCACTTCATATGAAAGTTTTTTATTATATCCCTCTTGGATGCCTATCATATTAGGACTAGTTTCATAACCAAAGAAAATTACCATGCTGTTTAAGACTCTCAAAATAATATAAGTGAAGTATGCGAGTTCATCTATTTCTTCAAAATAAAACCACCGCCGTGCTCTAAAAAGATATAAGTGAAGCACTAGAGCAAATGACAAACTACTCCAAAAGATATAAGAGAAGATCAATGAGTAGTCGAATAATTATGTAACTATGTGAAGACTCTCTAATATTTAAGAATTTCAGATCTTGGTATTTTATTCAAACAGCAAGCAAAACAAAAGAAAATAAAATGACGCTCCAAGCAAAACACATATCATATGGTGAATAAAAAGATAGCTCCAAGTAAAGATATCGATGAACGAAGACGAAAGAGGGGATGACATCCGGGGCATCCCCAAGCTTAGGATCTTGTTTGTCCTTGAATATTACCTTGGGGTGCCTTGGGCATCCCCGAGCTTAGTCTCTTGCCACTCCTTATTCCATAGTCCATCGAATCTTGACCCAAAACTTGAAAACTTCACAACACAAAACTCAATAGAAAACTCATAAGCTCCGTTAGTATAAGAAAATAAATCACCACTTAGGTTGTAACGCCCTCGATGCGGCTATATCTCCCACGTGTCGAGGCACGACTTAGAGGCATAACCGCATAGAAAGCAATGTCGCAAGTGAGGTAATCTTCACACAATCCATGTAATAAATAAAGGGGAAAGATACATAGTTGGCTTACAATCGCCACTTCACACAAGTACATAAATAACATCCATCAAACAGATTACACTCAAGGTCCGACTACGGTACCAAAATGGAAGAAGACTACCCCAAATGCTAAACAGATCCCCGGATCACCCAACTGGGCTCCACTACTGATCATCTGGAAAAGAAACATAGTAACGGCCGTGTTCCTCATCGAACTCCCAAGTGAGCTCGGTCGCGTCATCTGCCCTGACATCGTTGGTACCTGCAACTGAGGTGATAATATCTGTGAGCCACGGGGACTCAGCAATCTCACACCCGCGAGATCAAGACTATTTAAGCTTAAAGGTGGGAAAAGGATAGTGAGGTGGAGCTGCAGCAAGCGACTAGCATGTGGTGGCTATAGCGCAAAAGAGAGCGAGAAGAGAAGGCAAAGCACGGTCGTGAAGCTAGAAGTGATCAAGAAGTGATCCTGAAACAACCTACGTCAGGCATAACTCCAACAACCGTGTTCACTTCCCGGACACCGCCGAGAAGAGACCATCACGGTTACACACGCGGTTGATGTGTTTTAGTTAGGGTCAACTTCGGGTTTTCTACAACCGGACATCAACAAATTCCCATCTGCCTCATAACCGCGGGCACGGCTTTCGAAAGATAATACCCTGCAGGGGTGTCCCAACTTAGCCCATGATAAGCTCTCACGGTCAACGAAGGATATTCCTTCTACCGGGAAGACCCGATCAATCTCGGAATCCCGGACTACAAGACATTTCAACAGCAATAAAACAAGTCCAGCAAAACCGCCCGATTGTGCCGACAAATCCTGATAGGAGCTGCACATATCTCGGTCTCAGGGCACATCCGGATAAGCGAAGCGTACAGGAGCCAACATAACCCAAGTTGCCAAGGGACGGCCCCGCACGGTGCTCTAGTTTGGACCAGCAATCGAAGGAGAACTGGCCCGGGGTTAAAATAAAGATGACCCTTGAGTCTGCAGAACCCAAGGGAAAAAGGCTAGGTGGCAAATGGTAAAACCAATGTTGGGCCTTGCTGGAAAAGTCTTATTCAAAGCGAACTGTCAAGGGGGTCCCATAAATCACCCAACCGTGTAAGGAACGCAAACTCCGGGAACATAACACCGGTATGACGGAAACTAGGGTGGCAAGAGTGGAACAAAACACCAGGCATAAGGCCGAGCCTTCCACCCTTTACCAAGTGTATAGATGCATTAATTAAATAAAAGGTATTGTGATATCCCAAACAAATAAACATATTCCAACAAGGAACAACAAGTCCATGTTCCAATCAAGGAACAAACTTCATCTTCACCTGCAACTAACAACGCTATAAGAGGGGCTGAGCAAAGCAGTAACATAGCCAAACAACGGTTTGCTAGGACATGGATGGTTAGGGGCTGACATGGCAATATAGGAGGCATGATAAAGCAAGTGGTGGGTATCGCAGCATAGGCATAGCAAAAGAGCGAGCAATCTAGCAAGCAAAGATAGAAGTGATTTCGAGGGTATGGTCATCTTGCCTGCAAGGTTCTCAGAGTTGTCGAAAGCTTGGTCCTCGTAAACGTTCTCAACGGAATCCTCGGTCACGTACTCGTCTCCCGGCTCTACCCAAGACAAGAGAACAAGCAAAGGAACCAATATCAACTACGATGCAATGCGCAATCAACATGATGCAAAACATGGCATGATATGCGAGAGGTGATATGCAATGCGTATGCATGCTCCGGAAAGACAAGGATGAACAGGGCATAATCTTGGCAAACCAAGCATGCTGCTGGATAGATGAGGTGATTTCGGTTGAAATCGATATAAAGATCACCGGAATCGGATGCACGGTTTGCAAATGGCAAGCAATATAAGAATGACATGAATCTGCCATAAACAGCATGATGCTACTTAGCAAGCAATAAATAATTAAGCTACTGCACCCAAACATGGCAACAAAGCATATGACAGTAATCTACTCAAGATGCACGATAAAAGATGAACACTGAGCTACGGCTCAATCCCATCATAACAGGTTCAAACTAGCATGGCAAAAGTGCAACTTATAACAGATTCACAGACTTAGAGAAATAACAGCAAGTCAGGAAAACAACATCAGGATGACGTGTTCAGAGCAACGAAACAACATGCTACAGGTTCAGAACATAGCAAAGAAAGGCATGGCATGAATCTACTCATAGCACTTGACAAAAGTCCCTTACTGACCATAAGCCAAAAAGGATCAGAAAATATGATTACACCCATGCCAAATAAGCAAGTTTCGTTACAGGTTTCAGACTTAGCAGAAAACTGGACATGGCAGAAAACTGTTAACGACTAGGCATGTTCGTGAGCTCGATGCACTCACTACAGAGCATTTCATGATTAACTAAGCATACATACATCAAGAAGACATGGCATATTAACTAGACATGGCAAGAATAACATCATATCATGCAAGGATCAACTACACCAAGCTTGGCAAAATCGAATAACATGTAAACAATCTGCCAGCAACATTTTGAAGCAAAAGTAGAGCTCGATTGACTCAAGCTATGGCATCCCATAATTGCAAACAAAGACATGGATGGATTAAGCAAATACTCAAGTTCAAAACTCCCTTACTGATCATGCTCAAATTATGCATGGATCTCTCAGAAACAACATGAATACATGGCATGATAATAACAAAAGTCAGGGACTTAGTGAAATCACTAAGTCTCTGAAAACAGCAATATCATCATCCCTACTTTGCATGCAATTTCTAGCCACCTCAAGCATCACAAAAATACATAGCAAAATCCTATGGATAGGTAACATGGCATATTACAAAACACATAAATAGCTCATCCTCATAGGAGGTACACATCAATCATGGCAAAAATGACAAAAGTGCATGTTCAGATAAGATCCAGCAATAAACATCAACTAGCCCTCTTCTAACAGCATTTCGGGCATCAAGATGACTTCAAATGAAAATGACGCAATGGAACAAAATGATGTACTCTTCGAGACGAACAAAATGACATATTATACGCGCGAAACGGAGCTACGGATGCAAAGTTATGGCAGGTTAAACTGGTGATGATGATATGGAATCGTGAGGACTTAGAGGAAAAAAGGGATCGGGGAAAGTCAACCCCTGCGCGCACGCGAACCGAGGTCGGATCCGGCGACGGCCGGCGACACCGGGGCGGAGGAAGAAGGCGGGCGGCGCTGGAGGAGCGGCGCCGGATCTCGGCGGCGGAGGCGGCGCGCGCCGGCGCGGTGGCGAGCGGAGCCGGCGGCGGTGCGGGCGGAGCGAGGCGGGGCGAGGCGGCGCCGGCGGGAGACGAGCGGCGCCGGCGTGGCGGCTGCCGGCGACGGCGGCGGGACAGGCGGGAGGAGGCGCGAGCAGGCGAGGCAGGCGGCGCTGGCTGCGGGCGCGCGGGCGCCAGCGGGCGGTGGCGCGGCGGATCCGGGCCCCGCGGGCCTGGCGCGGGCCCCGCGGGCCGGCGGAGGCGGACGGCGGCGCTGGACAGGTGGCGGCGCCTGGTTGGTCCGGGGCGCCGGCGGCGGGACAGGTGGCGGCGGCGGAGGGATCTGGTGCGGATTTCGAGGCGAGCTTAGGGTTAGGAGGTGGTTTTTGACCCGGATTTGGAGGGGAAGGTGTTTTTATAGACAGAAGGAGCTAGGGAGCTCCAAACGGAGTGCGATTTTCGCCCACGCGATCGTGATCGAACGGCGGAGGACATGGGAGTGACTTAAATGGGTTATTGGGCTGTTTTGAAGAGGTGTTGGGCTGCAACACACACGAGGCCTTCACGGTTACCCGGTTAACCGTTGGAGTACCAAACGAACTCCGATTGACCCAAAACTTGACAGGCGGTCTACCGGTGCTATACCGAGGCCACATGTCAAACCTCGGTCCATTCCGAGAATGTTTAAAACCCGCTCACGAAGAAATGTAAAAGGGGACGCCGGGAGACATAGGAGTGCCGGATTGCAAAACGGACAACGGGAAAGATGCTCGGATTTATGAGACGAACACGTATGCGAATGCGATGCACATGATGACATGATATGAAATGCATGACATGACCAAAATGCAAAACGGAGAGAACCCAACCACGGAGGGAATATCATAGCACATAGCCGGAAATGGCAAGAGTTGGATTACAAATATGGCAAGTTACATCGGGGGCGTTACATAGGTACTGTTGTGAACTCATTATAAATTCATATTGGTGTAATATCTACTGTATTACAACTTCTCTATGGTTCATACCCTCCGATACTACTCATAGATTCATCAAAATAAGCAAACAACACATAGAAAACAGAATCTGTCAAAAACAGAACAGTCTGTAGTAATCTGTATCATTCGAATACTTCTGTAACTCCAAATATTCTGAGATAAATTGGTGGGCCTGAGGAATTTGTCTAGTAATCATCTGCAAAAATAATCAACTAAATATCACTCTCTAGTAAAAAGTTGTAGCTAATCTCGTGAGCGCTAAAGTTTCTGTTTTTTACAGCATGATCATAAAGACTTCACCCAAGTCTTCCCAAAGGTTCTACTTGGCACAAAGACTAATTAAAACATAAAACAACATCTAACCAGAATATAGATAGATTATTTATTACTAAACAGGAGCAAAAATCAAGGAACAAAAATAAAATTGGGTTGCCTCCCAACAAGCGCTAACGTTTAATGCCCCTAGCTAGGCATGATGATTTCAATGATGCTCACATAAAAGATAAGAATTGAAACATAAAGGGAGCATCATGAATAATATGACTAGCACATTCAAGTCTAACCCACTTCCTATGCATACGGATTTTGTGAGCAAACAACTTATGGGAACAATAATCAACTAGCATAGGAAGGCAAAACAAGCATAACTTCAAAACTTTAAGCACATAAAGAGGAAACTTGATATTATTGCAATTCCTACAAGCGTATATTCCTCCTTCATAATAATTTTCAGTAGCATCATGAATGAATTCAACAATACAACCAGCACCTAAAGCATTCTTTTCATGATCTAAAAGCATAGAAATTTTATTACTCTCCACATAAGCAGAATTCTTCTCATTCAGAATAGTGGGAGAATCATAAGAAACTCGAATACTATAAGTTGTTTCCACATTAAAATAGTAATGTTCAGAGAAAGGGTAATCATAATCATGACAAGTTTTATAAATATAATCATTACTACTTTTTATATCATAAGTTTCATCACAATAATCATCATAAGTAGCAACTTTGTTCTCATCATAATCGATTGAAACATCTTCCAAGATAGTGGAATCATTACTAAATAAAGTAATGACCTCTCCAAATCCACTTTCATAATTGTCACAATAAGATTCAACATCCTCCAAAATAGTGGGATCATTACTTCCTAAAGTTGAAACTCTTCCAAACCCACTTTCATCAATATAATCGTCATAAGTAGGAGGCATGCTATCATCATAAAAAATTTGCATATCAAAACTTGGGAGGCTAAAAATATCATCTTCATTAAACATAGCATCCCCAAACTTGGGACAAACATTAATTACAGCAAATATATTCTCAAACATGTCATTATCATCAAACATAGCATCCCCAAGCTTGGGCCTTTTCATATCATAAGCATAATCACTCTCATCATTAATAGTATGGATAGCACCAATAGTATAGCAATTATCATCATCACAATGAGTAATAGGGGAAACATTATTTGGGAGATTTACCTTTCTACCTTTGCTTCTCCTTCTTTTCTTTTTGTTCTTCACATTATGTGTGGGTTTAACCCCGTTTTTTGAGCTCCTTATTATTGAGATTGGTTGAATAGAAGGGTCCTCCTCGTTACCTGATTCATCATAAGAAATAATAGGAGGATATTGGGAAGCCTCTTCCCTTTCATTAGTATTCTCTTCATCCTCTATTTGTTTTATTTTCTTTATGTAATTGGCAATATAAGGATTTTCCATGCAGTTCACCGCACAATACATAAAAATTTCTTCTAGATCAATATCGAGGAATTTCTCAAGGTTATATTCTGGAATATGCTTAGTTGTACGTTTCATTTCTTCATAACCCAAAAGCAAACTAAGTTCATTATGATGTGCAAGGGAAATCAAATCCTCACAATTTTTGGACACGATAAGATCATGAAACAATTTGCATTGGAGATTTAAATGACCATGTTCATTGCAAAGTTCACAAGTATGGTGAAGAAATTCTAAATTTTCAGCACAAACATATAGCCTCTCTTGCAACCATTTCGTTTCTAAGTACTTATGCCTCTTGCAAAATCTATCTTCCCTATTTGGTGTGTACTTGAAAACTCTATGCACTCCACAAAAGTTGACATGCTTATAAGAGACATTTTCATCATGACTAGTGCAATCATCATTAGTACTATGGATATTCAAGGAGTTCATACTAACAACATTGCAATCATGCTCATCATTCAAATATTTAGTGCCAAACATTTTATAGGCTTCTTCTTCTAGAATTTGAGCACAATTTTCCCTTCCATCATTCTCACGAAAGATATTAAAAAGATGAAGCGTATGAGGCAAACTCAATTCCAATTTTTATGTAGTTTTATTTTATAAACTAAACTAGTGATAAAACAAGAAACAAAAAGATTCGGTTGCAAGATCTAAAGATATACCTTCAAGCACTCACCTCCCTGGCAACGGCGCCAGAAATTGCTTGATGTCTACTACACAACCTTCTTCTTGTAGACGTTATTGGGCCTCCAAGTGCAGAGGTTTGTAGGATAGTAGCAAATTTCCCTCAAGTGGATGACCTAAGGTTTATCAATCCGTGGGAGGTGTAGGATTAATATGGTCTCTCTCAAACAACCCTGCAACCAAATAACAAAGAGTCTCTTGTGTCCCCAACACACCCAATACAATGGTAAGTTGTATAGGTGCACTAGTTCGGCGAAGAGATGGTGATACAAGTGCAATATGGATGGTAGATATAGGTTTTTGTAAACTGAAAATATAAAAACATCAAGGTAGCTAATAATAAAAGTGAGCACAAACGGTATTGCAATGCTAGGAAACAAGGCCTAGAGTTCATACTTTCACTAGTGCAAGTTCTCTCAACAATAATAACATAATTTGATCATATAACTATCCCTCAACATGCAACAAAGAGTCACACCAAAGTCACTAATAGAGGAGAACAAACGAAGAGATTATGGTAGGGTATGAAACCACCTCAAAGTCATTCTTTCTGATCGATCTATTCAAGAGTCCGTAGTAAAATAACACGAAGCTATTCTTTTCGTTCGATCTATCCTAGAGTTCGTACTAGAATAACACCTTAAGACACAAATCAAGCAAAACCCTAATATCACCTAGATACTCCAATGTCACCTCCAGTATCCGTGGGTATGATTATACGATATGCCTCACACAATCTCAGATTCATCTATTCAACCAACACAAAGAACTTCAAAGAGTGCCCCAAAGTTTCTACCAGAGAGTCAAGACAAAAACGTGTGCCAACCCCTATGCACAAGTTCACGAGGTCATGGAACCCGCAAGTTGATCACCAAAACATACATCAAGTAGATCACGTGATATCCCATTGTCACCACAGATAAGCACACGCAAGACATACATCAAGTGTTCCCAAATCCTTAAAGACTCAATCCGATAGGATAACTTCAAAGGGAAAACTCAATCCATTACAAGAGAGTAGAGGGGGAGAAACATCATAAGATCCAACTATAATAACAAAGCTCACGATACATCAAGATAGTGTTAACTCAAGAACACGAGAGAGAGAGAGAGAGAGAGAGAGAGAGAGATCAAACACATAGCTACTGGTACATACCCTCAGCCCCGAGGGTGAACTACTCCCTCCTCATCATGGAGAGTGTCGGGATGATGAAGATGGCCACCGGTGAGGGATCCCCCCTCCGGTAGGGTGCCGGAACAGGGTCCCGATTGGTTTTTGGTCGCTACAGAGGCTTGCGGTGGTGGAACTCCCGATCTATTCTGCTCCCCGAGGTTTTTAGGGTATATGGATATATATATATATAGGCGAAAGAAGTCGGTCAGGGGAGCCACGAGGGGCCCACGAGGGTGGGGGCGTACCCAGGGGGTAGTCGCGCCTCCCTGCGTCATGGCCACCTCGAAGCTTCCCTGACGTCTACTCCAAGTCTCCTGGATTGCTTCCGTTCCAAAAATAACTCTCTCGAAGGTTTCATTCCGTTTGGACTCCGTTTGATATTCCTTTTCTTCGAAACACTGAAATAGGCAAGAAAACAACAATTTGGGTTGGGCCTTAGGTTAATAGGTTAGTCCCAAAAATAATATAAAAGTGTTTAGTAAAGCCCATTAAACATCCAAAACAGATAATATAGTAGCATGGAACAATAAAAAAGTATAGATATGTTGGAGACGTATCAGTGGCCCAGGCCCGGGGGCTCCTATCGGTGTACAAAAGTAGGGGCCTTTCTGTACCCCTTTACTTGTGCACGGGCAGTTGTAGCCGCACCTGCAGTTGGGCTTGGCAGGGCAGAGGAAGGGAAGATACAAGACTGCCAAGGCAGCACTTGAACCTGAAGCATGAAGAGCGAAGGGGGCAATATGGGCTTCCCCAGGCAAGACCCTTGCCGGGGCGGCCTACATGGCCCTGGCAAGAGCCTTGCCGGGGAACTTTCCCAACGCCAGCAAGGCCACCACCCTTGAGCCTGAGAGTCCTGACACCATCGACAAACATCAAGGCCGAGAATCAGGGGCGCCTGTGTGGTGGCATGCATATCTTTGTGAAGACCAAAGACCTGCAAATCTAGATGGGAACCAGAAGACGAAGACCCCCGGCAAGATCCTTGTCGGGGACGCCCACAAGACCCCAGCAAGACCCTCGCCGACCCGGGCAAGACCCTTGCGGGGGCATCTGCAGGGCCACAACCAGGCCCGCACCTACCAAGGTTTCCCTGTCCCACGACCATTCCTACGCGGCAACCGGCCTGCCAAACTAGGCACGCACCTATGTGGCAGCAAGCAAGCTCTAGGCCAACCAGTCAAGCACCTGCGTGGTGGCATGCAGATCTTCGTGAAGACCCTGCCACCGCACCAGCACAGCAGCCAGCCAGTCGGCGTGGTGCTGCATGCCTGGTCAGCTTGGACGTGCATCGAAGCAAGGCGAGGCGGTGACGGACGGGACGAGCTTCGTTGCCATCCCCGATAAAGCAAGAGGACACGTAGGTGGCGCATTAAATGCATTTGTCCCCCAATGTCAGAGATAGACTTGTACATTGCAGATGCTTTCCACCTCCTATGTGCCACTGTGGGGACCCCTTTGACATATAAAATGAGGCCTGAGGCATACTGATGAAGGATTCGAACTTTTTGGACTAGCATGCACCACAGCTAGTTCAAGAGCTCAAGAACACCAAATATACACCAAAGCAGGACTAGGGTAGGTATTACGCATCGTTTGTGGCCCGAACCTGGGTAAAAAAAACCCTCGTGCTGATCTTTTAGACCTGCTCTTTGCGCAGCTCCACGCCCCGCCAACTGTATTTGGGATTCCCTGTGATCCCATAGGTGTCGTTTTCCCCGACACCATCTTCATCATCCCGGCGGCCACCGCGATGAGGAGGGAGTAGTCCACCCTCGGGACTGAGGGTTTGTACCGGTAGCTATGCATTTAATCTCTCTCTCTCTCTCTTCTCCCTCTCTCTCTCTCCCTCTCCCTCTCCCTCCCTCCCTCTCTCTCTCCCTCTCTCCCTCTCCCTCTCCCTCTCCCTCTCTCTCTCCCTCTCCCTCTCCCTCTCCCTCTCCCTCTCCCTCTCCCTCTCCCTCTCCCTCTCCCTCTCCCTCTCCCTCTTCCTCTCCCTCTCCCTCTCCCTCTCTCTCTCTCTCTCTCTCTCTCTCTCTCTCTCTCTCTCTCTCTCTCTCTCTCTCTCTCTCTCTCTCTCTCTCTCTCTCTCTCTCTCTCTCTCTCTCTCTCGTGATCTATATCATGGGCTTTGTCAACATAGATGGATCATATGATGTTTCTCCCCTCTATACTCTTGTTGTGAGGAGTTGCATCTTTACCCTTTGAAGTTTTGTCATGTCAGATTGAATGTTTAGATTTGGGAACACATTATGTATGTCTTGCGATATGAATACTTGAGGCGACAATTGGGTATCATATTGATTCACTTGATATACGTTATGGCACTCAACTTGCGGATTTCCGCGGTGATATTGGGGTAATCTATGCATAGGGGTTGATGCACGTTTTTATTATCTTTTCTCTGATAGAAACTTTGGGGTCTTCTTGTAGTTCTTTGTGTGGATTGAGTATTATGAATATGAATTTTCTTTGGTGTTATTTTAGTATGAACTCTTGATTAGATCGATCGGAAAGAATAGTTTGCGTTATTTTAGTACGAACTCTAGGATAGATCGAACGGAAAGAATAGCTTTGAGGTGGTTTCGTACGCTACAAACAATTTCTATCTTTTGTTCTCTGCTAACAGGAACTCGAGAGTGATTCTTTATTGCACTTTGAGGGATAATCATATGATCCAACTATGTTAGCATTGTTGAGGGGTTGCACTAGTGAAAGTACGAACCCTAGGCCTTATTTTTAAGCATTGCAATACCGCTTTTGTGCCCGTTTACTATTTGCTACCTTGTTTTTTTATTTATTCAGATTATAAAAAATATATTTCTACCATCCATATTACACTTTTATCACCATCTCTTCGCCAAACTAGTGCACCTATACAATTTTTCATTGTATTGGGTGTGTTGGGGACACAAGAGATTTCTTGTATTTGGCTGCAGGGTCGTTTGAGAGAGACCATCTTCATCCTACACCTCTCACGGATTGATAAACATTAGGTCATCCACTTGAGGGAAAATTGCTACTGTCCTACAAAACTCTGCGCTTGGAGGCCCGACACGTGTCTATAAGAATAAAGTTGCGTAGTAGATATCAGAGATCAAGGTGTCAAGCCGGTGATGATGGAGATCATGAAGGTTCTTTGGATACGGAGATCAAAGGGACAAGATGATGATGGCCATATCATGTCACATATTTTGATTGCATGTGATGTTTATCCTTTACTAGTTGACCCGTTGCGCCAAATGGCGCAGAGACCCGCTAAAACCATGTTGTCAATGAAAATAGTTAATATTTTGCAAGGACATATGACGCATAGATCTGTTGAATCCATATGCGCGTTGAAAACAAAATTCATGTTTTAGTTGGTTTAGTTGTGGGCAAGGGCATATGATAACCAAATTCACCCCCTTTAATAAAAAAGAATGAAGACTATTGTCTATAATAAGATGTACACACATTTTAATTTATCTCTAAGCCAAATGGCACAGAGTCCAATTTGATACCACGTGCTCGCTGAAAATATTTGCATTTTTTCAGTATCTTTATGTTTGAGCAAGCGCAAAGACCATGTCAAACCCAAAGTGTTTTGAAAATATTTGACTTTGCTAGTAGAAGTAGGTTTTAGCAACCAGGGTAACATGCATAGAGCCAAATGGCACAAGGTATATGACATACAACTTTACCACGAAGATGTGACGCGATATCTTCCTTTACTTAATTATGTTCAAACACATTTGGAGATCAAACCCATAATTTGTGTCACATCCCTGAATTAAAACCCAAAACACCTAGTTTTTGCAACATGGCTTTTTACAATGGGAAAAATATTACCACAAACTGAGTCCAGATGTTACATGATTGTATATAAATTTCCTAAGTTTAATCACAGCAGTAAACAATAACCTTCCCAAAGGGCAAACTCTCTTATGAAGTGTTGTCCTTTCATCTGTTTCAAAAAAGGAACCTTTATTTTATTGGCAAATAAACAGTTTGATGGGAACCAAACATTTGGTGGTAGCTTATCCCACATCTCAATCTCCTATAAAATGAGCGCAAGCGGCCAAAATACAATTGTCTTAATGCAACAACGGTAAGAGAAATGAGTAATCTTCAAAGAAACAGAACATTTAAATTAGTAGTAGCTTTTTTAACCATGCAGGTGAGTTGCATGTAAACTTTATAGAAGAAGGCCAACGATAAGGAACAACATGTTGCCAGACTCATCCCGCTCTCGCTTTTGGTCATCAATCCGAGGAATCAACTCCTGACCAGCGCCTTGAGCAACAACAACAGCATGCCCCTTCCCTTCAACATGGAAATCGATCTCAGGATTCAAACATCAGTCAACATCTCAGGCTGCTCAGGGTGGCATGAAGAGTAATGTGGCCCGTGCTCCTTCCCATAAGTTTGACAAGACCAACGCCATCCACAATATTCACAACCCCACATGTGCCGCATCGATTGCCTACTGAGCACTCTCCACTGCAGTTTGAAACCCAAACGCCCTGTCTATGATGTCGATGTCGTTGTCCAAGTTTTTTGGGATCCCTGTAATGGATATCCTCAAATCACACCGTTTAAACTCTTCGAATATTGCCACTACTCCTCTCAATGTTCCATCCCCGTCAATCACATAAACCTATGATTGTCATAAAAGGAATATTCAGATAGGATAGTAAGATCAAGGCCTGAAGAACATGAACAATTGGCATGTGAAGCAACACATTTAACATTGTACTTAATTTTTTTGACACTAAAAATGGAGCTGGGACCATATACATCAGAAGCTAGCCCCAGCTTGGTTTGTGAAAAAGGCAAAACCAGTTTCTTATGTGCTAACACACCAGCAAATAAAATGCAGCCTCCTTTACATGCCAATAGTACCAAGAAAAAGAAATTTTAAATGCAGACAAGTATGGAACCTTGGACGTGTACAATCGCAGATACCCAATCCCAACTCTTCTTCTCTTCATCCTTGGATCAATACACGTCATGTTTGAAAACCAATATAGTGGCAAATTTAAATGCGAGTGACAGAGAAAGCAACAGGAAAATAGTGGAGCACCTCCGCAAGATTCTTACAGTCCAGGAATGCAGAAAGCAGTGAAATGCATGGCCCATCAAGGATCTACAGCAAGTAAACATCAGCAGCTTTGACTATTTAGCTAAACATTTTTTCTTCGTTCTTCTTCTTTATGCTCAATTTCGTAAAAGAACGACAATTAGTTTAAAAAATCAGTCACCAACATATAAAGTACACTTACAAAAAAGAACTCTCTCAATTTTGTAAAAGAACAAAAATTAATTTAAAAGATCATTCATGAACATATAAAGCACACTTACAAAAAAGAACTCACTCATACTGAAATAATTCCAAAATAGCAACAAAGAAAACGTGATGGCATGCTTTGGCTAATGAGAGGAAATTGAATTTCAGTTTGATATGGAAGTTCATGGAGATGGGCCGTGAGGGTGGGACTGAATTTAGTTCCTAAGGACTTGAAAAGGTATTATTTCAGGTTTTAATTGTTGAGAATTGCAGCCGCAGAATGTGCTACTACTTTCCTAGTAAACATGTTCAACCTCGGTAACAAAAAAAAACGCTGCAAGACCAGGAAAAAAGACAGAAAACAGCTTGCTTAGCTTGTGTTCACAGTATTACTATATAAGCAAACCAGCTTGAACTGCTGTTGATGTATCAACACACACACAACACAACATTTTCTTTTTCTAGAAGGTTGAAACTACACCAACACCACACAACTTACTACACCTGCAATTCACAAGAGATTGTATTATTGTTGTGAACTGATCATATCCCCATGATCCAGGCCTGGCTGGGAAGGCACCCCTATGCCAGGTCGTCCCATACCAACCACTGTCACATTATGCAACAGTTGTTGGAGCCAATGCCTTGTCGCGGGGTTGGATGTATAAACACGATTAGTATCTGATCAGTAACTTCAGTGGTAGCAGATCATTGTTTGAGCAATATGACAAAAGCACTTACATGTGCCTAATCATCAAGCACATACAAGATTAAAATATATAGTTGGATCATCAGGTTTACTAAAAACTGGTTAGTACATCACATCATTACTAATGTATAAATGAAAAATATACGCAGGTTTTGTTTGGGGTTTTGAGATAGAATCAAGCTTGAGTAGTACAGAGAAAAAAATCAGACTTTAGCCTAATATTGCACAGGAGAAACATGAGACATTTATCATATGAACTATTGCGAGCATTTTATTTTCCTTTAGACGTTGATTCTCCATACTTCACCTCTCCAAACAAAAGTCCAATTTTAAGCCTGATATACCGTGAATTCATCATATGATAGTGCAACTTATAAATCGTATGAGTCATGTGATAGGGCAGCATTCATACACCCAAAAAACGAGATTAACATATGTGTGCTAAGAGCTATACTGTTTGTCGATCTCTTTCAAACATTTTCAACAATGGGGCTCACTCCTGTTACATGAGGCTGTTTGGTTGGGAGCCCCAGCCTGCCGAGCCAAATAATTGGCGTTGACCAAGTGCCAAGGCGTCGCTTGGATTGCAGCCCATGTTTTGGGGCGCCAATGCTCCCGTCGCATCTGCAGTTCATTTTTTATGCCAACAACGGGCGAGACGCGGGCGGCGAAAAGCTATGCCAATTTTTTGGCTCGCCGGTGTGTTGGCAGGGCTAGTCTGGGCGAAAACCAAACAACCCCTATAACCCTCAACAAGTAAAAATAAGCAAATTAGGTATCGAGACATCATACTTTCACTAGCTGGGCAATGGAAACCTAATGGTGAAAGTACTCCATACGCGACCTTGTCGTCCGAAACTCATCTAATACTTCTGTCAAATTGTCAATCATTTCTCTGTAATGTTCCACATTCAATGTCTTGTCACTAATAAGTAAATAAACATTCATCATACTACTTCAATCAGATTAGGGAATCAACTAATAACTATGGACTATCAACTAATAAATTCACTCCCTCAAGCCAGAGGAGAAACATAAAAGAAAAAGGCGAGCCTCCTTGACAATCGTGGCAGCAACCACCAAACCCTTATTGGATCGATCAGATTGTTTATTTCCCTCAGGTTTCAACCCAAACCAGGGTGCTTTTATTTGAATGCTGAAATATAGTCAACCAGTGGGGAAAATATGCTAGATAATCCAGACGTACATTTCTATTGGCATGAGACTCTTATCAATCTTTTTATGTAGCAACTATATTAAACATTCTCTGAAACTTATGCAGCAACTATACTAAACATTCTTTGAAACCGATACAACTTTCTAGAAATATTTTTTGTGCAACTACTATATTTTCCATTCTCTAGCCCGAACCACTTCATAGCAATTCCTACATAATGCCTCTAACTATCATGTGTATAACAATTGGTTCTTTCTATACCCAGCATTGTGCGGCTAGCCATCTCCTTGACGCACACTTGACTAAACCAAACACCTTAAACCTAAGATTATGAGTCATCATTATTAGTTCCTGCATGCATATCTAAACTGAACTGACAAGTTATCCCGTTGTCTACTAACCAAGCAACAGAACAATGGCTTAATCTCCTAAGGGCAAAAATATGCAGTCCAGAGCACGCAAATGAACGATATGGCGTTCTTTCTATACCCAGCATTGTGCGACTAGCCACCTCCTTGACGCACACTTGACTAAACCAAACACCTTAAACCTAAGATTATGAGTCATCATTATTAGGTCATGCATGCATATCTAAATTGAACTGAAAAGTTATCCCATCGTCTACTAACCAAGCAACACCACAACGGCTTAATCTCCCAAGGGCAAAAATATGCAGTCCAGAGCACGCAAATGAACGATATGGCAGTAACCCTATACAATCTGCTATTTCACCGGCGTAATGATCACCCTCCTACTGCAAGCCTTTATCTACAGCTCTAAATTCCCTAGCAGCACTAAGAACAAACCAGTTTCTAGCAGCAGCAAGATGAAACAAAAGATAAGGATGTTTTTTGATTGCATAGGCATTTCATTGAACAGCTTGCAAGCAAGCAAGGGTAAAGTCACCCCACCTTTGAAGGCAAGAACCTGTAGGAATGGGAATGCAAACCCAACAACAAACTCATTGTTGAATTGTGGAAGAGTACCAATGGAAAATACCTTTTTCGCCATCATACGAATCTCAGATGCATAAGCCTGTTACAGTTTGTCAATGACTTTTGTACCAACACCTTTTCCATCCACTGGCCTATCGTCCTAATACCTCAGATATACCTGCATTCAATTACATAAAAGAGCAATGGCATCTGATGGTTACACAGGGAACTAAAAAACAAAGTAAACAAGGATGGATCCATACAAAATAATGATTAAAGAACTCATCTATGGTGTCTTTCAAGGAAACTCTGAAATGATTTGTAACAAGCTGTATTGGGTCCCCTTTCTTCCAACCATTGCAACGGCATGAATAGCAAGCCGGAAAGGAACCAGAAAAAGGAAGGAATCGAGGGCATAAATCAACCCCAAATTAGACCACCCAGCAGAGAAATCCACCATTGTTTTCACCACAAAATCAGATCAGGCAAGAGGGGAAATCGACAGGAGAACAAACCACAAGAGCGCTGGCTTCTTCCCTCTGTTGTTTCCCTCTTCCTCAGTGTGCACCACTTCGCTGGACCCATGGCACTGTCCGGGTCGGGGCTGGAGTTGACGGCCATACAGGCAAACCTGAACCACCAGCAGCTCCTTGCTGCTGCTGCTGCTCCGATCTGGCGCATGACCGCTGCCTTCCACTCCTTGTAGTGCCCCTAACCGCTGACCCTGCCCACATCCATCGCTCCACCAACCCATGTTGGTTCTGCCCGCATGCGCCACACCCTCCACGGCCTTCCGCCGTCACCCCGATCCGGCTGCTGCCATGGGGCCTAAGCAATCAGAGGTCTTCGGCCTAGCTGATCCACCCCCACCGACGGCCTCTTGGCCCTCCCCTGCTCCTCTACCCCCAGTTTGAAGACCCGACCGTCCATGTGGGAGGCCCCCTGTCCGCTGAGGACGAGGGCGAGGGGCGCCAGGGGGGACCAGGGAGGAGGAAGGAGGAGAAAGGATGCGGCGGACGGCGGCTATTTGGACGAGCAGGAAGGAGGCAGGGGCTGCGGTGCCTATGGCATCGAGCAAGGGAGGAAGCAGAGGTGTGGCGGCTAGGGTTGGAGCGGAGCGAGGGAGGAAGGTGAGGCGTGGAGGCTAGGGTTGATGCGGGTGTGGGCTCTGGCTTGCGACGAGTATTGGGAGCGGAGCGCGCGCGGGGATTGGGCGAAAGCCTTTTTCACGCGAGATCGATCAACCCAGCCAATAAACATGCGGCGCGAGCCCAGTCATTGGACAGCTAGAACAATCACAAGGTGAAATCAGGTTTGACAGCAGGTAAAGATCTTGCTGCTCAGACACTCTAGATGACCAGATCCAACGGCCAATGAAGCTGCAATCGGGGGAGCCTTGTGGAGGTGAGTTGGCTAGACTCATTATTGTTTTAAATGCATCTTTTTTTCTTAGTACGGCGGTAGCATTATAAGATGACCCCTCACTAAATTCCAAGGTTTAAGTGTTCTCTCTGAGTATGCACCGTTGCTACAGTTCGTCGTGCCGAGGCACCACGTGATGATCGGGTGTGATAAGATCTACGTTCACATACAACGGGAGCAAACCAGTTTTGCACGTGCAAAACACTCGGGTTAAACTTGACGAGCCTAGCATGTGCAGATATGGCCTCAGAACACTGAGACCGAAAGGTCGAACGTGAGTCATATAGTAGATATGATCAACATAGTGATGTTCACCATTGAAAAATACTCCATTTCACATGATGATCGGACATGGTTTAGTTGATATGGATCACGTGATCATTTAGATGACTAGAGGGATGTCTATCTAAGTGGGAGTTCTTAAGTAATATGATTAATTGAATTTAAATTTATCATGAACTTAGTCCTGATAGTATTTGCGTATCTATGTTGTAGATCAATAGCTTGCGATGTAGCTCCCCATTTATTTTTGATATGTTCCTAGAGAAAACTATGTTGAAAGATGATAGTAGCAATGATGCGGACTGGGTCCGTGATCTGAGGATTATCCTTATTGCTGCACAGAAGAATTATGTCCTTGATGCACCACTAGGTGAAGAACCTATTGCACGAGCAAATGCAGACATTACAAACGTTTTGCAAGCTCGGTATGATGACTACTTGATAGTTTAGTGCACCATGCTTTACGGATTAGAACCGGGACTTCAAAAACGTTTTGAACGCCATGGAGCATATGAGACGTTCCAAGAGTTGAAATTAGTATTTCAGACTCATGCCCGTGTCGAGAGGTGTGAGACCTCTGACAAGTACTTTGCCTACAAGATGGAGGAGAATAGCTCAGCTAGTGAGCATGTGCTCAGAATGTCTGGGCACTACAATCGCTTGAATCAAGTGGGAGTTAATCTTCCAGATAATATAGTGATTGATAGTGTTCTCTAGTCACTATCACCAAGCTACTAGAACTTCGTGATGAACTATAATATGCGAGGGATGACAAAAACGATTCCCGAGCTCTTCGCGATGCTAAAATCGGCGAAGATAGAAATCAAGAAAAAGCATCAAGTTTTGATGGTTGACAAGACCACTAGTTTCAAGTAAAAGGGCAAAGGAAAAGAAAGGGAACTTCAAGAAGAATGTCAAGCAAGTTGCCACCCCCATGAAAAAGCCCAAAGCTAGACCCAAGCCTGAAACTGAGTGCTTCTACTGCAAAGGAAATGGTCACTGGAAGTGGAACTGCCCTAGATACTTGGCGGATAAAAAGGATGGCAAAGTGAACAAAGGTATATTTGATATACATGTTATTGATGCGTACTTTACTAGTGTTTATAGCAACCCCTCGATATTTGATATTGGTTCAGTTGCTAAGAGTAGTAACTCGGAAACAGGAGTTGCAAGATAAACATAGACTAGTTAAGGACGAGGTGACGATGTGTATTGGAAATGATTCCAAGGTTGATAAGATTATCATCGCACACTCCTTTTACCTTCGGGATTAGTGTTGAACCTAAAATAAATGTTATTTGGTGTTTGCGTTGAGCATGAATATGATTGGATCATGTTTATTGCAATACGATTATTCATTTAAGTCAAAGAATAATTGTTGTTCTATTTACATGAATAAAACCTTCTATGGTCATACACTTAATATAAATGGTTTATTGAATCTCGATCGTAGTGATACACATATTCATAATATTGATGCCAAAAGATGCAAAGTTGATAATGATAGTGCAACATACTTGTGGCACTGCCCTTTAGGTCTTATTGGTGTAAAGCGCATGAAGAAACTCCATGCATATGGACTTTTGGAATCACTTGATTATGTTGGAAATATGCCCTAGAGGCAATAATAAAAGCATTATTATTATATTTCCTTGTTCATGATAATTGTCTTTATTCGTGCTATAATTGTGTTATCCGGAAATCGTAATACATGTGTGAATAACAGACAACAACATGTCCCTAGTAAGCCTCTAGTCGACTAGCTCGTTGATCGATAGATAGTCATGGTTTCCTGACTATGGACATTGGATGTCATTGATAACGAGATCACATCATTAGGAGAATGATGTGATGGACGAGACCCAATCCTAAACATAGCATAAGATCGCATAGTTCGTTTGCTAGAGTTTTCCAATGTCAAGTATCCTTTCCTTAGACCATGAGATCGTGTAACTCCCGGATACCGTAGGAGTGCTTTGGGTGTGCCAAACGTCACAACGTAACTGGGTGACTATAAAGGTATACTACGGGTATCTCCGAAAGTATCTGTTGGGTTGACACGGATCGAGACTGGGATTTGTCACTCCGCTTGACGGAGAGGTATCACCGGGCCCTCTCGGTAATGCATCATCATAATGAGCTCAATTGAAAACGTTCTTGCTAGAACCCTAATTCAGCCACGTAAAACTTGCAACAACAATTAGAGGACGTCTAACTTGTTTTTGCAGCAAGTGCTTTGTGATATGATATGGCCAAAGTTGTGATGAATGATGAATGATCTATATGTGATGTATGAGATGTTCATGCTATTGTAATAGGAATCACGACTTGCATGTCGATGAGTATGACAACCGGCAGGAGCCATAGGAGTTGTCTTTATTTTTTGTATGACCTGCATGTCATTGAGAAACGCCATGTAAATTACTTTACTTTATTGCTAAACGCGTTAGCCATAGTAGTAGAAGTAATAGTTGGCGAGCAACTTCATGGAGACACGATGATGGAGATCATGGTGTCAAGCCGGTGACAAGATGATCATGGAGCCCCGAGATGGAGATCAAAGGAGCTATGTGATATTGGCCATATCATGTCACGTTTATTATTTGATTGCATGTGATGTTTATCATGTTTTGCATCTTGTTTACTTAGAACGAATAAATAAGATGATCCCTCATAATAATTTCAAGAAGTGTTCCCCCTAACTGTGCACCGTTGCGACAGTTCGTTGTTTCGAAGCACCACGTGATGATCGGGTGTGATAGATTCTAACGTTCACATACAACGGGTGTAAGACAGATTTACACATGCAAACACTTAGGTTGACTTGACGAGCCTAGCATGTACAGACATGGCCTCGGAACACAGAAGACCGAAAGGTCGAGCATGAGTCGTATAGAAGATACGATCAACATGAAGATGTTCACCGATGTTGACTAGTCCGTCTCACGTGATGATCAGACACGGCCTAGTTGACTCGGATCATGTAATACTTAGATGACAAGAAGAGGGATGTCTATCTAAGTGGGAGTTCATTAAATAATTTGATTAAATGAACTTTATTATCATGAACTTAGTCTAAAATATTTACAATATGTCTTGTAGATCAAATGGCCAACGTAGTCCTCAACTTCAACGCGTTCCTAGAGAAAACCAAGCTGAAAGACGATGGCAGCAACTATACGGACTGGGTCCGGAACTTGAGGATCATCCTCATAGCTGCCAAGAAAGATTATGTCCTACGAGCACCGCTGGGTGACGCACCTGTCCTCCCTGCAGAACAAGACGTTATGAACGCTTGGCAGTCACGTTCCGATGATTACTCCCTCGTTCAGCGCGGCATGCTTTACAGCTTAGAGCCGGGGCTCCAAAAGCGTTTTGAGAGACATGGAGCATATGAGATGTTCGAAGAGCTGAAAATGGTTTTCCAAGCTCATGCCTGGGTCGAGAGATATGAAGTCTCCGACAAATTCTTTAGCTGTAAGATGGAGGAAAATAGCTCTGTCAGTGAACACATACTCAAAATGTCTGGGTTGCACAACCGCTTGACTCAACTGGAAGTTAATCTCCCGGATGAAGCAGTCATTGACAGAATTCTCCAGTCGCTTCCACCTAGCTACAAGAGCTTTGTGATGAACTACAATATGCAGGGGATGGTAAAGACCATTCCTGAGGTGTATGCTATGCTGAAATCAGCAGAGGTAGAAATCAAGAAAGAGCATCAAGTGTTGATGGTGAATAAAACCACTAAGTTCAAAAGGAGCAAGGGTAAAAAGAACTTCAAGAAGGACGGCAAGGAAGTTGCCGCGCCCGGTAAGCAAGTTGCCGGGAAGAAGCCAAAGAATGGACCCAAGCCCGAAACTGAGTGCTTTTATTGCAAGGGAAGTGGTCACTGGAAGCGGAACTGCCCCAAATACTTAGCGGACAAGAAGGCCGGCAAAACCAAAGGTATATGTGATATACATGTAATTGATGTGTACCTTACCAGTACTCGTAGTAGCTCTTGGGTATTTGATACCGGTGCAGTTGCTCACATTTGTAACTCAAAGCAGGAGCTACGGAATAAACGGAGACTGGCGAAGGACGAGGTGACGATGCGCGTCGGGAATGGTTCCAAGGTCGATGTGATCGCCGACGGCACGCTACCTCTACATTTACCTACGGGATTAATTTTAAACCTCAATAATTGTTATTTAGTGCCAAGTTTGAGCATGAACATTGTGTCTGGATCTCGTTTAATTCGAGATGGCTACTCATTTAAATCCGAGAATAATGGTTGTTCTATTTATATGAGAGATATGTTTTATGGTCATGCTCTGATGGTTAATGGTTTATTCTTAATGAATCTCGTACGTGATGATACACATATTCATAGTGTGAATACCAAAAGAGTTAAAGTTGATAACAATAGTCCCACATATTTGTGGCACTGCCGCCTTGGTCACATAGGTGTCAAACGCATGAAGAAGCTCCATGCAGATGGACTTTTAGAGTCTCTTGATTATGAATCATTTGACACGTGCGAACCATGCCTCATGGGTAAAATGACCAAGACTACGTTCTCAGGAACAATGGAGCGAGCAACCAACTTATTGGAAATCATACATACCGATGTGTGCGGTCCAATGAGTGTTGAGGCTCGCGGTGGCTATCGTTATGTTCTCACCCTCACTGATGACTTGAGTAGATATGGGTATATCTACTTAATGAAACACAAGTCTGAGACCTTTGAAAAGTTCAAGGAATTTTAGAGTGAGGTTGAAAATCAACGTGAAAGAAAGATCAAGTTTCTACGATCAGATCGTGGAGGAGAATACTTGAGTCACGAATTTGGCACACACTTAAGAAAATGTGGAATAGTTTCACAACTCACGCCGCCTGGAACACCTCAACGTAATGGTGTGTCCGAACGTCGTAATCGCACTCTATTAGATATGGTACGATCTATGATGTCTCTTACCGATTTACCGCTATCTTTTTGGGGCTATGCTTTAGAGACTGCCGCATTCACTTTAAATAGGGCTCCGTCGAAATCCGTTGAGACGACGCCGTATGAATTATGGTTTGGGAAGAAACCTAAGCTGTAGTTTCTAAAAGTTTGGGGATGCGATGCTTATGTCAAGAAACTTCAACCTGAAAAGCTCGAACCCAAGTCGGAAAAATGCGTCTTCATAGGATACCCTAAAGAAACTGTTGGGTATACCTTCTACCTCAGATCCGAAGGCAAGATCTTTGTTGCCAAGAATGGATCCTTTCTAGAGAAGGAGTTTCTCTCGAAAGAAGTAAGTGGGAGGAAAGTAGAACTTGATGAAGTGTTACCTCTTGAACCGGAAAATGGCAAAACTCAAGAAAACGTTTCTGAGGTGCCTGCACCGACTAGAGAGGAAATTAATGATGATGATCAAGATACTTTTAATCAAGCTCCTACTGAAATTCAAAGGTCCACAAGGACACGTTCCGCACCAGAGTGGTACAGGAACCCTGTCTTGGAAATCATGTTGTTAGACAACGGTGAACCTTCGAACTATGAGGAAGCAATGGTGGGCCCGGATTCCGACAAATGGCTGGAAGCCATGAAATCCGAGATAGGATCCATGTATGAAAACGAAGTATGGACTTTGACTGACTTGCCCGTTGAACGGCGAGCCATAGAAAATAAATGGATCTTTAAGAGGAAGACAGACGCGGATGGTAATGTGACCATCTATAAAGCTCGGCTTGTCGCTAAGGGTTATCGACAAGTTCAAGGAATTGACTACAATGAGACTTTCTCACCGGTAGCAAAGCTGAAGTCCGTCCGAATCATGTTAGCAATTGCCGCATTCTACGATTATGAAATATGGCAAATGGACGTCAAAACGGCATTCCTTAATGGTTTCCTTAAGGAAGAATTGTATATGATGCAGCCGGAAGGTTTTGTCGATCCTAAGAATGCTGACAAGGTGTGCAAGCTCCAACGCTCGATTTATGGGCTGGTGCAAGCATCTCGGAGTTGGAACATTCGCTTTGATGAGATGATCAAAGCGTCTGGGTTTACGCAGACTTATGGAGAAGCCTGCGTTTACAAGAAAGTGAGTGGGAGCTCTGTAGCATTTCTCATATTATATGTAGACGACATACTTTTGATGGGAAATGATATAGAGCTCTTGGACAGCATTAAGGCCTACTTGAATAAAAGTTTTTCAATGAAGGACCTTGGAGAAGCTGCTTATATATTAGGCATCAAGATCTATAGAGATAGATCGAGACGCCTCATAGGTCTTTCACAAAGCACATACCTTGATAAGATATTGAAGAAGTTCAATATGGATCAATCTAAGAAGGGGTTCTTACCTGTGTTACAAGGTGTGAAATTGAGCTCAGCTCAATGTCCGACCACGGCAGAAGATATAGAAGAGATGAGTGTCATCCCCTATGCCTCAGCCATAGGTTCTATTATGTATGCCATGCTGTGTACCAGACCTGATGTAAACCTTGCCGTAAGTTTGGTAGGAAGGTACCAAAGTAATCCCGGCAAGGAACACTGGACAGCGGTCAAGAATATCCTGAAGTACCTGAAAAGGACTAAGGAAATGTTTCTCGTTTATGGAGGTGACGAAGAGCTCGTCGTAAAGGGTTACGTCGACGCTAGCTTTGACACAGATCTGGATGACTCTAAGTCACAAACCGGATACGTGTATATTTTGAATGGTGGGGCAGTAAGCTGGTGCAGTTGCAAACAGAGCGTTGTGGCGGGATCTACATGTGAAGCGGAGTACATGGCAGCCTCGGAGGCAGCACATGAAGCAATTTGGATGAAGGAGTTCATCACCGACCTAGGAGTCATACCCAATGCGTCGGGGCCAATCAAACTCTTCTGTGACAACACTAGAGCTATTGCACTTGCGAAGGAGCCCAGGTTTCACAAGAAGACCAGGCACATCAAGCGTCGCTTCAACTCCATTCGTGAAAATGTTCAAGATGGAGACATAGAAATTTGTAAAGTACACACGGATCTGAATGTCGCAGATCCGTTGACTAAACCTCTCCCTAAGGCAAAACATGATTAGCACCAGAACTCTATGGGTGTTCGATTCATCACAATGTAACTAGATTATTGACTCTAGTGCAAGTGGTAGACTGTTGGAAATATGCCCTAGAGGCAATAATAAAAGCATTATTATTATATTTCCTTGTTCATGATAATTGTCTTTATTCGTGCTATAATTGTGTTATCCGGAAATCGTAATACATGTGTGAATAACAGACAACAACATGTCCCTAGTAAGCCTCTAGTCGACTAGCTCGTTGATCGATAGATAGTCATGGTTTCCTGACTATGGACATTGGATGTCATTGATAACGAGATCACATCATTAGGAGAATGATGTGATGGACGAGACCCAATCCTAAACATAGCATAAGATCGCATAGTTCGTCTGCTAGAGTTTTCCAATGTCAAGTATCCTTTCCTTAGACCATGAGATCGTGTAACTCCCGGATACCGTAGGAGTGCTTTGGGTGTGCCAAACGTCACAACGTAACTGGGTGACTATAAAGGTATACTACGGGTATCTCCGAAAGTATCTGTTGGGTTGACACGGATCGAGACTGGGATTTGTCACTCCGCTTGACGGAGAGGTATCACCGGGCCCTCTCGGTAATGCATCATCATAATGAGCTCAATGTGATCAAAGTGTTTGATCACGGGATCATGCATTACGGTACGAGAAAAGTGACCTGCCGGTAACGAGATTGAACGAGGTATTGGGATACCGACGATCGAATCTCGGGCAAGTAAAATACTGATTGACAAAGGGAATCGTATACGGGATTAATTGAATCCTCGACATCGTGGTTCATCCGATGAGATCATCGTGGAACATGTGGGAGCCAACATGGGTATCCAGATCCCGCTGTTGATTATTGCCCGAGAGTCGTCTCGGTCATGTCTGCATGTCTCCCGAACCCGTAGGGTCTACACACTTAAGGTTCGGTGACGCTAGGGTTGTGAAGATATGTATAAGCAGTAACCCGAATGTTGTTCGGAGTCCCGGATGAGATCCCGAACGTCACGAGGAGTTTCGGAATGGTCCGGAGGTAAAGAATTATATATAGAAAGTGCTGTTTTGGCCATCGGGACAAGTTTCGGGGTTATCGGTATTGTACCGGGACCACCGAAGGGTCCTGGGGGGTCCACCGGGTGGGGCCACCTGCCTCGGGGGGCCACATGGGCTCCAGGGGGTGCGCCTTGGCCTGCATGGGCCAAGGGGGACCCGCCCATAGAGGCCCATGCGCCTAGAAGGGGGAAACCCTAAAGAGGGGGGGCGCCCCCTTGCTTGGGGGGCAAGCCCCACCCCTTGGCCGCCGCCCCCCTAGGAGATTGCATCTCCTAGGGCCGGCGCCCCCCCAAGGGGCTATATAAAGGGGGGAGGGGAGGGGGGCAGCGCACCCTTGCTCCTGACGCCTCCCTCTCCCTCTCCAACACCTCCTCCTCCTCCGTAGAGCTCGGCGAAGCCCTGTCGGAGTACTGCAGCTCCACCATCACCACGCCGTCGTGCTGCTGCTGGAGCCTTCTTCCCCAACCTCTCCTTTGCCTTGCTGGATCAAAAAGAAGGAGACGTTACGCTGACCGTACATGTGTTGAACGCGGAGGTGCCGTCCGTTTGGTGCTAGGATCTCCGGTGATTTGGATCACGTCGTGTACGACTACCTCATCCCCGTTCCTTGAACGCTTCCGCTCGCGATCTACAAAGTGGCATGTAGATGCAATCTCTCTCCCATGATGTTGGGGAACGTAGTAATTTCAAAAATTTTCCTACGTACACGCAAGATCATGGTGATGCATAGCAACGAGATGAGAGTATTGTCTACGTACCCTCGTAGACCAGCAACGGAAGCGTTGACGCAACGTAGAGGAAGTAGTCGTACTTCTTCACGATCCAACCGATCCAAGTACCGAACGTACGGCACCTCCGAGTTCTGCACACGTTCAGCTCGATGACGTCCCTCGAACTCCGATCCAGCCGAGTGTTGAGGGAGAGTTTCGTCAGCACGACGGCGTGGTGACGATGATGATGTTCCACCGACGCAGGGCTTCGCCTAAGCTTCGCAACGGTATAATCGAGGTGTAATTTGGTGGAAGGGGGCACCGCACACGGCTAAGGAAAGATCTCAAGGATCAACTTGTGTGTCATGGGGTGCCCCCTGCCCCTGTATATAAAGGAGGGAAGGGGAGGGGCTGGCCGGCCAACAAGGGGCGCGCCAGGGGGTCCTACTCCTACTAGGAGTAGGATTCCTCCCTCCCAATCCTAGTCCAACTAGGGTTTGACCAAGGGGGAAGGGAGAGAGAAGGGGGCGCCCCCTTCTCCTAATCCTAATAGGACTAGGGAAGGGGGAAGGTGCGGCCAGCACTTGGGCCCCTTTCTCTCCTTTCCACTAAGGCCCATCAAGGCCCATTGACCCCCCGGGGGGTTCCGGTAACCCCCCCGGTACTCCGGTAAAATTCCCAATTTCACCCGGAGTGATTCCGGAGTCCAAACATAGGCTTCCAATATATCAATCTTTATGTCTCGACCATTTCGAGACTCCTCGTCACGTCCGTGATCTCATCCGGGACTCCGAACAACCTTCGGTACATTAACATCATAAAACTCATAGAAACTGTCATCGAAACGTTAAGCGTGCGGACCCTACGGGTTCGAGAACTATGTAGACATGACCAAGACACCTCTCCGGTCAATAACCAATAGCGGGACCTGGATGCCCATATTGGCTCCTACATATTCTACGAAGATCTTTATCGGTCAGACCGCATAACAACATACGTTGTTCCCTTTGTCATCGGTATGTTACTTGCCCGAGATTCGATCGTCGGTATCCAATACCTAGTTCAATCTCGTTTACCGGCAAGTCTCTTTACTCGTTCCGTAATACATCATCTCACAACTAACACATTAGTTGCAGTGCTTGCAAGGCTTATGTGATGTGCATTACCGAGAGGGCCCAGAGATACCTCTCCGACAATCGGAGTGACAAATCCTAATCTCGAAATACGCCAACCCAACATGTACCTTCGGAGACACCTGTAATGTACCTTTATAATCACCCAGTTACGTTGTGACGTTTGGTAGCACCCAAAGTGTTCCTCAGGCAAACGGGAGTTGCATAATCTCATAGTCATAGGAACATGTATAAGTCATGAAGAAAAGCACTTAGCAACAAACTATACGATCAGGTGCTATGCTAATGGAATGGGTCATGTCAATCAGATCATTCAACTAATGATGTGACCTCGTTAATCAAATAACAACTCTTTGTTTATGGTTAGGAAACATGACCATCTTTGATTAACGAGCTAGTCAAGTAGAGGCATACTAGTGACACTCTGTAGGTTTATGTATTCACACATGTATTATGTTTCCGGTTAATACAATTCTAGCATGAATAATAAACATTTATCATGACATAAGGAAATAAATAATAACTTTATTATTGCCTGTAGGGCATATTTCCTTCAGTCTCCCACTTGCACTAGAGTCAATAATCTAGATTACACAGTAATGATTCTAACACCCATGGAGTCTTGGTGCTGATCATGTTTTGCTCGTGGAAGAGGCTTAGTCAACGGGTCTGCAACATTCAGATCCGTATGTATCTTGCATATCTCTATGTCTCCCACCTGGACCAAATCCCGGATGGAATTGAAGCGTCTTTTGATGTGCTTGGTTCTCTTGTGAAACCTGGATTCCTTTGCCAAGGCAATTGCACCAGTATTGTCACAAAAGATTTTCATTGGACCCGATACACTAGGTACAACACCTAGATCGGTTATGAACTCCTTCATCCAGACTCCTTCATTAGCTGCTTCTGAAGCAGCTATGTACTCAGCTTCATATGTAGATCCCGCCACGATGCTTTGTTTGGAACTGCACCAACTGACAGCTCCACCGTTTAATGTAAATACGTATCCGGTTTGCGATTTAGAATCGTCCGGATCAGTGTCAAAGCTTGCATCGACGTAACCGTTTACGACGAGCTCTTTGTCACCGCCATAAATGAGAAACATATCCTTAGTCCTTCTCAAGTACTTAAGGATGTTCTTGACCGCTGTCCAGTGATCCACTCCTGGATTACTTTGGTACCTGCCTGCTAAACTTACAGCGAGGCACACATCAGGTCTGGTACACAGCATTGCATACATGATAGAGCCTATGGCTGAAGCATAGGGAACATCTTTCATTTTCTCTCTATCTTCTGCGGTGGTCGGGCATTGAGTCTTACTCAACTTCACACCTTGTAACACCGGCAAGAACCCTTTCTTTGCCTGATCCATTTTGAACTTCTTCAAAACTTTATCAAGGTATGTGCTTTGTGAAAGTCCTATTAAGCGTCTTGATCTATCTCTATAGATCTTAATGCCCAATATGTAAGCAGCTTCACCGAGGTCTTTCATTGAAAAACTCTTATTCAAGTATCCTTTTATGCTATCCAGAAATTCTATATCATTTCCGATCAGTAATATGTCATCCACATATAATATCAGAAATGCTACAGAGCTCCCACTCACTTTCTTGTAAATACAGGCTTCTCCAAAAGTCTGTATAAAACCAAATGCTTTGATCACACTATCAAAACGTTTATTCCAACTCCGAGAGGCTTGCACCAGTCCATAAATGGATCGCTGGAGCTTGCACACTTTGTTAGCTCCCTTTGGATCGACAAAACCTTCTGGTTGCATCATATACAACTCTTCTTCCAGAAATCCATTCAGGAATGCAGTTTTGACATCCATTTGCCAAATTTCATAATCATAAAATGCGGCAATTGCTAACATGATTCGGACAGACTTAAGCATCGCTACGGGTGAGAAGGTCTCATCGTAGTCAATTCCTTGAACTTGTCGAAAACCTTTTGCAACAAGTCGAGCTTTATAGACAGTAACATTACCATCAGCGTCAGTCTTCTTCTTGAAAATCCATTTATTCTCAATTGCTTGCCGATCATCGGGCAAGTCAACCAAAGTCCACACTTTGTTCTCATACATGGATCCCATCTCAGATTTCATGGCCTCAAGCCATTTTGTGGAATCTGGGCTCACCATCGCTTCTTCATAGTTCGTAGGTTCATCATGTTCCAGTAACATGACTTCCAGAATAGGATTACCGTACCACTCTGGTGCGGATCTTGCTCTGGTTGATCTACGAAGTTCTGTAGAAACTTGATCTGAAGTTTCATGATCATGATCATTAGCTTCCTCCCTATTTGGTGTAGGTGTCATAGAAACTGATTTCTGTGATGTACTACTTCTCAATAAGGGAGTAGATACAGTTATCTCATCAAGTTCTACTTTCCTCCCACTCACTTCTTTCGAGAGAAACTCCTTCTCTAGAAAGTTTCCGAATTTAGCAACAAATATCTTGCCTTCGGATTTGTGATAGAAGGTGTACCCAACTGTCTCCTTTGGGTATCCTATGAAGACACATTTCTCCGATTTAGGTTCGAGCTTATCAGGTTGAAGTTTTTTCACATAAGCATCGCAGCCCCAAACTTTCAGAAACGACAACTTTGGTTTCTTGCCAAACCATAGTTCATAAGGTGTCGTCTCAACGGATTTAGATGGTGCCCTATTTAAAGTGAATGCAGCCGTCTCTAAAGCATATCCCCAAAACGATAGCGGTAAATCAGTAAGAGACATCATAGATCGCACCATATCTAATAAAGTACGATTACGACGTTCGGACACACCATTACGTTGTGGTGTTCCAGGTGGCGTGAGTTGCGAAACTATTCCGCATTGTTTCAAATGTAGACCAAACTCGTAACTCAAATATTCCCCTCCACGATCAGATCGTAGAAATTTTATTTTCTTGTTACGGTGATTTTCCACTTCACTCTGAAATTCTTTGAACTTTTCAAATGTTTCAGACTTGTGTTTCATTAAGTAGATATACCCATATCTGCTCAAATCATCTGTGAAGGTGAGAAAATAACGATATCCGCCACGAGCCTCAACATTCATTGGACCACATACATCAGTATGTATGATTTCCAATAAATCCGTTGCTCTCTCCATAGTTCCGGAGAACGGTGTTTTAGTCATCTTGCCCATAAGGCACGGTTCGCAAGTGCCAAGTGATTCATAATCAAGTGACTCCAAAAGTCCATCAGTATGGAGTTTCTTCATGCGCTTTACACCGATATGACCTAAACGGCAGTGCCACAAATAAGTTGCACTATCATCATTAACTCTGCATCTTTTGGCTTCAACATTATGAATATGTGTATCACTACTATCGAGATTAAGTAAAAACAAACCATTCTTCAATGGTGCATGACCATAAAAGATATTATTCATATAAATAGAACAACCATTATTCTCTGATTTAAATGAATAACCGTCTCGCATCAAACAAGATCCAGATATAATGTTCATGCTCAACGCTGGTACTAAATAACAATTATTTAGGTCTAATACTAATCCCGAAGGTAGATGTAGAGGTAGCGTGCCGACCGCGATCACATCGACTTTGGAACCATTTCCCACGCGCATCGTCACCTCGTCCTTGGCCAATCTTCGCTTAATCCGTAGCCCCTGTTTCGAGTTGCAAATATTAGCAACAGAACCAGTATCAAATACCCAGGTGCTACTGCGAGTATTAGTAAGGTACACATCAATAACATGTATATCATATATACCTTTGTTAACCTTGCCGTCCTTCTTATCCGCCAAATACTTGGGGCAGTTCCGTTTCCAGTGACCAGCCTGCTTGCAATAGAAGCACTCAGTTTCAGGCTTAGGACCAGACTTGGGTTTCTTCTCTTGATCAGCAACTTGCTTGCCGTTCCTTTTGAAGTTTCCCTTTTTCTTTCCTTTGCCCTTTTTCTTGAAACTGGTGGTTTTGTTAACCATCAACACTTGATGCTCCTTTTTGATTTCTACCTCCGCGGCTTTCAGCATCGCGAAGAGCTCGGGCATTGTTTTGGTCATCCCTTGCATATTATAGTTCATCACGAAGCTCTTGTAGCTTGGTGGCAGTGATTGGAGAATTCTGTCGATGACGCAATCATCCAGAAGATTAACTCCCAGTTGAATCAAGTGATTGTTATACCCAGACATTCTGAGTATATGCTCACTGACAGAACCGTTCTCCTCCATCTTACAGCTATAGAACTTATTGGAGACTTCATATCTCTCAATCCGGGCATTCGCTTGGAATATTAACTTCAACTCCTGGAACATCTCATATGCTCCATGGTGTTCAAAACGACGTTGAAGTCCCGGTTCTAAGCCGTAAAGCATGGCACACTGAACTATAGAGTAGTCATCAGCTTTGCTTTGCCAAACGTTCACAACTTCTGGCGTAGCCCTTGCACCAGGCCTAGCACCTAACGGTGCTTCCAGGACGTAATTCTTCTGTGCAGCAATAAGGATAATCCTCAAGTTACGGACCCAGTCCGTGTAATTGCTGCCATCATCTTTCAACTTTGCTTTCTCAAGGAACGCATTAAAATTCAACGGAACAACAGCACGAGCCATCTATCTACACAACATAGACAAGCAAGATACTATCAGGTACTAAGTTCATGATAAATTTAAGTTCAATTAATCATATTACTTAAGAACTCCCACTTAGATAGACATCCCTCTAATCTTCTAAGTGATCACGTGATCCAAATCAACTAAACCATGTCCGATCATCACGTGAGATGGAGTAGTTTCAATGGTGAACATCACTATGTTGATCATATCTACTATATGATTCACGCTCGACCTTTCGGTCTCCGTGTTCCGAGGTCATATCTTATATGCATAGCTCGTCAAGTATAACCTGAGTATTCCGCGTGTGCAACTGTTTTGCACCCGTTGTATTTGAACGTAGAGCCTATCACACCCGATCATCACGTGGTGTCTCAGCACGAAGAACTTTCGCAACGGTGCATACTCAGGGAGAACACTTCTTGATAATTTAGTGAGAGATCATCTTATAATGCTACCGTCAATCAAAGCAAGGTAAGATGCATAAAAAGATAAACATCACATGCAATCAATATAAGTGATATGATATGGTCATCATCATCTTGTGCTTGTGATCTCCATCTCCGAAGCACCGTCATGATCACCATCGTCACCGGCGCGACACCTTGATCTCCATCGTAGCATCGTTGTCGTCTCGCTAATCTTATGCTTCTACGACTATCACTACCGTTTAGCAATAAAGTAAAGCATTACATCGCGATTGCATTGCATACAATAAAGCGACAACTATATGGCTCCTGCCAGTTGCCGATGACTTGGTTTACAAAACATGATCATCTCATACAATAAAATTTAGCATCACGTCTTGACCATATCACATCACAACATGCCCTGCAAAAACAAGTTAGACGTTCTCTACTTTGTTGTTGCAAGTTTTACGTGGCTGCTACGGGCTTTAAGCAAGAACTCATCTTACCCTACGCATCAAAACCACAACGATAGTTTGTCAAATAGACTCCGTTTTAACCTTCTCAAGGACCGGGCGTAGCCACACTCGGTTCAACTAAAGTTGGAGAGACAGTCTTCCGCAAGCCATCTCTGTGCAAAGCACGTCGAGGGAACCGGTCTCGCGTAAGCGTACGCGTAAGGTTGGTCCGGATCGTCTCGTCCAACAATACCGCTGAACCAAAGTATGACATGCTGGTAGGCAGTATGACTTGTATCGTCCACAACTCACTTGTGTTCTACTCGTGCAAATAACATCATACCATAAAAACCTAGGCTCGGATGCCACTGTTGAGGAACGTAGTAATTTCAAAAATTTTCCTACGTACACGCAAGATCATGGTGATGCATAGCAACGAGATGAGAGTATTGTCTACGTACCCTCGTAGACCAGCAACGGAAGCGTTGACGCAACGTAGAGGAAGTAGTCGTACTTCTTCACGATCCAACCGATCCAAGTACCGAACGTACGGCACCTCCGAGTTCTGCACACGTTCAGCTCGATGACGTCCCTCGAACTCCGATCCAGCCGAGTGTTGAGGGAGAGTTTCGTCAGCACGACGGCGTGGTGACGATGATGATGTTCCACCGACGCAGGGCTTCGCCTAAGCTTCGCAACGGTATAATCGAGGTGTAATTTGGTGGAAGGGGGCACCGCACACGGCTAAGGAAAGATCTCAAGGATCAACTTGTGTGTCATGGGGTGCCCCCTGCCCCTGTATATAAAGGAGGGAAGGGGAGGGGCTGGCCGGCCAACAAGGGGCGCGCCAGGGGGTCCTACTCCTACTAGGAGTAGGATTCCTCCCTCCCAATCCTAGTCCAACTAGGGTTTGACCAAGGGGGAAGGGAGAGAGAAGGGGGCGCCCCCTTCTCCTAATCCTAATAGGACTAGGGAAGGGGGAAGGTGCGGCCAGCACTTGGGCCCCTTTCTCTCCTTTCCACTAAGGCCCATCAAGGCCCATTGACCCCCCGGGGGGTTCCGGTAACCCCCCCGGTACTCCGGTAAAATTCCCAATTTCACCCGGAGTGATTCCGGAGTCCAAACATAGGCTTCCAATATATCAATCTTTATGTCTCGACCATTTCGAGACTCCTCGTCACGTCCGTGATCTCATCCGGGACTCCGAACAACCTTCGGTACATTAACATCATAAAACTCATAGAAACTGTCATCGAAACGTTAAGCGTGCGGACCCTACGGGTTCGAGAACTATGTAGACATGACCAAGACACCTCTCCGGTCAATAACCAATAGCGGGACCTGGATGCCCATATTGGCTCCTACATATTCTACGAAGATCTTTATCGGTCAGACCGCATAACAACATACGTTGTTCCCTTTGTCATCGGTATGTTACTTGCCCGAGATTCGATCGTCGGTATCCAATACCTAGTTCAATCTCATTTACCGGCAAGTCTCTTTACTCGTTCCGTAATACATCATCTCACAACTAACACATTAGTTGCAGTGCTTGCAAGGCTTATGTGATGTGCATTACCGAGAGGGCCCAGAGATACCTCTCCGACAATCGGAGTGACAAATCCTAATCTCGAAATACGCCAACCCAACATGTACCTTCGGAGACACCTGTAATGTACCTTTATAATCACCCAGTTACGTTGTGACGTTTGGTAGCACCCAAAGTGTTCCTCAGGCAAACGGGAGTTGCATAATCTCATAGTCATAGGAACATGTATAAGTCATGAAGAAAAGCACTTAGCAACAAACTATACGATCAGGTGCTATGCTAATGGAATGGGTCATGTCAATCAGATCATTCAACTAATGATGTGACCTCGTTAATCAAATAACAACTCTTTGTTTATGGTTAGGAAACATGACCATCTTTGATTAACGAGCTAGTCAAGTAGAGGCATACTAGTGACACTCTGTAGGTTTATGTATTCACACATGTATTATGTTTCCGGTTAATACAATTCTAGCATGAATAATAAACATTTATCATGACATAAGGAAATAAATAATAACTTTATTATTGCCTCTAGGGCATATTTCCTTCACATGACTCGTTGCTAGATGAACTCATAGATGGATCTTGGTGAAACTGTAGGAAAATTTTTGTTTTCTGCAACGTTCCCCAACAGATTATGAATCATTTGATGCTTGCGAACCATGCCTGATTGGCAAGATGATTAAGACTCCGTTCTCCGGAATAATGGGGCGAGCCAGTGACTTATTGAAAATAATACATACCAATGTATGCAGTCCGATGAGTGTTGATGCTCGCGGCGGGTGTCGTTATTTTCTAAACCTTCAAAGATGATTTGAGCAGATATGGGTATATCTACTTAATGAAACACAAGTCTGAAACATTTGAAAAAGTCCAAAGCATTTCAGAGTGAAGTGGAGAATCATCGTAACAAGAAAATAAAGTTTCTACGATTTGATCACGAAGCGAATATTTGAGCTACGAGTTTGGCCTTCATTTCAAACAATATGGAATAGTTTCATAACTCATGCCACCTGGAACACCACAGCGTAATGGTGTGTCCAACGTCATAACCGTACTTTACTGGATATGGTGCGATCTGTGATGTCTCTTACCGATTTACCACTATTGTTTTGGGGTTATGCATTAGAGACATATGCATTCATGTTAAATAGGGCACCATCTAAATCCGTTGAGATGACACTGGATGAATTGTGGTTTAGCAACAAACCTAAGCTGTCATTTCTTAAAGTTTGGGGTTGCGATGCTTATGTGAAAAAGCTTCAGCCTGATAAGCTCGAACCCAAATCAGAGAAATGCGTCTTCATAGGACACCCAAAAGAAATTGTTGGGTACACCTTCTATCATAGATCCTAAGGCAAGATATTTTTTCCTAAGAATGGATCCTTTCTAGAGAAGGAGTTTCTCTCAAAAGAAGTGAGTGGGAGGAAAGTAGAACTTGATGAGGTAATTGTACCTTCTTTTGAATTGGAAAGTAGTTCATCACAGAAAACCGTTTCCGTGATGCCTACATCAATTGGTGAGGAAGCTAATGATGATGATCATGAAACTTCAGATCAAGTTATTGCCGAACCTCGTAGGTCAACCAAAGTATGTTCCACACCAAAGTGGTATGGTAATCCTGTTCTGGAAGTCATGTTAATAGACCATGACGAACCTACGTATTATGAGGCAGCAATGATGAGTCTAGATTCCACAAAATGGCTTGACGCCATGAAATGTGATATGGGATCCATGTATGAGAACAAAGTATGGACTTTGGTTGACTTGCTCGATGATCAGCAAGCCATTGAGAATAAATGGATCTTCAAGAGGAAGACGGACGCTGATAGTAGTGTTACTATCTACAAAAGCTCGAATTGTCGCAAAAGGTTTTTGACAAGTTCAAGGTGTTGACTACGATGAGATTTTCTCACTCGCATCGATGCTTAAGTTTGTCCGAATCATGTTAGCAATTGCCATGTTTTATGAAATCTAGCAAACGGAAGTAAAAAACTCCATTCCTTAATGGATTTATTAAAGAAGAGTTGTATATGATACAACCAGAAGGTTCTGTCAATCCTAAAGGTGCTAACAAAATGTGCAAGCTCGAGCGATCCATCTATGGACTGGTGCAAGCATCTCGGAGTTGGAATATACGCTTTAATGAGTTGATCAAAGCATATAGTTTTATAAAGACTTGCGGTGAAGCCTGTATTTACAAGAAAGTGGGTGGGAGCAATACAACCTTTCTGATAAGTATATGTGAGTGACATATTGTTGACCGGAAATGATGTAGAATTTTCTAGAAAGCATAAAGAAGTGTTTGAAAGGAGTTTTTCAAAGAAAGACCTTGGTGAAGCTGCTTACACATTGAGCATCAAGACCTATAGAGATAGATCAAGACACTTGATAAGATTTTTCAATGAGTACATACCTTTATAAGATTTTGAAGTAGTTCAAAATGGAACAGTCAAAGAAGGAGTTCTTGCCTATGTTGCAAGGTGTGAAGTTGAGTAACACTCAAAACCTGACCACGGCAGAAAATAGAAAGATAATGAAAGTCATTCCCTATGCCTCGATCATAGGTTCTATAAAGTATGTTATGCTATGTACCAGACCTATTGTGTACCTCACCGTGAGTTTGGCAAGAGGGTACAATTGTGATCCAGGAGTGGATCACAGGACAGCGGTCAAAATTATCCTTAGTAGAATAAGGAAATATTTCTCGGTTATGGAGGTGATAAAGAGTTCATCGTAAAGAGTTATGTCGATGCAAGCTTTAACACCGATCTGGATGACTCTGAGTCTCAATCTGGATACATATTGAAAGTGGGAGCAATTAGCTAGAGTAGCTCCATGCAGAACATTGTAGACATAGAAATTTGCAAAATACATACGGATCTGAATGTGGCAGACCAATTGAATAAACTTCTCTCACAAGCAAAACATGATCACACCTTAGTACTCTTTGGGTCTTAATCACATGGCGATGTGAACTAGATTATTGACTCTAGTAAACCCTTTGGGTATTGGTCACATGACGATATGAACTATGGTTGTTAAATCACATGGCGATGTGAACTAAATTGTTGACTCTAGTGCAAGTGGGAGATTGAAGGAAATATGCCCTAGAGGCAATAATAAAGTTGTTATTTTATATTTCCTTATATCATGATAAATGTTTATTATTCATGCTAGAATTGTATTAACCGGAAACTTGATACATGTGTGAATACATAGACAAAAACAAAGTGTCCCTAGTATGCCTCTACTTGACTAGCTCATTAATCAAAGATGGTTAAGTTTCCTAACCATAGACATGTGTTGTCATTTGATGAACGGGATCACATCATTAGGAGAATGATGTGATGGACAAGACCCATCCGTTAGCTTAGCATAATGATCGTTAAGTTTTATTGCTATTGCTTTCTTCATGACTTATACATATTCCTCTGACTATGAGATTATGCAACTCCCGGATACCGAAGGAACACCTTGTGTGATATCAAACGTCACAACATAACTGGGTGATTATAAAGATGCTCTACAGGTGTCTCCGAAGGTGTTTGTTGGGTTGGCATAGATCGAGATTAGGATTTGTCACTCCGAGTACCGGAGAGGTATCTCTGGGCCCTCTCGGTAATGCACATCACTATAAGCATTGTAAGCAATGTGACTAATGAGTTAGTTGTGGAATGATGCATTACGGAACGAGTAAAGAGACATGTCGGTAATGAGATTGAACTAGGTATAAGGATACCGACGATCGAATCTCGGGCAAGTAACATACCGATGACAAAGGGAATGACGTATGTTGTCATTGCAGTTTGACCGATAATGATCTTCGTAGAATATGTAGGAACCAATATGAGCATCCAGGTTCCGCTATTGGTTATTAATCGGAGAGGTGTCTCGCTCATGTCTACATAGTTCTCGAATCTGTAGGGTCCGCACGCTTAACGATTGATGACGATTTGTATTATGAGTCATGTGATTTGATGACTGAAGTTTGTTCGGAGTCCTGGATGAGATCACAGACATGACGAGGAGTCCCGAAATGGTTGAGAGGTAAAGATTCATATACTGGAAGGTTATATATGGACACCGAAATGGTTCCGAAGAAGACCAGGGATTTTTGAAGTACCGGGAGGTTACCGGACCCCTCCCCCCCGGCAAAGTTATTGGGCCTATTGGGCCATAGTGAAGGAGAGGAGGCAGGCCACATGAGGAGGCGCACGCCCCCCTTGCCCAAACTGAATTGGACTAGGGGAGGGGGCGCGGCCCCCCTCTTTCCTTCTCGCTCTTTCTCCCTTACCCTTTCCCTCTCCGTTGGAAGGAAGGAGGGGGGCGGAATCCTACTTGGACTAGGAGTCCAAGTAGGACTCCCCCCTTAGCGCGCCCTCCTTAGCCGCCGGCCTCCTCCTCCCCCTCCTTTATATACGTGGCCAGGGGGTACCCCAAAGTAGAACAGACAATGTCTTAGCCATGTGTGGTGCCCCCCTCCACAGTTTAACACCTCGGTCATATCATCGTAGTGCTTAGGCCAAGCCCTGCGCCGGTAACTTCATCATCACCATTGCCACGCCGGCGTGCTGACGAAACTCTCCCTCGACCCACTACTAGATCAAGAGCTCGAGGGACATCATCGTGCTGAACGTGTGCTGAACACGGAGGTGCCGTACGTTTGGTACTTGGATCGGTTGGATCGTGAAGAAAGTTCGACAACATCAACCGCGTTACTAAACGCTTCCGCTTTCGGTCTACGAGGGTACGTGGACACACTCTCCCGTCCCGTTTCTATGCATCTCCGAGATAGATCTTGTGTGATCGTAGGAATGTTTTTGAATTACTATGTTCCCCAACAATTTCAGCTACAATACAGACTCTAAAACAGCCTAAAAAGAGGTATCTCGAAATTACATGGTCCTGGCCCATAAATAAGGTGGCACACCACCTAAATAAAGATAAGGATGAAATTTATGAAATTTCATCTTGTATGTTTTGTCAATGTCCTTTGTATGTCATCATGGTGGCTCCAAAGTGCTAAAAATTCCACCAGAAACTATGTTCTTGTTCCCCTTACGCGCGCCATCATCTTCATGCTTGATCGTGCTATATTGTTCATCCTTCTTGTCCACGCTAGGCCCTTCATTTGTAAGCAACACAAACATATGTAATTTATGCAGCATCATATTCTCATGAACATTAGAATCATTACCAATAAACGAAAGTACATGATAATTTAATTGGAGTGCGCGAGCTCTAGTGATTGGTCCAGTATATATAGCAACATGGGTTGTGGGTGTAACTATAGTAGTGATGTCTTCATCACAACGTGATGATTATCAAGTTGCACCACAAAACTTCATGATGGAGTTGGAGATGGTGTGCCATCGATGGCTAGTAACTCCACATTGCATTCACGGACCACGTGCAAAGTCGTATGCGTGAAGAGCTTTTGCTCGTGAAATGAAGCATGCATGCTTTGCCAAATTGTTGAGCTCCCTTGCCCTGATACATATCCAACGTATCTATAATTTTTAATTGTTCCATGCTGTTTTTATTATCAATCTTGGATGTTTTATAATCATTTTATAGTCATTTTATATCATTTTTTGGTACTAACCTATTGACATAGTGCCAAGTGCCAGTTGCTATTTTTTCCATGGTCTTTTACATCGCAGAAAATCCTTATCAGACTGAGTCCAAATGCCATGAAACTTTACGGAGATTTTTTATGGACCAGAAGGAAGATATTGGGCCCTGGTTGCACCTGGGGGGAGTTCCGAGGAGGGGACAACCCATCATTGCTACTACGGATAAAAAGATGGGATCTATATCTACGCAATAGATAAATGGATCTTGTCTACATCATGTCATCGTTCTTATTGCATTACTCCATTTTTTCCATGAACTTAATACACTAGATGCATGCTGGATAGCGGTCAATGTGTGGAGTAATAGTAGTAGATGCAGGCAGGAGTCGGTCTACTAATATTGGATGTAATGCCTGTGTATTGATCATTGCCTGGATATCGTCATAATTATTTGAGGTTCTATCAATTTCCCAACAGTAATTTGTTTACCCACCATTTGCTATCTTTCTCGAGAGAAGCCACTAGTGAAACCTACGGCCCCTGGGTCTTCTTTCTCATATATTTTCTTGCGATCTACTTTTCCTTTGCATTCTTATTCAGATCTATTAAACCAAAACTACAAAAATACTTTGCTGCACTTTATTTTATTTGTGATCTATTATTTCAATCTACTACAAATTTCTGGCATCGTTACCCGAAAGGGATTGACAACCCCTTTAACACGTCGGGTTGCGAGGTGTTGTTATTTGTGTGGAGGTGTTGTTTACATTGTGTTGCTTGGTTCTCCTACTGGTTCGATAACCTTGGTTTCTTCACTGAGGGAAATACCTACCTCGCTGTGATGCATCATCACTTCCTCTTTGGGGAAATACCGACGTAGTCCTGGCAGACAGGAGGTTTTCTGGCACTATAGTCAGAGAGCTATCAAAAGGAATTTCCGGCGCCGTTGCCGGGGAGGATCTTCAACATAACCAGGTTCCTAATCACAAATCTCATCTCCTCACAATTTACATTATTTTCCATTTACCTCTCGTTTTCCTCTCCCCCACTTCACAAAAATTTGCCATTTTATTCGCCCTTCTTTTTCGTTTGCCTTTTTCTCGTCAGATCTTTTGTTTGCTTGTGTTGCCATGTGCCTTCTAGATGCTTGCATCTTCGCTTGCTAAAAATCTATTGATATGGATCCCCATCCACTTGCTAATCTTTTTAAAATATCCCATCATGATGAACCAATTGCTAGTGGGTAGAGTGCACTAGATTATCTTTATGAAGTTTTGCTTGAGAATCATGAATCTGAAAATTGTGATGAAGAAACGTATGAAGTGATTCATGATAGCTCCTTGAATGAAAATCATGATTGCAATAATTTTACTATAAATCCTATTAATATCAATTGTGCTAATAATATGCAAAACCCCAATCTTGGGGATGCTTGTTTTGTCATGTCCGCTACTTATTCCAATGATCGTGATTGGGGTGATAATGTTTCTTATGATCTTGAAAATTTATTTAAGACTCATGATGAATATGTTTGCAATAATTTTGAAAGTGGGTTTGGAAGAGTGTCAACATTAGCTAAAAATAATCCCACATATTTGGAGAGTGTTCAATCTTATGAATTTTTTTATGAAAGTGGGTTTGGAGAGGTCATGACTTTATTTGATGATCCCACTATTTTGGAAGAGTGTCAACTTTGCATGCATGTGGATCGTAAAGAGAAAATTTTATACAATAGTTATATTATTGATTTTGATTATGATCCTACATATAATTATTATGAAAGAGGAAAATATGGTTGTAGAAATTTTCATGTTATTAAATTTCCTGTCGTTGTGTTGAGATTGTCAATGTTTTATTTCTCTGATTTGCATATGCTAGATGTTTCTTGTCTTGATAATTTGTTTTCCTATGAAATTCCTATGCATAGGAAGTATGTTCAAATTAAATGTGTTTTTCACATGTTTCATGATGCTCTCTTTGTGTTTCGATTATTATCTGTTGTGTGAGCATCGTTGAAATTTTATGCCTAGCTAAGGGCGTGAAACAATAGCTTGTTGGGAGGCAACCCAATGAATAAATCTTATTTTTGCTTTTTGCTTTCTGTTCTTGTGTGTTTACAAAATTATGCTACTATTATGATTGTGTTCTTTGTGTTTTAGTTAGTGTTTGGGCCAAGTAGAACCCATAGGATCTTCTTGGGTGATAGTTGTTTGATCTTGCTGAAAAAGACAGAAACTTTGCGCTCATGAAATTAATTCTCATTTTTTTATTAGAACGTGCGTTTGCCCTGATTATTTTTGCAGAGGATTAATATATAAATTTCTCAGGTCATCCTATGTTTTCATAATTTTTGGAGTTCCAGAAGTTTACGTTTAAGTCAGATTTCTACAGATTGTTCTGTTTTGACAGATTCTGTTTTCTTTGTGTCGTGTGCTTATTTTGATGGCTCTATGGTTTTCTTTGATGAGTTTTTGCCATAGAAAAGTTGGAATACAGTAGATACAATACAGAAATAAAATATGAATTGGTTTGATACAGTACTTATAGTAGCGGTTTACTTTCTTACACTAACGGATCTCACAAAGGTTTTGTTGAGTTTTGTGTGATTGAAGTTTTCAAGTTTTGGGTTATCTTACAATGGATGAGAGAAGGATAGAAGAGCCTAAGCTTGGGGATGCCCCTGCATCCCAAGCTATTATCCAAGAATGAGCAACCAACTAAGCTTGGGGATGCCCCCGAGTGGCATCCTCTCTTTCTTCTATCGACCATCGGTATTTTACTCAAGGCTATATTTTTATTCATCACATGATATGTGTTTTGCTTGGATCGTCCTATATGATATGTGTCTTTGCTTGTTTTACTTTGTGTTTTATGTCATCAATCCTTGCTGGACACACCTATTTGAGAGAGCCAAAATTATGTCATGACTTATTAGAATTGCTCTCTATGCTTCACTTAAAAAATTTATGAGCAATGGACTTGCTCTAGTGCTTCACTTAGTATCTTTTTGAGCACGGTGTTCTTAGTATTTTTCAAGAAATGCTCTCTTGCTTCACTTAGATTTATTTGAGAGTTAGTAAAATTTTGAAGAAATTCTCTCTTGCTTCACTTAAATTATTTTGAGATAAAGAAAATTTGTTATGCTCATGATCTTCACTTAATTTGTTTGAGCTTATGAAAATCAGCACATGAAAATTAGTCCCAAAGTGATAGATATCCAAGAAGGATAAAGAAACAAAAAATGTCATGAAGATCATTGGACAAAATAAACTTGATTCTTAGTAATAGTTTTGAGATATAATGATGTGATATGTGAGTTATGTTGATGAGTAATTGTGCTCTAGTAAGAATATTGGTGAGGGAGTCCTGGACTAAGGGGTCCTCGGGCGTCCGACCTGTTGGACATGGGCCGGACTAATGGGTTATGAAGATACAAGACCAAACGCTCTCTCCCGTGTCCGGATAGGACTCTCCTTGGCGTGGAAGGCAAGCTTGGTGACAACATATGAAGATTCCTTTCTCTGTAACCGAGTTTGTACAACCCTAGTCCCCTCCGGTGTCTATATAAACCGGAGGGCTTAGTCCCGAAAGACAAATAGTCATACATGCTAGACATCTAGGGTTTTAGCCATTACGATCTCGTGGTAGATCAACTCTTGTAATACTCATATTCATCAAGATCAATCAAGCAGGAAGTAGGGTATTACCTCCATAGAGAGGGACCGAACCTGGGTAAACATTGTGTTCCCCGTCTCCTGTTACCATCGACCTTAGACGCATAATTCAGGACCCCCTACCCGAGATCCGCCGGTTTTTACACCGACATTGGTGCTTTCATTGAGAGTTCCACTGGGCCATCCCCAAAAGGTTTTGATGGCTCCTTCGATCATCAACAATGATGTCGTCCAAGGGGAAACCTTTCTCCCCAGATAGATCTTCGTGTTCGGCAGCTTCACACTGCGGGCCAACTCGCTTGGCCATCCGGAGTAGATTGATAGTTACGCCCCTAGCCATCAGGTCAGATTTGGGAGCTTGAACTAGGTCGTGGATATCCGTGGAGACTTGATCTTCGACGGCTTTGAGACCACGATAGCCGCTCCCTGTCCCTACGGTGAACATGACTTAAATCTGTCACCGGTGCATACTCAGGAAATTGCACCTGTAACTACCCCGGCCTTAGATCCGAAGCAGATCGCGACATTTGAGGACGGGAAGCTCAACCCCACCACGGAAGTCGCAGACTCCACGACGTTGGATCCGCACACAGACCTAACCTCGGACGACATCTTTGTCTCCGGGACCTCGGACTCGTTTCCGGTGATAAGTTCCGAACCATGTGCGTCCGCTTATGTCGAGTCGGATTGGTCATCAATCACCAAATTTAGCAGCGGACATCTTCCGGCACTCGCCTCTAGGCGACATGCTGAACTCATTAAAAAATGTGTCCTTAGCGGGGGACTCATAGCCGAACTATGTACGATTCGAACTAGAGGCTGATGATGGGGAATTTCGCTTCCCACCCGCCACCCACTACATAGCCACTGTCGAGGACTTAACTGACATGCTCGATTACAGCTCCGAAGACATTGACGGTATGGTCGACGATGCAGATGAGGAGCATGGACAAAACCCACTGTTTACCAGACGCTGGACGGCCACTTCTTCATACGATGTATACATGGTGGATACACCCAAAGCGAACAACAGCGAGGACAAGGAAAAACCAGTCAAGGATGAGCCTCCTAAGACACAACAAAAGCGCCGGCGGCAGTGGCGCTGCTCTAAATCCCGTCGCACCAAGACAGAAACACCGGCACAGGAGACGATCACACTCCGGACGGTGCCGAAGACAGAGAAGATCCGGCCGAACAAACGGCCGAACAGGACGATCGGGAAGACGGGCACGTTAGCCCTGACGAATAGGCCATACATGAAGACTCGGAGGACAGTAACTATCTTCCGCTTTCAGAGGATGAGGAGAGCCTCAACAATGAGGATTTCATCGTGCCTAAGGAACCCCTCGAACAGGAGCGCTTTAAACGCTGGCTAATAGCCACTTCAAGGAGCCTGAAAAAGAAGCAGCAGCAGCTACAAGCTAACCAAGATCTACTCAATGATAGATTGACCGAAGTCCTAGCCGCCAAGGAATATGGCCCTAGTGGCCTGGCTAAAAATTATCTGAAGCACAAATTGCTACCTCTAATCGGTGATGAGGCGCTGGTGCCCATGCCATCATCACATAATGTGGCTACTCGACCACAACACAGTCACGACAGAACGACAACTCAAGCCGAATACCAGACCGCCCCACCTCGCCACAAGGACAGGGATAAAACAGCCTAGGGTTGTACATATGACTTCCGGCAGGGCATGGACAACAGAACAAGACATACTAGATCGATCTACGGATCACGAGGACGTGCCCCAATGCGCGGCGACGACTATCTACTCGGATGCGAAAAACCTAGTCACGCCTGGGACGAAAATCGCAGACAGACTCCATCAGAGCTACGTCGCAGTGTGGCCCAATATAGAGGTGCCGCACATCCTCTTTGCTTCACAGACAACATAATGGAGCACGAATTCCCAGATGGGTTTAAACCCATGAATATCGAATCATACGACGGAACAACTAATCCCGCGGTATGGATCGAGGATTTCCTCCTCCATATCCACATGGCCTAAGGAGATGACCTTCACGCCATCAAATACCTGCCATTAAAACTCAAAGGACTAGTGATAACCCACAAGTATAGGGGATCTCAACAGTTTTCGAGGGTATAGTATTCAACCCAAATTTATTGATTCGACACATGGGGAGCCAAAGAATATTCTCAAGTATTAGGAACTGAGTTGTCAATTCAGCCACACCTAGATAACTTAATATCTGCAGCAAGGTACTTAGTAGCAAAGTAATGTGATAGTGGTGGTAGCGATAACAAAACAGTAATGAAAGCAAAGTAATATTTTTGGTATTTTGTAGTGATTGTGACAGCAGCAACGAGAAAGTAAATAAGCGTAAACCAGTATATGGAAAGCTCGTAGGCACCGGATCAGTGATGGATGTCGGATCCTGGGGTTCCGGCAGACCCTTATGGTTCGAACTCTGGGGTGCGCGCGGAGATCGAGCCCTCTACCTCTCCGTCTCGTAAGGATCTAAACTACTGCAAGAACAACACATGAGACACAGGGTTTATACTGGTTCGGGCCACCATTATGGTGTAATACCCTACTCCAGTGTGGTGGGTGGATTGCCTCTTGGGCTGATGAGGAAGAACAGTACAGGTGAACGGCCTCGCGAGGGCCTGTTCTTGGTTAGGGGATGAACTACTAGGGAGAGTTCAATCGCCCTTCTCTCTTTCTGGGTGCTGGATTCCCAATGGCTCTCTAGATGCTTGATTCCCCATGGCTCTCTAGATGCTTGATTCCCCATGGCTCTCTAGATGCTTGATTCCCCATGGCTCTCTAGATGCTTGATTCCCCATGCCTCTACCCTGGGGGTGGCTGGCCCTATTTATAGGCAAAGGCCCTGGGCCTCTTACCAAATATTGAGTGGGAAGGGCGCCAACAATTGGCCAATTTGAAGGGGAACATCTGGTACACTTATCCTGACTAAAGTTGGTCTTCGCCTGCCAAAGGCTCTGGTGATGACGCCGGCTTGGGCTCCACAGTGACTTCCTCCTTGTCGCGGAGTTGGTCTTGGTCTCGTTGCACCTAAATGGGTGCCTTTGCTTGATCCTCTCGCCTGCGCTTGCCCCCTTTGCACCAAAGAGGAAAGGGAGGACACTGCGCGGGCCGGCGCCCGCCTGGCACCTTTGGTCGTCATGGCTTGCATCATGGGCACCTCGTGAGGTACCCCACCTTGATCTCTCCGCCTCCTCGCGAGCCAGCCTAAGGAGGCCGTGCTGGAGGAAGCGCCGTGTCGTCCGCCTCGCGAGGCTTGGCCCCTCGCGAGGGTCTTGAGCCTTGTGTTGATGAAGATGGGCCACGTTGGGCCCCCACTCAAGCCACGCCGCAGGCCGCAGGCAGGCAAGCCTGGGGACCCCCGTTCTCAGAACGCCGACAGTAGCCCCTGGGCCCAAGGCGCGCACGGACTTGGCCGTGCCAAGAGGCGAAAGGGCAAGGGCGAAGCACCGCGGGCCCTAACAGCCTGCGGCCTCGGGCGCCGCGTGGCGGTTGATTGGGCGTGGGCGTCTATACTTCCCCACGACGCCTCGACGATCGCGCAGATTGGACAAGTCCCTGCATGCAAACCATGTCATGATTACCTGTGATCGTGGAGGCCGGCGGTTGGCCTCCGCCGGCTATAAGTACGGCACCGCGCGTGCCCTTCTAGTCCATCTCTTCTTGCTTCCTCCCCCGCCTTAGTTCTTGCTCCGTCTTGGTGTGATGGCTCCGATTCGCCGGTTCTCTGCGGCGGAGAAGGGAAAGGCTCCTCAAGAGGTACCTGACCCGCTCCCGCCGAAGAAACGGCCTGCCTTGCGCGGCCGAGACGAGGAGAACCGCCTAGTGGTGCTGAGGCCTTGGTACGAGCGGCCTCCGCCGGGGTTCCCGCTTCCCTTGTATGCCCACGCCGAGGGCTCTGGAAGAGGAGATGCTGATCCCCTCGGCCAGCGCCGCCGGGTCACGAAGGTGTTGGTTGTTCCTCCTGGAGTCCACGCCGAGGGCTCCTCCCGCGAGCTCGTGCTCCACGCCGCCATGCCTCCGCGGACTTGGATCCGCCTTCCTCCCTTCTTCGCCTCTGCCTTCTAGCAGGGGAGACTCCTGGAGCTGTGGCTGCAGCACGCCGACTGCAGCACTCCTGCGACCAGGGCAGAGGTTGCGATCACCGCCCCCGCGTGAGGTCTTCATGACTCGTGGCTGGGGTGAAATCGCTCGGTGCTGCAGAACGAAGGGCGCCCTCACGATCCACCTGGAGTACGACGGCGCTTCGGTGATGTTCTTCAAGGTCTTCGACGCGAACGGTCGCCGGCTGGAGTGCTGCCCCAGGGGAGGCGGCCAGGACCTTGCCACGGCGACGGCTGGGCCCGCCAATCGCTCTCTGGACAGCTCCGCAAGCGACGGGAGCGCCGGAGGATCCAGCGATCCTAGTGAGGTCTTCGCGACGCCGGAGACGAGCGACGACAGCTACGAGCCCGCGAGTCGACGCCGCTCCCGGAGCAGGGCAGGCTCGCTTGGTCGCCGTTGATCCTGATCTGGATGGGGTTGGCGCCGGTGCCTGCCGGCCCACTGTTGATGATGGCATCTTTTGCAGGGGCGCGTGTAATTAGCACCTTTTAGGATTCGTTCCTTGCGAGGAATCACATTGTGCCCCATAGGGGCTTGTAAGGTGGTTGTGATCCTTGTTGTTAATATGTAACCCTTGCTATGGATTTGTGCGAATCGCGAATTCCGTCATAGTTTGGTTCCCCCTTTCGCACCTTGCGAGGGCTTCGTGCTCTGCGTCGACAGGTCCCAGTCCCAAGGCGGCGTCAGCCGTCGCTGGTATGCCAGGTCGCGATGCCGTGGTCAAGGCCAGGAGGTGAGCGACCCGGGGTCTGGTAAGAGCCCCTGAGTCGCGATGCTCAGGAGGTCCCCTTTGGCGCCCAAGCAGCCGTCGCTAGGTGAGAAAGGGAAGCAACGTCGCTAGTACGGAGTCGCTCTAGGTGCGGGGGTAGTGCCACGGTAGCCAACACTTTGGATGGTGACTTATCTTGAGGATCGGAGATTGCCCTCAGCGTGCCGCCGGGTCCGGGGGGTAGCTTGAGTGGAGTCACTGGCCGAGGTCCTCGCGTGCCCCTTCTCCCTCGCCTCTGATCCCCTTTTCTGCTCTACGTCCTCGGGTCCCGGCCCTCGAGCTGGTCTCAGCCGTCGCTGGTATGCCAGGTCGCGTTGCCGTGGACAAGGCCAGAGGGTGAGGGCTGGAGGGCCAGTAGGAGCCCTGAGTCGCGATGCTCAGGCACCCCCCTTTAACGTGCAAGCGGCTCGCGCGGGCAAGGGCGAAGGGAACGCCGTGAGGGCCTTGGCTAGCGCGGTTCCCCCTGTGGGCCCTGTAGATTCATCACAAAAAAAAGAAGACGGGGTTGCCATAGCAGCGATTAGTTGACTGTTAGTCGCTCAGGAGCTCGCCGGTTGGAGCGGGCGAGGTGTGTCGGGTCCCCCGTGAGCCAGCGAGGGACTCACGAGGCCCTACCTCTAGGCGGGTTGCGCCTGGCGCTGGGCCGTATCTTGAGATGTGTCCCTGCAAAATCTGGTTAGATGCCGGCACTCTACGTCCTCGGGTCCCGGCCCGCGAGCTTGTCTCAGCCGTCGCTGGTATGCCAGGTCGCGATGCCGTGGACAAGGCCAGAGGGTGAGGGCTGGAGAGCCAGTAAGAGCCCTGAGTCGCGATGCTCAGGCACCCCCCTTTAACGCGCAAGTGGTCGACATGAAGAAGAAGAGGTGCCGCGGACGGCATCGAGTAATGATGCATAATTGGAAATAAGCGCAGAAGGGATACATGCCGCTGGGCCTAGCCCGAGTGGCCTGGGGATGATGCAGCCCGAGGGGCGCCCCAGCAAAGCAAGCTAGCGACTGAGAAGATAAAAAGGGATACATGCCGCAGGGACAGACCCACGCGGCCTGGGAATGACACAACCCTGGGAGGGCGCTCCCAGCTGAGAATGAAACTTGAAAGATGTCACCTGAAGACGTCGTCGGTGCAGTGGCGTTGGTGCAGCAGACTCGGTGGGCCGCGGAAGCTGATCCTCACGAGCCCCCAGGCCCGGGGGCCTCGGGAGGCTCCGGAGGCACTGGTGGCTCCTCGTGAGCAGCCTCCATCTCCGCCAGGGCTGCGGAACGCCTGCCTTCTTGCGCCTCCAAGATGCGCCTCGTGATGCGCTGGTACACCGCAGCCACGCTCGGCAGGCCATAAGGCATGCGAACATAGCTGTGGGGTGGTCCTTCGCAGCGCCCCACTTGTGAGGGCCAGAGGCGCTCCGTCGTGGCGATCTGATTGAGCCCTGGTACGTCGACGCAGACGCATAGCCCACCATCCTCGCCTGGATGGGGAGCCATAGCTGGTGGGCGACGGCAACCTCTCATGATCCTCGACTCCTGTAGTTCTTGAATGGCCTTGCTAACAAACTCCTGCTGGTCTGACCTTCCTCCCCTGGCTTCCTTCCGAGGGAAGCGTGCATCAAAACACGCCTCCACATGGTGCCCCAGCGCCTCCCTCGTGACCTTGGCGAGGTCGGTGGCCCTCCAGGTGAGAGCCCCCGAGCCCTGCCTGAGGAGGGCGCCGGGCGCGCTTCCCTATGCGATTGAAGGAGGGTCCCCCTGGGCAGACGCGGGCCTTGAAGGGCCTACCTCCTGAGGGTCTGAGCCTGACGTTGTCTTCTTCTTCTTGGGGGTGGTCTCAGGAAGCCCCCTGCTTCCGCGATCTGGGTCTTCTAGTGACGCGGCCTGGAAGGCTCGCTCCAGGGCACACACTGCATCCTTCTCTTGATATGGCACCGTGATGACACCGCCGCTTCCTGGCATCTTGAGGACGTTGTAGCCATGGTGAGTCACGGCCATGAACTTGGCCAGCGCCGGGTACCCGAGGATGGCGTTGTACGGCAGGCGGATGTGGGCGACGTCAAAGTCGATGAGCTCGGTGCGGTAGTTGTCGTAGGTGCCGAAGGTGACTGGGAGGCGGACCTGCCCGATCGGGACTGTGGAACCGTCGGTGACTCCGGAGAAGGGCTTGGTTGGCTGAAGCTGGTCATAGGGCACTTGGAGGCTGTTGAACGTTTCCACGGACAAGACATTGAGCCCTGCCCCTCCGTCGATGAGGGTCCTGGTGACCAGAACGTTGCTGATGACTGGGGAACAAAGCATTGGGAGGACTCCAGCTGTGGCTGCGCACTTGAGCTGGTCTGCTGAGCTGAACGTGATGGTGCAGGCCGACCACCTGAGGGGACGCGTTGCTTCGAGCTTGGGGAGGACTGCATTCACTTCGCCAGCAAACTGCTTGAAGATACGTTGAGAGGCTGGGGCTTGAGCTCCGCCCAGGATGCAGGCGATGGCGCGAGGCTCCTGGAAGCCCCCAGCCCCCGCGTCTTGGTGGCGGTCTTCATTCCTTCTCGGCTGAGGCGGCAACAGCGGCAGGCCTGGGTTGCCATGAGGGCGATCCTCACGAGACTGATCCCTCCAGTCCCCCTCGCGAGGCGGGTCGCGCCAGCGGTCCTCGCGAGGTTGGTCACGCCAGCCTGGACATGGGCCGCGATCTTCCCAGCGTCCCGGGTTCCTTCCTCCTCCTCGGCCGTAGCCCCGGTCAGCACGGTCAGGGCGTCGGCCGACTCTTCCTTCTCGCACGGCACGGAGTTCTTGGCATTCATTGGTGTTGTGGGTGTGGAGGTCGTGGTACACATAGTACCGACTGCCCCTGGAGGATTCAGGCAGATCCTTGCCCCGCTTGGTGTCCGGTTCTGCCGCGAGCACGGCAGCCCCCTTGCGCTTCACGTCCTTGGCCTTGGGCTTCTTCTCTTCTGGGTCTGCGGCAGGCAGCTCGAGGAGGGAGAGGCGTCCCTCCTCAGCTCTGGCGCACTTGGTCGCCAGGTTGAACAGCTCCAGGGAGGTGCAGAGGTCTTCATGCATCGCCAGCTCCTCCTTCATCTTGACGTCGCGCACGCCATCGGAGAAGGCCGAAATGATGGCTTCTTCAGACACCCTGGGGATCTTGAGGCACGCACTATTGAAGCGTTGGATGTACTTATGCAGGGTCTCTCCAGGTTGCTGCTTGATGCGGCGCATGTCGCTCACGGCGGGAGGCCGGTCGCGGGTACCTTCGAAGTTGGCGATGAAGCGAGTACGCATCTGGTCCCAGGAGGAGATCGTGCTTGGGGCCAGGTTCAGGAGCCAAGTGCGAGCACCTTCCTTCAGCGCCATGGGGAACCAGTTCGCCATGACCTTCTCATCCCCGCTGGCAGCTTCGATTCCTAGCTCATAGAGCTGGAGGAACTCCGTGGGATCAGTTGTGCCGTCGTAGCGAGGAGGCAGGTCCGGCTTGAACTTGCCGGGCCACGCGACGCTACGCAGCTCGGGGGTGTAGGCGCGGCAGCCAGCGGTGGCCACGGGAGGTTTTGGTTGAGGGAGAGCTTGGCCTTGTGGGTCCCCTTGCACCGCAGTTGGGAACAGTGCGGGGTCCTGACGTGCCGGAGCTGGAGCAGGGTCTCGGCGAGCCGGGGCCGGGAGCGCCCGGGCGGCCTCTTGCGGTCGCGGGACTTCTTGGCAGCTCCGTTCCTGCTGGGCCGGTGCATGACGGAGCGGGTTCCGCCCAGGAGCTGCGCACCTTGGGGCCATGGCATCTTCTTGGAAAGGTGGCGGCTGGAACACCCCCGGGGCTTCATTGCCCATGCGGGGCGGAGTGCGGCGCAGTGGTGCGGAAGGCGCGGGAGAACCCCCTGCGGCGCGGACGAGCTCGGCGACGCGGTCGAGCCACTCCCCATAGACGTCGTCGACGGGGCGGTAGCGCAGGAGCTCGTTCGCCGTGAGGAGCGCAGCTCAAGCCTCCAAGGGCGCGCGTAGCGCGTGCGACGAAGAACTGGCTGGGGTGAGCGACGGAGTGGCGGTGCGGCCATCCCGCCGCACGGACGGGTGCTGAGAGGACGCTTGCTGCTCGTTCCCCGCCGGGCTTGTGGCGGCGTTGACGGCGGGCGACGGGGAACGACGAGGACGCCCACCAACAGGGGCTGTCTGGACGGCACGGGAAGCGATGGCGGCCCGGCGCTCGGCGCGGGCCCGACGAGCGTCAGACATGTATGCGGCGGTCGGAGGAGAGCGGAGCGGTGGAAGGCAGATTCCGGCGCACCCCTACCTGGCGCGCCAAATGTCGGATCCTGGGGTTCCGGCAGACCCTTATGGTTCGAACTCTGGGGTGCGCGCGGAGATCGAGCCCTCTACCTCTCCATCTCGTAAGGATCTAAACTACTGCAAGAACAACACATGAGACACAGGGTTTATACTGGTTCGGGCCACCATTGTGGTGTAATACCCTACTCTAGTGTGGTGGGTGGATTGCCTCTTGGGCTGATGAGGAAGAACAGTACAGGTGAACGGCCTCGCGAGGGCCTGTTCTTGGTTAGGGGATGAACTGCTAGGGAGAGTTCAATCGCCCTTCTCTCTTTCTGGGTGCTGGATTCCCAATGGCTCTCTAGATGCTTGATTCCCCATGGCTCTCTAGATGCTTGATTCCCCATAGCTCTCTAGATGCTTGATTCCCCATGCCTCTACCCTGGGGGTGGCTGGCCCTATTTATAGGCAAAGGCCCTAGGCCTCTTCCCAAATATTGAGCGGGAAGGGCGCCAACAGTTGGCCAATTTGAAGGGGAACATCTGGTACACTTATCCTGACTAAAGTTGTTCTTCGCCTGCCAAAGGCTCTGGCGATGACGCCGGCTTGGGCTCCACAGTGACTTCCTCCTTGTCGCGGAGTTGGTCTTGGTCTCGTTGCACCGAAATGGGTGCCTTTGCTTGATCCTCTCGCCTGCGCTTGCCCCCTTTGCACCAAAGAGGAAAGGGAGGACACTGCGCGGGCCAGCGCCCGCCTGGCACCTTTGGTCGTCATGGCTTGCGTCATGGGCACCTCGTGAGGTACCCCACCTTGATCTATCCGCCTCCTCGCGAGCCAGCCTAAGGAGGCAGTGCTGGAGGAAGCGCCGTGCCATCCGCCTCGCGAGGCTTGGCCCCTTGCGAGGGTCTTGAGCCTTGTGTTGATGAAGATGGGCCACGTTGGGCCCCCACTCGAGCCACGCCGCAGGCCGCAGGCAGGCAAGTCTGGGGACCCCCATTCTCAGAACGCCGACAATGGATAATTATGCCGGATGCGATTCATCATGTAACAGTCATAACATAGGGTGACACAGAACTAGCTCCAATTCATCGATGTAATGTAGGCATGTATTCCGAATATAGTCATACGTGCTTATGGAAAAGAACTTGCATGACATCTTTTGTCCTACCCTCCCGTGGCAGCGGGGTCCTAATGGAAACTAAGGGATATTAAGGCCTCCTTTTAATAGAGAACCGGAACAAAGCATTAGCACATAGTGAATACATGAACTCCTCAAACTATGGTCATCACCGGGAGTGGTCCCGATTATAGTCACTTCGGGGTTGCCGGATCATAACACATAGTAGGTGACTATAGACTTGCAAGATAGGATCAAGAACTCACATATATTCATGAAAACATAATAGGTTCAGATCTGAAATCATGGCACTCGGGCCCTAGTGACAAGCATTAAGCATAGCAAAGTCATAGCAACATCAATTTCAGAACATAATGGATACTAGGGATCAAACCCTAACAAAACTAACTCGATTACATGATAAATCTCATCCAACCCATCACCGTTCAGCAAGCCTACGATGGAATTACTCACGTACGGCGGTGAGCATCATGAAATAGGTGATGGAGGATGGTTGATGATGACGATAGCGACGAATCCCCCTCTCTAAAGCCCCAAACGGACTCCAGATCAGCCCTCCCGAGAGGTTTTAGGGCTTGGAGGCGGCTCTGTATCGTAAAACACGATGATTTCTTCTTCTCTATTTTTTCTCCCCGAAAGCCAATATATAGAGTTGGAGTTGGCATCGGAAGGCTTCCAGGGGGCCCAGGAGGTAGGGGCGCGCCCTAGGGGGGCGCGCCCCCACCCTCGTGGACAGGGTGTGGGCCCCCTAGTCTTCATCTTTGGCGAGGATTTTTTTTATTTTTTATAAGACATATCGTGGAGCTTCAGGTCATTCTGAGAACTTTTGTTTTCTGCACATAAAACAACATCATGGCAATTCTGCTGAAAACAACGTCAGTCCGGGTTAGTTCCATTCAAATCATAAAAGGTAGAGTCCAAAACAAGGGCAAAAGTGTTTGGAAAAGTAGATACGACGGAGACGTATCAACTCCCCCAAGCTTAAACCCTTGCTTGTCCTCAAGCAATTCAGTTGACAAACTGAAAGAAATAAAGAAAAACTTTTACAAACTCTGTTTGCTCTTGTTGTTGTAAATATGTCAAGCCAGCATTCAAGTTTTCAGCAAAGATTATAACTAACCACATTTGCAATAATTCTCAGGTCTCACAATTACTCATATCAATAGCGTAATCAATTAGCAAGTCATAATAATAAATCTCGGATGACAACACTTTCTCAAAACAATCATAATATTATATAACAAGATGGTATCTCGCTAGCCCTTTCTGAGACCGCAAAACATAAATGCAGAGCACCTTTAAAGATCAAGGACTGACTAGACATTGTAATTCATGGCAAAAGAGATCCAATCATAGTCACACCCAATATAAATTAACAATGATGAATGCAAATGACAGTTGTGCTCTCTAGCTAGTGCTCTTTAATAAGAGGGTGATGACTCAACATAAAAGTAAATAGATAGGCCCTTCGCAGAGGGAAGCAGGGACTTGTAGAGGTGCCAGAGCTCGGTTTTGAAATAGAGATAAATAATTTTGAGCGGCATACTTCCATTGTCAACATAACAACTAAGTGATGGCGATATCTTCCATGCTACACACATTATAAGCGGTTCCCAAACAGAATGGTAAAGTTTATACTCCCCCTCCACCAACAGGCATCAATCCATGGCTTGCTCGAAACAATGAGTGCCTCCAACATACATCAGGTCCCAGGGGGAGTATTGTTTGCAATTAATTTTGATTTAGTTTGCATAAAGCATGGGACTGGGCATCCTGGTGACCAACCATTTTCTCGTGAGTGAGGAGCGGAGTCCACTCCTCTTGAGAATAACCTGCCTAACATGGAAGATAAGGGCAGCCTTGGTTGATACATGGGCTATTCGAGCACACAAAACAGAATGTTTATTTGAAGGTTTAGAGTTTGGCACATACAAATTTACTTGGAACGACAGGTAGATACCGCATATAGGAAGATATAATGGACTCATCTGGAATAACTTTGGGGTTTAAGGAATTGGATGCACAAGCAGTATTCCCGCTTAGTAGAGGTGAAGGCTAGCAAAAGACTAGGAAGCGACCAACTAGAGAGCGACAACAGCCATGTACATGCATTAAAATTAATAAACATTGGATGCAAGCATGAGTAGGATATAATCCACCATGAACATAAATATCGTGAAGGCTATGTTGATTTGTTTCAACTACATGCGTGAACATGTGCCAAGTCAAGTCACTTAAATCATTCAAAGGAGGATACCACCCCATCATACCACATCATAACCATTTCAATAGCATGTTGGCACGCAAGGTAAACCATTATAACTCATAGCTAATCAAGCATGGCACAAGCAACTATGATCTCTAATTGTCATTGCAAACATGTTTATTCATAATAAGCTGAATCAAGAACGATGAACTCATCATATTTACAAAAACAAAAGAGGTCGAGTTCATACCAGCTTTCCTCATCTCAGTCAGTCCATCATATATCATCATAATTTCCTTTCACTTGCACGACCGAACGGTATGAATAATAATAAGAGTGCACATGCATTGGACTAAGCTGGAATCTGGGAGCATTCAATAAACAGGAGAAGACAAGGCAATATGGGCTCTTGGTTAAATAAACAATAGTGCATATAAGAGCCACTACAACAATTTGATCATGGTCTTCTCCTACTGACCCCCAAAGAAAAGAAATAAAAACTATTTACACGGGAAAGCTCCCAACAAGCAAAAGAAGAACGGGAAATATTTTTGGGTTTTTTCTTTTTAATTATTACTACTACAGCAGAAAAATAAACTACTACTAAATTTTTTAGTTTTTCTTAAGGTTTAACAAACACACAAGAAGAAAGCCGGAAAAAGAAAATAAACTAGCATGGATATTACAGTGAAAGAGTATGAGCACCGACATCAAGCAATGAGTGTGTGTGTGTTAACATGAATGTAATGTCGGTGAGAAATACGTACTCCCCCAAGCTTAGGCTTTTGGCCTAAGTTGGTTTATTGCCAGGGATAGCCTGGCGGATACCCGTAGGTGTAGCTGGGGTCATACTGCGACGAAGAATAGCTGGGATCATACTGTGATGCAGCGGTTATCACTTGCTGAGCTGCAGCGTGGAGTCGGGCTGCTTCCGCTCTACTCTCGTACTCATCTGCCTCCTCTCTAGTAATAGTATATCTTCCGTTTGCCTGGTAATCAAAGAAGGCAGGAGCAGGGAGAGTAATACGGACAACACGCCGTTTATCAAAGATTAGTCGATATAGGAGAGGTGATTCAGGCCTCTCGACAAACTGGTGCGAAGCCATAGTGGGAGGCAACTCCATGTCTCCTTCACGAACATCTATCTCAAGAAATTTAGCTAAGCGGGTTGCATAAATTCCTCGAAAGAAATCTCCATTATGTCTATTATGATGCAACCTACGAGCTACAATGGCTCCCATATGATAAGATTGGTCCCCTAACACAGCACTCCTGAGAATGCTAAGGTCAGGGACACACATGTGACATGCTTCATCCTTAGCATTTATGCATCTACCTATGAAGAGAGCAAAATAATGTATAGCAGGAAAGTGAATGCTCCCTATGGTAGCTTGCGTTATATCTCTAGATTCCCCTACAGTTATACTAGCAAGAAAGTTCTAAATTTAGATTTAGTGGGATCCCTAATACTACCCCATGATGGAAGTTTGCAAGCAAAAGTGAAATCCTCTAAGTCCATGGTATAAGATTTGTCATAAAGATCAAACATGACTGAAGGAGAATTACGCGAAGATGAATACACAAACCTCCTCACAAACGAACTTGTGAGATCATGATATTGGGGGCAATTGTCTGCCTCAAAATCCTCAAGACCGGCATTACGCAAATATGCGTTAAATTCTTCTTCAATTCCTGCATGATCCATAAAGTTTTCCAACGGCCATTCGCAAGGCCGCACTAGAGCGTCTCTTGGTGGTTCCTCGTCAGCATCACGCATAACAATCCTGGGTCCTTGCTTCTTAGAAGAACCACCTTGGAACATCTTCCTAAGCATATTGCTTTTCTCTGAAAAAATTCTGAAATTTTTTGTAACTTGAAACAAAAGTGAACCACCTTCAATAAAACTGATAGCAACTACTCCTACAAGTGCCTAGAGCCTATATCAAGCATTAGAACTACTTGGAACCATATAAATTTGACATGCAAGCTCAAGAACATGGTCACCTATGCAGCACAAATTTGCAAAGAATAAAGCACTAGAACAAAAACTAATTGGACCAATGGAGGAGTCACATACCAAGGAACAATCTCCCCAAGCAGTTTTGCGAGAGGTGCTTTGAGCAAGGAGATCGAAAATCATAGCAAAGAGGGATGGAACTCGTGCTTGAGTTGGTTTTTCATGTTTGTGTGAGGAAGAGGAAGAAGATGGGTGCTGGGATAAGTGGAGGAGGGCCACCGTGGGCCCACGAGGCAGGGGCGCGCCCAGGGGGGTAGGGCGCGCCCTCCACCCTCGTGACCAGGTGGCAGCTCCCCCCGCGGTGATTTTTGCACCATAAATCCTCAAATATTCCCGAAAAATCATATTAAATTGTCATGTCATTCTGAGGACTTTTATTTTTAGGATATTTTTATATTGCACGTATAAACCAGGAAACAGACAGAAAAATACTATTTTACTTTATTTTTACTAAATAACAGAAAGTATAGAGAGGGTACAGAAGGTTGTGCTTCTAGTTTCATCCATCTCATGCTCATCAAAAGGAATCCACTAACAAGGTTGATCAAGTCTTGTTAACAAACTCATTCTGATAATCATGAAACCGAAGAAATTTCGAATAACACTAGGTTACCTCAACGGGGATATGCACATCCCCAATAATAAGTATATCATATTTCTTTTTGACAGTAGGAAGGGGAAATTCAAAACCTCCAAATATAATCGATGGAATTTTCCCAATAGAGTTGATATTGTGGACTTGAGGTTGTTTCCTCAGAAAGTGTACCGTATGCTCATTACCATTAACATGAAAAGTGACATTGCCTTTGTTGCAATCAATAACAGCCCCTGCAGTGTTAATAAAAGGTCTTCCAAGAATAATAGACATACTATCATCCTCGGGAATATCAAGAATAACAAAGTCCGTTAAAATAGTAACGTTTTCAACCACAACAGGAACATCCTCACAAATACCGACAGGTATAGCGGTTGATTTATCAGCCATTTGCAAAGATATTTTAGTAGGTGTCAACTCATTCAAGTCAAGTCTACGATATAAAGAGAGAGGCATAACACTAACACCGGCTCCAAGATCACATAAAGCAGTTTTAACATAATTTCTTTTAATGCAGCATGGTATAGTAGGCACTCCTGGATCTCCAAGTTTCTTTGGTATTCCACCCTTAAAGGTATAATTAGCAAGCATGCTGGAAATTTCAGCTTCCGGTATCTTTCTTTTATTTGTAACAATATCTTTCATGTACTTAGCATAAGGATTCATTTTGAGCATATCAGTCAATCGCGTACGCAAAAAGATAGGTCTAATCATTTCAGCAAAGCGCTCAAAATCATCATCATCCTTTTTCTTGGATGGCTTGGGAGGATAAGGCATGGGTTTCCGAACCCAAGGTTCTCTTTCTTTACCATGTTTCCTAGCAACAAAATCTCTCTTATCATAATGTTGATTCTTTGATTGTGGGTTATCAAGATCAACAACAGGTTCAATTTCTACATCATTATCATTACTAGGTTGAGCATCATCATGAACATCATCATTAGTATTTTTACTAGGTTCATGTTCATTACCGGATTGTGTTTCAGCATCAGACATAGATATATCATTTGGATTATCAGGTGGTCCAGCAATGGGTTCACTAGAAGTTTGCACAGTTCTATAATTTTTCCTTTTCTTCTTTTTAGAAGAACTAGGTGCATCAATATTATTTCTCTGAGAATCTTGCTCGATTCTCTTAGGGTGGCCTTCAGGATACAAAGGTTCCTGAGTCATTCTACCAGTTCTAGTAGCCACTCTAACAGCATAATCATTTTTCTTACTATTCATTTCATCAAGCACTTCTTTTTGAGCTTTAAGTACTTGTTCTACTTGAGTGGTAACCATAGAAGCATGTTTGCTAACAATTTTATGTTCTCCTCTAATATTAGCCATATAATCACCCAAGCGTTTAATCATATAAGCATTTTGTTTTAATTGTCTACCAAAATAAACATTAAAGTCGTCTTGCTTAAACATAAAGTTATCAAACTCATCCAAGCACTGACTAGCAATTTTAGTAGGAGGTACTTCAGCTTTATCATATCTATAGAGAGAATTTACCTTTACTACCCGTGTCGGATTATCGGGATCAGGAGGTTCTTCAATAGGTGATGGATCAAGATCCTAAGTTTCTTCAACAGGCGGTAAATCAATACCATGTATTTCTTCAATAGGAGGTAAATTCTTAACATCTTCAGCTTTAATACCTTTTTCTTTCATAGATTTCTTTGCCTCTTGCATATCTTCGGGACTGAGAAATAGAACACCTCTCTTCTTCGAAGTTGGTTTAAGAATAGGATCATTAATTGGAGCAGGAGCTGGCTCAGGAGGTGCCCAATTATTTTCATTTGTCAACATATTATTCAATAGAATTTCAGCTTCATCCGGTGTTCTTTCCCTGAAAAGAGAACCAGCACAACTATCCAGGTAATCTCCAGAAGCATCGGTTAGTCCGTTATAAAAGATATCAAGTATTTCATGTTTCTTAAGAGGATGATCAGGCAAAGCATTAAGTAACTTGAGAAGCCTCCCCCAAGCTTGTGGGAGACTCTCTTCTTTAATTTGCACAAAGTTGTATATTTCCTTTAAAGCAGCTTGTTTCTTATGAGCAGGGAAATATTTAGAAGAGAAGTAATAAATCATAACCTGGGGACTACGCACACAACCAGGATCAAGAGAATTAAACCATATCTTAGCATCACCCTTTAATGAGAAAGGAAATATTTTTAGGATATAAAAGTAGCAAGATCTCTCATCATTAGTGAACAGGGTGGCTATATCATTCAATTTAGTAAGATGTGCCACAATAGTTTCAGATTCATAACCATGGAAAGGATCAGATTCAACCAAAGTAATTATATCAGGATCAATAGAGAATTCATAATCCTTATCAGGAACACACATAGGTGAATTAGGAAAAGGAGGGTCAGGCCTCATTTTATCTCTAAGTGATTCTTTGTTCCATTTAATTAGTAGCCTTTTAAGTTCATGACGATCTCTGCAAGCTAGAATAGCGTTAGAAGATTCCATATCAAAAACATAACCCTCGGGAATAATAGGCCTATCTTCATCATCACTTTCATCATTATAATCAGATTCAATAATTTCTTTCTCTCTAGCCCTAGCAATTTAATCATCAAGAAATTCACTAAGGGGCACAGTAGTATCAGGCATAGAAGTAGTTTCATCATAAGTATCATGCATAGAAGAAGTGGCATCATCGATAACATGCGACATATCGGAACGAATAGCCGAAGCAGGTTTAGGTGTCGCAAGCTTACTCATAACAGAAGGTGAATCAAGTGCAAGTCTAGATGGCAGTTCCTTACCTCCCCTCGTAGTTGAGGGATAAATTGTTGTCTTAGCGTCTTTCAAGCTCTTCATAGTGTCCAACAGATATAAATCCCAAGTGACTCAAAGAATAGAGCTATGCTCCCCGGCAACAGCGCCAGAAAAAGGTCTTGATAACCCACAAGTATAGGGGATGGCAACAGTTTTTGAGGGTATAGTATTCAACCCAAGTTTATTGGTTCGACACAAGGGGAGCCAAAGGATATTCTCAAGTATTAGCAACTGAGTTTTCAATTCAGCCACACCTGGATAACTTAATATCTGCAGCAAGGTATTTAGTAGCAAAGTTATATGATAGTGGTGGTAGCGGTAACAAAAGAGTAATGAAAGTAAAGTAATATTTTTGGTATTTTGTATTGATTATGACAGCAGCAAGGAGAAAGTAAATAAGCGTAAACCAGTATATGGAAAGCTCATAGGCACCGGATCAGAGATGGATAATTATGTCGGATGTGGTTCATCATGTAACAGTCATAACATAGGGTGACACAGAACTAGCTCCAATTCATCAATGTAATGTAGGCATGTATTCCGAATATAGTCATACGTGCTTATGGAAAAGAACTTGCATGTCATCTTTTGTCCTACCCTCCCATGGCAGCGGGGTCCTAACGGAAACTAAGGGATATTAAGGCCTCCTTTTAATACAGAACTGGAACAAAGCATTAGCACATAGTGAATACATGAACTCCTCAAACTATGGTCATCACTGGGAGTGGTCCTGATTATTGTCACTTCGGGGTTGCCGGATCATAACACATAGTAGGTGACTATAGACTTCCAAGATAGGATCAAGAACTCATATATATTCATGAAAACATAATAGGTTCAGATCTGAAATCATGGCACTCGGGCCCTAGTGACAAGCATTAAGCATAGCAAAGTCATAGCAACATCAATCTCAAAACATAATGGATACTAGGGATCAAACCCTAACAAAACTAACTCGATTACATGATAAATCTCATCCAACCCATCACCGTCCAGCAAGCCTACGATGGAATTACTCACGCACGGGGGTGAGCATCATGAAATTGGTGATGGAGGATGGTTGATGATGACGACAGCGACGAATCCCCCTCTCCGGAGCCCCGAACGGACTCCAGATCAGCCCTCCCGAGAGGTTTTAGGGCTTGGCGGCGGCTCCGTATCGTAAAACGCGATGATTTCTTGTTCTCTATTTTTTCTCCCCGAAAGCCAATATATAGAGTTGGAGCTGGCGACGGAAGGCTTCCAGGGGGCCCACGAGGTTGGGGGCGCGCCATAGGGGGGCACCCCCACCCTCGTGGACAGGGTGTGGGCCCCCTAGTCTTCCTCTTTGGTGAGGATTTTTTATTATTTTTTATAAGACATCCCGTGGAGTTTCAGGTCATTCCGAGAACTTTTGTTTTCTGCACATAAAACAACATCATGGCAATTCTGCTGAAAACATCGTCAGTCCGGGTTAGTTCCATTCAAATCATACAAGTTAGAGTCCAAAACAAGGGCAAAAGTGTTTGGAAAAGTAGACACGATGGAGACGTATCAACTAGCTCGGTACTGGTTAAACAGTCTGCCGAAAAACTCCATTGGCAGCTGGGAGGACCTGGAAGACGCCTTCCGCGACAACTTCCAAGGCACATATGTTCGGCCACCAGATGTCGATGACTTAAGTCACATTGTCCAGCAGGCCGGAGAGTCAGCTAGGAAGCTCTGGACTAGGCTCTTAGTTAAAAAGAACCAAATCATCGACTGTCCAGACGCGGAAGCCCTAGCGGCCTTCCAAAGCAGCGTCCGGGACGAGTGGCTTGCCCGCCACCTCGGTCAAGAAAAACCAAAATCCGTGTCAGCCCTTACCACTGTGATGACCCGCTTTTGCATGGGAGAAGTCAGCTGGCTCGCTCATAGAAGCAACAACACCAGCGATCCGGGCACTTCCGAAGTCCGAGACGACAACGGTAAGCCACGGCGCAACAAGCACAAACGTCGCAATGATAACAAAAGAACGCGCAACACTGCAGTCAACACTGGATTCAGCGGTCCCAAGCCCGGTCAACGGAAACAACCCTTCAAGGCAAATAGAGACGGACCATCCAATTTAGACAGGATATTGGATCGGCCCTGCCAGATTCATGCCACCCCGACAAACCAGCTAATCATACCAATAGTAGTTGTGGGTCTTCAAGCAGGCTGGCAAGCTCAACGCCGAACACAAGGGGAGGAGGCCGCCCGGTGATAGCGACGACGAAGAGACTCGCCAACCAAACACCGGGGGTCAGAAGCAATCTCCCCCCAAAGTAAAAACAGTGAATATGGTATATGTGACACACAACTCTACATGGGAGCAGGAGAAGCACTCCCTCCGGACTAAATATTATACTTCGGCAACCTCAGCCGAAGTACAGAGTGGTCTCATTAAACCGCACACCTTGCCGGCCATTAAGCCACCGGTCTCCATTCAACAGGATCGACCAATTCCGGAGCGAACCTAGCAGTTCGGCTTCCACCGCCCACCTCATATACCTACGAAATCTGTATCGCGCATACATAACTATGCACTTAAGATACCTTGAGCATCGACGGAAGCACAACACGGACGAGCCTATAACACAAAGGCTAATCATCTCAATGGACTCCATCGGAGTTCAGATTCATACACTCACCTAAGGGCTATTTCCGTCAAGGAATCCAATCACCGAGGACAGGCGGCGCAGACATGCGACAGGAGGTCCAAAATAACTTTTTGTAGACCGCACTCTTTATTTTGAGCCTGTAATGTGCCTTTTTCCTCCGCCTTCGACCCCGAGCATGTCAAATACCGGGGTTGCGGCTTTGTTATCTATAAAATAAATATTGGCATATCACTCAGATCCCAGTAAATATAATCTGTCGGATTTCGGGTTCCGGCAGACCCTTAAGGTTCAAACTCTGGGGTGCGCACGAAGATCTTTCCCCTACTGACTCGCGTTTCGATGGCTCACAATAAATCTAGGTCAGAAAGAAGAACACACAAGGGACATGAGATTTATACTGGTTCGGGCCACCGATGTGGTGTAATACCCTACTCAAGTGTGTGGTGTGGTGGATTGCCTCAGGGGCTGATGATGAACAATACAAGGGAAGAACGGCCTCTCGAGAGGTGTTCTTGGGCTGGTGCGGTGTGTTCTACTTGGCCCGGATCTCTCTCCCTCTGGATCTCTCGATGCCCCTTTTTTCGATCGATTCTCCCTTTGTACTGTGGTGGCTAGTCCTACTTATAGAGGCCCTGGTCCTCTTCCCAAATAATGAGCAGGAAGGGCGCCATCAATTGGCCATTTTGAAGGGGAACATCCAGTACAAGTTATCCTGACCAAAGGTGGTCTTCGGCTGCCAAAAGCACTGGCGATGATGCCGTCTTGGGCTCCACGGTGACCTCCGTCCTGCCGCTCTGCTGGTCTTGGTCTCGTTGCACCGGAATGGTAACCTTTGCCTGATGCCTTGGCCTGTGCTTGCTCCCTTTGCACCGAAGGGGAAACAAGGACACTGCGCAGGCCGGCGCCCGCCTGATCTCGATCGTCCTGGCTTGCGTCACGGGCTCCTCGCGAGGTGCCCTTGCCTTGATCTCTCCGCCTCCTCGCGAGCCTGCCTGATGAGGCTGCTCCTGAGGAAGCTTCCTGTCCTCCGCCCCGCGAGGCTTGGCCCCTCGCGGGGGTCTTGAGCTTGAGCTGATGAAGCTGGGCCGTGCTGGGCCCCCACTTGAGCCACGCCGCAGGCCGCAGGCAGGCAAGTCTAGGGACCCCCATTCCCAGAACGCTGACAGTAGCCCCCGGGCCCAAGGCGCGCCCGGGCTTGGCTTAGCAGAGAAGCGAAGGGGCAAGCACAAATCGCCGCGGGCCCCAATAGCCTGCGGCCTTGGGCGCCGCGTGGCGACTAATTGGACGTGGGCGTCTGCGCTTCCCCACGATGCCTCGGCAACCGTCCATCTGACAAAAAGAGGTGCACGGGCCAGACTTACTCGCTTTGTTCTCGTTTGCCTTGCTCTAGATCCCTTTTCTTGCTCTTCTCCTTCCTGCTCCCGAAATCCTCTAGATCTGTCTCAATCCTTCCCGTCCGGCAAGCTATGGTGCCTCGCAAGTCCCCGACCGAGGCTTGGTACTCGCCGGCTCTAGATCCCCCGAACTTGTCGGAGAAGAACCTCGCCCTCACGCGCCTGATGACGGTGGCGCAGGGCAGAAAGGGGGCGACTGCGCTCAAGGCCGGCTCCGACCAACCTGAGGGCAAGGGGAGCACCTTCTATCCGTTCTTTGTGAGCGCCATCATCATCGGTCTGGTACCTCCTTTTTCCAAGTTCTTCTTTGCTGTTCTCCGCCAATACAAATTGCAAGCTCTGCATCTCCACCCCAACTCTGTTCTTCTCCTGGCGATTTTCGCTTACTAGTGTGAGTCTCACGTTGGGGTAAAGCCCTCGGTGGCCTTGCTACACCACTATTTTTCCCTCCGGGTTTCTCGCGCCCATATCTCCGCATGCGCGAGCTTTATCTCATACTCCAACTCGAATGCCATCTCGAAGCCTGGGAAGAGGATCGAAGGCTTCCGGAGCAAGTGGGTTATGGTGGACGTCGGGCGCCTCCATCCCCGACTTGTGTTGCCTACGGGGCAGCCCAAGGCCATTGACGCGTGGTCCCGCGCGGAGCTTGTCGACCCTCGTGTGAAGGCGGTGCTGAAGAGGATGAACGCGGACCTGAGGCCAGGCAACTTAGGGGCGGCGAAGTTGACCGGGCTACACTCCTGAGGGAGTTCTTGGAGCACCGGGTGGCTCCACTCCAGGAACACTCGCTCCCATTGTGGAGGCTTGGGGAAGCGGACGTCGCCCTGCGCCTAAGCTCCGAGGCCCTGACCGATGAGGATCTGGTCACGGCCCTCCACTCCTCGGTTGGGGGGAGACGTGGCGAGCCCAGAGGGTGCTCCCGTCCCCCTGTTCCTTCGCGACAACTGGGAGCAGGTGGTGAACACCATGCCCACCTTCAATGGTGAGGGGCTGGTGCCTGCAAAAGCTCCCGAGGATCTGGCGGCGCTGGCGATGGTGAACGTCTCCTCGGGCAGCTCCAGCGGGAGTGAGGGGGAAGAAGAGGCGGAGGAGGAAGAGTCTGACTCTGAGGCGTCTGGCGAGGAGTCGGGGGAGTCCTTCCCTCGGCGCAGGTCCAGGGTCCTCCGCTCCATGCCGGACGACGACGAGGCCGGCGCCAGGCGAGGAGGGGAGGACTCTCCCTTGGTCACAAGGAAGGGCAGGTCGGGGCTGGTTCTCCTAGGGTCTATTCTGGTCCCGGGGCGGCCTGAGGCCAACTCCGGCCCTCCCGACGTGCCTTTTTCTTCCGGGCCTCCCAAGGCTGACCCTAGCTGCAGGCTCTCGGGCTTCAAGTTTGGTCGGAAGCTGCTTGAGTCCGCGAACGACAACCAGTAAGTGCTTGATTCATGCTTTGCTTGGTTTCTGCCGTCGAGGCTTGATGTCTGCATTCTTTTGCCAGGCCGACACCTGCAGCAAAGAGGTTGAGAGGGGCTTCTGCGGCCTTGCTTGGGGCGAGTCCATCTGCTGGGGTGGCGAATTCATCCGCGGGGGAAGGAGGCGGCGAGGCTCGCGCCTCCCCTACCCCACCGTCTTCGCAAGGCCAACTGGGACGCTTCGGCGAGGAGTCAGCCCCCGTGGCCCCGCTGACCCTGGAGGCGACTGCGCTTGATGCTGCAGCCAGGGTAGTCAAGGCCCAGGGGGTTCCTTCCTGCCAAGCCGTGATCACGCTGCCGTCCTCTCCGCCTGCTCCACCAGCTCCCGTCTCTTCTGATTCCTCTGCCACCGTCCTAGACCAGGGCGCCAACAAACTGAGCCAGCTGCGGGAAGATCTTCTGAGCGCGGACCCTCGCCTGGTGGTCGGGCGCCTAGAGCTAACTTCTGGCTGGGCCCGTTCTGCCGCCTCCGTCCGAGCGGCGCTGAGCCAGGCCGTGTCGGCCTCCGATGGGGAGAAGCAGGCCGCCAACCAAGCCAAGGCCACTCGCGATGCTGCCCTGGGCGACGCTGCGGTTGCCCAGGGCCGCTGCAAGGCGCTGGAGGTCACTACAAAAAAAGACACATCCGTGACATTTTGGGCCGAACGAATTTTTTTTCTGTCATACATATGACACTTCTATGACGATAATTGTGACAAAACCCGGTATCATCATAGATGTGGTGGGCTCCTACTTCTATGACAAAAAATCATGACAGAAAATGGATTTTCGTCCTGGGCGGGCCGGAGACGCAGCTGCATGACATTCTTTGGGCCGTCCATGACGGAAAAAACCGTGGTAGAAGCGAGGGGGAGGAAAATTTCGGGGAGTTCCCGGTTACGGTGGGAGGTCGGGGACCGAGCGATGCGCGTTTCTCTCGTACACGTACGCGTGTGTGTGCGAGGCATTGGCTCTAACTGAAACCAAGCGAGGCGTTGGGCTCTAACTGAACACGAGCGATTGCACAACAGACTACGTGTTACTGAACCCGAGCGATCGATCGATGGCTGTTAACTGAACCCGATCGAGCGATTCCTTCGCTACTGCTGCTAACTGAAGCCGATCGATGGGATGAACAGTGAGCGTTGCGGGGGGTTTGGATGAACAGTGAGCGGTGGCGTTGCCTCTGGATGAACAGGACACCCCGTGGTGTGGTGGAGGGCTGGATGAACAGTAGATGGTGGAGGGGTGCCCGTGGAGGGGTGGATGAACAGGACCCCGTGGTGTGGAGGGTTGGATGAACAGTAGACGGTGGAGGGGTGCCCGTGGAGGGGTGGTTGAACAGGACCCCTTGGTGTGCAGGGCTGGATGAACAGTAGACGGTGGAGGGGTGGTTGAACAGTAGCCGGTGGAGTAGCGCGCGGTGGAGGCTGGATGAACAGGAGCCCGTGGAGGCTGGAGGAGGTCGACGGTGGATGAACAATAGCTCATGGAGGCTGGAGGGGGTCGACGGTGGAGATGAACAGTATCTCGTGGAGTCCCGTTTTGCCGTACGCCACACTCCTCCCGATGAACAGGACCCCCGTTTCGACCGTAGCGCTCCAACACAAGTCCGTTTCCTCCGTTTTGCGGTACGCCACAGCCCTCTCGATCAACAGGACCCCCGTTTCAACCGTAGGAGGTCCGTTTCCTCCGTTTTGTGGTACGCCACACCCCTCCCGATGAACAGGATCCCGTTTCGAACGTGGTCGGTCGAACACAAGGTTGTTTCCTCCGTTCTGCGGTATGCCAGGCCTCATTTTCATTGCCTGTTCCGTCCAAGCCCTCCCGATGAACACGATCATGCATTCCGTTGCCTCCCCATGAACACGACGGCGACGCTGTTTCTCCGTTCCGACCCAGCCATGTACACGAGCCCTCGCCGTACGTATGCGCGAGTAGGCATTCGAGACCTCGCCCGTATGTACACATACGTGGTCGTATTTTCTTTCTTGCACCCTGGCCACTGTACGTACGTGTACATGCTACGTGCGTGCCTCTACTACGACATGTGCATGCCTCTACTACAACACGTGTGCGCCTCTACATCGACCAGTATGTACGTACATGTTCGCGACCAGAATGACAACGCTACTTACGCTTCGACCAGGTGGGTCCTGACTGCCAGGCACTTCCTTGCCTGTGAAGATGTAGCTGGTGGGTCCCAGCAGACAGGGGGCGAATTGTTTTTTTGCACGGATGCACGTCCTTGCGTGCGAAGATGTAGCTAGTGGGTCCCAGCAGTCTGCGTAATAAGGAGGCACTTCCTTGCTGCCGCCGTGGCCTAGCTGTCAGCCTCTCCACGTACAGTCCACGTCCGATGGAAGTCGTTCCTTGACCATGTTGACCACGCCGCGTCGAGAGCACCAGGGCGGTGGAAGACGGCGAGGCCTAGGAAGGGAACGACGCGGAGCCGGTGAAGACGCGACAGTGGATGCCCACGCGGAGAGGAGTATGAGGGTTCACTGGTTCGGCTGCGGTGTGAGGCTGTCGTCGCCGCAGGGCCTGGCCAGCGGTGGGAATAGTAGGGGGCGGTGAGGCCTCCGCGACAGCACAGCCGGCCACGGGAGGCAGGAGCAGGCGGCACGACCGGCGCTGCTTTGGGCGGCTTGAGCAAGAAGACCAGAGGTTGAAGAAGCACTACGGCTGTTGGATGGACATCGTACAGTCACTGCAGCTAGAATCGTTTATATTGACTAAGTTGACAAAGCCCTTGGTACGTCAACTTAGTAGGCCCACAGGTCAGCTTCCGAAACGGTGCGCCCCAGATGTCAGGGGGAGGAATCATTTTTTGGGCGGGTGAAGCTAGAATATCTGAGATTGAAGAAGAAGCACAGCATCCGTTGGATGGACATCCAACGACCACTCCTGCTAGAACCGTGTGTTGACTATAAGTTGGCAAAGCCTTGCATACGTGTCAACTCTGGTTTTTTAGGGGACGCGTCAACTTAGTAAGGCCAGAAGTGTGTGGCAGAGAACTTATAGCCCATTTGAGATTTGTAAGATTGTGTAGCCCACTTTTGAATTCTAATGGAATTTACTATAGCCCATTTACAGTTTGTTAAAAGTACAGCCCATTTCAACCAACCGTTCAAAACAGAATTCAATAAAATTTCCCACATTTTGATGGGATCCGAAATATTTTTATCCTGAAATTTCTAATCAGATTAAATACAATTTCAATATTAATTTATATTACGTAAAAATCCAGCGAAACATTGCGCTCGCAACAATTAATGAAATTAAAATTTTCAATATCCAAAAAATATATTTTATAAAGTAATCACGTGTTTGGTGCATTTTTTATAGTTACTGCCTAGTTTTTATAATTACATCCCATTTATTATTTCTTAAAGCCCATTTTCTTGTTAAGCCTAATGCATCCCTCCTAGGAAAGATTTGCAGCCCAGCGGGGCGGAGAATAACAGCTTGACCTTGCCTGGGTATTCCTAAAAAAAAGTATAGCTGGGCTAGCCATTTTCAGCTTGAAAAAAATTAATATCTGGGCTGGATGTCTGGCCTGGGCTAGACGGGCCACATCCCGCCCAGTTAATACCTGCAACGATGTTTTCGTTGTTGTTCAGAGGAGAAAAATTAATATCTGGGCTAAACATCGAAAAACTCTGCAGTGCTCACACCTCAAAAACACAAATACTACTCGAGTTGCTTGGTCCCAGCTGTCGGCCGCTTCTTGTGCAATTCTCTCGTTTATTGACTACTACATAGGTTGACAATGGTGTGGGACCGTGATGTCAGGAAAGCAGGGGGAAGCAAAATAAATTACTCCAGCGAGCGCTTCCACCTCTGCCTCGTTGTCTCCCGTGGAAACCCCTTTCCTCCCTTTTTTCTTGGGCAAGGACCAATGCATGCAGCACATCCATGCGGTTATTAGGCAAGAAATAAAAGCGCTCTGCATGCTATGAATTACGATGGCCTGCATGGGTAGCTAATAAGGCATCATATTAACTGCTGTGATTAAATGTTGTGTTTAGAAGAGAGAAATATTCTTCTTTTCCACCAATCTGCTTGCACCTAGGTCGTGGTGCACCTTCTAATACGACTTATTCACCTAGACGGAGGGAGTATAGTCATATATATATATATATATATAGCAAAAAAGCCCGTGCGTTGCAACGGGAAAGAAAATAACGCACACTCTTAACCCAATAATAATGACTCGAGACCTTAATAGGCCCGCGTCTTTTAGTTTCACATGCATCACATTCGTGTTGCCGATAGTGACCTCAGTGCTCACATAATGAAAACATGTTTGAATGTGGTCAGTCCTAAGGTCTCTCTCTCTCTCTCACGTGCGCGCGCGCACACTCGCTCGAAATAAGATGAAAAATATGTTGTTTTTCCCCGCAAGATTTTTCATAGGTGTGCATGCCTGGTTCTCGATGTTTTTTCTATCACACTGATTTTAATAGATATTTATTTGCATTAGAATCACCGACGGTACGAAAGAAAAATGGACTATGCACTATAGATTAAGTTTACACCAAACATAATATTTTAGAAATACTTAACAGCTAAAACAATATCATATTTAGATTCTACATATTTTTCTAATCAAATTTCATATATAACATGTTAAAATCAAAGTAACAGTTTAAAAGATTTGGATAGTTTTGTTTTACATAAACTGTGTATTGATTAACCAAAACGTTAAGGTTTTTTTTGTGAAAACAGAAAAAACGTTTCGTCTGACTTGAAACTGGACGGCGGGTTGATTATCTAAAACATCAGGGGGTTTTCTGAGAAAATGAAAAAACGGTTGGTTGTAACATAAACGTATACTGCGGGTTAATTTACAGAAAATTGAGGGGTTTATTTATGAAATGGCATGACGGACGACCAGAAACAGTCCGTGCTTTATTAGTAGGTAAGATTTCGTGTAAATCGGCGAGGTGGTATTAATTCACGTGACCCCTTTTTTTTACATGAATACATGCTACCTTTTATTACATGCGGCCCTATGCTTTTGATAGAAGCCAAACCCAGCCTGGCTGGTTCCTTCCCTTCGACTGTAAAGTTGGGGTGTGGGTTCGATCCTCGCACACTACATATTATTTTTCGTTCATTGATCGTAGCAGCACAACATCAAAGCCTCAAAGGGCCGGCCCATGATGGTGTGCCACGATCCAATTTTTTTCCTGAACTTATTGGACTACTGGTTTAATAAAGAAAAAACAGAAGGACTTTTCTGTAAAAGCATCGCGATGGTGAACCCGGAGACTCAATCGGTGCTTTATTATTAGGGAGAGATATATAATAAGGAGGCACTTGCGTACGTGAGGCTATGGACCTGGTGGGTCCCCATTGTCATCCTCTCCAAGTAAAGTCATCTCCTCGCACGCGCGCGCTTTCCGCCCGAAACATTCAGCGCCGCCCGCCCCGCTTCCCAGTGTAGGCGATTGCTCCGCCTTCAAACAACACAAGTGTCGTCCGTCCGTCCATCTGCCGCCCACATTAATGATACACGGTTGCCGAGGCGGCTACTCTCCGCCCGCCCACCATTGCTATATAAACTGCTGCGCCGGCCATACCCGTAGTCATCCGCATCCGTTCCCTTTCTCCTGTCCACACCACTACTGCCCACCATGGCTTCCTCGCGCTCCAGTGCTCTTCGGGACGGGCGGACGACGGACCACAAGGAGATGGCAGCCATTACTGCCGACCGGCTAGCCGGCAGGCAGCCGGAGGACGACGACGTCCCAATGGAGAACATGGTAGTCGACGATCCGGCGCCAACCCCCTCCTCCGCGCCATCCTCGCTGGTGCATTGCACCATGAACATCGGCGAGGCCCGTGCCCAATATATGGACAGTGTGAGGCAGATGCGTCAGGAGCAGTTCCAGGAGGCGTTGGCCGACGCCGCCTACAACCACGATCTCCTCCAGGAGCACCTGCAGGCGGAGGAGCAGATCACCGCGAAGCGGGCGGAGCAGGAGGCGCTGCTCGACTCGTACCGCTCTGCCCGCAAGGGCCGCCTCGATCGCTGGCGGTACCGCATGCGGGTGGTGGAGGCTGTGGCCGCCTACAAAGAGGCTAGCAAAGAGGGCGATGAAGCGGGCGAGGCGCTGTTTGGCGAGACCGAGGACGAGGCAGAGGACAATGCCGGCCCCGACGAGTCCCCGCTCCGCTAGCGTCGACGAGGCCCTGCTCCGCCGAGGCCCCGTGGTGCCAACAACGAGGCAGAGGACACCGCCGGCTCCACCGAGGCCCCTCCCCGCCAACAATGAGGCAGAGGACATCGCCGGCTCAGCCGAGGCCCCACCCTGCTGGCAACACGGGGGAGGATTTCCACCACTCCGCTGAGGCGCCGCCCGCCAGCAACGAGACAGAGGACATCGCCGACTCCGCCGAGGCCCCGCCCCGCTGCCAACGAGGCCGCGCCACATAGAAAACGAGTAAGAGTAGAACACGGTAGGTCGCCGCCGCTCGGGTCCTAGTAAGGCCACCGCTGCTACCCTCCTGTTGAAGCCAAGCTAGGCGGGGGCGACGTGGAGTCGGGGAGTTCCGCTGGAGAATAACGCTGCTTCTACTTAACTGCTGGTGCAGTTGGCTGACTGACAAGTGGGCCCAACAGGCCACATGGTAGTTACGCAACTACACCTGCAGTTTAGTCACTAAAGCTTCTGTTCGGCTCAGCGGGATAGAGGTGGGTAGCTTCGGTTAATTAATTATACCTCCGTCACCAAGCTTCCTCCTTCGTGGATATCATTGGCACTCTTGAAGTGGAAGAAAAGGCGAGAGCAAAGGACACACATGCTTGAGGAATTGAGGGAGGATCTAGTGCCAATATGGTACAGAAGAACTTCCAGCCCCACAAGTTCAAGAACAAGGGCAAGTTTGATGGTAAAGCAAAGTTTGTGGGAAGAACAAGGTTGTGCAACACACGAAATTCAAGAAGAAGAATGACAAGAAGAAAGGTGTTTGTCATGTGGTGATCCTGATCATTGGGCTCCTAGTTGCCCTAATTGCTATGACAAGCTAGGCGGGTTGACCACTGACGGCCGGTTAGCTTCTTGGCGGCGACGTGGAGTCGGAGAGCTATGTTGGAGAAGGATGCTGCTTCTACTTAACTGCTGGTGCAGTTGGCTGACTGACACGTGGTCCCAACAAGCATCTGGGCCACATGTCAGTTACGCAACCGCGCCTGTAGTTAAGTCACTGAAGCTTCTGTTCGGCTCAGCGGGACACAGGTGGGTAGCTTCGGTTAATTAATTATACCTCCAGCGCACCCCTTTTTAGTTGAAGAATTTATGAAATGTAATGAAATTCAGCATGTTTATATGAAATCCAACCATGTATGAATGAATTTATTTTGATTAGTTCGAATTCCTGTATCACTGGCATTGGATGAACATGCCAAACAATACGTACTAGCATTATTCCTAGGTTGATCACCTCGTTTGCAGCAGTTTCACATGTACTCCCTCCGGTCCTTTCTAGTCTGCATACAAGTTTTGTCTGCAGTCAAAGTATCTCTACTTTGACCAATCTTATACAAAAAAGTATGCACTTTCACAATGTGCGAAGTAAAAAGGAACAGAAGGAGTACAAAGAGTTTGAGCAGCTTTTTAGCGTTTCTGTACATTGTAATCAAACACACAGGCCCGACAATCCATAGAGAACATTCAAAACAATCGATGATTATGCATCTCAACGACTCACATGTCAGAGGAAATATTTACTTCACAACTAAAGAATAAAGAAAAAATTGATCGATGCTGCTGACAGCAAAGGGCATCCCATTCGAAAATATCAAACGCATGTCTTGCTAAAATCAATGAGCAAAATTTGACAAGGTTGTCCCATTCCAAAATATCAAATGCCTGCGACTGTGGAATGGGCAGGGTTTGCCATCAGTTCGGACATTGACATGGCACCTCGTGCTAAATAAACCAGCTGTTCTTTTTGTACAGTTCCACCAAAATCAACCAAATTCGCGCGTAGCTTGTATGATTTCGCCCTTGTATGTTGCAACGCCTTGAACTTATCGGCACCTCCTTTCTTGTGGTGGAAATGAATGATTCGATGTATTCATGAACATTTTGTGCAGTTCCCATTGAAATCAAGTTGATCACCCCTGTTTGCACAAATACAAAAAAGTGATTAGTATGGAGCAAACTGTACTATGAATTGACAGTTTCAACAGGCACATACATGGTCCATGTAGAGCACACTTTTAGAAAAATGGAACTCACCAGAAATAATCAAATCTGGTCAGTCAAGTGATGGTCTTTAAGCCTCCTTCTTTGCTTCTTTTCTTGATATGTAAGATTTGCTCACACATCTGTTCAATTGCTTGTTTGCATCAGCCAGCCATACTAGGACTGTTTGCTTTGATTACTTGCTGTTCTTGACCTAACACTCTAACAGAGCTTGTCAATGTTTTAAACACTAAGGGCTGCTATAGTTTGGCCTTGTCTAACTCACAGGTGACATAAAGGTTTGGCTGTACACTACAGTAGGCTCTCCAAGAGTACCTGGAGATCCAGTTCGAAGGTATGCCTAGTTTTTACATAGTGCAGACATAGTAAATGCTCATTTCATTGTGTGCAAGTGCAAGAGATGCAACATGTTTCATTATGTGGTGTTGTTTTGTTATAATCTCATCCTTTTGTGTTCACAGACTGGAAAGGATGCATATTTATCTTTCAAGGAGACGAGTAACTAGTTTGTGTCACCTTGCAGAGGAGGTGCAATGAAGATAAGATTGAGGATTTCCAAGTACAAGATGTTAGGAAGGATCCTTGCAAGAGAAGTAGGAGCTGCGCTGAGCCTCTTCAACCTGCTAAGGTAAGTCACTGTATGCAACTCAACAGTTCAATTCCTTGTTTGTTTCAGGCATAGTTAATTTTCTCTTTTCAATTGCTTTATTTGTCCTCAGTTAATGAGATGCCCAAATAATCATGCCTGATGTTCGGTACTTGTATCACTATTAGTTGACACAATTAAAGGCCTTACCATTTAATTACTCTACCGAAGTGTGCCTGAAGCTTTGAAGTCTATTAACCAACTATTATTGCATGAGGCTCACAATCTAGTTTATACTACACCAATGATTGCATAGTTTTGCCTGCTGTAGTATGTTTGTATGAAACCCTCTACTATTCATTATGCTCCCTAAGACTTCAATTGAGACAAGAATGGCCAACTGCTTGCTTACTTATACGCAATGTGCTGTCTAAATTTGTAACTTGTCTGTGTTTTCGATTGGGCCCCAACATCATGCTCCACTGGTGAGCTAAGAGGGATTTCTGTATGCAGGCTGCACAGACTATCTTTTTTATAGTTTTAAAATATCACCTGCTTATGCTTCATGACGTGTAACATTTTTTGAAAGTGACGTGTAACATTATTGTTAGTCATGTTTTGCCATGTAGTACAAAATAGTGTCTTGTTCACTTCACTGTTGTAACTATATTTTTGCCCTAGTCATGTGTACTTACAGAAACATTTCAGGATGAAGTGACATCAACACAAAGATCTGCGAGTAGTGTGGCATGGCCGTTACTGAATGATTATGGATTAGAATTTGAATGTGCTGATGTTCTCGAGCATCAACTAGAGGTGGCAAGACAACGTGTACATGATTGTCAACGTATAATCAACAAGTTGAGACTGGACATGCAGGTATTAGATGCAGGAGTCAAAAAAATGAAACAAGACGCTGAGGTAACCATGAAGGAATTGGAGATTTTGCAGACTGAAATTTGTGCTATCTGAATCCGGCCAATCCTATTTTCTGAAGAGATTATAGTTCAAATGGAGTTAAGTTGATGCGCGCCTATGATGTATGAGCTGTATTTGCCCAAGGTATGTAATTTGATGTTTGTGTATCTTTATTATCACCTGTGCCGAACCATAATGCCCAGTGGGTATAATCGGCTGTAATTTCTTTATTGTATAGTGTAGGATTATTCTAACTTCCTATGCCTTGATCTCTTTGTTGTAATAGTGTAGGCTTTTTAGAGGTGATAGTATTGAGTAGGATAATTCTTTGAATATGCTATATCGTTCAAATGGGGGCCAATTCGCCCGACCATGGCCCTTCACGGGCCGTCGGATCCATGGGCCTTCTACGTCTCGTAGGATCCATGGGCCTTCTACGTCTCATAGGATCCATGGGCCTTCTATGTCTCGTAGGATCCATGGACCTTGTACGTCTCGTAGGATCCATGGGCCGCCGGCTCATTTATGGGACTTGTACGGGCCTTTAACAGGTTGTAGACGGGCCTTTAATGGAAATCATACGTTTTATGGGCTGACCATAACGGGCCGTTAATAGGCCGTACTTGGTGATGCTATGAAAATGGCCCAACAGACTAACGGTCCACAAACGATCCGACTATAACGACGGGCTGAATTTGGCCCACAAGCAGAAAATGACAGTAACGGGTCGTAAATAACCGAATGCTGCAAATGAGCCCAAGAATAAATGGGCCCTCAGAAGGCCGAAAGTTAACTTGGGCTGGAAACGACCCAACGGAATAACGGGCCGTTAATGGGTATAAAGTGATACACTGTTCATTACGGGCCAGTTTCACCACGGGCCGTTACTGAGTGTAAAGTAATACACTGTTCATTACGGGCCAGTTTCAGCACGGGCCGCTAATGGTCCAAGAGTTACAAAAGGCCTCATATGGGCCGAAAGACGTCATGGGCTATACATGGGCCAGAAGTGAAAACGGGCTGGAATCATAGTGGACGGCCCAGATGACGCTACTGGGCCTAATTCTGATAGGGCATAACGGGCCTTGGGTTAGCGGGCTGTAAATGGGCTATATGCTAACAGGTCGTTAACACGCTTTCCATGGGCCGACCCGTCAGCTTTTGACCAAGTCAAATGGGCCGGCCCGCCAGCTTTTGACCAAGTCAAATGGGTCGGCCTTTTAACAGGAATGGGCCACAGTTGGGTCGTGCCACGTGTTGACGTATCATAGGCGCCTTCTGTCCAGTGAGTGGATGACATCTGTCCCGACGATGAGCCGACACGTGTTTCCTCTAGCCAATGATGATTTTACATGTGGAAAATCCCCATTGGTCGGGGCTGTTAACGGGTTATCGAATCCAAAACCCGACCCGATAGCTTAACGGCGTTCCGTTACGGTGGATACCACGTGTCGGTGACCCTTGACGAAAGCACTTCTATGACGCGCGATTTATCGTCATGGAAGTGGACACTTCCGTGATGATAATTTTGGTAATGTCATGGAACACTTCTACGACAGCACATGTATGACTATCGTGATTCTGTCATAAATTTGTCATGGATGTACATGCATGACAAAAAAGCGACCTACTGTGACAAACACGTATCATCACGGAAGTGTATTTTTTTTGTAGTGCAAGCGCCTCCCCATTCGCCTTAAAACTCGCCTATTCCCCAAGGGTTGTGCAGATGGCGCAGTTGGATTACCCACACCCGTATTGATGAGAATCCCGCAATAAGGGGACACGATCTCCGCTTCGACAAGACGTGCCAATGAAAACCGCATCTCGAAACATGGAGCGGGAGGCTAAAAATGGTTCGAAATAATGACCGGGCGGAGATGTGGCGTCTCACTACAGAAGATGTCAGTAGATGGGACTTGTTAAAAATTATACTCTCTACGGTTGTGTGTGGTACTTGTTTTGCAGAGCCGGACACGTTCTGTGTGTTCGAGGACTATTTTGGATTATTCGGAGCAGGAACCCGCCTTGCAATGCCAAAGACAATCTGCGCGCCGGACACATCGTCATTGAAGGCTGGTTCAGGGGCTACTGAGGGAGTCCAGGATTAAGGGGTCATCGGGCGTCCAGGCTATGTGACATGGGTCGGACTGATGGGCCATGAAGATACAGGCTAGACTTCCTCCCGTGTCCGGATGGGACTCTCCTTTGTGTGGAAGGCAAGCTTGGTGTTCGGATATGAAAATTCCTTCCTGTGTAAAACAACTCTGTATAACCCTAGGCCCCTCCGGTGTCTATATAAACTCGAGGGTTTAGTCCGTAGAGGCAATCACAATCATACAGGCTAGACATCTAAGGTTTTGCCATTATGAACTTGTGGTAGATCAACTCTTATAATCCTCATACTCATCAAGATCAATCAAGCAGGAAGTAGGGTATTACCTCCATCAAGAGGGCCCCAACCAGGGTAAACATCATGTCCCCCGTCTCCTGTTACCATCGACCTTAGACGCATAGTTCGGGACCCCCTACCCAAGATCCGCCAGTTTTGACACCGACAGGCGCGCCAAGGGGGGAGGAATCATACTCCTAGTAGGAGTATATTTCCCCCTTTCCTAGTCCAATTAGGAGAAGGGGGGAAGGAGGAGGAGGAGAGAAGGAAGGAGGGGGGCGCCGCCCCCTCCCATTGTCCAATTCGGATTGGGGCAAGGGGGGGTGAAGCGCCACCTCCTGGCCAGCCCTCTCTCTTCTCCACTAAGGCCCATAAGGCCCAATAGCTTCCGGGGGGGGGGGTCCAGTAACCCCCGATACTTTGAAACTTATCTGATACGACCCGAACCATTCCGGTGTCTGAATATAACCTTCCAATATATGAATATTTATGTCTCGACCATTTAGAGACTCCTCGTCGTGTTTGTGATCTCATCCGGGACACCAAACAAACTTCGGTACATCAAATCACATAAACTCATAATACCAATCGTCATCGAACGTTAAGCGTGCGGACCCTACGGGTTCGAGAACTATGTAGACATGACCAAGACATATCTCCAGTCAATAACCAATAGCGGAACCTAGATGCTCATATTGGCTCCTACATATTCTTCGAAGATCTTTATCGGTCAAACCACACAACAACATACGATGTTCCCTTTGTCATCGGTATGTTACTTGCCTGAGCTTCGATCATCAATATCATCATACCTAGTTCAATCTCGCTACCGGCAAGTCTCTTTACTCGTTCTGTAATGCATCATCCCGTAACTAACTCATTAGTAACATTGCTTGCAAGGCTTATAGTGATGTGCATTACCGGGAGGGCCCAGAGATACCTCTCCGACAATTGGAGTGGAAAATGCTAATCTCAATCTATGCCAACTCACAAACACCATCGGAGACACCTGTGGAGCATCTTTATAATCACCCAGTTACGTTGTGACGTTTGATAGCACACTAGGTGTTCCTCCGGTATTCGGGAGTTGCATAATCCCATAGTCATAGGAACATGTATAAGTCATGAAGAAAGCAATAGCAATAAACTAAACGATCAAAGTGCTAAGCTAATGAATGGGTCTTGTCCATCACATCATTCTCTAATGATGTGATCCCGTTCATCAAATGACAACACATGTATATGGCTAGGAAACTTGGCCATCTTTGATTAACGAGCTAGTCTAGTAGAGGCATACTAGGGACAATATGTTTGTCTATGTATTCACACATGTACTAAGTTTCCGGTTAATGCAATTCTAGCATGAATAATAATCATTTATCATGGTATAAGGAAATATAAATAAAAAATTTATTATTGCCTCTAGGGCATATTTCCTTCAACATCTTCCTCCATGTCGGTGGCTTCGTCGGAGCCGTAGTCAAGCGCATTGGTCAACTCTTTGACCGTGGAGACTATGTGGGTGGCGGGCGGGATGAAATTTTCCCGATCATCGGCTTCACATTCGATCTGGTCATAAGTGGTGAACGAGATTGCTAGGCTTTGGATCCGGTCCAGCACCTCGTTTATTTGTGAGAGCTCCTCCGTGTTCAAGTCCTGGTTGTAGGCCGAGCCCATATGAAATAGTTTGCTCGGGTTGCTTGCACTGTTATACTGTTCATCCAGGGCTGACCCCTGGTCTACAGGAGGAGAAAACACGATGTCCATCAGTGACGTGACTGCTGCTGTATGGCCATTCGGTGAATTTGGCTCAAGGCCATCGTCCGAGGACGTAGTGATTAGGTCGGGCGTGGCGATCACCAGATTTATCTCCGAGATCAGTTTTGGTGAGAGGTCAGATCCAAGGACCGAATCTGAAGAAGGTTCCGAGATTGCGGCGCCGGAGAGATCTTGAGGTTGATCCAAGGTCCATACCCGAAAGGATGAGCTCGCCTCGGGTGTCCGATGTGTACTCCAGGCTTCCGAACATGATGACTTGACTAGGGAGGAAGTTCTCAACACGGCCAAGGCAGCCTGTCGGATCGGTGTGCAACACAATGCTACCAAACGCGAAAAGCTAGCCGGGGACAAAGATGTCACCGCAGCCAATACTGTTATCGATCTGAAGACGGGCCATCAAGCTTTGGCAATCAAACATCAAGCTCTCAATGAAAGCACCAATGTCGGTGTCAAAACTGGTAGACCTCGCGTAGGGGGGCCCGAGGTTAGATCGCATCAATGGGTAACAAGTGACAGAGGACACGATGTTTTTACCCGGGTTCGGGCCCTCTCTAGGGAGGTAAAACCCTATGTCCTGCTCTTGCTTATATTATGAGAGTATCAAAGTACAGAGTTGATCTACCACGAGATCGTGAGTTGTGGTCTAAACCCTAGGGGTATAATGATGATGAATGTGTGTGTGTCCCTTACAGACTAAACCATCTGGTTTATATACACACCAGGCATATCTAGGGTTATGCATGGTCGGTTTCCATCTAGGGATTACATGTGGAATCTAACTGATATACTTGAATTACACATCAAGCCTTCGGTCGAGGTAGATTAAAGGTCTCTGAAGTCTCTCCTCCTTGATGGACTGGCAATCTGGCCCATATTCTAGACCGGTTGGGCTGGGACCCCCTAGCCTAGGACGCCGTCATGGAGGTTCCCAAGTGACACATAACCAATCTAGGAGACACCACTCTCCAAATGGTAATAGATGTTGTTGTAAATGATGAACTCCTTGTTCTTGTGCTTCAAAAGATAGTTTCCTCAACACTCAAACACTCTCTCATAGAGTTTGGCTATGTGGTAGGAGAGGAATTGGGGTGGAAAGAAACTTGAGGAGGCTAGAGATCAAGGATCAAAGGTTGGAGTGGAATCCTCTTGATCTCAACACAAGGGTAGGTGGTTCTCCATCTGAAAATGGATATGGAAAGTGGTAGCTTCAAACTAGTTTCTCTCTAAGTGTTGGTGGAATGGGTGGGGGTATATATATGTAGGCATCACCAAAAATCTAATTACACACCTTTATGCACTACTTGGTGGAACCGGGTGAAAACACTCGGTGAGACTGACGAGTACAAAGTTTGAATTCTAGGATTTTCGGGAGATGGGATGAAACCTCTCGGTGGGACCAAGGTAAGCTAACCTAGGCACTTTCCACACTTCGGTGTCACCGATTGAAACCACTCAGAAATTCCAAAGTGAAAGAAACTGGAACAGAAGGTTGGCAAATGCTCTTCGTTGGGACCGAAGGGCCAACTCGGTGAGACCGAGATGATAGGGTTTAGGCAGTGGCTATGTCAAGTGTACCTCGGTGAGTCCAGTTGGATGTATATCGGTGGGACTGAGATTAACTTCAGGGTTTTGGACATAGACGAATGTGAGAGTGTGATTGAAGATTTTGGAACAATATCTCTAAGCACTTGAGCAGTTAGACCATGATCAAAACTTCACCCCCTTTTAATAGTATTGGCTTTCCTATGGACTCAACGTGATCTTGGATCACTAAACCAAAAATGTAGAGTCTTGAAGCTTTTCCAACACATGTCCTTTGCATATTGAGGAGTCCACGTCCACATCCCATGTTTGCCTAAATTGAACTCTTCCTAGAATGTACTCAAGGAAAACATTATTCCATCAACATGTATGTTAACATGAATTATCAAAACCACCAACAGATTCAACCAGTAACATGATTTGCTTCCTTTGCTCGGCTAACGAAAATCGTTAAAATATATGCCAGAATGTTGAAAAGAATAGGCAAAAGAGGGTATCCCTTCCGTGTTTGGAATAGTGACTAATGTCATTCTTTACATTGACAGCCACGTTGCCCCTATGACAAATGAGTCAATCTGTAAATATTTTTTTGGGAAGCCTTTCATGCGCGTACATTGTTGCAAGAATGACCATTTCACTTTGTCATTGGCTTTATGCAAATCCACTTTGAAGACAACTCCATCAAATTTCTTTGAGTGTAGCTTGTGGAGGCCCTGGCATGAACACTGTTTGTGTCGGTTTCACCACTTTGTGAGTGATTGTTGTTGGTAGATTTATCGTTCTTATGCTTCTTTCCATCATGTTCATCATCTTTCTCCATACCTTTATCCTGCTTGTTACCATGGTCATGGCCCCCGTTATTCTCCTTGTTCGGAGGACTAGGGTGATGTGGTGGCAGCAGGGGAGCACCCTCGACCTCAAAAGTATAACAACATAGCATTTTCCTTCAAACTACCAATATGTATACTTTGGGATCTAATTAGCCTTGATAACAATAAAAAGAGAGCAAACAATTTTATTGTGTATAGAAAAGGGCATATCAACCTTCAACGCATTGCCAATGAGAGATCCAATGCTGCAGAGCGCCCTGTAGTCATTGCATAGGTTGGGTGGCTACTTCATGCATGGTCATGTGCAACAAATCTATTTTGTTTTACTTCCTTCCCAAACCAAACATACCTTCAGTTATCTTACATGAGATGTCTGTGATAAGGTGTTAGGTCATCTTCAACGCCGACCCTTAAAACACCCGTATACATCTGGACCGAGTTGCCCGGACGTAGTTTGTCGTCCAACTTGAACCAGTATTTGTCCACAGAGGCGTCCACTTTTCTGAAGTCCCAAAAACCAGATGCAAAAGAGGGGGAGGTTTGCGGGTATCTTGACGTCCTCTACATAGGTCTCTAACACCCTGGGTCCACTTTCTTCAACTCTGGCCCTGCAACCCCCTTGCTCTGCATCCGCACCCTCCTTATCCAACACCACTGTTTTACCTCTCCGGTGGCCTCCCAGGCATTGTCAGATCTCTGAAGCCCCCTCCCACATGCCTCCCCACCTTGGACAACGTCATCGTCCACCTAGGATTTGTTTTTAGTCAGGTACACTCCGCTTCCCATTTGACGCCTTCCATGGCGACCACCACGCCCAACAGGTGTCCGGTTAAATGCCATTGAGATTTGTTTGACCTTCTTGTTATTTCCTAGAGTAAGCATGATGGCGGGGTACTCGGTGATGAAGGATGAGTTGGCGTGCGGTGTGTGGAAGGTCATATCTATAGACTTTGTAGGCATGGAGCATGATCGCTCTCTGACTATAGAGCCAGAAAAGCTCCTGTCTGCAAGGACTAAGTCGGTATTTCGCCAAAGAGGAAGGTATGATGTAGCACAGCGACGGTAGGTATTTCCCTCAGTGAAGAAACCAAGGTTATCGAACTAGTAGGAGAACCAAGAAACACAATGTAAACAGCACCTGCACGCAAATAACAACACCTCGCAACCCGACGTGTTAAAGGGGTTGTCAATCCCTTTCGGGTAACGACGCCAAAAAATTGTAGTAGATTGAAATAATAGATTGCAAATAAAATAAAGTGCATCAAAGTATTTTTGTATTTTTGGTTTAATAGATCTGAATAAAAATGCAAAGGAAAAGTAGATCGCAAGCAAATATATGATAAAGAAGACCCCGGGGCCGTATGTTTCACTAGTGGCTTCTCTCGAGAAAGATAGCAAATGGTGGGTAAACAAATTACTGTTGGGCAATTGATAGAACCTCAAATAATTATGACAATATCTAGGCAATGATCAATACATAGGCATGATACATCTCCACCGTATCTATAATTTTTGATTGTTTCATGCCAATATTATTCAACTTTTACATACTTTTGGCAACTTTTTATATGATTTATTTGGACTAACTTACTTATCGAGTGCCAGTGTCAGTTCCTATTTGTTGCATGTTTTTGTTTCACAGAAAATCCATATCAAACAAAGTCCAAACGCGAAAAAAATTTACGGAGAATTATTTTGGAATATATGTGATTTTTAGGAGGTGGAATCAACACAAACGGGGGCCCACAACCCACCAGAACGCGCAAGACACCCCCTGGCGTGCCCAGGTGTCTTGTGCCCTCCACGTACGTCGGTTGGAGCTCTACTTCGGGCGCAAGGAAGATTATATCTGGAAAAAATCGTGTTAAAATCTCAGCACAATCGGAGTTACGGATCTTCGGGAATATAAGAAACGGTTTTTTGGCCACATCTGGGGAACGCAAAACAGAATAGAACAGAGAGGGAGATCCAATATTGGAGGGGCTCCCGCCCCTCCGCCGCCAAGGAAACCAAGGACCAGAGGGGTAACTCTCCTCACATCTAGGGGGGAGGCCAAGGAAGAAGAAGAAGGAGGGGGGCTCTCTCCCCCTCGCTTCCGGTGGCGCCGGAGTGCCACCGGGGGCAACGATCGGGACGGCGATCTACATCAACAATATTGCTACTGTCAACACCAACTTTCTCCCCCCTCTATGCAGCGGTGTAACACCTCTTCCCCCCTCTATAAACTCAACTTAAAAATGGTGCTCAACTCCATATATTATTCCCCAATGATCTATGGTTATCCTATGATGTTTGAGTAGATCTGTTTTGTCATGTGGGTTAATCGTGATCTTGGTTGGTATGATTGTATATTTTATTTATGGTGTTGTCCTACTGTGCCCTCCGTTCTCGCGCAAACTTTAGGGGGCCCCGCTGTAGGGTGTTGCAATATGTTCATGGTTCGCTTATGGTGGGTTGCGAGAGTGACAGAAACTTAAACCCGAGTAGGTGGGGTATGACGTATGGGAATAAAGAGGACTTGATACTTAATGCTATGGTTGGGTTTCACGACCTTAGTGATCTTTCATAGTTGCGGATGCTTGGTAGAGTTCCAATCATAAGTGCATATGATCCAAGTATAGAATGTATGTTAGCTCATGCCTCTCCCTCATATAAAATTACAAGAATGATTACCGGTACTTGTTATCGATTACCTAGGGACAAATAACTTTCTTGTTGAGACAAACCCTTTTACTAAACACCTAACTTTTATTATCTTGCGAAGTACTTCTAGTTTTATTCTTGCAAAGTAGTTCTAGCATCACTCCTACAAAATAGTCTCATACTTGTTTCCAGTAAAGCGAACGTCAAGTGTGCATAGAGTTGTATCGGTGCTCGATAGAACTTGAGGGAATATTTGTTCTACCTTTAGCTCCTCATTGGGTTCGACACTCTTATTTGTCGAAAAAGGCTACAAACGATCCCCTATACTTGTGGGTTATCAAGGCCTTTTTCTGGTACCGTTGCCGGGGAGCAATAGCGTGGGGTGAATATTCTCGTGTGTGCTTGTTTGCTTTATCACTAAGTAGTTTTTTTATAAGTTGTTCTCTATCTTTAGTTATGGATATGGAACACGGAACACCAAAAAAATTAGTTGTACCTGCTACACACTGAGATGGGAACCTCCTAAAACCCTTGACGCTCGTTATGTAAAAGATATTATGCACTACTTCGATAATCCTGAGAAAACCCCATTCAACATGATAATAGGAGTAACGTTGGATCAACGTGAATACTTTAGGGATTATCGGTTGACGCAAAAAGGGAAAATTTTATGGGATCAAATTTATATGTTGCGGAATGCTCGGGATTTATGCTTGAGATATGATTTTACTTGTTGCTCAAGGATGAACGCTCCACATCTTCCCTTTTCATGTGAATTTAATGATAACGAAACCTTGGCTTCTTATGCTAATGTTATATATGATTATTATGACGTGGAACGAATAGAAGAATTTGTTGCCTTTAAGGGTGCTTATGAAATTGAATCTTTGTTTGAAAAGTATGAAGCTTTTGATGATGATGTTTATAGACCTAAAAAATTTGCCATCCTTAAATATTTCTATGATAATTATAAATACAATTCCAATATTGATGAATTTATTGAGAAAATCTCTGCTGTCCAAGAAGAGACTAATATTTTGCAGGAGTCTATGGAAGAATGAATTGACGAAAATGTGAGCTCATTGGATGAAAAAGATGTCGAGGAAAGCGAAGAAAAAGCGGAGGAAGAGCGGATTGATCACCCGTGCTCACCTTCTAATGAGAGTAACTCTTCAACTCATACATTATTTAATTTCCCTTCGTTCTTACCGAAGGATGAATGCCATGATAATTGCTATGATCCCGTTGATTCGTTTGAAATATCCCTTTTTGATGATGCTTCTATGCTTGTGGCCAAGATGCCCATATAAATTTTTCTTATGGAGATGAACTTGCTATAGTTGCTTATGTCAAGAATGAAATTATTTCTATTGCACCCACACATGATAGTCCTTTTGTATTTTTGAATTCTCCAAATTACACTATATCGGAGAAGTTTGCACTTATTAAGGATTACATTGCTGGGTTGCCTTTTACTATTTCACACGATAATTTTGATGAATATAATATGTGCTTGCTGCTCCTACTTGCAATTATTATGAGAGAGGAACTACATCTCCGCCTCTTCATATTTCCAACTTGATAAAATTGCAAGAAACTGGTTGTGCTACGTATTGGCCTTTACTTGATGTGCATGAATTGTTCTTATATGACATACCGATGCATAGGAAGAGAGTTAGACTTCGTAATTGCATGATATATGTTTATTTTTGCTCACTACTAAATGCCAAATCATTGTTAATTAAAATTGGCTTTGATATACCTTGGGATCCAGGTGGATTCATTACTTGAGCACTTTATGCCTAGCTTAATGGCTTTAAAGAAAGCGCTGCCAGGGAGACAACCCAGAAGTTTTAGAGAGTCATTTATTTTTGTTGAGTGCTTTTATAAAGTTTAAAAAAATATAGAGTGGAACTTAAAAATTCACAAAAAGAAAAGTGAAAGTGAGATAGACGAGCGCCGTGGAAGCTGGAGCATGCCTTGAACTTTGTTCATGCCCATGGAAACTTTGTGCTAATTACAGAAACTTTTCAACAAAAATAATTATCCACTTGTACAATTCCATTGTATTATAAAAATAATGTGCCAAGGTTTGCCTTTAGGATGATTAAATTGCTTGTTGGTATGTGCGGTGCAAAACAGAAACTTTGGTTGTAGTGCTTGATTTTACATTTTTGACTGGAACGGTTCAGAAACTTTTTGCACTGTCTTTCTATACAAAATGTTTATTTTGTCCTAATTTTTCATAAGTTTTTGAGTTACAGAATTATGGTGGATGTTAGAATATTTACAGACTGTCCTGTTTTCACAGATTGCTGTTATAGCTTCATTATTTGCGTATGTTTGAATTCTTGTTGAAGCCTTCTTGAATTGGGGCCATAGAATTGTGATAGCATATAGTGGGTAATGTTTGTTTATAATTATACAATAATGTTACGGCAGCACATGATGGGATTTCATTGCCATATTCACTAACCCCGCCACTAAAAGTTCGGTTAAGTTTTGTGTGGATGAAGTGTTCGAAGATTGAGGAGGTCTCGATGTGAGGAGAAGGAGGAGAGGCAAGAGCTCAAGCTTGGGGATGCCCGAGGCACCCCAAGTAAATATTCAAGGAGACTCAAGCGTCTAAGCCTAGGGATGCCCCGGAAGGCATCCCATCTTTCTTCAATAAGTATCGATATGTTTTCAGTTTCGTTTTGTTCATGTGATATGTGCAAATCTTGGAGCATCTTTTGTGTTTATTTTTCACTTTTCTTTTATGCACGATGCTGGTATGAGATAGTCCATGGTTGATTTATAGAATGCTCTTGCACTTCACTTTTTTTAGTGTGGCTTTATAGAATGCTTCATGTGCTTCAGTTATATCATTTGAAGTTTGGATTGCCTGTTTCTCTTCACATACAAAACCGTTATTTGAAGAATGCTCTTTTGCTCCACTTATATTTATTAGAGCATGATCTTTTGTAGAAAGAATTAAACTCTCATGCTTCACTTATATCCATTTAGAGAGTCAACAGGAATTGGTCAATTGCATGGTTAGTCATAATATCCTACATAAAACTTATGGATCACTGAATATGATATGTTTGATTCCTTGCAATAGTTTTGCGATATAGAGATGGAATATGTGGGAGTTACTAGTAAATGGTTGTGTTTTTTTAAGAATATTGGTGTTAAGGTTTATGATTCCCGAAGCTTGCACATATAGTCTCTCGTTATGCTATGATGTTGGAGCATGATTTATTATTGATTGTCTTCCTTATGAGTGGCGGTCGGGGACGAGCGATGGTATTTTCCTACCAATATATCCCCCTAGGGGCATGCGTAGTAGTACTTTGCTTCGAGTGCTAATAAACTTTTTCGATAAGTATATGAGTTCTTTATGACTAATGTGAGTCCATGAATTATACGCACTCTTACCTTTCCGCAATTTGCTAGCCTCTACGGTACCGTGCATTGCCCTTTCTCACATCAAGAGTCGGTGCAAACTTCGCTGGTGCATCCAAACCCCGTGATATGATACGCTCTATCACACATAAGCCTTATTATATCTTCCTCAAAACAACCACCATACCTACCTACTGTGGCTTTTCCATGGCCATTCCGAGATATATTGCCATGCAACTTCCACCGCTTCCGTTTTGATGACTTGATCGTTCATTGTCATATTCCTTTGCATGATCATATAGCTGACATAGTAGTTGTGGCTCAGCCACCGTTCATCAATTTTTATACATGTTACGCTATATCATTGCACATCCTAGTACATGCCAGAGGCATTCATATAGAGTCATACTTTGTCGTAGGTATCGACTTATAATTTTTATTTCTTTTGAGTTATAAGTAAATAGAAGTGTGATGATCATCATTATTCATTTTTTAGAGCAGTGCCCCAGTGAGGAAAGGATGATGGAGACTATGATTTCCCCACAAGTCGGGATGAGACTCCGGACAATGAGAGAAAAAAAGAAAAAGAAAAAAGAAAAAAGAAAAAGAAAAAAGAAGAAGAAGAAAAAAAGAAAAAGAAAATAAAAGAAAAGCAAAGAGAGAAGGGGCATTGTTAGTATCCTTTACCACACTTGTGTTTCAAAGTAGCACCATGTTTTTCATATGGAGAGTCTCCTATGTTGTCACTTTCATATACTAGTGGGAATTTTTCATTATAGGATTGGATGCACACCCACGTAGTTTTCATATGGAGCTTTCATACACTTATAGCTCTTAGTGCATTCGTTGCATAGCAATCCCTAATCCTCATGTTGATATCAATTGATGGGCATCTCCATAGCCCATTGGTTAGCCGCGTCGATGTGAGAATTTCTTACTTTTTTGTCTTCTTTATATTTACCCCTGTCATCATAATCTATTCCACCTGTAGTGCTATATCCATGGCTTGCGCTCATGTATTGCGCGAGGGTTGAAAAAGCTGAAGCGCGTTAAAAAGTATGAACCAATTGCTCGGCTTATCATCAGGGTTGTGCATGATAAATACTTTGTGTTAAGAAGACAGAGCATGACAATACTATATGATTTTGTAGGGATAGCTTTCTTTAGCATTGATATTTTTAAAGACATGATTGTTTGTTGGGATGCTTGAGTATTGATGTCTTTATGTCAAATTATAGACTATTGCTTTGAATCACTTATGACTTAATATTCATGCCATGATTAGATATATGATCAAGTTTATGCTAGGTAGCATTCTACCTCAAAAATTATCTTTTTTATCATTTACCTGCTCGAGGACGAGCAGGAATTAAGCTTGGGGATGCTGATACGTCTCCGTTGTATCTATAATTTTTATTGTTTCATGCCAATATATTCAACTTTTACATACTTTTGGCAACTTTTTATATGATTTATTTGGACTAACTTACTTATCCAGTGCCAGTGCTAGTTCTTGTTTGTTGCATGTTTTTGTTTCACAGAAAATCCATATCAAACGTAGTCCAAACGCGATAAAAATTTACGGAGAATTATTTTGGAATATATGTGATTTGTAGGAGGTGGAATCAACGCAAATGGGGGCCCACAGAGCCCACAACCCACCAGGGCGCACCAGGCACCCCCTGGCGCACCCAGGTGTCTTGTGGCCTCCTCGTACATCGGTTGGAGCTCTACTTCGGGCGCAAGGAAGCTTATATCCGGAAAAAAATCATGTTGAAATCTCAGCGCAATCGGAGTTATGGATCTCCAAGAATATAAGAAACAATTTTCGGCCAGATCTGGGGAACGCGAAACAGAAGAGAACAGAGAGGGAGATCCAATCTCGGAGGGGCTCCCGCCCCTCCGCCGCCATGGAGACCAAGGACCAGAGGGGGAACTCTTCTCCCATCTAGGGGGGAGGCTAAGGAAGAAGAAGAAGGAGGGGGGCTCTCTCCCCCTTGCTTCCGGTGGCGCCGGAGTACCACCGGGGGCAATGATCGGGATGACGATCTACATCAACAATATTGCTACCGTCAACACCAACTTTCTCCCCCTCTATGCAACGATGTAACACCTCTTCCCCACGCTGTAATCTCTACTTAAACATGGTGCTCAACTCCATATATTATTCCCCAATGATCTATGGTTATGCTATGATGTTTGAGTATATCCGTATTGGCATGTGGGTTAATCGTGATCTTGGTAGGTATGGTTGTATATTTTATTTATGGTGCTGTCCTATGGTGCCCTCCATTCTCACACAAACGTGAGGGCCCCCCGTTGTAGGGCGTTGCAATATGTTCATGGTTCGCTTATGGTGGGTTGTGAGAGTGACAGAAACTTAAACCCGAGTAGGTGGGGTATGACGTATGGGAACAAAGAGGACTTGATACTTAATGCTATGGTTGGGTTTCAGGATCTTAATGATCTTTAGTAGTTGCAGATGCTTGCTAGAGTTCCAATCATAAGTGCATATGATCAAAGTAGAGAAAGTATGTTAGCTCCAGCCTCTCCCTCATATAAAATTACAAGAATGATTACCGGTACTTGTTATCGATTGCCTATGGACAAACAACTTTCTTGTTGACACAAACCCTTTGACTAAACAACTAACTTTTATTATCTTGCAAAGTACTTCTAGTTTTATTCTTGCAAAGTAGTTCTAGCATCACTCCTACAAAATAGTTTCATACTAGTTTCTAGTAAAGCGAACATCAAGTGTGCGTAGAGTTGTATCGGTGGTCGATAGAACTTGAGGGAATATTTGTTCTACCTTTAGCTCCTCGTTGGGTTTGACATTCTTATTTATCGAAAAAGGCTACAAACGATCCCCTATACTTGTGGGTTATCAAGGCATCACGTCCAAGATTAGTAGACCGACTCCTGCATGCATTTACTACTATTACTCCACAAATCGACCGCTATCCAGCATGCATCCAAGATTAGTAGACCCGTTTATCTATTGTGTAGATATAGATCCCATCTTTTTACCCTTAGTAGCAACGATACATACGTGTCGGTTCCCTTTCTGTCACTGGGATCAAGCACCGTAAGATCGAACCCACTACCGGGAACCTCTTCCCATTGTAAGTTGGCCAAACAAAACCCAAATATCGAAGAAGAAATACGAGGCTATAAGAGATCATGCATATAAGAGATCAAAGAAACTCAAATAACTTTCATGGATATAAAAAGATATGACCCATCATAAACTCACAGTTCATCAGATCCCAACAAACACACCGCAAAAAGATTTACATGATATGGATCTCCAAGAGACCATTGTATTGAGAATTCAATGAGAAAGAGAAATCCATCTAGCTACTAACTACGGACCCGAATGTCGGTGTACTAGAGTAGGGGTACCCTAGTATCCTGAACTTGTGCACGGGCAATCGCAGCGTCCCGCGGCAAGGCTTGCCGGGTGACCACCAAGGTCCTCCGTGGTTCCTTTGGAGCCATTCAAGAACAAAGTATTTAAGCCAAAGAGACAAATCCCCGGAAAGAGGAGCTTGCCGGGAAGGCCACTCAAGGCACAAGACCCCGGCAAGAGGAGCTTGCCAGGAAGGCCAACTAGGGCATCTCAAGGAACTTGCCGCGACGCGCCACGCGTCCCGGCAGGGTCCGGTGAGCGACAAGCTTCCGGACGCGACAAGACAACGGCCGCGACAAGGCGCTTGCCGCGGCGAGCAACCACTCTGTACCCACGCTCCAGCGCATCCACCAACGTGTCGCTCTGCGACCCTTCCAGGCGTACGTGGCGGGAGGCTGTGCAGCCAGGGGTACACTGTGGCAAGCGGCGCTGACAAGATCGCCATCGTGGCGAGCGGTGGCGTCCCTGACGGTCCCTTTTCTGCACTGTTTGGGCGACGTAGATAGGCATTTAATGCCTTTGTTCCCTGCCGTCAGGGTTAGGTATGATACACTGTGCAGGTAGCTGTACCAACCGCATCACCTTTTCCATTTTTGCCCTTGCCTACGTTGCCACCTGTCGGTGACCCCTTGAGCATATAAAAGGAGGCCCATGCACAACGTAGGGGGGGAGGAAGAACGGTAGAACACTCACGCTCGGTCTCGTTAGCTGCTGGTGCGTACTGTAGCACTCAGCGCTCCCGAGCAAGAACTCAATACAAACCACAAAGCAGCAGTAGGAGTATTATCTCTCCGGAGAGCTCCGAAGCTGGGTAAGCTGCTCGTGTGCCTCACCTCGATCTGCTCTTCGTGCGACCTCCGCCCCCCGCCGAACCGAAAAGGGGCTCCGTCCCCATAGGTGCTCGCGGATCAGCTTCCCCAACATCTATGGCGCGCCAGGTAGGGGGCGTCGAGGTTGTGTGAACCTGATCCGGCATTCACACGAGCTAGATCTTCAACATCTTCATCGACATGCCGCCGAAGAAGAAGGCTTCAGAGGCGGCTGCTCCGTCTGCGACAAACCCACCATCACCAGAGCAAATGGCTGGTGGGGAAGACGCCGGCAGAAGAACGGGCGTCGACGAGGGAGCCCACGGTGCCGCCAGGTCCAAGGACAAGGCTGCGCTGCCCGTCGGCGGTGTAGCAGGCTCCCACGACGACCGGGCGTCCGTGGATGCTCTGCGCCCATCTCAGGAGGCGCGGGACCGACAGCGTCATGGTACTCACAGTACCATACGCTTGCTGGACCCAAATCGAGCTGGCGGATCTTGGGATGCTCAAGGCCAGCATGCACGCCAACGTGCTGGCGCGAGCGAGGCACGGTCGCCTGGACGGAATACTGCTCCTTCTAACATCGTTGGAAGTCCGAGCATATCCCGCTCCTCGCATCGTTCGCCACCGCTACCCGCCACTCCAGTAGAAGCTTTGGCGCGAGCTCAACTGCTCCTAGACTTCCCTCCAACGCCAGACAAGATCGACGACTGGAGGGCCACCATTCAGAGTCTCATCGGTTTCGCCAACGGCGATGCTCCACGGCAGCCGACTACGTCGCAGCCGCGGCAAGTCAGCCAGGCGTGACCCGATGGCGACAAGACCGGTGGGGGTGCAACCACCGTGCACTCTCCGCCCCGAAGGCCAAGATCGCCGACTCGTCGGGTCCACCGCGACAGCGACTCCACTGCTTCATCAGATCCGCGAGCTCGCCGCGATCAGCGCCAAGTTCTTCACGAACGACAGCAAGAAGACGCTCGCACTCGCATCGAGCGCCGAAGAGAAGTGCGGCGTCAATCAGACCGGCGCGCTGGGCCCACTGTCGACATGCATGCGCCAGGGGAACCAGGCGACCTGCCGTATGCGGTAGGTTGCCCTGCATTTACTCGTGAGCTGCGGCAAGTCCAGTGGCCCAGCACGAAGAATTTCAAGCCAGACGTACCGGAGAAGTACGACGGCAGGTTGCATCCGTCGGAGTTCCTCAACATCTACACCATCGCGGTGCAGGCTGCCGGGGGGCGAGACGACAAGATCCTTGCCAACTACTTCCCGCTGGTGCTCAAACCCAACGTCAGGTCCTGGCTCATGCACTTGCCGGAAAACTCCATATCTTCCTGGGCAGACCTATGCCATCAGTTTGTCGGCGCCTTTACGGGCGGCCACAAACCTCATGGCCAGGAGAGTGACCTTCACCTGCTTGCCCAGAAGGAAGGAGAGCCCTTGCACAAGTACATCCAGAGATTTAGCCAAGTGCAACGCAACATCCCGGATGTCCACCCTGCCGCGGTCATCAGCGCGTTCCACCAGAACGTGCGTAACCGCAGGATGCGGGAGGAGATGGCGATGTGCAAGATCAGAGACGTCAGCGAGTTGTATGCCCTGGCCGACAAGTGTGCACGTGCTGAGGAAGGGAGGAAACTCCTCGGAGAGGATGCAGGAGCAGGAGGATCTGACAGCGAGGATGCTACCCCGGCAAATAAAAACCGGCGACGGAACAACAGGAAGAGGAAAGGCAAAGACGTATGCCAGGCTGCCGCATGCACCAACTGCCAGGCTGTGGCGGCCGCCGACAAGCAGGACGACACCAACAAACAGTACTGCAAGATCCACCGCACCAAGGGCCATGACCTCCAGAGCTACAAGAAGGTCGAGCAGCTTGTCGAGCTGCAAAAGGCCGAGTACGAGCGACGCGACAAGGAGAAAGCTCGGGTTACACTGGGACTCGATACAGCTCGGGTTACTTAGTCTACCTCGTTTACATCCATGCGGGCGTGCCTTGTGGATGTCGAGGCTTCTCCACGGGTCTCGCCGTCGGAATTGACTGGAGTGGGTTGAGGGGCTGCAGGCTCGGGGTAGCGATGGTGGCCATCTCTGGGATTGCTGGCCACAACTCCGTTGGAGTGTGTTCCCAAAATGCGACGTAGCACTTCTGGGGTTATCGCAACACCTTGGCCGATGGCTGGGGTAGACCTCAGGGGCTCGATCGGTTGTCCAAATAGCATGACTGGGTTGTCGGCACTGGGATCGTCCTCTCCTCTTGCCGGGGCTCGACGAACCAGCTCTCCACGAGCTGCGATGAGATCAATTGTGACCTGATCACACAGTTCTTCCAGTGCACTTACATAGCGCACCAGGTGCAACAATGCAGGATCTGTCTCATGATCTCCGTTGGCAACTTGGGGTGATCTACCATACCCTTCACGCCTGGGGTAGTAGTGGAACGAGCGACAGTCAACTCTTGGCGACAAGTGCCGGAGATGAACTATAGCTTCTCGAGCAGCTAGTTGGATGGCTTGTGGCTCAAAGGAAGTTGTTCTTCCGGTGAACCTGTAGGGGCGCTCGGGTGTGAGACCCCTACCGTAGATGTGTACAGTGGCCCAGAATTGACGGCTTTCACCGCTTACGGGCCCTTGGTACACAACATATTCTGGGGGTTCTTCTAATGCATAGGCACGACGAGTGAGGTTTGCGAGTATGGTCACAAAACCTCCAAGGTTGGTCGCTGTGGTCTCATGGTGCACAATAGGACCAGGCATTGTGGCTTGGGTTAGGATAGCGGCCGGGCTGTGCTGGGTTGAGACTAGCGTGCCCTTTTTATAGAAAAAAGGGGTCGGAGTCTTCCTTCGCACGCTTGCGAGAAAGGACTATTTAGGGGGCCGGTCACTGGCGCGTGATCGACGGCTAGGCTGGTAGGTTGGGCACCGACTGCCAAAAGGTGTCGGGTCACTGTGGGGCTACCTTGCAGGAGGAGCTTGGCTGCGGGTTTGGTTATGGCTCGGTGGTTTGGCATGCCTAAGTTTATTGACCTGGCTAGGATAGGATTAGCCAATGGTCAGCCTGGCTCTGATACCAAGTCTGTCGCGACCGGTTTTCCAGACATTGAATTCCAGAAAATGGCCGACGAGCTCATCAGCCCCAGGATTACTGTTAGCTGATGAGGCACCAACTTGTTACAGAAATTCCAAGCAAAGGTACAAAATATGAAGTACAAGACCATTGTGGCCTATGCGTACAACAAATGGTTTCTAGTGGTTGAGGACGGAAGCGGTTTGTGGGTTACCACGGCTGTGGGACTCCATTTCCCACGGGAACAGCTGACCAGGTTAACTCCTATCTTCACGAGGCTGCTATCACCGTTGCTCAGGTTCCGAGGCTGTCGTCGCAACGCTCCTCTCCAAGCAAGCAATCTGGCCAAGACAATAGCCAGGGACAAGCCAGTGAGTACTTTGAATGTACTCGCAAACATTAAGAACACAGGTATAATATAACCGTTGATGATCATGCCTTGCAATGTCCTTATACTCACTTAGTTAGTCATAAATAAATATCTTGATGCATGTAAAACAAGTTATTCATATGCAACCGGAAATTCATGCAATGGCTACATAGAGGTAATAAATACTGGGTGCCAAGCGAGGGTCTGAATGACTCCTCGAGTGGAAAAATGCAGGATAGTAGATACTGGTGCCAAACGAGTGTCTGAAAGACTCCTCGAGCGGAAAAATGCGGGATAGTAGATACTGGTGCCAAACGAGTGTCTGAAAGACTCCTCGAGCGGAAAAATGCGGGATAGTAATGCCACAGTCGGGCGTCTGAGCGACACCACAGAAAGGGCTTTAAAAGAAATGCCACAGTCGGGCGTCTGAGCGACACCACATAAAGGGCTTTAAAAGAAATGCCACAGTCGGGCGTCTGAGCAACACCACATAAAGGGCTTTAAAAGAAATGCCACAGTCGGGCGTCTGAGCGACACCACATAAAGGGCTTTAAAAGAAATGCCACAGTCGGGCGTCTGAGCGACACCACATAAAGGGCTTTAAAAGAAATGCCACAGTCGGGCGTCTGAGCGACACCACATAAAGGGCTTTAAAAGAAATGCCACAGTCGGGCGTCTGAGCGACACCACATAAAGGGCTTTAAAAGAAATGCCACAGTCGGGCGTCTGAGCGACACCACATAAAGGGCTTTAAAAATTAAATAATCATAGTGAAATATCCCGGTGGTAGAACCATCCCAGAGATATTCGATGATAACAATAATATCACGGGCTAGTCAACAATAGTAATAATTCATAACCATCACGAGTCACAAGTAGTAGTTCCCGTTCTGGTTTAACAATTTCACCTCCGAAGACCGACACTAAGACCGACGCTTGACCCATCCCAGACTGTAGTCCTTAACCATGGACACGGCTATTCGAATAGGTTTAAACTCTGCAGAGGATGTACTCTTTACCCACGAGTAACGGATTCCTCTAGTCCATCGGGACTAATTCCGTCTACGGCCTTTTAGTTGAAAACACGCCTAACTTGCACACACCAGCTTAACTCATCGGTGTCTGGAATCACCCACAACACTTGTCAAGCAAAACTCTAAGTGGGGAGGCTACAACCTCGCGTAGCATGGGATCAAATTTATATCGCGCGCTCTAAGGGGTGGCCTCCCCTCTCGGTCCCAACCGGAAACACCCATGCCCCCTGACCAGGTGGCATGCCTACCGGCTACAACCGATATCTTCCACCATGGCCCCTCTGTACGGTGTGTGCTGGAAAGGGGTTAACAACTTACTGAACCGTACCCTACCTGCGGCAGGGACGAGTGGTAGTACGAGGCAAGTATGGGGGTTACTGGAACAAGACTCGATCTGCGGTCGACTCAGGAGGTTCATAAGTTCCCTGCATGACATGTATATCAATTATATTTCAACCAACAAAAATCACCACTCAATATGCCTTACCATGCCATATCGGAAATAACCGTCTCGACGGGGACCGGCGACAAGCTCACGCCTACCCAAGTCCGAGGCTTTCCCGGATTCCTTCCCGGCATGCGTGCAAGACACATGAGGATGATTACCATCTCAATTATACTTATTACCAATAGCAAGGAAAATCGTTGATATGCTTCCATGCAAAAGATCATGTCACATGAAATATCAATTCCACCGAAATGAGGTGGTGTTATGAATGTGTCAACCATCACATCAAAAATATTATGCCAAGGTTCAAGGTGCTTGCCTTGAAGTTGTGGAGGGGTGAGGTGCTCTCCAAAACTTTTGAAAGTTTCTTCCCTCTCTCCAAAATCCTATTTAAAAATATTTGAATTAACACACATCTCAAAACAGTACAAAAAGTTGTTTTGGAAAATTTTCAAATAAATATTAAAATAAACTAGATCAAATTTGAGGAAGGTAGGAAAAAGAACCAACTCATTTGGAGTTATATTTAAAAAGTTATAGGCAGTCAAAGTTGTGGTCAAAACTGATTTAAATAAAACAGAAAAGGAAAAACGTTTCAGAGGGGAATACGCTTTCGGAGCGGGGGAGACGTACCGGGGGGATTATGCCTTCGCTTAAACACATGGACGGCGCGGTGAGTCACTGACAGTGGGTCCAGGGGGCCCACTAGTCAGGTTTGACTAGTCTTCTCCCTCTCTTCCCTCTATCCCGAGCGGAGCCGAAGCTCCGACGACTGTCGCCGGCGACTGGCGGCTCCTCGCGGGGTTCCGAGGGCGGGGATGGATCCGCTACTTCGAGGCGGTCCTCCCGGTGGTCGCCTGGCGGGCGGGGGTGGAGGGAGCTGCCGGCGGCGAGCTCCTCGGCGGAGGTGGCCTCGGGAGCAAAGTGCCATTGGGGCCGCGGTGGCTCCCGATCAAAATTGAGCAGGGGGAAAGGTTTGCGGGAGGATGAGGAGGCTTCTGGTGGAGAGAGTGGAGAGGGGGAGGTCCTGGTGGCGCCGGAACGGCAGGGGCAGTGGCGGTGGTCGGAGTTGCCGGAGACGGGGAAGAAGACCTCCCTGGGTCGAATGCGGGCTAGGGGAACGCCATAGTGGTGGCCTGAGGTCGCCTGCGAGTGGGAACGGGCTCGGGGACTCCTTAAATAGGCGTGGCAAGGCGGTTCCGCGGCGACCTTGGATAAGCTCTCCGGCGACCGCCATTCTGTAGCTAGGGGCGTCGTGGCGGCGACGAGCGCTAGGCGACACCCTGCGAATGAGCGTGCGCTGTTACAAGGGCCAGGTGGCGAGCGGGAGGGGCTTGGGTGGCGCTGCATGGAGCAGGAGCTGTCGGCAGACGCCGTCGTGCCGCCAAAAGGCTCTGGCGGTGGCGCTGTAGGGCGCCAGGGGTGGCTGGCGTGTAGTGGTGAGGCGGGGAGTGTGTGGCAAAGTTCTCCCGTGCGGGCCAAGGCAGGGGGTTGCGACGCGGCGGCTCGGTTCACGCGGCTGCAATAGGCGCGCTCTGTGCGCGGCCGGAGCACGCTCACCAGCTGCTTGGCGAAATGCCAGGGCAAGCTAGGTGGCTCGGTTGGAGCTGGGGTTTAGCAGGTCTAGGTTAGGGGAAACAGGGAGTTTAGTGGACATGCCTGTTTGATCAGAGGTGCAAGATCATAGTGCAATGACAAGCATCATGCCAAAACAGATCATGCCCACAAGGTGTTTGACACAATGCCAAGGGCACTTAGGCAAGTCTTGGAGTGGTCAAAAACTCCAGATCAGTGTCTCCTTGGATGCACAAGAGGGTGGTGAGGTTAGTTTGGCAAAAGGAGAAACTTGTTAGTGCAAGTTTTGCAGAATTACAATTCTGGACAGGAAATAAATGGCATCATTTCATGAACCAAAATTGCCCCAAAGGGTGCATGCTGCTGGACTTAGGGGTTTGGTAGGGAGGACTATGAGCATGAGAAAACACAAGGTCACTGGAGCAAGAAATAATAGGGTTGCAGTAGAAAACACCAGTCTGGTCCAGAATGAAGATGACGCTGATTCACTCAGAAATTGCAAATAACATCACTGGGTTTTTGCATAAAGTTGAATCATATGATATCACTAACATCCCATAATTTTGGTAGAGGCTAGAAGAAAATATTTAAATGGGTTGTAGTGCAAAATTGCCCACTGGAGCAGAGAAGAAAAAAGGGTGTAGAGCTCAAAATATTTCATGAAATAAAGATGTTGTTGCATAAAAGTTATTTAATAACATCACATGACATCTCCAAATTTTGGTGGGAATTTTAAGTGAATCCATCAAATGGTTGTAGTTCAAATATGGCCATTTAACCTTGAAAAACCATTTTCAAGAAAGTAAAGATCAAGCAAATTAATTGTGCCATTAGTTGCACTGATAAAAGTAAAGTTTTTCTAGAGAGGTTAAACAAGTCCAATAACACATTTGAAAAGTTCACACTTAGGGGAAAAACTCCATAATGACAAGGTTAAAGATCAAAAGGGAGCTCAGAAAATAAAGGTTTTAAGTCCTGGCAAAAATTTAATTAATAAAACAAGGCCAAAATTTTTGGGGTGTCACAGAACTACCCCCCTTAAGAAAAATCTCGTCCTCGAGATTTGTTAAAAGTCGCATAAGAAAGTATCGCGTGCAACAAAAATAAAGTGGATACAGTAAGAGGGCAATAAGTGAGAAAAACCACAGTGTGAAATACTGGTGCTGTGCGGAGAAAGATCTACGGTCTGAGACAAAAACGCGAGATTTCTACGCTGGGTATAAATTTAGAATAAAGTCTAAATTTAAATATACGCTGGTCGTACCCGGGAGCACAGTGCTCTCTCTGGCCGACAGGTGGACCCGGGGCCCACAGTCAGCCTCTTCTTCTCCCTCTGGCTCTCTTCTTCCTCTCTCCTACGCGCTTTCCCGTGCTTTCTCCACCGGGGACGCCTAGCGCGTAGGGCATCTAGGCCGTACCGCAGTAGTGCGCGGCGTGCTAGCTGCCAGAGCAGCGTGCACTCACCTCGCGGGCCAGCGCGCTGTCGGCACTGCTTGCGGATTCGACTCCGAACACCGGCGATCGGGCGACGAGCGGCGGCGGTGGACTTCGCCCACCGTGCACCGAGCTCGAGCTATAAAACGGCCGAGGTGTTTATCTCTTCTCCTCACCTCTGGCCTTGCTTCTCCCCCTCCTTCCTCCTCCATTACTGCTTACAGAAGCTCGGGCGGGGCTCTAATGGCGGAGGCGATGCCGGACTGGTACGCGATCTTGATATGCGGAGGGCTGGCGACACTGCTGGGGCTCTCCGTGCTCCTGTGTGCGATGATCCTCGATGATCGTCGCGATGCTGCTGCTCGGGTGTTGGCTCTCCACGGCGGTGGTGATCACGAGGAGTAGGTGGGATGCCGGGCGCTAACCGTGGTTAGGAGAGGGGTTAGCCAGCTGCAACACTGTTGCAAAGTTTTGCAAACGGTGTACGTGTGTGCGTCCGAGTGTTTGCGGTTGTGGGTCAGCTGTTGTCGTTGCGCTTGCGTGAAATCCGTGTCATGAGAAAGTGCCGAAGTATCGACTCATAAAAAGATGTCTCGCTCCAGGATTATACGCGGAAGAAAACAGTAATGCAACAGAATCACTGATATTAATCGAAATTAATAAAATAACACACTTAAAGCACACGCTAAGTTCCACGCACAAGTTACAATACGCAAATAAAGGTTGCAATAAATAACACAGCAGCGACGTCTATAATGTAAACGGTAACTGGATGGGGTCCAGAGAAAAAGTTTCTGGTACAGAGGCACATTCTTCCTCTATCGGAGAAAGCGGATTGACTAGTCGATGCACGTGTCTCTCCTGGTCGGGCCTCAGTGATCTGCCGATGGCGATATGAGGGCTTAAGTCTGCGAGGCTCTGGAGATAACCCATCACGCGTTGGATCAAACTTTCTTGAGCGATGACATACTGGACAAGGTTGGCCAGGACGAGGTCTCTTTCGATTCGCACACCGGGAAATGATGTTACTCCTCCGGGCTCTGCACGGCTCGGGAAGTAATAATACCCACGCTCGCTGGCATAGGGTACCGCGAATCGAAGGCGAGCAAGTGCTTCGCAAGCCGCAGCTTCCACGGCCATCTGTGGGGTTGGCATAGATTTCCCCACGAAGGAAACCTCTGTTGGGTCTTGGGCTGAGTTTACGGGAGGGATGTGCACTGCTGCCCAGTATCTCGAGGTGGAAGAGGTGATCCTCGATTTGAACAGCTCGTACTGGGGTGGCTGGGTAGCGCCCATGGTACTGCAGGTAAAATCCCACAATATCTTAACAAAACTACCCGGGGTTGCATCTGGGGTTCTCAGGTAAATGCTGGGGTTCGGCATGGCAGGAAATGGTTGTGGGGGTGATGCACATGGTGAGAGGTGCTTGGCAAGGTCAAGCAGTGGACCTTTTTATAGCACCGGAGCTGGATTATTTTTACCGTGGTGAAGGGTAATGAAATTTCCAGCTCTGATCTGCGGGTCGAAGTCAGTGCCATAGATACACTTATTCCACCGAGGTGACATGTTACTGCGGGGTTGTCGGGAGGGTTTTTGGTAGCTGCGCTAGGGGTAGCAATCTCACACTGCGTACTGGGTGTTTAATCAAGGTTATCATTAAAGCAGAGGCATGACAACAAGCAGTGTTTAAACACCAGGCCACACGATTTCAAAACGGGGATACACTGGGACTCGATACAGCTCGGGTTACTTAGTCTACCTCGTTTACATCCATGCGGGCGTGCCTTGGGGATGTCGAGGCTTCTCCACGGGTCTCGCCGTCGGAATTGACTGGAGTGGGTTGAGGGGCTGCAGGCTCGGGGTAGCGATGGTGGCCATCTCTGGGATTGCTGGCCACAACTCCGTTGGAGTGTGTTCCCAAAATGCGACGTAGCACTTCTGGGGTTATCGCAACACCTTGGCCGATGGCTGGGGTAGACCTCAGGGGCTCGATCGGTTGTCCAAATAGCACGACTGGGTTGTTGGCACTGGGCTCGTCCTCTCCTCTTGCCGGGGCTCGACGAACCAGCTCTCCACGAGCTGCGATGAGATCAATTGTGACCTGATCACACAGTTCTTCCAGTGCACTTACATAGCGCACCAGGTGCAACAATGCAGGATCTGTCTCATGATCTCCGTTGGCAACTTGGGGTGATCTACCATACCCTTCATGCCTGGGGTAGTAGTGGAACGAGCGACAGTCAACTCTTGGCGACAAGTGCCGGAGATGAACTATAGCTTCTCGAGCAGCTAGTTGGATGGCTTGTGGCTCAAAGGAAGTTGTTCTTCCGGTGAACCTGTAGGGGCGCTCGGGTGTGAGACCCCTACCGTAGATGTGTACAGTGGCCCAGAATTGACGGCTTTCACCGCTTACGGGCCCTTGGTACACAACATATTCTGGGGGTTCTTCTAATGCATAGGCACGACGAGTGAGGTTTGCGAGTATGGTCACAAAACCTCCAAGGTTGGTCGCTGTGGTCTCATGGTGCACAATAGGACCAGGCATTGTGGCTTGGGTTAGGATAGCGGCCGGGCTGTGCTGGGTTGAGACTAGCGTGCCCTTTTTATAGAAAAAAGGGGTCGGAGTCTTCCTTCGCACGCTTGCGAGAAAGGACTATTTAGGGGGCCGGTCACTGGCGCGTGATCGACGGCTAGGCTGGTAGGTTGGGCACCGACTGCCAAAAGGTGTCGGGTCACTGTGGGGCTACCTTGCAGGAGGAGCTTGGCTGCGGGTTTGGTTATGGCTCGGTGGTTTGGCATGCCTAAGTTTATTGACCTGGCTAGGATAGGATTAGCCAATGGTCAGCCTGGCTCTGATACCAAGTCTGTCGCGACTGGTTTTCCAGACATTGAATTCCAGAAAATGGCCGACGAGCTCATCAGCCCCAGGATTACTGTTAGCTAATGAGGCACCAACTTGTTACAGAAATTCCAAGCAAAGGTACAAAATATGAAGTACAAGACCATTGTGGCCTATGCGTACAACAAATGGTTTCTAGTGGTTGAGGACGGAAGCGGTTTGTGGGTTACCACGGCTGTGGGACTCCATTTCCCACGGGAACAGCTGACCAGGTTAACTCCTATCTTCACGAGGCTTCTATCACCGTTGCTCAGGTTCCGAGGCTGTCGTCGCAACGCTCCTCTCCAAGCAAGCAATCTGGCCAAGACAATAGCCAGGGACAAGCCAGTGAGTACTTTGAATGTACTCGCAAACATTAAGAACACATGTATAATATAACCGTTGATGATCATGCCTTGCAATGTCCTTATACTCACTTAGTTAGTCATAAATAAATATCTTGATGCATGTAAAACAAGTTATTCATATGCAACCGGAAATTCATGCAATGGCTACATAGAGGTAATAAATACTGGGTGCCAAGCGAGGGTCTGAATGACTCCTCGAGTGGAAAAATGCGGGATAGTAGATACTGGTGCCAAACGAGTGTCTGAAAGACTCCTCGAGCGGAAAAATGCGGGATAGTAGATACTGGTGCCAAACAAGTGTCTAAAAGACTCCTCGAGCGGAAAAATGCGGGATAGTAATGCCACAGTTGGGCGTCTGAGCGACACCACAGAAAGGGCTTTAAAAGAAATGCCACAGTCGGGCGTCTGAGCGACACCACATAAAGGGCTTTAAAAGAAATGCCACAGTCGGGCGTCTGAGCGACACCACATAAAGGGCTTTAAAAGAAATGCCACAGTCGGGCGTCTGAGCGACACCACATAAAGGGCTTTAAAAGAAATGCCACAGCCGGGCGTCTGAGCGACACCACATAAAGGGCTTTAAAAGAAATGCCACAGTCGGGCGTCTGAGCGACACCACATAAAGGGCTTTAAAAGAAATGCCACAGTCGGGCGTCTGAGCGACACCACATAAAGGGCTTTAAAAGAAATGCCACAGTCGGGCGTCTGAGCGACACCACATAGAGGGCTTTAAAAATTAAATAATCATAGTGAAATATCCCGGTGGTAGAACCATCCCAGAGATATTCGATGATAACAGTAATATCACGGGCTAGTCAACAATAGTAATAATTCATAACCATCACGAGTCACAAGTAGTAGTTCCCGTTCTAGTTTAACAATTTCACCTCCGAAGACCGACACTAAGACCGACGCTTGACCCATCCCAGACTGTAGTCCTTAACCATGGACACGGCTATTCGAATAGGTTTAAACTCTGCAGAGGATGTACTCTTTACCCACGAGTAACGGATTCGTCTAGTCCATCGGGACTAATTCCGTCTACGGCCTTTTAGTTGAAAACACGCCTAACTTGCACACACCAGCTTAACTCATCGGTGTCTGGAATCACCCACGACACTTGTCAAGCAAAACTCTAAGTGGGGAGGCTACAACCTCGCGTAGCATGGGATCAAATTTATATCGCGCGCTCTAAGGGGTGGCCTCCCCTCTCGGTCCCAACCGGAAACACCCATGCCCCCTGACCAGGTGGCATGCCTACCGGCTACAACCGATATCTTCCACCATGGCCCCTCTGTACGGTGTGTGCTGGAAAGGGGTTAACAACTTACTGAACCGTACCCTACCTGCGGCAGGGACGAGTGGTAGTACGAGGCAAGTATGGGGGTTACTGGAACAAGACTCGATCTGCGGTCGACTCAGGAGGTTCATAAGTTCCCTGCATGACATGTATATCAATTATATTTCAACCAACAAAAATCACCACTCAATATGCCTTACCATGCCATATCGGAAATAACCGTCTCGACGGGGACCGGCGACAAGCTCACACCTACCCAAGTCCGAGGATTTCCCGGATTCCTTCCCCGCATGCGTGCAAGACACATGAGGATGATTACCATCTCAATTATACTTATTACCAATAGCAAGGAAAATCGTTGATATGCTTCCATGCAAAAGATCATGTCACATGAAATATCAATTCCACCGAAATGAGGTGGTGTTATGAATGTGTCAACCATCACATCAAAAATATTATGCCAAGGTTCAAGGTGCTTGCCTTGAAGTTGTGGAGGGGTGAGGTGCTCTCCAAAACTTTTGAAAGTTTCTTCCCTCTCTCCAAAATCCTATTTAAAAATATTTGAATTAACACACATCTCAAAACAGTACAAAAAGTTGTTTTGGAAAATTTTCAAATAAATATTAAAATAAACTAGATCAAATTTGAGGAAGGTAGGAAAAAGAACCAACTCATTTGGAGTTATATTTAAAAAGTTATAAGCTGTCAAAGTTGTGGTCAAAACTGATTTAAATAAAACAGAAAAGGAAAAACGTTTCAGAGGGGAATACGCTTTCGGAGCGGGGGAGACGTATCGGGGGGATTACGCCTTCGCTTAAACACATGGACGGCGCGGTGAGTCACTGACAGTGGGTCCAGGGGGCCCACTAGTCAGGTTTGACTAGTCTTCTCCCTCTCTTCCCTCTGTCCAGAGCGGAGGCGAAGCTCCGACGATTGTCGCCGGCGACTGGCGGCTCCTCGCGGGGTTCTGAGGGCCGGTATGGATCCGCTACTCCGAGGCGGTCCTCCCGGTGGTCGCCTGGCGGGCGGGGGCGGAGGGAGCTGCCAGCGGCGAGCTCCTCGGCGGAGGTGGCCTCGGGAGCAAAGTGCCATTGGGGCCGCGGTGGCTCCCGATCAAAATTGAGCAGGGGGAAAGGTTCGCGGGAGGATGAGGAGGCTTCTGGTGGAGAGAGTGGAGAGGGGGAGGTCCTGGTGGTGCCGGAACGGCAGGGGCAGTGGCGGTGGTCGGAGTTGCCGGAGACGGGGAAGAAGACCTCCCTGGGTCGAATGCGGGCTAGGGGAACGCCATAGTGGTGGCCTGAGGTCGCCTGCGAGCGGGAGCGGGCTCGGGGACTCCTTAAATAGGCGTGGCAAGGCGGTTCTGCGGCGGCCGTGGATAAGCTCTCCGGCGACCGCCATTCTGTAGCTAGGGGCGTCGTGGCGGCGACGAGCGCTAGGCGACACCCTGCGGATGAGCTTGCGCTGTTACAAGGGCCAAGTGGCGAGCGGGAGGGGCTTGGGTGGCGCTGCACGGAGCAGGAGCTGTCGCCAAACGCCGGCGTGCAGCCAAAAGGCTTTGGCGGTGGTGCTGTAGGGCGCCAGGGGTGGCTGGCGTGTAGTGGTGAGGCGGGGAGTGCGTGGCGAAGTTCTCCCGTGCGGGCCAAGGCAGGGGGTTGCGACGCGGCGGCTCGATTCACGCGGCTGCAATAGGCGCGCTCTGGGCGCGGCCGGAGCATGCTCACCAGCTGCTTGGCGAAATGCCAGGGCAAGCTAGGTGGCTCGGTTGGAGCTGGGGTTTAGCAGGTCTAGGTTAGGGGAAACAGGGAGTCTAGTGGACATGCCTGTTTGATCAGAGGTGCAAGATCATAGTGCAATGACAAGCATCATGCCAAAACAGATCATGCCCACAAGGTGTTTGACACAATGCCAAGGGCACTTAGGCAAGTCTTGGAGTGGTCAAAAACTCCAGATCAGTGTCTCCTTGGATGCACAAGAGGGTGGTGAGGTTAGTTTGGCAAAAGGAGAAACTTGTTAGTGCAAGTTTTGCAGAATTACAATTCTGGACAGGAAATAAATGGCATCATTTCATGAACCAAAATTGCCCCAAAGGGTGCATGCTGCTGGACTTAGGGGTTTGGTAGGGAGGACTATGAGCATGAGAAAACACAAGGTCACTGGAGCAAGAAATAATAGGGTTGCAGTAGAAAACACCAGTCTGGTCCAGAATGAAGATGACGCTGATTCACTCAGAAATTGCAAATAACATCACTGGGTTTTTGCATAAAGTTGAATCATATGATATCACTAACATCCCATAATTTTGGTAGAGGCTAGAAGAAAATATTTAAATGGGTTGTAGTGCAAAATTGCCCACTGGAGCAGAGAAGAAAAAAGGGTGTAGAGCTCAAAATATTTCATGAAATAAAGATGTTGTTGCATAAAAGTTATTTAATAACATCACATGACATCTCCAAATTTTGGTGGGAATTTTAAGTGAATCCATCAAATGGTTGTAGTTCAAATATGGCCATTTAACCTTGAAAAACCATTTTCAAGAAAGTAAAGATCAAGCAAATTAATTGTGCCATTAGTTGCACTGATAAAAGTAAAGTTTTTCTAGAGAGGTTAAACAAGTCCAATAACACATTTGAAAAGTTCACACTTAGGGGAAAAACTCCATAATGACAAGGTTAAAGATCAAAAGGGAGCTCAGAAAATAAAGGTTTTAAGTCCTGGCAAAAATTTAATTAATAAAACAAGGCCAAAAATTTTGGGGTGTCACATGTCCTTGGCGACAAGAAAGATGCTCTTATCTGTGCCGACAAGATCTACCGGGAAGTAGCAGCCGCAACGGATCGCGGGACACTTGCCGCTGAAGCTCCCGGGGGGAAGAAGAAGACCAAGTCCGGCAAGAGTCCTGATGCTCACTCTGGCAAGCGCACCTCTTTGGAGTGCTGCGCTATCGTCGAGGACGCACCATCAAGCTCCACCGGCAAGTGTAAGAAGACAATGGCAGCTCCGCCGGCGACCAAGAAGGTGTCCGCCAAGGAGGACGGCACTGGTGGTACTTTCAGCATCAGTGCCACTCTCGACCCTAAAAAGGAAAGCGCGCTCATTGCTTTCCTGCGGGCGAACGTCGATGTGTTTGCATGGCAACCGTCTGACATCCCCGGTGTTCCCAGGAAAGTAATTGAGCACCACCTTGCCGTCTGTGCTCATGCGCGGCCCGTCAAGCAGAAAGTCAGGAAGCAAGCAGTGGAGCGCCAAGAATTCATCGTAGAAGAGATCAAGAAGTTGGAAGCAGCAGGCCTTGTCAGAGGAGTGCTCCATCCTACATGGTTGGCTAATCCTGTAGTCGTGTGCAAGGCAAACGGGAAATGGAGGCTTTGTATCGACTTTACCGATGTTAACAAAGCTTGTCCCAAAGACCCATTTCCCTTGCCGCGCATCAACCAGATTGTTGACTCCACGGCCGGATGTGACTTGCTTTCATTTCTTGACGCATACTCAAGATATCATCAGATCTTCATGGCAGAAGAAGATGAGGAGAAGACCACATTCATCACTCCATGTGGCACGTACTGTTTCATACGGATGCCTTTCGGTTTGAAGAATGCTGGTTCAACATTTACAAGGGTAGTCCATACTGCTTTTGAACCGCAAATACACAGAAATGTGGAAGCCTACATGGATGATATAGTGGTCAAGAGCAGGGACAGAGCAACTCTGATCCAAGATTTAGAAGAGACTTTCGCAAATCTACGCAACATCAGCCTCAAGCTCAACCCCGAGAAGTGCGTGTTTGGAGTCCCTTCCGGCAAGCTTCTCGGGTTCTTCGTGTCTCAGCGGGGAATTGAAGCCAATCCCGACAAGATCAAGGCCATTGAGCAGATCGAAGCACCGAAGCGCGTCAAGGATGTGCGGAGACTTGCCGGCTGCGTGGCGGCTCTCAGCAGGTTTATCTCTAAGTCTGCTGAGCGCGCCCTGCCGTTTTTCAAAATTTTGAAAAAGGCAGGTCCAATGAAATGGACTCCGGAAGCGGAGGCTGCGCTACAGGACTTGAAGAGATACCTGTCCTCCACTCCAATACTTGTCGCACCTAAGCCACAAGAGAAGTTGCTGCTGTATCTGGCGGCAACCAATCAAGTGGTTAGTGCTGCGTTAGTAGCGGAGAGGGAGGCAGATGATGAGCCAGCAACCACGGCGAGCGCATCCAGCGACAAGCAGGGGGCTTCCCCGACAAGCTCTGGTCCCGGCAAAGATGGATCTGCGCAGATGTGCGAAGAGATACAACAGAAGAGAATGGTGCAGCGCCCAGTCTAGTTTGTCAGTTCCCTTCTGCAGGGGGCTAGGTCAAGGTACTCTGGTGTGCAGAAATTGCTTTTCGGCCTTCCCATGGCCTCGAGAAAGCTGCGCCATTACTTCCAAGCACATGAGATAATAGTTGTCACTCGTTTTCCGCTGAAGAGGATACTGCAGAATCCAGAAGCAACAGGCAGGATTGTTGAGTGGGCACTGGAACTGTCAAGCTTTGGCCTCAAGTTTGAGAGCACTTCAACTATCCAAAGCAGAGCATTGGCAGAATGCAAAGCAGAGTGGACGCCAACACCATATGAAGAAATTCTAGAAATGAGCATCCCCGTCAAGGAGGCAAGCAAAGAGTGGCTGATGTACTTTGATGGTGCTTTCTCGCTGCAAGGCGCCGGTGCTGGCGTACTGCTTGTCGCACCCACCAGAGAGCACCTTAAGTACGTAGTCCAGATGCACTTTCCCAAGGAGCAAGCAACAAACAATACTGCAAAGTATGAAGGATTGCTTGCCGGTCTTAGGATCGTGGTAGACCTTGGGATCAAGCAGCTCATTGCCAGGGGTGACTCGCAGCTTGTCGTCCGCCAAGTGAATAAGAATTATCAGAGTCCGTTGATGGAAGCTTACGTTGATGAAGTGAGGAAGCTAGAAGAGCACTTTGTCGGCCTACAGATGGGACATGTTCCATGAGCTCAGAACGACATTGCCGATGGCCTGTCAAAGTGCGCAGCACTTAACTTACCTGTGGAACCAGGGATCTTTGTGCTCAAGCTGACTCAACCGTCTGTGACACCATCAACTGGACAGATCAAGAAGAGGAAGTTGATTTCTGGTGACTATTTCCCGGCAGAGCTTCCCGAAGCCGCCGCCAATAAGGTCCCCAAGATCAACACCAAGAGTGCTGGGGAGCAGTCTGCTCCGGCAAACCCCAGGGTTTGTTCCGTTGAAGCAGACGCTCCTGACAAGTTTTGCTCCGGCAAGCTTGTCGGGGAACATCAAGCTCCGGCTGAGCCACAGTTTCTCGCCGTAGAAGCGGATGTTCCCACAACAGCAGATGTGCCTTTAGTCCTTGTTGTCGAGCCACAAGCTCCAGCATGGGCACAACAGATCGTCCGTTTCCTTCAGACAAGAGAACTTCCCGAAGAGCAAGAAGAAGCGGAAAGAGTAGCCCGGCAGTCAAGTATGTACCAGTTTGTCGACAACGCAATGTACAGAAGAAGACTCAACGGGGTGAAATTGAAGTGTATTCATCGGGAAGACGGACAAAAGCTGTTGGCAGAGATACATGGAGGCATTTGTGGTCACCACATTGGCGCAAGAGCACTTGCCGGCAAAGCATTCCGGCAATGTTTCTTTTGGCCGACAGCCCTCCAGGATGCAACTGCACAAGTAACCAAGTGTGAAGCGTGCCAGTTCCATTCCAAGCAGATACACCAGCCAGCTCAAGCTCTCCAAACGACCCCTTTATCCTGGCCATTTTTGGTCTGGGGGCTCGACATTCTCGGCCCCTTCCCCCGAGCAGTCGGGGGCTTTGAGTACTTGTACGTCGCAATCGACAAGTTCACAAAGTGGCCGGAAGTGGAAGCAGTGAGGAAGGTGACAGCACAGTCAGCAGTCAAGTTCTTCAGGTCGATTGTTTGCCGCTTCAGGATCCCTAACAGGATCATCACCAACAACGGTACGCAATTCACGAGCCGCACCTTCATGCAGTACGTCCAAGATCTTGGCGCCAAGGTCTGCTTCGCTTCTGTTGCTCACCCCAGGAGCAACGGTCAAGCGGAGAGGGAAAATGCTGAAGTGCTGCGTGGACTCAAGACCAGGACTTTCGACAGGCTGCATGGGTGCGGAAGAAACTGGATCGAGGAGCTGCCGGTGGTTCTTTGGTCGATCAGGACGATGCCAAATCGAGCCACTGGCCAGACACCTTTCGCTCTAGTCTATGGAGCAGAGGCATTTCTCCCCACGGAACTCGTATACGGGTCGCCTCGAGTGCTCGCTTATGATGAGCTTGAGCAAGAGCAGCTGCGACAAGATGACGCGCTACTCCTTGAGGAAGACCGTCTTCAGGCTGCTGTACGAGGTGCTCGCTACTAGCAAGCTTTGCGCCGCTACCATCGCCGCAAAGTTAATGCCAGAAGTCTCGAGGAAGGCGACCTTGTTCTTCGGCGCGTTCAGTCCGCCAAGAATTCCAACAAGTTGACGCCGAAGTGGGAAGGCCCTTATTGGGTGAAACAAGTCACTAGGCCTGGCGCTGTCCGCCTTGAGACCGAAGATGGCATTCCGGTGAGCAACTCCTGGAACATCGAGCATCTTCGTAAGTTTTACCCGTAAGGCGCGGTTGCCGGACCCTGTTCCGGCAACCACCTTTTGTACAAGTCTTGCCGCTGTTGCATGTAATCCTTTGTACAAAGCCAGGCGCAGACCCTGAGCATAGATGAAGCGCTGGCGCCCTAAGTTATAGCATGCATGCTAGATCGAGTCTCGTCCTTGGTTAGGGTTGACAGTGCTTAGCAGCGGCTAACCCCTAACTTAGAGATCGAGTATGCGTCCCTTTGCCGTTCTTTCGTTTCCCTTGGTTCGCAGGGCTCGCATATCCTGACCGGACCACTTGAGGACGAAAAGGAGAAGAAGGACGGACCAACATCTGGACCCCGGCAAGCCAGTGTTGCCGGGGGCTGCAAGTACAAAGATTAACCCACGGCGAACCAGAGTTGCCGGGGGCTGCAATCTCAGATAAGTTTTTCATCCCTTATCATGCATTCTCTTATGGACTGAGGTATGCGAAACCTCGTTTCTTCCTAAAAGCTACCATGCTCCCCTAACTCTAGGCCCTAGGGCTTGTTCCTGGGGCCAGGTTTGGTCATAGTCGTGGCAGCAAAGGGACGAAACGAGGAGCCCGAACCCGCCTCATCCCTGCCTCTGCCAAAAGCGTGAGAAAGGTCGAGCGACGTGGGAAGACGGCAGGGCCTGCTACCGGGAAAAAAAGTGTCTATCTTAAAGATATCAAGGATTTGCTCCTTGACGTGGGTTCCACCCGCAAGACAAGTGACCCGGCCAACATCCCCTTTTCACTAAAAAACATTCCACTCAATTACACTTCATAGAGACTGAAAAACATGAATGATGGGATTACAAGTTTTAAATGCAGCTAAGGCCCGAGGGCTTACAAATTAAAAAGAGATAAGGTGCCCGTAATCCCCTTTCTTGTCCCTCTCTTCAGGAGGTAGGTCAAGGAGGCGAAAAGGGAAAAAGGGGCGCCTAGGCGAGCTACGGGAAGCAGAAGACAGCAAGAGAACATCTCGGTGGCCGTCCAAAGGCTGGATGGTGATGGCGGCGCCGGAAGCAGGGCTCGAAGACGAGGCGGCAGGATGTCAGCACGCTGTCGAGGGCGTCACGCCCACGTACTCCGACTTGACGGCCTTGCCGCCCGCCCTCTTCCTCTTCCGCAGCCTCCCTACGCCAGCCGCCCAAGGAGACGACCCCGAGAAGCTCAAGGAGCCGGCGACACGGATGATGGGGTGGCCGGTGCCGCACGGAGCGACGCCCGACACCTAGTCGGACCCGTCATCCTGCCGCCCGCTACCCCCTTCGTCGCTGCTGCTGTCCTCCTCGTCACTCTCGCTCGAGGAGGAGTTTTCACTATCAGAGGAGCTCTCCACGCAGCATCTTGCCCGAGTTCCGAAGCACCCGAAGACTTTGACGGAGAGGAGACCGCCCTCCATCAGCTTAAAATGGAGGGTGAGCCCCTCCGTCAGGCGGTGGATACGGGCGAACGTCTTCCACCCTCGACCAAGATACATCACATTAGGGGCTGGGAAGTCAACGCGGACTCGCGAACCGCTGATTCCACAGCCCCTCATGTGCAGCCTCAGTGTCTCGGGCGGATCCAACTCCATCTCGCTCGCAAATGGAGTTGGGAGACGAAGGCGACGACGAGGCGGCCGACGCAGCCTGACGAAGAACTCGCAAGGGTCGTCCCCAATATGGATCGCCATGGGAAGAGGAACCGCTGGCGGAGGCGAGGCCGGCGCGCTGCCCCGTCCACCTCTTCCCCGAGCGCCTCGGCCTCGCCCTCGACCTCGCCCACGGCCTCGCCCCCTCCCTCTTCCCCTTACGGCTGGCTCTGCCACCACGGGTGCGGGAGAAGGAAGGACGCATTCTCTAGCGGCGACCCTCACCGCCACCGTTGAAGGACCAGGGTTCCCTTTCTCCATAGCGAATGAGAGAGAGGGGAGCAGAAGCTGAAGGAAAGAGGAGATGAAAGAATGCGGACCTCCGTTTCCCCCCCGCTCCTTATAAAGGAACAGGGTGGGGGCTCGGCCTCCCCGCTCAGCTAATCAAGACACAGAAGGAGCAGGAAACTGGGACCGGCCCGCTGCCTCGACCCACGACGGCCTGGTTCCCCGCCTCCACCGTTCGCCACCCCAAGCACATGGAAGCCGCGTGGCAGGCTGCAGAACCGATGCGACAGATGAGGCGAACTCTCCTCACCCCGTGATCGTGGGGAATGGACGCCTCGAAAACCACGCCTCTGCCCCCGTTTCCCCTGCTTATAAGGAGGGAGGGGGCGGACGGTCCGCCTTTCCGAATAAAAAATCACCCACGACCTCTCCCACGACGCCGCAATCGACGTGTGCCGTTCAGGGAGGGCGCGGTGGATACGGAGTAAGATACGGCGTGATCCAGGCCGCGCGTGCCAGTGCCTTGTTTTGGGCTGGCCCAACAGCGCTCGGCACCGTGTATGGCCCAGGCCCGGGGGCTCCTGTCGGTGTACTAGAGTAGGGGTACCCTAGTATCCCGAACTTGTGCACGGGCAGTCGCAGCGTCCCGCGGCAAGGCTTGCCGGGTGACCACCAAGGTCCTCCGTGGTTCCTTTGGAGCCATTCAAGAACAAAGTATTTAAGCCAAGGAGACAAGTCCCCAGCAAGAGGAGCTTGCCGGGAAGGCCACTCAAGGCACAAGACCCCGGCAAGAGGAGCTTGCCGGGAAGGCCAACCAGGGCATCTCAAGGAACTTGCCGCGACGCGCCACGCGTCCCGGCAGGGTCCGGTGAGCGACAAGCTTCCGGACGCGACAAGACAACAGCCGCGACAAGGCGCTTGCCGCGGCGAGCAACCACTCTGTATCCACGCTCCAGCGCATCCACCAACGTGTCGCTCTGGGACCCTTCCAGGCGTACGTGGCGGGAGGCTGTGCAGCCAGGGGTACACTGTGGCAAGCAGCGCTGACAAGATCGCCATCGTGGCGAGCGGTGGCGTCCCTGACGGTCCCTTTTCTGCACTGTTTGGGCGACGTAGATAGGCATTTAATGCCTTTGTCCCCTGCCATCAGGGTTAGGTATGATACACTATGCAGGTAGCTGTACCAACCGCATCACCTTTTCCATTTTTGCCCTTGCCTACGTTGCCACCTGTCGGTGACCCCCTGAGTATATAAAAGGAGGCCCATGCGCAATGTAGGGGGGGGGGGGAGGACGAACGGTAGAACACTCACGCTCGGTCTCATTAGCTGCTGGTGCGTACTGTAGCACTCAGCGCTCCCGAGCAATAACTCAATACAAACCACAAAGCAGCAGTAAGAGTATTATCTCTCCAGAGAGCTCCGAAGCTGGGTAAACTGCTCGTGTGCCTCGCCTCGATCTGCTCTTCGTGCGACCTCCGCCCCCCGCCAAACCGAAAAGGGGCTCCGTCCCCATAGGTGCTCGCGGATCAGCTTCCCCGACATCGAAGGTCTACAAAGAACTGCTCACGCATCATCGGAGAGGCACCAATGGAGGTGGTGAACCCCATCTGAGATGGTGTCTAGATTGGATCTGGTGGTTCTGGACTCTGCGGCGGCTGGATGAATATTTCGTCGACCGTACTAGGGTTTCTGGAATATTGGGGTATATAGAGCAAAGAGGCGGTCTGGGGGCACCTGAGGTGGGCACAACCCACCAGGGCGCGCCTGGGCCTCCTGGCACGCCCTGGTGGGTTGTCCCCTCCTCGAGACTCCTCCAGGTGCAACCAGGGCCCAATATCTTCCTTCTGGTCCATAAAAGATCTTGGTAAAGTTTTTTAGCATTTGGACTCCGTCTGATAAGGATTTTCTGCAATGTAAAAAAACATGGAAAAAACAGCAACTGGCAATTGGCACTGTGTCAATAGGTTAGTACCAAAAAATGATATAAAATGATTATAAAACATCCAAGATTGATAATAAAACAGCATGGAACAATAAAAAATTATAGATACATTGGAGACGTATCAGCATCCCCAAGCTTAACCCCAAGCTTATAGATACAGTAGGTAAGTGATAAAAACAGACTTTTTGATGTGGAGTGTTGTCTATTATGTCATATCATATTCTTTTCTTTATAGCATGGACATTTGGACTTTTATGTGATTCAAAGCAATAGTCTAGTTTTGACATAATAATTTAGATACTCAAGCATATCAACAAGCAACCATGTCTTTCAAAATATCAACGCTAAAATAAGTTATCCCTAGCCCATCATGCTCAAACATTGATCCGTTCATGAAACACACTCGAATATTAGCTACACTCAATACTTAAGTACGATTGTATTGCCTCCTAGTTGGTGCTTTTATAAGAGAAGATGAAGACTCAAATTTCAGAAATAAAAATTGCACAAAGTAAAAGAAAGGCCCTTCGCAGAGGGATATAGGGATTTGTAGAGGTGCCAGAGCTCAGAGCGAACAACTTAGAGATAAAAACTTTTTGGGAGGTGTATCCGTCCTACCAACGAAAACGACTTAGAGTTCCGAACACTTTCCATGCTAGATATGCCATAGGCGGTTCCCAAACAAAACCTTTTTCCACCATACTTTCACTTTCCATGGCTAACCGTACCCACGGGTGCCCTCCATACCAACACTTTCCAAGGAATTTATTATTTGACAACATAAAGTAAATTCATTTTTTTTGCATTTCGGGACTGGGCATCCCTAATACCATTGCCTTACTCTCGTGCAATGACAAGTGAATAAACACTCATCTTTGAGAATAACACATCTAGCATGGAAAATATTAGCCACCCGTTACCATTTCGCGAGCGAAACAAACATACTAAAGAGAAGTTTATTTTGAAAATTAGAGATGGCACATGCAAATTTGCTTAGAACGGCAAAAGAATACCGCATATAGGTAGATATAGTGGAGTCATGTGGCAAAACTGGTTTAAAGGATTTTGGATGCACAAGTAGAGGTCATACTTAGTGCAAAATGAAGGCTAGCTAAATATTGAGAAGCGACCAACCAAGAAACGAATAATCTCATAAACAAGCATTAAGCATAATTAACACCGAATAATGCACCACAAGTAGGATATAATTTTCATTGCATGATTATTGATTTTCGTGCATGCATAGGGAATCACAAACCTTAACACCAATTGTCGGTGTCAAAACCGGCGGATCTCGAGTAGGGGGTCCCGAACTGTGCGTCTAAGGTCGATGGTAACAGGAGACGGGGGACACAATGTTTACCCAGGTTCAGGCCCTCTGTATGGAGGTAATACCCTACTTCCTGCTTGATTGATCTTGATGAATATGAGTATTACAAGAGTTGGTCTACCACGAGATCGTAATGGCTAAAACCCTAGAAGTCTAGACTGTATGACTATATGTCTTTCCGGACTAAGCCCTCCGGTTTATATAGACACCGGAGGGGACTAGGGTTGTACAAAGTCGGTTACAGAGAAAGGAATCTTCATTGTGGTCGCCAAGCTTGCCTTCCACGCTAAGGAGAGTCCTATCCGGACACGGGAGAGAGACTTTGGTCTTGTATCTTCACAGCCCATTAGTCCGGCCCATGTCCAATAGGCCAGACGCCCGAGGACCCCTTAGTCCAGGACTCCCTCAGTAGCCCCTGAACCAGGCTTCAATGACGAGGTGTCCGGCGCACAAATTGTCTTCGGCATTGCAAGGCGGGTTCTCCTTTCCGAATACTCCAAGATAGTCTTCAGACAAATGTGTCCGGATCTGCAACACAAGTACCACAATCGTAGAGAATATATTTTTTCACGAGTCCAATCTGCAGACAACTTTTCATAACATAACATCACGCTTGCCCAGTCATTATTTTGAACCATTTTTTGTCCCGTCGTTCCATGTTTCGAGGCGAGGTTTCCATTGGCACGTCTTGTCAAACCAGAGATCGTGTCCCCGTATTGTGGGATTCTCATTAATACGAGTGTGGGCAACCCAACCGTTCCATTGGAAAAATTCCTTAGGAATAGGCAAGTTTTCAGGATTAGGAGGAGGCGTTCGATACCTGGTGCATTTATGTAGGAGCAAGGGGCCGTCTTTATTTATGCCAAACTTCTCCTCAGCCTCCACAACCTCGAGTTCTAGCACCCAAGGCTCGACTCCATTGCTTCAATCCTCGTAGTCATGTGCGGACCCAGCTCGCAGGGCCGATGGGCGGCTTCCTCTATTACAGAGGAGGATATTGCGAAGCTTCGGGCAGCTAGATACCTGACCGTGGAGATCCCCCACAGGCTTCCTGCTCAAGGATAGGTTATTCCGACTCCCAGATCCGGCGAGAGGGTCGTATTCATCTCTCACTTCCTCCGAGGGTTAGGGTTTGCTCTTAACCCCTTTGTTCGGGGGCTCATGTTTTATTACGGACTAGATTTTCATGATCTAACCCCTTTTGTTTCGGCGTTCATCATCACGTGTGAGGCCTTCCCCCGCATTCCCCCACACTTCGGCTTATGTCTCAAGACCTTTAGTGTGAGGCCGAAGGTGGTCGAAAGGAAACAGGCGGAGTGCGGCGGCGCTGTGAAAGTGCGTTATATCGACTAGAGGGGGGGGGGGGTGAATAGGCGATTTTTATGAAATTATTCACTGAGGAATTTGCTAGTGAGGAAATTCCTTAGCGAAGAACTACTAGCAGCGGAATAAGTACTCAGATGAAAACAAAGCAGAACACAAGCATGGTCATCATGATGAAATGAAGACTAGCATAGAGTACAGAAAGCGTAAACACAGGATAACACAAGATGAAGACAAACAGACTCAAGAAATTGAACTGAGGAAATTGAGAAAGTCTTCAGTCAAAGTCTTCAAACACAGATATGATAAACAAGCAGCACAATACTGAGGAAATGAGGAGTTGAGGAAATGGAACCATTAAGCTTGGTGAAGACAATGATTTGGTAGACCAGTTCCCACTGCTGTCTCAGTTGTACATATGGTTTGAGCGGCTGAGTATTTAAACTCGAGGACACACAGTCCCGGACACCCAGTCCTGAGCACGCAGCTCGGGACACCCAGTCCTCACCGTATTCTCCTTGAACTAAGGACACACAGTCCTCGTCCAATCACTCGTGGTAAGTCTTCAGGTGACTTCCGAACCTTGACAAACTCGGTCACTCGGCGATCCACAATTCCTCTTGTATGCTTTAGACCATGACGCCTAACCGTCTGGAAGAAGCACAATCTTCAAAGTTAACAAGCGTCGGATCCACGCAGGATCAATCTCTGCAGTGATGCTCAATCACTTTGGGTTTGTAGGTGTTTGGGTTTGGGTTTTGGATTTTCCTCACTTGATGATTTTCGCTCAAAGTCCTCGGAGGATGGGTTGCTCTCAAATGACAAGTGTCAGTTTCTCCCGGAGCAGCCAACCAGCTAGTGGTTGTAGGGGGAGGTTATTTATAGCCTAGGGAGCAGCCCGACATGATAAGACATAATTGCCCTTCAATGATATGACCGTTGGATGGATAAGATATTTTGGGACAGCTGGCGCGTAGCACAGCAACGGTCGGGAATTTGAGGTACAAAATCCTCAGGGCTATCATGTTCCTCGCTGTGTAGGCAATCCGCACTGGCGAATTCCTAACTCCTCAGTCAGAACAAAGTCCTGAGTGACCAGAAGAACTGTGTCTCTGTCACTGAAGAAATTGACTGAACTGTCTGAGATTTCCAATGGCTTCACTCGAAGGGATTGGTAGGTTTAGGATTTGAGTTGAGCATCACATGGAAATTTTTCCTTAGTTTTTCCTCGACCCCCTTTAACAGTACGGTGTTTCCTATGACCCAAGAAAGAGAATATTGAAACTACGAAAACAAAAGTCTTCGCGCTTCATGTTCCTCGAATGAATATCAAGTCTTCAAGGTCACACCAATTTCTTCACTTTCAAAGTCTTCAGAAAGTCTTCGGTGTATCAAAGTCTTCAGTCGAAGAACTTCATTTTTAGGGGTCGACTTTCTCTGCAAATATCAAACTCCTCATAGACTTATAGACCTGTGTACACTCATAAACACATTAGATCCTTAACCTATAAGTCTTCAATACACCAAATGTTGGAAATATGCCCTAGAGGCAATAATAAATTAGTTATTATTATATTTCCTTGTTCATGATAATCGTTTATTATCCATGCTAGAATTGTATTGATAGGAAACTCAGATACATGTGTGGATACATAGACAACACCATGTCCCTAGTAATCCTCTAGTTGACTAGCTCGTTGATCAATAGATGGTTACGGTTTCCTGACCATGGACATTGGATGTCGTTGATAACGGGATCACATCATTAGGAGAATGATGTGATGGACAAGACCCAATCCTAAGCCTAGCACAAAGATTGTGTAGTTCATATGCTAAAGCTTTTCTAATGTCAAGTATCATTTCCTTAGACCATGAGATTGTGCAACTCCCGGATACCGTAGGAATGCTTTGGGTGTACCAAACGTCACAACGTAACTGGGTGGCTATAAAGGTACACTACAGGTATCTCCGAAAGTGTCTGTTGGTTTGGCACGAATCGAGACTGGGATTTGTCACTCTGTGTAATGGAGAGGTATGTTTGGGCCCACTCGGTAGGACATCATCCTATGCGCAATGTGACCAAGGAGTTGATCACGTGATGATGTGTTACGGAACAAGTAAAGAGACTTGCCGGCAACGAGATTGAACAAGGTATCGAGATACCGATGATCGAATCTCGGGCAAGTGCAATACCGCTAGACAAAGGGAATTGAATACGGGATTGATTGAATCCTCGACATCGTGGTTCATCCGATGAGATCATCGTGATACATGTGGGAGCCAACATGGGTATCCAGATCCCGCTGTTGGTTATTGGCCGGAGAGTTGTCTCGGTCATGTCTGCATGGTTCCCGAACCCGTAGGGTCTACACACTTAAGGTTCGGTGACGCTAGAGTTGTTATGGGAAATAGTATGTGGTTACCGAAGGTTGTTCGGAGTCCCGGATGAGATCCCGGACATGACGAGGAGCTCCAGAATGGTCCAGAGGTGAAGATCGGTATATTGGACGAAGGGTATTGGAGTCCGAAATTGTTCTGGGGGTACCAGGTGATGACCAGCGTGTCCGTTAGGGGTTTCGGAGGCCTCGTCAAGCGTTGGGGGGGCCTTATGGGGCAAGGGGAGAGGGCACATCAGCCCACTAAGGGGCTGAGCGCCCCTCCCAACCCCATCTCACGTAACCAGAGAGGTGGGGGCGCCACCCCTAGGGCAGCTGCCCCTCCCGGCTTGGGGGGTAAGTATCCTAGGGGGTGGGGGCGCCCAAACCCATCTAGGGTTTCCCCTGTGGCCGCCGCCCCTCCCCTAGGGAACCCTAGGGCACCTCCCCCTCCTCCCTTACCCCTATATATAGTGAGGAAGAGAGAGGGAAACCGCACCCTTCCCCTGGCGCAGCCCTCTCCCTCCTCCAACACCTCGTCTTCCTCCGTAGTGCTTGGCGAAGCCTTGCCGGAGAACCACGAGCTCCACCACCACCATGCCGTCGTGCTGTCGGAGTTTTCCCTCAACTTCTCCTCTCCCCTTGCTGGATCAAGAAGGAGGAGACATCCCCGGGCTGTATGTGTGTTGAACGCGGAGGTGCCGTCCGTTCGGCACTAGGATCATCGGTGATTTGGATCACGACGAGTACGACTCCATCAACCCCGTTCACTTGAACGCTTCCGCTTAGCGATCTACAAGGGTATGTAGTTGCACTCTCATTCCCTCGTTGCTAGATTACTCCATAGATTGATCTTGGTGTTGCGTAGAAAATTCTGATTTTCTGCTACGTTCCCCAACAGTGGCATCATGAGCTAGGTCTATGCGTAGTTTCTATGCACGAGTAGAACACAAAGTAGTTGTGGGCGTCGATATTGTCAATTTACTTGCTGTTACTAGTCTTATCTTGATTCGGCGGCATCGTGGGATGAAGCGGCCTGGACCGACCTTACACGTACTCTTACGTGAGACATGTTCCACCGACTGACACGCACTAGTTGCATAAGGTGGCTAGCGGGTGTCTGTCTCTCCCACTTTGGTCGGACCGGATTCGATGAAAAGGGTCCTTATGAAGGGTAAATAGCAATTGACATATCACGTTGTGGTTTTTGCATAGGTAAGAAACGTTCTTGCTAGAAACCCATAGCAGCCATGTAATACATGCAAACAACAATTAGAGGACGTCTAACTTGTTTTTGCAGGGTATGTTATGTGATGTGATATGGCCAAAAGAATGTGATGAATGATATGTGACGTATGAGATTGATCATGTTCTTGTAATAGGAATCACGACTTGCATGTCGATGAGTATGACAACCGGCAGGAGCCATAGGAGTTGTCTTAATTTATTGTATGACCTGCGTGTCAATGAACAACGCCATGTAATTACTTTACTTTAGTGCTAAACCGTTAGCCATAGTAGTAGAAGTAATAGTTGGCGAGACAACTTCATGGAGACATGATGATGGAGATCATGATGATGGAGATCATGGTGTCATGCCGGTGACGATGATGATCATGGAGCCCCGAAGATGGAGATCAAAAGGAGCAAAATGATATTGGCCATATCATGTCACTTTTGATTGCATGTGATGTTTATCATGCTTTTGCATCTTATTTGCTTAGAACGACGGTAGTAAATAAAATGATCCCTCATTAAAGTTTCAAGAAAGTGTTCCCCCTAACTGTGCACCGTTGCGAAAGTTCGTCGTTTCGAAGCACCACATGATGATCGGGTGTGATAGATTCTAACGTTCACATACAACGGGTGTAAGACAGATTTACACACGCGAAACACTTAGGTTGACTTGACGAGCCTAGCATGTACAGACATGGCCTCGGAACACAAGAGACTGAAAGGTCGAGCATGAGTCGTATGGTAGATACGATCAACATGAAGATGTTCACCAATGATGACTAGTCCGTCTCACGTGATGATCGGACACGGCCTAGTTGACTCGGATCATGTAATCACTTAGATGACTAGAGGGATGTCTATCTGAGTGGGAGTTCATAAGATGAACTTAATTATCCTGAACATAGTCAAAAGGTCTTCACAAATTATGTCATAGCTCGCGCTTCAGTTCTACTGTTTAGATATGTTCCTAGAGAAAATTTAGTTGAAAGTTGATAGTAGCAATTATGCGGACTAGGTCCGTATACTGAGGATTGTCCTCATTGCCGCGCAGAAGGATTATGTCCTTAATGCACCGCTCAGTGAGCTGAACCTCGAACGTGGGTTATGGATGTTGAGAACATCTAACATACACGTTTTGATGACTACATGATAGTTCAGTGCGTAATGCTAAATGGTTTAAAATTGAGGCACCAAAGACGTTTTTGAAACATCACAGAACATATGAGATGTTTCGAGGACTGAAATTGGGATTTCAGGATAGTGCCCGTGTCAAGAGGTATGAGACCTCTGACAAGTTTCCTAAGCCTACAAACTAAGGAGAAAAGCTCAATCGTTGAGCATGTGCTCAAATTGTATGAGTACAACAATCGCTTGAATCGAGTGGGAGTTAACCTTCCAGATGAGATAGTGATGGTTCTCCAAAGTCACTGTCACCAAGCTATTAGAGCTTCGTGATGAACTATAACATATCAGGGATAGACATGATGATCCTTGACCAATTCGCGATGTTTGACACCACGAAAGTAGAAATCGAGTAGGAGCATCAATTTTTGATGGTTAGTAAAACCACTAGTTTCAAGAAGGGCATGGGCAAGAAGGGATTCTTCATGAAACGGCAAGTCAGCTGCTGCTCTAGTGAAGAACCCAAGGTTGAACCCAAACCCGAGACTAAGTGCTTCTGTAATAAGGGGAACGGTCACTAGAGCGGAATTACCCTAGATACTTGGTAGATGAGAAGGCTGGTAAGGTCGACAGAAGTGTGTTGGATATACATTATAATGTGTACTTTACTAGTACTCCTAGTAGCACCAGGGTATTAGATACTGGTTCGGTTGCTAAGTGTTAGTAACTCGAAATAAAAGGCTACGGAATAAACGGAGACTAACTAAAGGTGAGATGACGATATGTGTTGGAAGTGTTTACAAGGTTGATGTAATCAAATATTGTACGCTCCCTCTACCATCGAGATTGGTATTAAAACCTAAATAATTGTTATTTGGTGTTTGCGTTGGGCATATACATGATTGGATTATGTTTATCGCAATACGGGTATTTATTTAAGGAGAATAATGGTTACTCTGTTTATTTGAATAATACCATCCCGATCGTAGTGATACACATGTTCATACCAAAAGATATATGATAGTAATGATAGTACCACATACTTGTGGCACTGCAATTTGAGTCATATTGGTATAAAACGGATGAAGAAGCTCCATGTTGATGGATCTTTGGACTCACTCATTTTTGAAAAGATTGAGACATGCGAACCATGTTTATTGGTAGATATGCATGAAGAAACTCCATACAGATGGATCGTTTGGACTCACTTGATTTTGAATCACTTGAGACATGCAAATCATACCACATGGACAAGATGACTGAAAGACCTCGTTTTCATTAAGATGGAACAAGAAAGCAACTTGTTGGAAGTAATACATTTTGATGTGTGCGGTCCAATGAGCGCTGAGGCACGCAGTGGATATCATTGTGTTCTTACTTCACAGATGATTTGAGTAGATGTTAAGTATATTTACTTGATGAAACACGAGTCTGAATTATTGAAAGGTTCAAGTAATTCCAGAGTGAAGTTGAAGATCGTCGTGACAAGAGGATAAAATGTCTGTGATATGATCATAGAGATTTATATCTGAGTTACGAGTTTGGCACACAATTAAGACATTGTGGAAATTGTTTCACGACTAATACCGCCGGGAACACCATAGTGTGATGGTGTGTCCGAACATCATAACTGCACCCTATTGGATATGGTGCATACCATGATGTCTCTTATCTAATTACCACTATCGTTTATGGGTTAGGCATTAGAGACAACCGCATTCACTTTAAATAGGGAACCACACAAATCCGTTGAGATGACACCGTATGAACTATGGTTTAGAGAAACCTAAGCTGTTGTTTCTTAAAAGTTTGGGGCTACGACGCTTATGTGAAAAGTTTCAGGCTGATAAGATTGAACCCAAAGCGGATAAATGCATCTTCATAGGACACCCAAAACAGTTGGGTATACCTCCTGTCTCAGATCCGAAAGCAATAGGGATTGTTTCTAAAATCGGGTCCTTTCTCGAGGAAAAGTTTCTCTCGAGAGAATTGAGTGGGAGGATGGTGGAGACTTGATGAGGTTGTTGAACCGTCACTTCAACTAGTGTGTAGCAGGGCATAGGAAGTTGTTCCTATGGCACCTACACCAATTGAAGTAGAAGCTTATGATAGTGATCATGAAACTTTGGATCAAGTCACTACCAAACCTCGTAGGACGACAAGGACGCGTGCTATTTCAAAGTGGCACGTAATCCTGTCTTGGAAGTCATGTTGCTAGACAACAATGAACCTACGAGCTATGGAGAAGCGATGATGGGCCCGGATTCCAAAAATGGCTCGAGGACATAAAATCCGAGAGAGGATCCATGTATGAAAACAAAGTGTAGACTTTGGAAGAACTACTTGATGGTCGTAAGGCTGTTAGGTACATATGGATTTTGAAAGGAAGACGAACAATGATGGTAAGTGTCACCATTGAGAAAGCTCGACTTGTCATTAAGATGTTTTCCGACAAGTTCAAGGAGTTGACTACGATGAGACTTTCTCACTTGTAGCGATGCTAAGAGTCTGTTGGAATTATATTAGCAGGTACTGCATTATTTATGAAATCTTGCAGATAGGATGTCAAAATATTGTTTCCTTGATTTTTTTGAGGATAGGTTGTATGTGATACAACCAGAAGATTTTTGTCAATCCTGAAAGATGCTAACAAGTATGCAAAGCTCCAGCAATCCTTCTAAGGACTGGAGTAAGCATCTCGGAGTTGGAATGTACACTTTGATGAGTTGATCAAAGATTTTAGGTTTATACAAAGTTTATGAGAAACTTGTATTTCCAAAGAAGTGAGTGGGAGCACTATAGAATTTTTGATAAGTATATGTTGTTAACATATTTTTGATTAGAAATGATGTAGAATTTCTGGAAAGCATGCAGGGTTATTTGAAAAGTGTTTTCAATGAAAACCTGGATTAAGCTACTTGAACATTGAGCATCAAGATCTATAAGGATAGATCAAAATCGCTTAATAGTACTTTCAAACAAACGCATACCATGACAAGATTTTGAAGGAGTTCAAAATAGATCGGCAAAGAACGAGTTCTTGGCTGTGTTATAAGGTATGAGTGTTGAGTAAGACTAAAGAACTGACCACGGCAGAATAGAGAAAAAGGACGAAGGTCGTCCCCTATGCTTTAGACGTAGGCTAAGTATGCTATGTTGTGTACCGCACCTGAAGTGTGTCAAGCCATGAGTCAGTCAAGGGGTACAAGTGTGATCCAGGAATGGATCACAGGACAATGGTCAAGGTTATCCTTAGTAACTAGTGGACTAAGGAATTTTCTCGATTATGGAGGTGGTAAAAGAGTTCGTCGTAAAGGGTTACGCCGATGCAATCTTTGACACTAATCTGGATGATTCTGAGTAGTAAACCAGATTCGTATAGTAGAACAGTTATTTGGAATAGCTCCAAATAGAGCGTGGTAGCTGCATCTACAAGATGACATAGAGATTTGTAAAGCACACACGGATCTGAAAGGTTCAAGACCCGTTGACTATAACATCTCTCACAAGCACAACATGATCGAACCCAGAACTCTTTGGGTGTTAGTCACATGGGGATGTGACCTTGAGTGTTAATCACATAGCGATGTGAACTAGATTATTGACTCTAGTGCAAGTGGGAGACTGTTGGAAATATGCCCTAGAGGCAATAATAAATTAGTTATTATTATATTTCCTTGTTCATGATAATCGTTTATTATCCATGCTAGAATTGTATTGATAGGAAACTCAGATACATGTGTGGATACATAGACAACACCATGTCCCTAGTAAGCCTCTAGTTGACTAGCTCGTTGATCAATAGATGGTTACGGTTTCCTGACCATGGACATTGGATGTCGTTGATAATGGGATCACATCATTAGGAGAATGATGTGATGGACAAGACCTAATCCTAAGCCTAGCACAAAGATTGTGTAGTTCATATGCTAAAGCTTTTCTAATGTCAAGTATCATTTCCTTAGACCATGAGATTGTGCAACTCCCGGATACCGTAGGAATGCTTTGGGTGTACCAAACGTCACAACGTAACTGGGTGGCTATAAAGGTACACTACAGGTATCTTCGAAAGTGTCTGTTGGGTTGGCACGAATCGAGACTGGGATTTGTCACTCCGTGTAACGGAGAGGTATCTTTGGGCCCACTCGGTAGGACATCATCATATGCACAATGTGACCAAGGAGTTGATCACGGGATGATGTGTTACGGAACAAGTAAATAGACTTGCCGGTAACGAGATTGAACAAGGTATCGAGATACCGATGATCGAATCTCGGGCAAGTGCAATACCGCTAGACAAAGGGAATTGAATACTGGATTGATTGAATCCTCGACATCGTGGTTCATCCGATGAGATCATCGTGGAACATGTGGGAGCCAACATGGGTATCCAGATCCCGCTGTTGGTTATTGGCCGGAGAGTTGTCTCGGTCATGTCTGCATGGTTCCCGAACCCGTAGGGTCTACACACTGAAGGTTCGGTGACGCTAGAGTTGTTATGGGAAATAGTATGTGGTTACCGAAGGTTGTTCGGAGTCCCGGATGAGATCCCGGACATGACGAGGAGCTCCAGAATGGTCCAGAGGTGAAGATCGGTATATTGGACGAAGGGTATTGGAGTCCGAAATTGTTCTGGGGGTACCAGGTGATGACCAGCGTGTCCGTTAGGGGTTTCGGAGGCCTCGTCAAGCGTTGGGGGGGCCTTATGGGGCAAGGGGAGAGGGCACATCAGCCCACTAAGGGGCTGAGCGCCCCTCCCAACCCCATCTCACGTAACCAGAGAGGTGGGGGCGCCACCCCTAGGGCAGCCGCCCCTCCCGGCTTGGGGGGCAAGTTTCCTAGGGGGTGGGGGCGCCCAAACCCATCTAGGGTTTCCCCTGTGGCCGCCGCCCCTCCCCTAGGGAACCCTAGGGCGCCTCCCCCTCCTCCCTTACCCCTATATATAGTGACGAAGAGAGAGGGCAGCCGCACCCTTCCCCTGGCGCAGCCCTCTCCCTCCTCCAACACCTTGTCTTCCTCCGTAGTGCTTGGCGAAGCCCTGCCGGAGAACCACGAGCTCCATCACCACCATGCCGTCGTGCTGTCGGAGTTTTCCCTCAACTTCTCCTCTCCCTTTGCTGGATCAAGAAGGAGGAGACGTCCCCGGGCTGTACGTGTGTTGAACGCGGAGGTGCCGTCCGTTCGGCACTAGGATCATTTGTGATTTGGATCACGACGAGTACGACTCCATCAACCCCGTTCACTTGAACGCTTCCGCTTAGCGATCTACAAGGGTATGTAGATGCACTCTCCTTCCCTCGTTGCTAGATTACTCCATAGATTGATCTTGGTGTTGCGTAGAAAATTCTGAATTTCTGCTACGTTCCCCAACACCAAAATCACTAAGGGGCACTAGATGCACTTACACGCTGTAGTGGGCAAGCTTACCAATGCTCTTTGGCCAAAAGGTTCTTTCACCGAAACTTCCAACCAATGGCAGCGGGAGCGGTTTTACGTCACAGAGCCCCGCGGTACCAAGCGGGCAGCTATACCTGCGTTCCGTTCGGACCCTCCGTTACAGCTTGCATCATGGAATAATAGGGGGCTGGACTGGGGATCAGTTGATGAAGTATAGACTCTGCAGAGCTGCATCTGAACCCTCCTTGAGAGGGACATCGATCTTGTCAACGTGATTCAAGTAATGCTAGTCTGTCGAGCCCTGCCATGCCAGTGTAGGCCTCTTCGCATGTGGGAGTTCAATCCAGAAGGACCACGAACCCTCTGATACGTCTCTAACTTATTTATAATTTTTGATTGCTCCATGCTATATTATCTACTGTTTTGGACTATATTGGGCTTTATTTTCCACTTTTATATTACTTTTGGAACTAACCTATTAACCAGAGGCCTAGCCCAGAATTGTTGTTTTTTTGCCTATTTCAGTGTTTCGAAGAAACGGAATATCAAACGGAGTCCAAACGGAATGAAACCTTCGGCAACATGATTTTCTCAACAAATAAGATCCAGGAGACTTGGACCATCCGTCAAGAAAGGAAGGAGGCGGTCACGAGGGTGGAGGGCCCCCCCCTAGGGCATGCCCCCAGCCTCGTGGGCCCCCCTTTGCTCCACCGACGAACTCCTTCCTCCTATATATACCTACGTACCCCCAAACGATCAGATACAGAGCCAAAAACCTAATTCCACCCCCTCAACCTTCTGTACCCACGAGATCCCATCTTGGGGCTTGTTCCGGAGCTCCGCCGGGGAGGGCATCCACCATGGAGGGCTTCTACATCGTCATAGCCCTCCGATGAAGTGTGAGTAGTTTACCTCAGACCTTCGGGTCCATAGTTAGTAGCCAGATGGCTTCTTCTCTCTTTTTGGATCTCAATACAATGTTCTCCCCCTCTCTCGTGGAGATCTATTCGATGTAATCTTCTTTTTGCGGTGTGTTTGTTGAGTCCGATGAATTGTGGGTTTATGATCAAGTCTATCTATGAACAATATTTGAATCTTCTCTGAATTCTTTTATGTATGATTGGTTATCTTTGCAAGTCTCTTCGAATTATCAGTTTGGTTTGGCCTACTAGATTGGTTCTTCTTGCAATGGGAGAAGTGCTTAGCTTTGGGTTCAATCTTGCGGTGTCCTTTCCCAGTGATCGTAGGGGCAGCGAGGCACGTATTGTATTGTTACCATCGAGGATAACAAGATGGGGTATTTATCATATTGCGTGAATTTATTCCTCTACATCATGTCATCTTGCTTAAGGCGTTACTCTGTTTTCTTATGCTCTTGAGAGAAGCCACTAGTGAAATCTATGGCCCCCGGGTCTATTCTCATCATATCAATCTCCATCACTTATTATTGCTTTGCTTTTTTACTTTGCCTTTTACTTTTTACTTAGCATATAAATATCAAAAATACCAAAAATGTTATCTATCATCTCTATCAGATCTCACTCTCGTAAGTGACCGTGAAGGGCTTGACAACCCCTAATCGCGTTGGTTGCGTTGAGCTATTTGTTTTGTGTAGGTACGAGGGACTCGCGCGTAGCCTCCTACTGGATTGATACCTTGGTTCTCAAAAACTGAGGGAAATACTTACTCTACTCTGCTGCATCACCCTTTCCTCTTCAAGGAAATCCAACGCAGTGCTCAAGAGGTAGCAGGAAGATTTCTGGCGCCGTTGCCGGGGAGTCTACACAAAAATCAATATACCAAGTACCCATCACAATTCCTTATCTCTCGCATTACATTATTTGCCATTTGCCTCTCATTTTCCTCTCCCCCACTTCACCATCGCCGTTTTATTCGCCCTCTCTTTTCCGTTTGCCTTTTTCTCGCTTGCCTTTTGTTTGCTCGTGTGTTGGATTGCTTGCTTGTCACGATGGCTCAAGATAATACCAAATTGTGTGACTTTACCAATACCAACAATAATGATTTGCTTAGCACTCTGATTGCTCCTCTTACCAATACTGAATCTTGTGAAATCAATACTGCTTTGTTGAATCTTGTTATGAAAGATCAATTCATCGGCCTTCCTGGTGAAGATGTTGCTACTCATCTAAATAGCTTCGTTGATTTATGTGATATGCAAAAGAAGAAAGATGTCGATAATGATATTGTTAAATTGAAGCTATTTCCTTTTTCGCTTAGAGATCGTGCTAAAGCTTGGTTTTTGTCTTTGCCTAAAAATAGTATTGATTCTTGGAACAAGTGCAAAGATGCTTTTATCTCTAAGTATTTTCCTCCCGCTAAGATCATCTCTCTTAGAAACGACATTATGAATTTTAAGCAACTTGATCATGAACATATTGCACAAGCTTGGGAGAGAATGAAATTAATGATACGTAATTGCCCTACTCATGGTTTGAATTTGGGGACGATTATACAAAAAAATTATGCCGGATTGAATTTTGCTTCTAGAAATCTTTTAGATTCGGTCGCGGGAGGCACTTTTATGGAAATCACTTCAGGAGATGCTACTAAACTCCTAGATAATATTATGGTTAATTATTCTCAATGGCACACTGAAAGATCTACTAATAAAAAAGTGCATGCGATAGAAGAAATCAATGTTTTGAGTGAAAAGATGGATGAACTTATGAAATTATTTGCTACTAAGAGTGTTTCCTCTGATCCTAATGATATACCTTTATCTACTTTGATTGAGAATAATAATTAATCTATGGATGTGAATTTTGTTGGTAGGAATAATTTTGGTAACAAGGCATATAGAAGGAATTTTAATCCTAGACCTTATCCTAGTAACCCTTCTAATAATTATGGAAATTCCTACAACAACTCTTATGGAAATTTTAATAAGATGCCCTCTGAATTTGAGAATAGTGTTAAATTGTTTATGAATTCACAAAAGAATTTTAATGCTTTGCTTGAAGAGAAATTGCTTAAAGTTGATGATTTGGCTAGGAACGTTGATAGAATTTCTCTTGAGGTTGATTCTTTAAAGCTTAGATCTATTCCTCCTAAGCATGATATCAATGAGTCTCTCAAAGCCATGAGAATTTCCATTGATGAGAGCAAGGAAAGAACCGCTAGGATGCGTGCTACGAAAGATGCCTTTATTAAAGCATGTTCTTCCAATTCCTATGAAAATCAAGATGAAGATCTAAAAGTTATTGATGTATACCCTATTTAATCTTTGTTTTGCAATATGAATCTTGATGAAACTGAATATGATCTTCCTTTACCTAGAAGGCGTTCCAAAAATTCGGAGTTTTTAGATCTTGATGATGAAATTGATAAAAGTGGGATTGAAAAGAATAAAACCGTAGATGTTGCTAAACCCACTATATTGGATTTCAAGAAATTTAATTATGAAAGTTGCTCTTTAATTGATTGTATTTCCTTGTTGCAATCCGTGCTAAATTCTCCTCATGCTTATAGTCAAAATAAAGCCTTTACCGAACGTATCGTTGATGCCTTGATGCAATCTTATGGAGAAAAACTTGAGCTGAAAGTTTCTATCCCTAGAAAACTTTATGTTGAGTGGGAACCTACTATTAAAATTAAAATTAAAGATCATGAGTTTTATGCTTTGTGTGATTTGGGTGCTAGTGTCTCCACTATTCCCAAAACTTTGTGTGATTTGCTAGATTTCCGTGATTTTGATGATTGCTCTCTAAACTTGCACCTTGCGGATTCCACTATTAAGAAACCTATGGGAAGAATTAATGATGTTCTTATTGTTGCAAATAGGAATTATGTGCCCGTAGATTTTATCGTTCTTGATATAGATTGCAATCCTTCTTGCCCTATTATTCTTGTTAGACCTTTCCTTAGAACGGTTGGTGCAATTATTGATATGAAGGAAGGGAATATTAGATTCCAATTTACATTAAAAAAGGGCATGGACCACTTCCCTAGGAAGAAAATAAAATTACCATATGAATCTATCATGAGATACACTTATGGATTGCCTACCAAAGATGGCAATACCTAGATCTATCCTTGCTTTTATGCCTAGCTAGGGGCGTTAAACGATAGCGCTTGTTGGGAGGCAACCGAATTTTATTTTTAGTTTTTTTTGTTGTTGCTTATGTTTAGGAATAAATAATCCATCTACCTTTTGTTTAGATGTGGTTTTATGTTTTAATTAGTGTTTGTGCCAAGTTAAACCTATAGGATCTTCTTGGATGATAGTTATTTGATCTTGCTGTAATTTCCAGAAACTTTCTGTTCACGAAAACAATTGTTAAAAATCACCAGAACGTGATAAAATACTGATTCCAATTGCGGCTAATCAATAATTTTTTTTTATAGGTTGTCATATTTTGGTAGATTTTTTGGAGTTCCAGAAGTCTACGTTAGTTACAGATTACTACAGACTGTTATGTTTTTGATAGATTCTGTTTTTCGTGTGTTGTTTGCTTATTTTGATGAGTCCATAGCCAGTAAAATAGTTTATAAACCATAGAGAAGTTGGAATACAGTAGGTTTAACACCAATATAAATAAATAATGACTTCATCACAGTACCTTGAAGTGGTCTTTTGTTTTCTTTCGCTAACGGAGCTCACGAGATTTCTGTTGAGTTTTGTGTTGTGAAGTTCTCAAGTTTTGGGTGAAATCTTTTGATGGATTGTGGAACAAGATGTGGCAAGAGCCTAAGCTTGGAGATGCCCATGGAACCCCCCAGATAATCCAAGGACACCAAAAAGTCAAAGCTTGGGGTTGCCCCGGAAGGCATCCCCTCTTTCGTCTACTTCCATCGGTAATTTTGCTTGTAGCTACATTTTTATTCACCACATGATATGTGCTTTGCTTGGAGCGTCTTGTATGATTTGAGTCTTTGCTTGTTAGTCTACCACAATCATATTTGCTATACACACCTTTTGATATAGTCATACTTTAATTGGAATTTGATAGAATACTCTATGTGCTTCACTTATATCTTTTGAGCTATATAGTTTTGCTCTAGTGCTTCACTTATATATTTTAGACCACGGTGGTGGATTTGTGCCCCCGATTCAATCGTACACTAATCATGCACGCAAATGTGTACGATCAAGATCAGGGACTCACGGGAAGATATCACAACACAACTCTACAAATAAAATAAGTCATACAAGCATCATAATACAAGCCAGGGGCCTCGAGGGCTCGAATACAAGTGCTCGATCATAGACGAGTCAGCGGAAGCAACAATATCTGAGTACAGACATAAGTTAAACAAGTTTGCCTTAAGAAGGCTAGCACAAACTGGGATACAGATCGAACGAGGCGCAGGCCTCCTGCCTGGGATCCTCCTAACTACTCCTGGTCGTCGTCAGCGGGCAACACGTAGTAGTAGGCACCTCCAGAGTAGTAGGAGTCGTTGTCGACGGTGGCGTCTGGATCCTGGGATCCAGCATCTGTTTGCGGCAACCGGGTAGAAGGGAAAGAGGGAAAAGGGGGAGAAAAGCAACCGTGAGTACTCATCCAAAGTACTCGCAAGCAAGGAGCTACACTACATATGCATGGATATATGTGTAAAGGGCCATATCAGTGGACTGAACTGCAGAATGCCAGAATAAGAGGGGGATAGCTAGTCTTATCGAAGACTACGCTTCTGGTCGCCTCCGTCTTGCAGCAGGTAGAAGAGAGTAGACTGAAGTCCTCCAAGTAGCATCGCATAGCATAATCCTACCCGGCGATCCCCTCCTCATTGCCCTGTTAGAGAGCGATCACCGGGTTATATCTGGCACTTGGAAGGGTGTGTTTTATTAAGTATCCGGTTCTAGTTGTCATAAGGTCAAGGTACAACTACGGGTCGTCCTTTTACCGAGGGACACGGCTATTCGAATAGATTAACTTCCCTGCAGGGGTGCACCATATTGCCCAACACGCTTGATCCCATTTGGCCGGACACACTTTCCTGGGTCATGCCCGGCCTCGGAAGATCAACACGTCGCAACCCCACCTAGGCACAACAGAGCGGTCAGCACGCCGGTTTAAACCCAAGCGTGCAGGGGTCTGGGCCCATCGCCCTGAGCACACCTGCACGTTGCGAACGCGGCCGGAAGCAGACCTAGCCTAGTGGCGTTCCAGTCCAATCCAGTGCGCGCCACTCAGTCGCTAACGTCAAGAAGTGCTTCGGCTGATACCACGACGCCGAGTGCCCATATATTTCCCGCGTAGTTGGTTAGTGCGTATAGACCAAATAGCCAGACTCAGATCAAATATCCAAATCTCGTTAAGCGTGTTAAGTATCCGCGAACGCCAACAGGGCCAGGCTCACCTCTCACCCAGGTAGCCCCGAACTGCCCTGCCGCTCCGCCACAAAGATCCACACAGAGGGCCGTCGGGACAAAGGTCCTTTCAGCCCCCAATCCGTGAATCACTCGCGGGTACTCCTCGAGCCAACCCGACTTTGGTCACCACATGTGTCATGTTTAAAGTATAGTATTGTCGGTGTACTAGAGTAGGGGTACCCTAGTATCTCGAACTTGTGCACGGGTAGTCGCAGCACCCCGCGGCAAGGCTTGCCAGGTGACCGCCAAGGACCTCTGTGGTTCCTTTGGAGCCATTCAAGAACAAAGTATTCAAGCCAAGGAGACAAGGCCCCGGCAAGAGGAGCTTGCCGGGAAGGCCACTCAAGGCACAAGACCCCGGCAAGAGGAGCTTGCCGGGAAGGCCAACCAAGGCATCTCAAGGAAACTTGCCACGATGCGCCACGCGTCCCGGCAGGGCCCGGTGAGCGGCAAAGCTCCCGGACGCGACAAGACGACGACCGCGGCAAGGCGTTTGCCGCAACAAACTACTACTCCGTACCCACGCTCCAGCACATCCACCAACATGTCGCTCTGGGACCCTTCCAGGCGTACGTGGCGGGAGGCTATGCAGCCAGCGGTACGCGGTGGCAAGCGGCGCTGACAAGATTGCCATCGTGGCAAACGGTGGCGTCCCTGACGGTCCCTTTTTGCACTGTTTGGGCGACGCAGATGGGCATTTAATGCCCTTGTCCCCTGCCGTCAGGGTTAGGTATGATACACTGTACAGGTAGTTGTACCAACCGCAACACCTTTCCATTTTTACCCCTGTCTACGTTGCCACCTGTCGGTGACCCCTTGAGCATATAAAAGGAGGCCCATGCGCAACGTAGAAGGGAAGGAGGAGAACACTCACGCTCGGTCTCGTTAGCTGCTGGTGTGTACTGTAGCACTCAGCGCTCCCGAGCAAGAACTCAATACAAACCACAAAGCAGGAGTAGGGTATTACGCATCCATGCGGCCCGAACCTGGGTAAACTGCTCGTGTGCTTCGCCTCAATCTGCTCTTCGTGCGATCTCCGCCCCCGCCGAACCGAAAGGGGCTCGGTCCGCCGGTCCCCATAGGTGCTCGTGGACCAGTTTCCCCGACATCTTTGGCGCGCCAGGTAGGGGGCGTCGAGGTTGTGTGAACCTGATCCGGCGTTCACACGAGCTAGATCTTCATCATCTTCATCGACATGCCGCCGAAGAAGAAGGCTTCGGAGGCGGCTGCTCCATCCGCGACAAACCCACCACCGCCGGAGCAAACGACTGGTGGGGTAGACGCCGGCGGAAGAACGGGCGTTGGCGAGGGAGCCCACGGTGCCGCCAGGTCCAAGGACAAGGCTGCGCTGCCCATCGGCGGCGTAGCCGGCTCCCACAACGACCGGGCGCACTCCAAGACCTCGGCGTCCGTACATGCACCGCGCTCATCTGAGGAGGCGCGAGACCGGCAACGTCATGGTACTCACAGTACCATACGCTTGCTGGACCCAGATCGAGCTGGTGGATCTCGGAATGCTCAAGACCAGCATGCGCGCCAACATGCTGGCGCGAGCGACGCACGGTCGCCTGGACGGGATACTGCTCCTTCTAACATAGTTAGAAGTTCGAGCATATCCCGCTCCTCACACCGTTCGCCACCGCTACCCGCCACTCCAGCAGAAGCTTTCGCGCGAGCTCAACTGCTCCTAGATTACCCTCCAACAGCGGACAAGATCGACGACTGGAGGGCCACCATTCAAAGTCTCATCGGCTTTGCCAACGGCGACACTCCACGGCAACCGAGTACATCGCAGCCGCGGCGAGTCAGCCAGGCACGAGTCGGTGGCGACATGACCGGTGGGGGTACAACCACCGTGCACTCCCCGCCGCGAAGGCCAAGATCGCCGCCTCGCCGGATCCACCTCGACAGCGACTCCACCGCGTCATCGGATCCACGAGCTCGTCGCGATCAACGCCAAGTTCTTCATGAACGACAGCAAGAAGACGCTCGAACTCGCATCGAGCGCCGAAGAGAAGCGCGGCGTCAATCAGACCAGTGCGCTGGGCCCTCTGTCGACATGCATGCACCAGGGGAACCAGGCGACTTGCCGTACGTGGTAGGTTGCCCTACATTTACCCATGAGCCGCGGCAAGTCCAGTGGCCCAGTACAAAGAATTTCAAGCCAGACGTACCAGAGAAGTACGACGGCAAGTCGCATCCGTTGGAGTTCCTCAGCATCTACACCATCGCAGTGCAAGCTGCTGGGGGCGGGACGACAAGATCCTTGCCAACTACTTCCCGCTGGTGCTCAAGCCCAACGTCAGGTCCTGGCTCATGCACTTGCCGGACAACTCCATATCCTCCTGGGCAGACCTATGCCATCAGTTTGTCGGCGCCTTTACAGGCAGCTAGAAACCTCATGGCCAAGAGAGTGACCTTCATCTGCTCGCCCAGAAGGAAGGAGAGCCCCTGCAAAAGTACATTCAGAGATTCAGCCGTGTACAGCGCACCATCCTCGATGTCCACCCTGCCGCTGTTATCAGCGCGTTCCATCAGAACGTGCGTAACCGCAGGATGCGGGAGGAGATGGCGATGTGCAAGATCAGAGACGTCAGTGAGCTGTATGCCCTGGCCGACAAGTGTGCACGTGCTAAGGAAGGGAGGAAACTCCCAGGAGAGAATACAGGAGCAGGAGGATCTGACAGCGAGGATGCTGCCCCGGCAAAGAAAAACCGGCGGCGGAACAACAGGAAGAGGAAAGGCAAAGATGTGCTAGTTGTTGAGCAGTCCGGCAATGAAGGTGGCACCAAGAAAGCCAAAGCTAGTAGCTCCGGCAAGGAGGTTGCCGCATGCGACAACTGCCAGGCTGTGGCGGTCGCCGACAAGCAGGACGGCACCAACAAACAGTATTGCAAGATCCACCGCACCAAGGGCCATGACCTCCAGAGCTGCAAGAAGGTCGAGCAGCTTGTCGAGCTGCAAAAGGCCAAATACAAGCAACGCGACAAGGAGAAAGCCCAAGGAGGTGCTGGAGGATACGGCATGAAGCGCCCCGGCCGGGGAGGACGCCGCGGCAAGGCCAAGCAGCGGCAAGGAGACAGACCTCCCCGCGGCCACGACAAGGATGAAGATGACGACGACGACGAAGACATGGATGATGTCGAGACCAGCGAGCAGGAGTTCCAGAAAGCTACAGAGGTCTTGTGCATTGACGGCGGTGCTTCTCTGCATACTTCACACCGCCAACTCAAGCAGTGGGTGCAGTAAGTCAATGCGGCAGAACCACCCGTCGAGTCACGCAAGCTTCTGAAATGGTCCACCACGCCTATCATCTTTGATGTTGAGGACCACCCTGATCGCACAACTCTGGTCGGGTGCTTGCCGATGTTGGTTTCACCAACTATCCGCAACCTCAAGGTCACTAAGATGCTAGTTGATGGCGGGGCCGGCTTGAACCTGATCTCCTCCGCCGTGCTCCAGAAACTCCAGGTCCCTGACAGCGAGCTCGAAGAGACCGGCACATTCCAAGGAATCAACCCGGGAAGGAGCAAGCCGAAGGGGAAGATCACGTTGCCGGTGACATTTGGCAGCGAGTTGAACTTCAGAACTGAGAGGGTCACTTTTGACGTTGCCGATTTTCCATTGCCTTACAATGGGATTCTCGGCCGTCCAGCGCTCGCCAAGTTCATGGCGGCCTCTCACTATGCGTATAATATGCTGAATATGCCAGGCCCGATAAGTGTCATCTCTGTCCCTGGTGACAAGAAGGATGCTCTTATCTGTGCCGACAAGATTTACCGGGAAGCGGCAGCAGCAACGGATCGCAAGTCACTTGCTGCCGAAGCTCCCGGGGGGGAGAAGAAGACCAAGTCCGGCAAGAGTTCTGATGCCCACTCCGGCAAGCGCACCTCTTCGGAGTGCTGCGCTACCGTCGAGGACGCACCATCGAGCTCCACCGGCAAGTGTAAGAAGACAATGGCAGCTCCGCCAGAGACCAAGAAGGTGTCCGCCAAGGAGGACGGCACTGGTGGTACCTTCACCATCAGTGCCACTCTTGACCCTAATAGGAAAGCGCGCTCATTGCTTTCCTGCGGGCGAACATCGATGTGTTTGCATGGCAACCGTCTGACATCCCCGGTGTTCCCAGGAAAGTAATTGAGCACCACCTTGCCTTCTGTCCTCATGCGCGGCCCGTCAAGCAGAAAGTCAGGAAGCAAGCATTGGAGCGCCAAGAATTCATCGCAGAAGAGATCAAGAAGTTGGAAGCGCCAGGCCTTGTCAGGGGAGTGCTCCATCCTACGTGGTTGGCCAATCCTGTAGTCGTGCGCAAGGCAAACGGGAAATGGAGGCTTTGTATCGACTTTACCGATGTTAACAAAGCTTGTCCCAAAGACCCATTTCCCTTGCCGCGCATTGACCAGATTGTTGACTCCACGGCCGGATGTGACTTGCTTTCATTTCTTGACGCATACTCAGGATACCATCAGATCTTCATGGCAGAAGAGGATGAGGAGAAGACCGCATTCATCACTCCATGTGGCACGTACTGTTTCATACGGATGCCTTTCGGTTTAAACAATGCTGGTTCAACATTCGCAAGGGTAGTCCATACCGCTTTTGAGCCACAAATACACAGAAATGTGGAAGCCTACATGGATGACATAGTGGTCAAGAGCAAGGACAAGGCAACTCTGATTCAAGATTTAGACGAGACTTTTGCAAATCTGCGCAAGATCAGCCTCAAGCTCAACCCCGAGAAGTGTGTGTTTGGAGTCCCTTCCGGCAAGCTTCTCGGGTTCTTCGTGTCTCAGCGGGGAATTGAAGCCAATCCCGACAAGATCAAGGCCATTGAGCAGATTGAAGCACCAAAGCGCGACAAGGATGTATGAAGACTTGCCGGTTGCGTGGCAGCTCTCAGCAGGTTTATCTCTAAGTCTGCTAAGCGCGCCCTGCCGTTTTACAAAATATTGAAAAAGGCAGGTCCAATGAAATGGACTCCGGAAGCGGAGGCTGCGCTGCAAGACTTGAAGAGATACCTGTCCTCCACTCAAATACTTATCGCACCTAAGCCACAAGAGAAGTTGCTGCTGTATCTGGCGGCAACCAATCAAGTGGTTAGTGCTGCGTTAGTAGCGGAGAGGGAGGCAGATGATGAGCCAGCAACCACGGCAGGCGCATCCAGCGACAAGCAGGGGGCTTCCCCGACAAGCTCTGGTCCCGACAAAGATGGATCTTCGCAGGCGCATGAGGAGATACAGAAGAGAATGGTGCAGCGCCGAGTTTACTTTGTCAGTTCCCTTCTGCAGGGGCTAGGTCAAGGTACTCTGGTGTGCAGAAATTGCTTTTCGGCCTTCTCATGGTCTCGAGAAAGCTGCGCCATTACTTCCAAGCACATGAGATCACAGTTGTCACTCGTTTTCCGCTGAAGAGGATACTGCAGAATCCAGAAGCAACAGGCAGGATTGTTGAGCGGGCACTGGAACTGTCAAGCTTTGGCCTCAAGTTTGAGAGCACTTCAACTATCCAAAGCAGAGCATTAGCAGAATTCATAGCAGAGTGGACGCCGACACCAGATGAAGAAATTCCAGAAACGAGCATCCCCGTCAAGGAAGCAAGCAAAGAGTGGCTGATGTACTTTGATGGTGCCTTCTCGCTGCAAGGCGCCGGTGCTGGCGTGCTGCTTGTCGCACCCACCGGAGAGCACCTCAAGTACATAGTCCAGATGCACTTTCCCAAGGAGCAAGCAACAAACAATACTGCAGAGTATGAAGGTTTGCTTGCCGGTCTCAGGATCGCGACAGACCTTGGGATCAAGAAGCTCATTATCAGGGGTGACTCGCAGCTTGTCGTCCGCCAAGTGAATAAGAGTTATCAGAGTCCGTTGATGGAAGCCTACGTTGATGAAGTGAGAAAGCTAGAAGAGCACTTTGACGGCCTACAGATGGAACATGTTCCAAGAGCTCAGAACGACATTGCCGATGGCCTGTCAAAGTGCGCAGCACTTAAGTTACCTATGGAACCAGGGATCTTTGTGCTTAAGCTGACTCAATCGTCTGTAACGCCATCAACTGGACAGAGCAAGAAGAGGAAGTTGATTTCTGGTGACTATTTTCCGGCAGAGCTTCCCGAAGCCGCCGCCAAGAAGGTCCCCAAGATCAAAACCAAGAGTGCTGGGGAGCAGTCAGCTCCGGCAAACCCCAGGGTTTGTTCCGTTGAAGCAGACGCTCCCGACAAGTTTTGCTCCGGCACGCTTGCCGGGGAACGCCAAGCTTTGGCTGAGCCGCAGGTTCTTGCCGTAGAAGCGGATGTTCCCGCAGCAGCAGATGTGCCTTTAGTCCTTTTTGTCGAGCCGCAAGCTCCAGCATGGGCACATCAGATTGTCCGTTTCCTTCAGACAGGAGAACTTCCCGAAGAGCAAGAAGAAGCGGAAAGAGTATCCCGGCAGTCAAGTATGTACCAGTTTGTCGACAACACACTGTACAGAAGAAGACTCAATGGTGTGAAATTGAAGTGTATTCGTCAGGAAGACGGACAAAAGCTGTTGGCAGAGATACATGGAGGCATATGCGGTCACCACATTGGCGCAAGAGCCCTTGCCGACAAAGCATTCCGGCAAGGTTTCTTTTGGCCGACAGCCCTCCAGGATGCAACTGCACAAGTAACCAAGTGTGAAGCGTGCCAGTTCCATTCCAAGCAGATACACCAGCCAGCTCAAGCTCTCCAAACGACCCCTTTATCCTGGCCATTTTTGGTCTGGGGGCTCGACATTCTCGGCCCCTTCCCCCGAGCAGTCGGGGGCTTTGAGTACTTGTACGTCGCAATCGACAAGTTCACAAAGTGGCCGGAAGTGGAAGCAGTGAGGAAGGTGACAGCACAGTCAGCAGTCAAGTTCTTCAGGTCGATTGTTTGCCACTTCGGGATCCCTAACAGGATCATCACCGACAACGGTACGCAATTCACGAGCCGCACCTTCATGCAGTACGTCCAAGGTCTTGGCGCCAAGGTCTGCTTCGCTTCTGTTGCTCACCCCAGAAGCAACGGTCAAGCGGAGAGGGCAAATGCTGAAGTGCTGCGTGGGCTCAAGACCAGGACTTTCGACAGGCTGCACAAGTGCGAAAGAAACTGGATTGAGGAGCTGCCGGTGGTTCTTTGGTCAATCAGGACGACGCCAAATCGAGCCACTGGCCAGACACCTTTCGCTCTAGTCTATGGAGCAGAGGCAGTTCTCCCCACGGAACTCGTATACGGGTCACCTCGAGTGCTCACTTATGATGAGCTTGAGCAAGAGCAGCTGCGACAAGATGACGCGCTGCTCCTTGAGGAAGACCATCTTCAGGCTGCTGTACGAGCTGCTCGCTACCAGCAAGCTTTGCGTCGCTACCACAGCCGCAAAGTTAACGCCAGAAGTCTCGAGGAAGGCGAACTTGTTCTTCGGCGCGTTCAGTCCGCCAAGAATTCCAACAAGTTGACGCCGAAGTGGGAAGGCCCTTACCGGGTGAAACGAGTCACAAGGCCTGGCGCTGTCCGCCTTGAGACCGAAGATGGCATTCCGGTGAGCAACTCCTGGAACATTAAGCATCTTCGTAAGTTTTACCCGTAAGGCGCGATTGCCGGACCCTGTTCCGGCAACCACCTTTTGTACAAGTCTTGCCGCTGTTGCATGTAATCCTTTGTACAAAGCTAGGCGCAGACCCTGTGCATAAATAAAGCTCATGTGCTCCGCACATCTTGTCGATTTCATGCTTTCTATTTTTTGGATGTATTATCTGACACTTTGCGCAGCACCTACCCCCTGTAAGCAATAACGAGCCATAAGGCTCCATATTTTTATTTTCTCTTCTTTCTTTTTTCTCAAGGAAAGGAAGGTTCCCTCGCCCACAAGTTTGCCGGGGGGAAGGAGAAGATAATGGTATGGACCAGGCGTCGTTCAAGGAAGTTTTGCCTTGCCGGAAAGCAAACAACAGAAAAGCTAAGTTGCCAAAGTTTGACCAATCAGATTTTTAAAATTTTTAAGTTATCTTCCTTGAACGACCATGCTTTGTATGGAAAACCTGTGCGCGGAGGAACCAGCTCGTGGCTAGTTGCGCCCTTACTTTGTTTCGAGTCCGCTCAACAACCTAAGTGAGCTGCGACTAGTTGCGACAAGGTTTCTTGTCGGTAACGGCACCGCCAGCAGGCTGCTGACGTCCCGCACTCAGCGCTCGCGGCTAAGGTGCGTGCGCCGGCAAGTTCCCTAAAAGCATAGGGCAAAAACATACAAAGGAAGGAATCAAGTAAAGGAAATAACATTGCAGTCACTACCCAAAATAGAGTTATATTACAAGATAGCTTGTCGCGGCTCTAATAGATTGTTTTCATAACATGACCAGCAGCGACAAGAAAAGAAGAAAACGGGCGGCCTAGTCTACACGATTGCCCTCAACCCTCTTGATCCCGCTCACCTTGTCCACAATGGGTGCGACAAGGGCCTTGAGCGACTCCAGATCAGCATCCGGTGGCAGGGTCTTGAGGACGTTGGTGAGGTTGAGGCCCGGGTTGCGGAAGGCCACCTTCACCAACACCTTTTGAAGAGCTCCCGCGCAGATCTTGCGCGACTCGTCGGCCAGCTGCTTTGGGATCCTCTCCCGGAGTCGCTGGAGGGTCGTCGCCACGCCTTTGAAGAACAAGGTGAGCTTGGCGCTGGATTGGAGGTTCTCATCAGAGGGATACCCGAGATCCTCCATCCCCAGCTGCGCCAGCTCCCTGTCAATATCTGCGGCAACATTCACAAGACCCTACGTCCAGTGTTCCACAGTCTCCCTAAAAGTTTTCTGGGTGACAGCAACACTCTCCAGCAGCGCCTTGTCGGCCTTGATCTCCTCCTTCAAGGCCACCTCCTGCTCCCTGGCGCCGTCCAACGTCTTGGTCAAAGTGGTCAGCTTCAACTCAAGATCTGCGTTGGAGTCCTTGGCGGCGCTGAGCTCCTTGCCCTTCTCGGCGAGACGAGCCTGCAGCTCTGAGTAGCTGTAGGCGTCCTTCTCCCGCTCATGCTTGAGCGCGGCAAGCTTTTCGCCGCTCGTCTTGAGATGGGCCTCCAGCTGCGCCACCTTCGTCTCCAGCTCCTTCTTGGCGGCCTCGGCAGCTGCGGCAGCGTCCTCTGCTTGCTTGAGAGCTCCGCCGAATGATCGCTCGCGCGCGGCAAGCTCCTCCTCGTGGCTATCGAGGTTGATCTTCCGCTGCGCCAGCTCGCCCTCCTGCGTAGACAACTTCTCAGCAGCAAGCCGCTGCTGCTCTTCGACGTCAGCCTTCTCGAGGAGGAAGGCCTTCTGCGCCTCAGCGAGCTGCTCCCGCTCCTCCGCCAGGGACCGGAGAGCTGCCTGGTTGTGACCTCGGAGCTCCTCCGCGCGCTTCTCGACGTCTGCTCCCGCCTTCGCGACAAGCGCCTCGCGGGATTCCAGCTTGGCTTGCCGAGCGCGGTAGAGCGACAACAGCTTCCGCAGTAGCCGCTCTTCCTCGGGCTCGCCGCTGCTGCTGCTTGGCGCGTCAACCAGCGTCAGCCCAGCGGAGGCGAGCACCTCTCCGTCAAAGCTTTCTCCTTCGACCGGCGCCCTGGACGTTGATGCCCAGGGGAGGTTGATGAAGACGCCGTCGCCGACCTTCAAGTAGACACCTGGCTGGGGCTCTTCGAAGCCTGGCACTGCGGCAGCGGCGGAAGGGTCGGCGGTCGGCGTGGCGCCTGGCGCTCCTGCGGCCTCAGGGCCGTCAGTGCAATCGCCAGACTCCTCGCCAGCTGCTGCGGCGGCAGCCTTGGCGGCCTCTTGGCCGGTGGGATCATCAGTGCTGGCCGCTTCTTCGGTGGCAGCGGCGTCGTCGACAGCAACCTCGGTCTCCATCGGCTCCGCGGCAGATGGGTCTGACGGCCGGAAAAGGAAGAAAAGTCAAGCAAATATCCAAAAAGAAGATCAAACGAAGAAGAACCCAAGGGAAGTTTCGAAGCAAGAGGTTTACCTGTACCGGGCTCTGCAATTGTGGTCTCCGCCGCGGGGGGGGGGGGGGGGGGGCGCTGGAGCTGTCCCTTGCCGGAGACTTCTCCCTTGCCGGAGAGCTCTCCCTTGTCGCGGGATTCTCCCTTGCCGGAGAACTCTCCCTTGGCGGTGTAGTCGAAGCAGATGGCATGTCAGGGGCGGTCTGAGGACGCTCCTGGTGGGGCCGCTCTGCTCCTACAGAAACCAACAGTCAGATATCAGCAAACAAAGAGTATCCACGTGCGCCTAACAGCGGGAAGCAAACCATATACTTACGCTGGGGGCTGTGCTGGGGGCTGCTCTGAAGAACAGTTGCCGGGTCCGACAAGGTTGTCTCGGGCGCACCCCCTGCCGTCACGGTGGGTTCGTCCTTGATGATAATCAACGGGACCTTAGCTCTCTTTGCCGCTCTTTGGGCTAGAGTCCTAAAAAGGAATAAGTTCAGAGTAAGGCAAATGAGATACAGGACGAAGCAGCAATAATTGAAGAAATCCAAGTACAACAAGAATCTTACTCTTCTTCTTCCTCGTCGGAGCTAAGCACGGAGAAGTCAAAGCCTGGCTCACCTCCGGCGCGAGGAGGCGGAGGAGTAGGTTCCCTTGGCCGCTTGGCAGGAGCAGTGACAGTGGTCTGAGAAGACCCCGATCCAGTTGCCGCAGCAGCGTGAGGTGCTTCCACGGCAACAGAGCTTGCCGCAGTGGAGCGTGTCATGCGGCGCGGTGGCTGTTGACTCGTCTGCCGCTCCGCTACATCCCTGGCCTTGCGGAGACGCCTTCTTGGTGGAGCCGGGGGCTCTGCTTGCGGCAAGCTGCCCGAAGATGAGGAGGAAGATGAGTCGATCTCCAACGAGCCGCCCGTATCCTCGGAGGGCTCGCTCGACCCGACGTCACGCCCGGCAGGCTCTTCCTCGCCGGCAAGCCCCTCCCGCTCGGCAAGGCTTGCCGCCTCCGCTGCCTCTGCCTCCTCCACGGTGAACCCAAACTCGCCCGCGGCTGCGGCTGCTGCCGCCTCTTCCAGCCTAGTGGCGATGCGCTTCACCTCCTCGTCGGTGGTGTCCCGGGTGAGGCCTCTTTGCTCATTGGGGCGGATCGGCACTTCTACCAAGCTGTCGAAGAATGCCTGCACGACGTCGTCTGCAGGCTCTTGCCAAGATGGGTCAATTCCATGCGAGTCGCACAGCGGCATCATTGCACGGATGCGGCTGAGCGAGGAATTGTTGCACAGTGGAACGACACCCCTCGGCAACCTGAACACTTCGGGATGTTGAGGGTCGTATTTGAACAGCTCCTGGAGCATCGCATTAAGCTCCAGAACAGTAAAGTTGAAGTTGAGGCCCGGACGCAGCGTCATGATATCCGCCGCATTTTTGAACTCCCAGGCGGGTCTCCTCCTCTCCTGCAGGGGGGCAATGCGGCGGCGAAGGAAATCTGCACCAACGGCGCCTACAATGAGCCCGGCAAGCCTGAGGCGTTGGATCCGGGCGACGGCAATCTTCAGCTTGTCGTCTTCCGGGGCCACGTTGCTCCAATCGCTGTCGCGCACTACTGGAGTTTGGCGCTGAGCGGTAAACGGCTGCGGGTCCTCCTCGACAATCCAGCACCAGTCTGCTCTCCATTCCTCCCACTTGCTGCGGAGCTCTCCCTCCAGATAAGCTTCCTTCTTGCCGGCTTTTGAGATCCAGGCGATTCCGCCGGATAAAGGCTCTCCTTTCTCAACTCGGGGCATAAAGAAGTGGCGAAAAAGGGCTACATTTGGATGGACTCCGACAAAGTTTTCGCAGAGATGTGCAAAAACTGCCATGGTCAGGACGGCATTGGGGGTGAAGTCAAGGAGGCGGAGCCCGTAGGTGTTCATAATATCACAGAAGAACTCAGAGAAAGGCAGGCAGAGCCCGCAGTAGAAGAACAAGGCGAAAAAGGGGTATCTAGTTGGAGCCATTTTCCAAGCGACGGCTGGAAGTACCTTCGTGCACGGGTGCGCCCGCGTCTCCATCGACCAGAAGAGGTAGTAGTACTCCCTCAGATCCCTCGCGGCAAGCTTGGGGGGGGGGGGGAGATTACCGGCTCCTTTCGTAGCGCCGCGAGCCGCTGCGCCTCGGCCGACTTCACGACCTTCCCCTTCTCGACTTTCGGAGCAATGGCGTAAGTGGTGAGGGAGGTCGACGGCGTTGGTGATGCTGGTGGCGATGGGGGGCGGAGCGCTGCTCTCTTTCGACTTTGGGAAAAAGAGGAGTGGCGGAGATTTTCGAGGTCAGAGTAGCAACTGGCGGATGGGCGAACTGCCCCTGTTTCCCCTGCTTATAAGGAGAGAGGGGGCGGACGTTCCGCCTTTCCGAACAAAGAAACCACCCACGATCTCTCCCACGATGCCGCAATCAACGCGTGTCGTTCGGGGGGTGCGGTGGATACGGAATGGGATACGGCGTGACCCAGGTCGCGCGTGCCCGTGCCCTGTTTTGGGCCTGGCCCAATAGCGCTTGGCACCGTGTATGGCCCAGGCCCGGGGGCTCCTGTCGGTGTACTAGAGTAGGGGTACCCTAGTATCCCGAACTTGTGCACGGGCAATCGCAGCACCCCGCGGCAAGGCTTGCCAGGTGATCGCCAAGGACCTCTGTGGTTCCTTTGGAGCCATTCAAGAACAAAGTATTCAAGCCAAGGAGACAAGGCCCCGGCAAGAGGAGCTTGCCGGGAAGGCCACTAAAGGCACAAGACCCCGGAAAGAGGAGCTTGCCGGGAAGGCCAACCAAGGCATCTCAAGGAAACTTGCCGCGACGCGCCACGCGTCCCGGCAGGGCCCGGTGAGCGGCAAAGCCCCCGGACGCGACAAGACGACGACCGCGGCAAGGCGTTTGCCGCAACAAACTACTACTCCGTACCCACGCTCCAGAACATCCACCAACGTGTCGCTCTGGGACCCTTCCAGGCGTACGTGGCGGGAGGCTGTGCAGCCAGCGGTACGCGGTGGCAAGCGGCGCTGACAAGATTGCCATCGTGGCGAACGGTGGCGTCCCTGACGGTCCCTTTTTGCACTGTTTGGGCGACGCAGATGGGCATTTAATGCCCTTGTCGCCTGCCGTCAGGGTTAGGTATGATACACTATACAGGTAGCTGTACCAACCGCAACACCTTTCCATTTTTACCCCTGTCTACGTTGCCACCTGTCGGTGACCCCTTGAGCATATAAAAGGAGTCCCATGCGCAACGTAGAAGGGGAGTAGGAGAACACTCACGCTCGGTCTCGTTAGCTGCTGGTGTGTACTGTAGCACTCAGCGCTCCCGAGCAATAACTCAATACAAACCACAAAGCAGGAGTAGGGTATTACGCATCCATGCGGCCCGAACCTGGGTAAACTGCTCGTGTGCTTCGCCTCGATCTGCTCTTCGTGCGATCTCCGCCCCCGCTGAACCGAAAGGGGCTCGGTCCGCCGGTCCCCATAGGTGCTCGTGGGTCAGTTTCCCCGACAAGTATATATCCATGATCACCTCCCGAAGTGATCACAGCCTAGTAGTATAGCATGGTAGACGGACAAGAGTGTAGGGCCACTGATGGAACACTAGCATCCTATACTAAGCAGTAGGATAGCAGGTAAGGGTAACAACTGTAGCAACAATGACAGGCTATGCAACATAATAGGATAAACCGAAAGTAGTAACATGCTACACTACTCTAATGCAAGCAGTATAGAGAAGAATAGGCGATATCTGGTGATCAAGGGGGGGGGGTGGCTTGCCTGGTTGCTCTGGCAAGAGAGAGGGGTCGTCAACGCCGTAGCCGAACGGGGCAGCAGCATCGTCGGTCTCGGTGTCTAGCGAGAGAAGAGGGGGAAGAAACAATAAATATTTAAGCAAGCAGGTGCATAGCGATGCATGACATGACAAGTATCGGCGCGAGGGGTGCCCTAACGTGGTATTAGGTGATACCGATGAAGGGGGATAACATCCGGGAAAGTATCCGCGGTGTTTCGCGTTTTCGGGCAGAGGAGCCGGAGGGGAAAAGCTGCGAGTTGGATATGTTAGGGGTGTGTGGCGGATGAACGGGCTGCGTATCCGGCTTTGCCTCATCGTTCTGAGCAACTTTCATGTACAAAGTTTTTCCATCCGAGCTACGGTTTATTTTATATTGATTTTAAAAGATTTAAATCATTTTTAGCATTTATTTAATTATTTTAATCCAACATTATCCAGAACAGTGCACGCCGATGTCAGCATGACGTCAGCACTCAACAGAGGCGTTGACTGGTCAACTGACGTGTGGGTCCCAGCTGTCATTGACTGTTTAGTTAATTATGACTTAGCTAATCTAATTACTGTTTAATTAACTAACTAGTTAATTAGATTAATTTAAACATGATTAATTAACATAATTAATTAATAAATTAATTAATTATTTTAATTATTTATTATTATTATTATTATTTTCTTTTCTTTTTCTTTTTTATATAAAACGTTTTAGGGGGCGGGGCCCAGCTGTCATGGGCCCCTGTAGCGGGTTATGGGCGTGAGGCGCAGGGGTGCCCGCACACCCGAGGCCACCAAGGAAGAAGAGCGCCGGCCTTGGCAAAGGGCCGGAGCAGGGCGGCGCAGCAACGGGCGCCGGCGGTCGGGCAAGAACGATGAGCGGCGAGGCGTGGCTCGGCGGAACGGCAAGGCCAGGCGGGGGCGGCACGACAGTGGGGGGCTGCGGGCATAGCTGCGGGCGGCAGGGAGGGGGGCGTCGCAGGGAGCAGCTGGCGCACGCCGGCAAGCACATGCATGCGAGGGCCGCGGCGCGGGGAAGGGGGACGCGACATCAGGCGTGGGGAGCGCGAGCACGCGCGCGCGGCAGAGCAGTGCGGTGAGTGTGGCGAGGGGGCGAGGGCGAGTTGGGGCGCGCGGGGCTGCTGGTGTAGAGCAGCAGCAGAGAGCAGGAGAGGCCAGGGCGCGACGCGGCGACGCGGGTGGTTTCAGCGGCATGGTGGGGTATGGGGAGGAGCAGCACGGTGGTGCGCGGTCGGGGCGTGCAGGGGGAGCAGTGGCAGCACGGCAACAGGCGGTCGAGCACGCGCGCTCACATGCGCGAGCAGGGGCAGACGGGCACGGCGGCGCGGACGCGAGATTAGACAGGGGGAGAAGAGGGGGGCAGAGGCCGATGGCCTCACCAGCGTTGCAGGGGCATGGGGCGGCGAGGCTCGATGGAGCTCGTCGAGGAGGAGGACGGGGACGAGGCGTCGTCGCGGCGTCGGGGAGGCGGGCGTAGTCCGGCGGGAAGGAGGACGGGGACGCGGCGACGGCGGGGCAGCGTCAGGCGGCTTCGGGTCCTCGTGCGGCGGCGATGGTCGACGAAGGCGGGTGGCGATGGTGAAGCGGTCCACGGCGACGGCGGGCGGTGGCAAAGCCCGATCCCGATCTAGAATTGAATCGGGGGGGGGGGGGAGGAGGAAGCGAGCGAGTGCGTGGGGGAAGTGAGGGGTGTCGGTGGTTAGGGTTTGGGTCGCCTCAATGGATAAGGAGGTGGGGATGGGCCGGTCGGGCCTTTTGGCCTGATGGTCTGCTGGCTAGCTGGGCCATCCGGCCCAGGGGGACGGGGGTTCTTTTTTTTGTTTGATGTATTTGTTTTCTTTCTTTTCTTTATTCTTCTTTTATTTTAGTTTTAGTAAAATACCAAAATGGCACCATATTTGATATTACCAAATATGCCACTGCCACATTAACTTGGACAGCTAAATAAAATAGTTTAGTATTTTACAAAATACAAAGGGATAATTATTTTATTTTTGCTGCAGTTTTATTCATTTTAGAGTATTTAAGAATTTTATAAAAGTGTAGTTTCTTTACTATAATTACCTATGCCAATTTTGGCACTGCCCGAACATTTTTGTTTCAATTTTTGGAAAACTTTTGTTGTTTGACATATTTTGAATTTGAATTTTGGAATGGTTTTTGATCTAACGATAGCTTAGCAATAGTAATTGGGGTGACGTGGCATCATTAGCCGATGTTACTGTAGCTTGATTATTCGGGCATCACAATTCTCCTCCACTACAAGAAATCTCGTCCCGAGATTTAAGAGGTGTTAGAGGAGGGGAAAGTCTGGTTACGAAATTCTAACGGATCTCCTTGGTCTTTGTTGCTTTTCTCGAAGAGGTCAATCCATTACATTGATGTCTGCATTCCATTGCTTCATGCCATCATTATGAAGTATTCCCCCTTTCTTCGGGGATTACATCGTTCATACGAATAGGTAACGGGGCAGATCGGCAACGACAGAATGCTATAAGGGTAATAATCTGGGATTAACCCATGAATGATCATACGAGTACCTCTCGAGTTGAACAAATAAAACACATCGAGAGTAAAGTTCGAAGGTACAATAAGAAGTTTTAAGCAGCCAGGCAATCGTTCAATGCCTAGCCAGAAGATGAAAGGGTTTGAGGGCAACGCGAATAAATATTGCGTCTGATACTAGAATAGGTCATCTCTAGGAAGGCGACCTATGGATGCATACGGAGTCAAGCGCGAGGAATAACCTTGGAAACCAGGGTTACAGGAGAGTCGGGTTTTGATCCTGTGGAACTGTGGGTTATGGGCCCAACATGTGGGTTAATAGTAGAAAGGGCGGTAATGGCTCGCACGATCATGTAAGCAAGACATGTCAGAGGATAGCCTGTCAGTTATGTTGGCAACAGCATCGGTACCAAGGGCGAGGGACAAAGAGAACCATTTTCCTGCTCGTTTAACGAGGCGGACCAATAGGCAAAGTTCTCGTCCATCGGCGGTTACCGGAAAGTCATCAACAGTAAAAATAGGGTCTTGCTGACAGAACTGTACACCGAGGGGTTTACATAAGTAGGAGAATATTAGTGCTTAGATCATATAGATCACAAGAAAGATTAAACAGCCCCATGGAAGGGAAAATGTGATCATCAGATTAAACAACAACGGAAAGGAAAATTGTGTTAAAACACATATTTCGGGGGTATATCCTTCCCAATGACAAGCAGAGCATGATATCCATGACAGGATATAATGTAGAAAACCCTTTAGGTAAGGGGAGAAAAATTTCATGACATTACCCATACAACGGTGTTTGGATAATTGATAAAGAGAATTTGGCATTGTGCTTCAAATGTTCTGTTGATGAACGGAGTACCACAGACATGCTTCAGGTAGCAATGATATGGTGTTTCAATCAAGGGCCAAACTCTGGATACACAAATGATCCATCAGGAGTAACTTATAAAATAAGTCCAACAAATTTCCTCCATTATGTGAACAAGGAGATATCATTTGTCAGATCAAATGATATAATGTTTTATGCTCGAGGAAAACATAATTAAACATTGGTTGAAAGGTGCGCCCGAAATATGGGTTGGGTTGCACGACCAATGGCAGAATGGTGATTCAACAATCAATAGTCTAAGAATGAACGGCCGACCATTAACTTCAAAGCAATTGGGTTGCTAGAAGGAAAGAATCCAAACAACACCGTCCACTTGTTGGAATCAACACGGGGACCAAGAAAGAATGGTGATGGTGAGAAGTATCACTATACCAAGAATTCTTAAGAGGTGGAGTAATCCTCATGACGTTCTTGACATAAAAGATGGTAGTACTCCAAGGTAAATAAGAACAAATGCTGGTTAGCAAGGAACTCAAGGTATAACACAGAACACGAACAAGTTTGTGTTGGAGGGAAGGCAATAAAGTGGTCGATGTTAATAAAATTCATCGAGGGCAAGGATGGTATTTCACATCATGAATTTGATTGATATCCTGCAAGAGCTCAGAATGTTGATGATGATCATGACACAATGGTCGGGAGACTACATGAAGATGTAATCGATCGGCGTTGACATCAAGTCAAATGAATGATGAAGCGAAAGGTTATTGGAACCACGAGTACGACACAAACTCGAAATCAAACTTGCTGTCCAATGCAAAATGATATGACGAGGAAAATCAACGTAAGCTTAGCTCATCGTCGAAAATTGTGCTTCGATAAGAAGGACCAGATAGCACAGTTAAAAGTTGCACGAAAATGATATAGCCGATCAAGCTATGTATAACTTGAAGGATTATTAAACTCATAAGCAATGAAAATTACTTAGAGTTATTGAATCGGAGTGCGGAATCGATCCACTTATCGGTGTTCTCGGTTGACCAACAACCCAGAACCCATGAAGTGACATTGCCAGGAAAAGGTAGTACTTCACCAAAAGTTCATAAGATGTAGTGCAATGGCATGATATCCTCGAGATACCACGGGGGTAATGCTCGACGACAGATCAAAGTAGAGGTTGGACTAGGGTATTGCTCTGCAGAAGACAAGTGCTTAAACTTGCACGAGAAATGGTATTTAAAGTAGAACATGGTCGGAACCACGATTGCAAAAGGCCAGAACCCAGATATAAGATGAACTTATACCAAAGGAATAATTAATTTAAAAGAAGCTTTAATGATAAGATCTACATTGTGTCCCTGGGCAAGAACACAAAGTTCAAGGTCGACTCCCACTTCTCCAATGCATAACCTTTCATTAACTTCTCACATTCGAGGAATTTGTAGTGTTGAAATTTTATCTGGCAAAATACCAGAAGTGTGTGACTCGTGAAAACTTTCAAGTTCACGCATATTAAGGAAGGCATAGGTTCAACCCGTCAGGGTATCGTGGAAACATATACCACAAGCTTCAATAGTAAATACCACAAGCTCGAAAGCAGAGCATGGTTCGTCAATCAAAGGATAGGATTTACCAATGGAGAAAGAACTTCCAAAGGGATTGAATATGAAGGACGCTATCGGATAAAATCCGACAAGGATCCGATGGTCCTCAAAGGATCTGATGTGAACATCGGTACTCAACCAGAAGAGGAAAGAATGCAAATGCAAGAGGTTATGGAATCATCTGAATAATTCGAAGCTTAAATGCAAAGGTATTATGATTCCAAATCGAAGGATCAGAAGCAGATGCTCTGATCAAGGATGGATAAGTTGAATAGACTTAGGGGCACAATCGACGGCAATTTGATTGGTCGAGAACTAGCTCCTATTCAAAATGACGTCTGAGCCGGAAGGTTGAATTCTAGGATCTGATTGAGGATTGCGAGCATTCGCAACAAATTGAATCAACGGACTCAAAATGATAATGACAAGGGATGCCATTAAGATTACGAGACTTATGGGATTAACCATAATGCAAGCAAGCAAGAATTTCAAGAGCAATAGGCTGCTCAGGATTTTCGGAAGATAGGGTAGTATTTGAATGTATTTTTGTGAAACACATGAACAACTTTGGATGAACGGATACTCGGTAAGAGCAAGGAATTATCCGTAGGGGTATTCATGTGGCATAGAACTGCAAGGCAGTAGGCACAAGGTATTCTTGAAACAATAGAGAGAATTTCGATGTATCTTGTAATAACAAGATCAACTGGGAAGCATTGTATGAGTGGCGAGTATACATGGTTATCCATAGGGGTTTATCGATGGAGGGGAATTGCAAAAGCGACGCCATAAAGTCTCAAGAGAACATTGGAGAGTATCTTCGGATTCTTCTGGTGCAGCAGACGATCATCTGCAATAAGGGGCTCTCCGGGAGAAAGTATTATCGAGAACCTAGAGTCAGAGTTAGTAAAATCGTTTAACCCGAATAGAAGAGATGTCAGAGTCCCAGAGTATAGGTCGAGGAATAAAAGATCCTACTACCACCCAATGGCGACGTGTGCCCGTAAGACACACAGCCATGTTAGTAAAAGTTTTATAAAGTCTAGACTCGACTTTGACCAAGGTGTGTGGAAGGGGGATTCCTACAGGTAGTCGGCTCTGATACCAACTTGTGACGCCCCCGATTCAATCATACACTAATCATGCACGCAAATGTGTACGATCAAGATCAGGGACTCACGGGAAGATATCACAACACAACTCTACAAATAAAATAAGTCATACAAGCATCATAATACAAGCCAGGGGCCTCGAGGGCTCGAATACAAGTGCTCGATCATAGACGAGTCAGCGGAAGCAACAATATCTGAGTACAGACATAAGTTAAACAAGTTTGCCTTAAGAAGGCTAGCACAAACTGGGATACAAATCGAACGAGGCGCAGGCCTCCTGCCTGGGATCCTCCTAACTACTCCTGGTCGTCGTCAGCGGGCAGCACGTAGTAGTAGGCACCTCCAGAGTAGTAGGAGTCGTCGTCGACTGTGGCGTCTGGATCCTGGGCTCCAGCATCTGGTTGCGGCAACCGGGTAGAAGGGAAAGAGGGAAAAGGGGGAGAAAAGCAACCGTGAGTACTCATCCAAAGTACTCGCAAGCAAGGAGCTACACTACATATGCATGGATATATGTGTAAAGGGCCATATCAGTGGACTGAACTGCAGAATGCCAGAATAAGAGGGGATAGCTAGTCTTATCGAAGACTATGCTTCTGGTCGCCTCCGTCTTGCAGCAGGTAGAAGAGAGTAGACTGAAGTCCTCCAAGTAGCATCGCATAGCATAATCCTACCCGGCGATCCCCTCCTCGTTGCCCTATTAGAGAGCGATCACCGGGTTATATCTGGCACTTGGAAGGGTGTGTTTTATTAAGTATCCGGTTCTAGTTGTCATAAGGTCAAGGTACAACTCCGGGTCGTCCTTTTACCGAGGGACACGGCTATTCGAATAGATTAACTTCCCTGCAGGGGTGCACCACATAGCCCAACACGCTTGATCCCATTTGGCCGGACACACTTTCCTGGGTCATGCCCGGCCTCGGAAGATCAACACGTCGCAGCCCCACCTAGGCACAACAGAGCGGTCGGCACGCTGGTCTAAACCTAAGCGCGCAGGGATCTGGGCCCATCGCCCTGAGCACACCTGCATGTTGCGAACGCGGCCGGAAGCAGACCTAGCCTAGTGGCGTTCCAATCCAATCCGGCGCGCGCCACTCAGTCGCTGACGTCAAGAAGTGCTTTGGCTGATACCACCACTCCGAGTGCCCATATCTTTCCCGCGTAGTTGGTTAGTGCGTATAGACCAAATTGCCAGACTCAGATCAAATACCCAGATCTCGTTAAGCGTGTTAAGTATCCGCGAACGCCAACAGGGCCAGGCCCACCTCTCACCCAGGTAGCCCCGAACTGCCCTGCCGCTCCGCCACAAAGATCCACACAGAGGGCCGTCGGGACAAAGGTCCTTTCAGCCCCCAATCCGTGAATCACTCGTGGGTACTCCTCGAGCCAACCCGACTTTGGTCACCACATGTGTCATGTTTAAAGTATAGTATATATCCATGATCACCTCCCGAAGTGATCACAGCCCAGTAGTATAGCATGGCAGACGGACAAGAGTGTAGGGCCACTGATGGAACACTAGCATCCTATACTAAGCAGTAGGATAGCAGGTAAGGGTAACAACTGTAGCAACAATGACAGGCTATGCAACAGAATAGGATAAACCGAAAGCAGTAACATGCTACACTACTCTAATGCGAGCAGTATAGAGAAGAATAGGCGATATCTGATGATCAAGGGGGGGGGGCTTGCCTGGTTGCTCTGGCAAGAGAGAGGGGTCGTCAACGCCGTAGCCGAACGGGGCAGCAGCAACGTCGGTCTCGATGTCTAGCGAGAGAAGAGGGGGAAGAAACAATAAATATTTAAGCAAGCAGGTGCATAGCGATGCATGACATGACAAGTATCGGTGCGAGGGGTGCCCTAACGTGGTATTAGGTGATACCGGTGAAGGGGGATAACATCCGGGAAAGTATCCCCGGTGTTCCGTGTTTTTGGGCAGAGGAGCCGGAGGGGAAAAGCTGCAAGTTGGATATGTTAGGGGTGTGTGGCGGATGAACGGGCTACATATCCGGCTTCGCCTCATCGTTCTGAGCAACTTTCATGTACAAAGTTTTTCCATCCGAGCTACGGTTTATTTTATATTGATTTTAAAAGATTTAAATCATTTTTAGCATTTATTTAATTATTTTAATCCACATTATCCAGAACAGTGCACGCCGATGTCAGCATGACGTCAGCAGTCAATAGAGGCGTTGACTGGTCAACTAACGTGTGGGTCCCAGCTGTCATTGACTGTTTAGTTAATTAGGACTTAGCTAATCTAATTACTGTTTAATTAACTAACTAGTTAATTAGATTAATTTAAACAGGATTAATTGATAAATTAATTAATTATTATTATTATTTTCTTTCCTTTTTCTTTTTTATATAAAACGTTTTAGGGGGCGGGGCCCAGCTGTCATGGGCCCCTATGGCCTACGCGTCGGGCGGGCGTAGCGGGTTATGGGCGTCAGGCACAGGGGTGCCCGCACACCCGAGGCCACCAGGGGAGAAGAGCGCCGGCCACGGAAAAGGGCCGGAGCAGGGCGGCGCAGCAACGGGCGCCGGCGGTCGGGCAAGAACGATGAGCGGCGAGGTGCGGCTCGGCGGAACGGCAAGGCCAGGCGAGGGCGGCGCGACAGTGGGGGGCTGCGGGCATGGCTGCGGGCGGCAGGGAGGCGGGCGTCGCAGGCAGCAGCGGGCGCACGCCGGCAAGCACAGGCATGCGAGGGCCGCGGGGCGGGGAAGCGGGACGCGACATCAGGCGTGGGGAGCGCGAGCACGCGCGCGCACGGCAGAGCAGTGCGGTGAGCGTGGCGAGGGGGCGAGGGCGAGTTGGGGCGCGCGGGGCTGCTGGTGTAGAGCAGGAGCAGAGAGCAGGAGAGGCCAGGGTGCGACGCGGCGACGCGGGTGGTTTCAGTGGCATGGTGCGGTACGGGGAGGAGCAGCACGGTGGTGCGCGGTCGGGGCGTGCAGGGGGGCAGTGGCAGCACGGCAACAGGCGTTCGAGCACGTGCGCTCACGTGCGCGAGCAGGGGCAGACGGGCACGACGGCGCGGACGCGAGATTAGACAGGGGGAGAAGAGGGGGGGCAGAGGCCGATGGCCTCACCAGCGTTGCAGGGGCATGGGGCGGCGAGCCTCGATGGAGCTCGTCGAGGAGGAGGACGGGGACGAGGCGTCGTCGCGGCGTCGGGGAGGCAGGCGCAGTCCGGCGGGAAGGAGGGCGGGGACGCGGCGATGACGGGGCAGCGTCAGGCGGCTTCGGGTCCTCGTGCGGCGGCGATGGTCGGCGAAGGCGGGTGGCGATGGTGAAGCGGTCCACGGCGACGGCGGGCGGTGGCAAAGCCCGATCCCGATCTAGAATCGAATCGGGGGGGGGGGGGAGGGGAGGAGGAAGCGAGCGAGTGCGTGGGGGAAGTGGGGGGTGTCGGTGGTTAGGGTTTGGGTCACCTCAGTGGATAAGGAGGTGGGGATGGGCCAGTCGGGCCTTTTGGCCTGATGGTCTGCTGGCTAGCTGGGCCATCCCGCCCAGGGAGACGGGGGTTCTTTTTTTTGTTTGATGTACTTGTTTTCTTTCTTTTCTTTATTCCTTTTCTGTTTTTATTTATTCTTTTATTTTAGTTTTAGTAAAATACCAAAATGCACCATATTTTATATTACCAAATATGCCACTGCCACATTAACTTGGACAGCTAAATAAAATAGTTTAGTATTTTACAAAATACAAAGGACATTTAATTAATTTATTTTTGCTACAGTTTTATTCATTTTAGAGTATTTAAGAATTTTATAAAAGTGTAGTTTCTTTACTAATTACCTATGCCAATTTTGGCACTGCCCGAACATTTTTGTTTCAATTTTTGGAAAACTTTTGTTGTTTGACATATTTTGAATGTGAATTTTGGAATGGTTTTTGATCTAACGATAGCTTAGCAATAGTAATTGGGGTGACGTGGCATCATTAGCCGATGTTACTGTAGCTTGATTATCCGGGCGTCACACTCTCATGCTTCACTATGATTATTTTGAGAGTCTTAAACAGCATGGTAACTGCTTAATAATAATAAGCTTGGTATTCAATATTTGTAAAACTTTCTTTTGAGTGCGTTGAATACTAAGAAAAGATTGATGCTTGATAATTGTTTTGAGATATGAAGATGGTGATATTAGAGTCATGCTAGTTGAGTAGTTGTGAATTTGAGAAATACTTGTGTTAAAGTTTGTGATTCCCGTAGCATGCACGTATGGTGAACTGTTATGTGATGAAGTCGGAGCATGATTTATTTATTGATTGTCTTCCTTATGAGTGGCGGTTGGGACGAGCGATGGTCTTTTCCTACCAATCTATCCCCCTAGGAGCATGCGCGTAATACTTTGCTTTGATAACTTCTAGATTTTTGCAATAAGTATATGAGTTCTTAATGACTAATGTTGAGTCCATGGATTATACGCACTTTCCTTCCTTCCACCATTGCTAGCCTCTCTAATAACGCGCACTTTTTATCATACACCCACCATATACCTTCGTCAAACAGCCACCACATCTACCTATCATGGCATTTCCATAGCCATTCGGACATATATTGCCATGCAACTTTCCACCGTTCCGTTTATTATGACACGCTCCATCATTGTAATATTGCTAGCATGATCATGTAGTTGACATCGTATTCGTGGCAAAGCCACCGTTCATAATTCTTTCATACATGTCACTCTTGATTCATTGCATATCCCGGTACACCACCAGAGGCATTCACATAGGGTCATATTTTGTTCTTGTTGTAATTGTTGAGTTGTAATTGTTGAGTTGTAAGAAAAATAAAAGTGTGATGATCATCATTTTTAGAGCATTGTCCCAAGTGAAGAAAGGATCATGGAGACTATGATTCCCCCACAAGTCGGGATGAGACTACGGACGAAAAAAGAAAAGAAAAAGAGGCCATAAAAAAGGGAAAGGCCCAAATAAAGAAATGAGAGAAAACGAGAGAAGGGACAATGTTACTATCCTTTTACCACACTTGTGCTTCAAAGTACCACCATGATCATCATGATAGAGAGTCTCTCATTTTGTCACTTTCATATACTAGTGGGAATTTTTCATTATAGAACTTGGCTTGTATATTCCAATGATGGGCTTCCTCAAAATGCCCTAGGTCTTCGTGAGCAAGCGAGTTGGATGCACACCCACTTAGTTTCTTTTGTTGAGCTTTCATATACTTATAACTCTAGTGCATCCGTTGCATGGCAATCCCTACTCACTCACATTGATATCTATTGATGGGCATACCCATAGCCCGTTCATACGCCTAGTTTATATGAGACTATCTTCCCCTCTTTTTGTCTTCTCCACAACCACTATTCTATTCCACATATAGTGCTATATCCATGGCTCACGCTCATGTATTGCGTGAAGATCGGAAAAGTTTTGAAAATGTCAAAAGTATGAAACAATTGCTTGGCTTGTCATCGGGGTTGTGCGTGATTAAAATACTTTGTGTGGTGAAGATAGAGCATAGCCAGACTATATGATTTTGTAGGGATAATTTTCTTTGGCCATGTTATTTTGAGAAGACATAATTGCTTTGTTAGTATGATTGAAATATTATTATTTTTATGTCAACATGAACTTTTGTCTTGAATCTTTCGGATCTGAATATTCATACCACAATTAAGAAGAATTACATTGAAATTATGCCAAGTAGCACTCCGCATCAAAAATTCTCTTTTTATCATTCCAACGTATCTATAATTTTTGATTGCCCCAAGCTATATTATCTACTGTTTTGGACTATATTGGGCTTTATTTTCCACTTTTATATTACTTTTGGGACTAACCTATTAACCGGAGGCCCAGCCCAAAATTGCTGTTTTTTGCCTATTTCAGTGTTTCAAAGAAATGGAATATCAAACGGAGTCCAAACGGAATGAAACCTTCGGGAACGTGATTTTCTCAACAAATAAGATCCAAGAGACTTGGACCCTCCTTCAAGAAAGGAGGGAGGCGGTGACGAGGGTGGAGGGCGCGCCCCCCTAGGGCACGCCCCCTGCCTCGTGGGCCCCCTTTGCTCCACCGACGTACTCCTTCCTCCTATATATACCTACGTACCCCCAAACGATCAGATACGGAGCCAAAAACCTAATTCCACCGCCGCAACCTTCTGTACCCACGAGATCCCATCTTGGGGCCTGTTCCGGAGCTCCGGCGGAGAGGGCATCCACCACGGAGGGCTTCTATATCATCATAGCCCCTCCGATGAAGTGTGAGTAGTTTACCTCGGACCTTCGGGTCCATAGTTAGTAGCTAGATGGATTCTTCTCTCTTTTTGGATCTCAATACAATGTTCTCCCCCTCTCTCATGGAGATCTATCCGATGTAATCTTCTTTTTGCGGTGCGTTTGTGTCACACCCTGATTTTCATGCCACAACACTTAAGCTAATAAATCATGATAAAATGTGGTTTGACAAAAACTTTTGAGTGTTTTGGACTTTGCTTGATTTGATTTTTGTGTGTTGTTTGCAAGTGCTCTAAAAATTAAATCAATCCTCCAACTCTTATACTACTTCTCCTTGATCCAAAACCTTTTCCCAATGATCATGCCATGTGTATAGAGCAATATAGTATTTTCTTACAAAAATAATTTGGCCAAATAGTATTTTCAAAAATTAGTTTTCCAAAAACCCCTTGATTGAGGTTTGCACTGCAAGTACTTAATTAAGGGCAGTAAAAATCTTTCCAAAACTATTTTTGACTCCTACTAGATATAGGTTACCCAGAAACCACAAAAATATAATTTTAAAAGTTATTTTCCTATTTTATTTAAAGTCTTTTTCTTAAGGCTAGAAATGGTCTTAAATAGGTTAAAATTATTTTAAAGCTTTAGAAATATTTGAGAAAAATTAGGGAGACTCAATGGACATATATTTTCCATATATATGAGTTTCAACACATGGTCATGATCAAAATATTGGACAAAACCTCCCAAAACCATTTCTGCTCATTTCAAGGATTTGAAATATTTCTACAGGAAATATTTTCATAACAATACAAGAAAATTCTAACATGTCACATATGACATTTTGGATGATCTTGCCAAGTACCATGTCATGGAGAATAGTATAACCCCATGAAACCCTCTCAAAACCACTTCTGTCCTTTTTCAAGTTTGAACATTTTTGCACTGCCAAACATGTCCAAATGCTCTCAAACTTGGTGCACATGCTCAAAAGGTGTAATAATGCATCTAGACCAAATGGCACAAGTTGGAGAGAAATTTATATTGATCAAAGTACCCCAAAATCCTCTGTGACCAGAATCAAATTTGAACAAGTTTGTACTACCAACTTTCTCTCCTTGACCCCCTTTTTTGTGAGCATGTTCACATGACCAACTGAGGCCACTACACCAAGTGGTGCATCAAGGAGAATTGATTTGCATGACTAAATCTTGGTAAAGCCATTTCTGCTAAATTCTAGGGTTTACAAAAGTTGCATTGGCAACTTTGCCCAAATAAGCTCCAAATTGGTGGAAGGCCCTAACTATATGTGTCAATTCACCATGTGGAGTCCCATGGCAATTGGAAATCATTTGCTTGCCAAAACCATTATCAAAGACCTTCTGCCATTTTTCCAAAAACACCATTTTGACACCTTCCACTAATCTCCTTGAGCTCAACTTTTTACCACAGCTCCTCCTAGTCTTCTCCTATCTCCAGTGACTCTTCCCTGGCCTCAGCTCAATGATTGAGGGGGTGAAACACCACCATTTACCCCTCTGGATAGCACCTTCCTCTCTATTTCTCACCTCCCTCCTCACTCCATTGGTTCCACAAGGCATCCAAGGCTTCCCCCTACTATCCTAATACCTCCTGGCACTACTGGACACAAGTGGCCGCGCCCACTTCCCCCTTTTTATGCCATGGCATGCCATAGACGTGCTCCAGAGCACGCTACGGTGCACCCACGCACTGTAGCCGCTCTCTGCCCGAGCCACCGGACCACCTAGGGCCTCCCCCTTGCGCCAGTCGAGGTGCCTCGACGTCCGCAACACGCCACACCCCTGGCCCCCTCCTCCTTCTCCCTCCTGCTGCCTCCTTTCGCACGCGCACCGGCCGCCCGAGGGCTCCAATGGGAAGCCTCACACACGCGATGCCTTTGACCCGTCCCCGCTCCCCCTTTCCTCCTCCCCTGACTTGGACCACGCCCACGAGCGCCGCAGACAACCCCGAGCCTTCTCCCGTGGCCACCGCGGCCATTCCCGCGGGTGCCCTTAGGCCGCGTCCACGGTGAGTTGTGGCCTCGCCATATAAGGCCGCCCCTGACCTTCTCTCGTCTCCAACTGCTCTATCTCTCCCTCCCGTGCACCCCGGACCAACCCACTCCTCCTCCCGTGCCTTCTCCCTCCTCCTCTGCCGCCATTGCCGCCTCGGACCCCCGCTCAAATTCGAGCCGCCTTCCTCCTCTGAACCGGTCCATGGCACCCCCAAGCCTCCACGAACCTCCCCAACACCCTAGGACCCCTCCTCCGCAGCCAAAGCGGGCGCCACCAACAAGCCCGCCGCCGCCATCCGCTGGACCCGAATCCCTGCTCAACTCCGAGCATCGACGTGTGTGTGCAGCACATGGACAGGTGCGCCTCGTCGCGCTGAGTCCGCCGGTGTGCCGGGCGCCGCCGGAGGTGGCCCGTGCTGCCCGGGAGAGCGCCGACGCCCACTCGGCCTCCCCTCCCCTACCTCTGCTCTGTTTGAGCGGGAGGTAGGCGATGGCCTGAGCGCTGGGCCCCGCGCGTCAGCGACCCAGCGGCTGGGGCTCGCCGTTTAAGTGGAGACGGGCCGGGAGAAATGCGCCTCCGACGTCACCCTCCTCACCCGCGCGGCTGAGCCAGTGGGCCGGCCCACTGCTAAACTGCGCCCAGTACGCTGGATAAGGGTAAAGCCCTTTTTCCTTTCCTTTTTCTTTTCTAGATAGCTTAAAAACTCTCTAGAGAATTCAAATAGTGTCCAAATTCGATGAATCCAATTTCTACTGACTCCATAAATCAAGTCCTAATTAATGGGCCACAGTGGACATTTTTGTTGTTCTTAGTTTTCACTAGACACTTAAAAAAGGGTCATTTATCCACATAAGTCCACTTCAAAAATCCATATTATATTCATTTCAACTCCAATTCCACTGAAACCAACTCCTAGATTCTTCTAAAATCATGTTTTGTTAAATGGGTGCCTTTGCTAATTCTCAAAAATATGTTTCTGTACACTTCTTGCAATTCCATAAACCCCTTGATTCCATCATATCGAAATGTTTAGAAATATCCACTTACCCAATTCCAATGAAATCACTTTGGTCATTCCTCATATGACCAGAGGTATCTTAGAAAACTCCAACTCACATTTTTAGAGCACTTTTATTTTTGCCTTGTCGTGTTGCTTATTATGGTTGTTTCGACGATAGTTGACGAAGTAAATGAAACGCTTGGAGTTGGACCAGAGATATTTGAAGACCTCGAAGACTTTGTTAAAACAGGCAAGCAGCCCTTTGACCATGTGTATGAAACCCTTTTTATGCATGTAATATAGCACTTTATTGTTGTTGCAACGGAATCATGATGAGGTGGTAGCCACTTTGATGGATTGCCTCCGTTACTTCCTCGTTGATACTCGCATTGTGCATGACCCTACCTACTTATGAGGGTTATGCCGATGGGGGTAGATAGGATGCTAAAGTAGTGCTACGTTAAAAGGGACGGGAATATGCATGGTGATGGAGACAAAGTATTTTCAAAGGACTTTTCAAAAACCTCGTCGGGTGCCACTTATGCCCGAGGGAGATGATGAGTTGGGTAGCCACTTGATGACGAAGTGGTGTACCGAGGCAAGTGTGTGTGTTGTTTTCAAAAACGGATTGGTTTAAGTTGCGACCGTTATTCCAACCTTACATGCGCAACCACCCTACCCTTATATGGGAAAGGGCATTATTGATTACCTAGGCCGGTACTAGCTTGGAGCCCGCATTACTAGTGACGGGGGAGAGTTGGTGCTCTCTCTCGGGACGGGGTCATGCCAGGTAGGGCGGCCATGGCTGTTTTCACAGGGCACCGGATACACCGTTGTGTCCCCTCTCGGATGTTACGATCTCGAGTGAGTCTCGTATGATGTACATCGTGAGGATACGGAACAACAAGTGGACTCCATGTTAGTGTCGTCTAGGGTAAGATTGTGATCGGGTGCTTACCCCGGGTACTTGAGGTACAGCGGGTCGTGGATGACACGGAAGTTCCCCGGATCTTGTGGGTAAAGTGTGCAACCTCTACAGAGTGTAAAACTATTCGAATAGCCGTGTCCACGGTCAAGGACAGTTGGGTAACCGCTCTTAGGCTACGTCCACTTATTTTCAACCAGTGTGTGTGTCGGAAGAACTACTTGGGCCAAGTCAAGGACTTGACATGATTGAGTTGGGTTGGTGCCCACTCAATTTATGTTGACATCTGTAACCTGTCCTCACGGTTACTTGAATTCTCCTGATGCACGTCTTACAAGTTGTTGAACATGTGATTGCACTCAAAACTAGCTTTCTGCAAAAATTTACCTATATCATGCATAGTTGTATCTTGAGCCAAAACATGGGTTGCTTGCGAGTACATTCAAAGTACTCATTGGCTTGCCACTGGTTATTTTATTGGCCAGGCATGAAAGAACATGATATGATGAAGAATACTTTGTGACGAACATGCGAGCTAGGACGCTTCCCAGTCAGAATGCCTGTAGGGTTAAGGCAGATGGCATGGGCCCAAGTTATCGACGAAGATTTCCGCTGCAATGTTATACTCAGGACTTGACCATAATGGTCCTACTTGTGTAATACAGTATGTATGGATGTAAGACTCTTGTTATTCAGCTTATGTGTGTTCAGTGAGCATTGATCTCTCGGATCACTATACACGTGCATTCGGTGATCACGACTTATGAGTCGGGGTCCCCACAGAGCTGGTATCAGAGCCATCCTGACTGTAGGAAGCCTTAGTTAGCATGGTCGTTAGTTAGGGTAAAACTATTTCCAAAACTACTACTAGTTTTCAAAACTATCTATACTTCTCTTCCCTTCTCAGTTTTTCAAAAACTAAGGTATACTTCCCTTATTGATCTCTTCCCCTTCAAAACCTTTGGTCGCTAGAACCCTTATGCCCCTGACCACTGGGTTCCTTGTAATCCTCGTGGATAATCTAGAAAGAGTATGCCTTGCCAGACATTCACCCACATCTCCTGAACACAAGATTGGCGAAATCACAACAAGACGATACCAACAGAAGATACATCCTCGAGGGATGAGGACCTGAAGGCCCAGGAGATGGTGACACCCTTGACACTGCCCCAAGATGATGCAACCTTAGCCTATGATGATCAGGGCATAGGATATGCAAGATCATGATATACATCGCTAATAGGGTAACCCTGTCACTACCGTTGTTGTATCGTCGACCACTGGTGGATGAGAACCTCGCCATTTTGTCCGCCTCACTATAGTGAGCAGGAAAATGGTTCTCATCATCCCCCGCTCTTGGTGTCGATGTTTTCATCAATGTAACCGACATGTTGGACCTCTACTATGCCTTGTTAATGTCATTGCATAAAGGATTACCTACCTGGTACCATCGACGCCTTAGAAGACAAAACGGCATCGTCATGATTAAGAAGACAACAGAAGACCGAATCAATGCCAGTTACAAGGAGCCACCTTCACCCCATCACTTCAAAAGACAATAAGTTGTTGAAGAATCTTCAGGCTCAACCTGGATCGTTTCATCAAACAACTACAAGAGACGTAGCAACACCTGAGGAAAACTCAGAAGACTGCACGAGGCTCAAGGCACGATTACTGAGTCCGAGAACCCCTAGGGTAGGATGAGTCGTGTACCCCCTATGCGCAGTCGAGTCCGTATAATGATTCAAATAGAACCATGATTGTGTGTTGCTTGTTCTTATTTGTTTGTGTTTTGATAGAAGTCGCACTTTTGCCCTAGGCAACAAGTATGTGACTATATCACCTGCCTTATTTTGTTGTTTGTGTTTAGCCCTTTTTGGCACTTGTTTGTTTGCACCTGCACTATAGAACCCCCTTTAGGCATTCCCCTCCTCTATGCTACTTCTCCCTCTCATCTCTCTCATCAACTGAAGGCTAGCAAGACAAGATGCACCAAGAATTCCACCTCGGCAGCCAACTAGCACTGAAGAACTTTTCTACAGCCTCCTCGACCAAGTAAAACTGCGTAGAGTTATGTTTAACCCCCCCAGACTCGAAACCCATTCCTAGACCCTTCAAGACTTCACAAGATACCTCAGCACGAGTCCTTAACCATGTGCTTAACCCATAGAATTGCAAGAGAACCAGCTAAGCCTCTATAAACCTCGCACAACACTGGGTTCATTATGGACATAGTGAACGAGCACATTATCATCCTAATATAGCACAAGAACTGACGATGCCATAGGGAAGACCAGTTTGAGGATATAGGAGCAGAGGACAAATGACTTGAGGAATTATATGAGACTATTTGGTGGATTATGAGGTTTTCATGTTGGTAGATGAGCGTGGCTGGATCATGATTATAGAGTAGCATAGCTTTCCCCTGGATAAATTGGATTTTGTAGGAAAATTATATCGCAAGGTGAAATTCTTGGAAGTATAAGGTTTTGACTTAGCCAGGGGATATTGATAGGAGATGGTTGGCATTACAATAAGGACTTGGGATAAACATATAGGAATTCCCGTTGGACATGAGATTTGGATTTAAGTAGGTGATTCTAGTTGAATATAGGTGCTGAGTAAGTCTACATGGTTCGGAGTAAATTGGATTTAGACTGATGATCTCGATCATGATACCATGTTTCTTGGAGGACAATAAACTAGGAGATTGGATTAATTGTCGTAGTTGATATAAGCTTGACCTTGGAGATTACTTGACCATGATAATGGAAATTTGTGGACTTACTATAGTAGAGACAACCCTTTCAAGTATTTGGGATTATAGGACATTAGAAGATCATGTGAAACACCATAAACATTGGATTTGTAGAATTAAATGGATTATGCAGCGATTAATGGAAGTTAATGGGCTATTGGAGTTGATTCATAGGAAGGAAACAAGATCTTGGAGTGGCTTACGACGTGTTTCCTTAGGATAGAGATGCTTTATCATGGACCTTGGATCAATAGACTGAGCACTTGGATTGTGGTGATTAAAGCATAGCAGCTTATATGCTCTACCCATGGATTTTAGGGGTAGCCGTACATACAAGTTTGGGGATTGTAGACATATATGATTTTGTTAGACCTCCTCTTGGGAGTCATGAGGATACGAATAGCATGTGTGATGATTGGAGCTGGCCTACAAGAGTTGATGCTTTCGACGGTATAAGGCTATTTGTTTAAAGGACTAGATAGAACAATTGGCATCTCAGGAACCGTGCTTAAGGATAAGGTGACAAACGTTTGCTCGCACACTAAGAATCCTTGAAACCCTTAAGCCCCACCAAGCCACGATATGGTAGGAATCACAACCATGGGCTTTGGCTCTAGGACAAGGAAACCTTGGCCAATACCCAACCATGACCACCAATACCCCAACCTATACCCTATGTACCCCATGGGCAAGTCTTCACGGAGTACTCGGACAACTTAGTTGCCATCTTTGTTTGGTGATATACTTGCCTACCCGAAGACGGAAGAAGAACCGTTCAGCCGGTTAGGGAACATCTGAAGACCGCCATGTCAAGGAGGAAGAACTATACCAACCATCATCGTCAAGAAGTGAACTTCCTTGTCAAAGACGGTGCATATCCACAAACCACTCCTCTTAAGGGAACCAAGCATTTTCATGACAAGGAAACCCATGCCAAGATTCATCGGCCCTCTTCGAGATCACTCCAAGATTCAACAACCCCCTTTTGGATCACCACAAGACGAAGAATAGATGACTACCAGTTAGAGTTACCGCCTGAGTTACCCACTGTGCACAGCGTTTTCCACGCGACACACCCCCGAAAGTGTTTCCAACTTCCTAACTAGCCCGGTCTCAACAAGGACATCGATCACCGAGCCATCGACCTCCAGCCCAATATGACATGCGCGAGAGACCCCAATTGCAATCTGAATCAAGCAGGACGACAAACACAAAGCCATGCCATCAAGTACTTCAAGGTTCAATGGAGCACCAAACGGAAGCAGAAGCAGTATGAGGACGTGAAGACTACCCCAAATCCAAGTTTCTGTATTCCTTCCCGCGCCTAGTCTGGGAATCTCGGGGACGAGATTCTTGTAAGTGGGTAGGTCTGTCACACCCTGATTTTCATGCCACAACACTTAAGCTAATAAATCATTATAAAATGTGGTTTGACAAAAACTTTTGAGTGTTTTGGACTTTGCTTGATTTGATTTTTGTGTGTTGTTTGCAACTGCTCTAAACATCAAATAAATCCTCCAACTCTTATACTCCTTCTCCTTGATCCAAAACCTTTTCCCAAGGATCATGCCATGTGTATAGAGCAATATAGTATTTTCTTACAAAAATAATTTGGCCAAATAGTATTTTCAAAAATAAGTTTTCCAAAAACCCCTTGATTGAGGTTTGCACTGCAAGTACTTAATTAAGGGCAGTAAAAATCTTTCCAAAACTATTTTTGACTCCTATTAGATATAGGTTACCCAGAAACCACAAAAATATATTTTTAAAAGTTATTTTCCTATTTTATTTAAAGGTTTTTTCTTAAGGACAGAAATGGACTTAAATAGGTTAAAATTATTTTAAAGCTTTAGAAATATTTGAGAAAAATGAGGGAGACTCAATGGACATGTAGTTTCCATATATATGAGTTTCAACACATGGTCATGATCAAAATATTGGACAAAACCTCCCAAAACCATTTCTGCTCATTTCAAGGATTTGAAATATTTCTACAGGAAATATTTTCATAAAACTCCAAGAAAATTCTAACATGTCACATATGACATTTTTGATGATCTTGCCAAGTACCATGTCATGGAGAATAGTATAACCCCATGAAACCCTCTCAAAACCACTTCTATCCTTTTTCAAGTTTGAACATTTTTGCACTGTCAAACATGTCCAAATGCTCTCAAACTTGGTGCACATGCTCAAAAGGTGTAATAATGCATCTAGACCAAATGGCACAAGTTGGAGAGAATTTTATCTTGATCAAAGTACCCCAAAACCCTCTGTGACCAGAATCAAATTTGAACAAGTTTGTAATACCAACTTTCTCTCCTAGACCCCAATTTTTGTGAGCATGTTCACATGACCAAATGAGGCCACTACACCAAGTGGTGCATCAAGGAGAATTGATTTGCATGACTAAATCTTGGTAAAGCCATTTCTGCTAAATTCTAGGGTTTACAAAAGTTGCATTGGCAACTTTGCCCAAATAAGCTCCAAGTTGGTGGAAGGCCCTAATTATATGTGTCAATTCACCCTGTGGAGTCCCATGGCAATTGGAAATCATTTGCTTGCCAAAACCATTATCAAACACCTTCTGCCATTTTTCCAAAAACACCATTTTGACCCCTTCCACTAATCTCCTTGAGCTCAACTTTTTACCACAGCTCCTCCTAGTCTTCTCATATCTCCAGTGACTCTTCCCTGGCCTCAGCTCAATGATTGAGGGGTGAAACACCACCATTTACCCCTCTGGATAGCACCTTCCTCTCTCTTTCTCACCTCCGTCCTCACTCCATTGGTTCCACAAGGCATCCAAGGCTTCCCCCTACTATCCTAATACCTCCTGGCACTACTGGACACAAGTGGCTGCGCCCACTTCCCCCTTTTTATGCCATGGCATGCCATAGACGTGCTCCAGAGCGCGCTACAATGCACCCACACACTATAGCCGCTCTTTGCCCGAGCCACCGGACCACCTAGGGCCTCCCCCTTGCGCCATTCGAGGTGCCTCGACGTCCGCAACACGCCACGCCCCTGGCCCCCTCCTCCTTCTCCCTCCTGCTGCCTCCTTTCGCACGCGCACCGGCCGCCCGAGGGCTCCAATGGGCAGCCTCACACGCGCGATGCCTCTGACCCGTCCCCGCTCCCCCTTTCCTCCTCCCCCGACATGGACCACGCCCACGAGCGCCGCAGACAACCCCGAGCCTCCTCCCGTGGCCACCGCGGCCATTCCTGCGGGTGCCCGTAGGCTGCGTCCACGGTGAGTGTGGCCTCGCCATATAAGGCCGCCCCTGACCTTCTCTCGTCTCCAACTGCTCTCTCTCTCTCTCCCTCCCGTGCACCCCGGACCAACCCACTCCTCCTCCCTTGCCTTCTCCCTCCTCCTCTGCCGCCATTGCCGCCTCGGACCCCCGCTCAAATTCGAGCCGCCCCGGCCTCCCTTCCTCCTCTGAACCGGTCCGTGGCACCCCCAAGCCTCCACGAACCTCCCCAACACCCTAGGACCCCTCCACCGCAGCCAAAGCGGGTGCCACCACCAAGCCCGCCGCCGCCATCCGCTGGACCCGAAGCCCTGCTCAACTCCGAGCATCGGCGTGTGTGTGCAGCACATGGACAGGTGCGCCTCGTCGCGCTGAGTCCGCCGGTGTGCCGGGCGCCGCCGGAGGTGGCCCGTGCTGCCCGGGAGAGCGCCGGCGCCCACTTGGCCTCCCCTCCCCTACCTCTGCTCTGTTCGAGCGGGAGGTAGGCGATGGCCTGAGCGCTGGGCCCCGCGCGTCAGCGACCCAGCGGCTGGGGCTCGCCGTTTAAGTGGAGACGGGCCGGGAGAAATGCGCCTCTGACGTCACCCTCCTCACCCGCGCGGCTGAGCCATTGGGCCGGCCCACTGCTAAACTGCGCCCAGTATGCTGGATAAGGGTAAAACCCTTTTTCCTTTCCTTTTTCTTTTCTAGATAGCTTCAAAACTCTCTAGAGAATTCAAATAGTGTCCAAATTCGATGAATCAAATTTCTACTGACTCCATAAATCAAGTCCTAATTAATGGGCCACAATGGACATTTTTGTTGTTCTTGGTTTTCACTGGACACTTAAAAAAGGGTCATTTATCCACATAAGTCCACTTCAAAAATCCATATTATATTCATTTCAACTCCAATTCCAGTGAAACCAACTCCTAGATTCTTCTAACATCATGTTTTGTTAAAAGGGTGCCTTTGCTCATTTTTCAAAAATATGTTTCTGTACACTTCTTGCAATTCCATAAACCCCTTGATTCGATCATATCGAAATGTTTAGAAATATCCAATTACCCGATTCCAATGAAATCACTTTGGTCATTCCTCATATGACCAGAGGTATCCTAGAAAAGTCCAACTCACATTTTTAGAGCACTTTTATTTTTGCCTTGTCGTGTTGCTTATTATGGTTGTTTCGACGATAGTTGACGAAGTAAATGAAACGCTCGGAGTTGGACCAGAGATATTTGAAGACCTCGAAGACTTTGTTAAAACAGGCAAGCAACCCTTTGACCATGTCTATGAAACCCTTTTTATGCGTGTCATATCGCACTTTATTGTTGTTGCAACGGAATCATGATGAGGTGGGAGCCACTTTGATGGACTGCCTCCGTTACTTCCTCGTTGATACTTGCATTGTGCTACGCAAAAAGGGACGGGAATATGCATGGTGATGGAGACAAAGTATTTTCAAAGGACTTTTCAAAAACCCCGTCGGGTGCCACTTATGCCCAAGGGAGATGATGAGTTGGGTAGCCACTTGATGACGAAGTGGTGTACCGAGGCAAGTGTTTTTTTTCAGAAACGAATTGGTTTAAGTTGCGACCGTTATTCCAACCTTACATGCACAACCACTCTACCCTTATATGGGAAAGGGCATTATTGATTACCTAGGCCGATACTAGCTTGGAGCCCGCATTACTAGTGACGGGGGAGAGTTGGTCCTCTCTCTCGGGACGGGGTCGTGCCAGGTAGGGCGGCCATGATTGTTTTCACAGGGCACCGGATACACCGTTGTGCCCCCTCTCGGATGTTACGATCTCGAGTGAGTCTCGTATGATGTACATCATGAGGATACGGAACAACGAGTGGACTCCATGTTAGTGTCGTCTAGGGAAAGATAGTGATCGGGTGCTTACCCCGGGTACTTGAGGTACCGCGGGTCGTGGATGACACGGAAGTTCCCCGGATCTTGTGGGTAAAGTGTGCAACCTCTGCAGAGTGTAAAACTATTCGAATAGCCGTGTCCACGGTCAAGGACAGTTGGGTAACCGCTCTTGGGCTACGTCCACTTGTTTTCAACCAGTGTGTGTGTGTGGGAAGAACTACTTGGGCCAAGTCAAGGACTTGACATGATTGAGTTGGGTTGGTGCCCACTCAATTTATGTTGACATCTGTAACCTGTCCTCATGGTTACTTGAATTCTCCTGATGCACGTCTTACAAGTTGTTGAACATGTCATTGCACTCAACACTAGCTTTCTGCAAAAATTTACCTATATCATGCATAGTTGTATCTTGAGCCAAAACATGGGTTGCTTGCGAGTACATTCAAAGTACTCATTGGCTTGCCACTGGTTATTTTATTGGCCAGGCATGAAAGAACAGGATATGATGAAGAATACTTTGTGACGAACATGCGAGCTAGGACGCTTCCCAGTCACATTGCCTGTAGGGTTAAGGCAGATGGCATGGGTCCAAGTTATCGATGAAGATTTCTGCTGCAATGTTATACTCAAGACTTGACCATAATGGTCCTACTTGTGTAATACGGTATGTATGGATGTAAGACTCTTGTTATTCAGCTTCTGTGTGTTCAATGAGCATTGATCTCTGGGATCACTGTACACGTGCATTCGGTGATCACGACTTATGAGTCGGGGTCCCCACAGTTTGTTGAGACCGATGAATTGTGGGTTTATGATCAAGTCTATCTATGAACAATATTTGAATCTTCTCTGAATTCTTTTATGTGTGATTGGTTATCTTTGCAAGTCTCTTTGAATTATCAGTTTGGTTTGGCCTACTAGATTGGTTCTTCTTGCAATGGGAGAAGTGCTTAGCTTTGGGTTCAATTTGCGGTCTCCTTTCCCAGTGACAGTAGGGGCAGCAAGGCACGTATTGTATTATTGCCATCAAGGATAACAAGATGGGGTTTTTATCATATTGCATGAAACTATCCCTCTACATCATGTCATCTTGCTTAAGGCGTTACTCTGTTTTTAACTTAATACTCTAGATGCATGCTGGATAGCGGTCGATGAGTGGAGTAATAGTAGTAGATGCAGGCATGAGTCGGTCTACTTGTCTCGGACGTGATGCCTATATACTTGATCATACCTAGATATTCTCATAACTATGCTCAATTCTGTTAATTGCTCAACAGTAATTTGTTCACCCACCGTAGAATACTTATGCTCTTGAGAGAAGCCACTAGTGAAATCTATGGCCCCCGGGTCTATTCTCATCATATCAATCTCCAATCACTTTATTGTTGCTTTGCTTTTTTACTCTACCTTTTATTTTACTTTGCATATTTATATCAAAAATACCAAAAATACTATCTATCATCTCTATCAGATCCCACTCTCGCCAGTGGCCATGAAGGGATTGACAATCCCTAAACGCGTTGGTTGCGTTGAGCTATTTGTTTTGTGTAGGTACAAGGGACTCGCACGTAGCCTCCTACTGGATTGATACCTTGGTTCTCAAAAACTGAGGGAAATACTTACTCTACTCTACTGCATCACCCTTTCCTCTTCAAGGAAATCCAATGCAGTGCTCAAGAGGTAGCACCCTCTAACACTTCTTCAGCACTACGCACAAAGGGATATGGAAGTTGCTTTTCCGGAAACGAAAACAGTGGTCGGACACCACCGAGGACATCGGCCTCGACTGCAACCATCCGGATTCCCAGGTAAGCCCTCAACTCCCGAATACTTTAAGCATGCCGAAATACGTTACTGAGCAAACTACCGTTTCTCAGGGCTGGGTAAAGAAAGCGGAGCAAATAAGGTGTTCGTCCTCCTTCCTCGAAGACCCAGCGGATCCCGTACTAACAAGGATGTTGGCCCCGGCACCATACCAGATACCTATGAAGGAGGACAAGGCGGAAAGCGAGAAGGCCAAGGGCGGACCCCATCCTGAATGTATATCAAACATTGTGTCCGAGGGAATCAGAATTCCATCGTCCGGGGACAAAAGTGAAGGAGGAGTCAACGTCTCTCCGTCCCATGGAAAGAGAAGTGCTGCCTCCGAAGACTAGGAGGGAAAGGCTCCTAAGCCAGGCAAAGTACCCTAGTCGGGCGGCTCGGGCTTGAAGGATGACGTATTCGCACAGTCCCATGATGAGGACAAGCCTCTAGCCAAGTCGTGAGTGACCAAGGGTGCTTTTTTAAACATATCCTGTTCCTTTCTTGTTACCAGGGTAACATCTAGAATATATGTTTTTGCAGCTCGACAGATAGTCTTCTTCACCAATACTCATCCTTGGGAGATCTTCTTCCATAGATGATGGAAAGCGAGACACCTCCTCCGGTCTCCTCACCCAATAAGGTGGACGACTTTGAGGTGTCGGCCTGGAGGGTCTCCCCTGATCAAGTGGTGCGAGGGGTGATGAAGACCCTACCCGAAGGCGATACTTAGGTAGCCCAGGATCTGGGGGCCAACAATGAAGGCCCGGACTATCCGGTCTACAGCCGGAGACGACTCTGGGGACAGATACACGGATCCCTTCAAAGGGAGGCCGCATTCCTACAGCAGCTTCCGTAGGTCCAGAAGCGCCAGATATATTGACGAGCATGTTGCGACAGGCGTCCGTCTCGGGGGAACATCGTACGTTGATGGGTATGCTCGTTAAAAAGGTTCGGTCTGCGAAAAGCAGATTGAACGAAGCCTGCATGAGCCTGCTAAGAGGCTTCGAGGTTTGTACTGAAAAAATCTTTGGGTGTGTCTTATTCACGAACTGTGCCTGTGTATAGGTAGTAGCCCCTAAGACTCTGATTGGCCTCCCAAGGGGGCTGGGGGGGCGATCAGAGGGTCAAGAAGATATGCCGAGGACATAATGATTAATTGAAACACAGGCTGTTACCCCCCTAGCGACGGCCCGGACTATGACCTTAATGACGACCTTGCGCTTATTAACAGATGGCTTGACGAGGTGCAAGGTATTTCTCGGGGGTTGTCATTACATGCACATGACTGTATTTGATCATGATGCTAAGAATTGCGATATGCATAACTAGAGATGGAGCCGACGCGGTCGAGATCCTTCGGGCTGAGCTGGCCTGTGCTAAAGAGCAGGCCCGGATTAATAATGCGGCTGCCGAGAAGGCCTCTGCCAAGTCAAAGGTCGAACAGGCTGCTCGGCGCCAATGCGAGGAGAGAATATCCGCGATGACGCGTGAGTTAAAGGACGCCGCTAGCCGCTGTGAAGACCTCGAGAAGGATAATAAAGCCAAAATGGCTAGTCTTCATAAGGCCTTGCAAGAGGCGAAAGAGGCGCGGTCCGAATCTAGAGCGGCCCGGGAGGAGATCCGACAAGCTGGGGAGATCGCGGCTGGTAAGCCCTTTTTATTGCAAACTAAGTTCGGCGATCCGAATTATGCTCCACTTAATCAGGTGTGGAGTTCTCCAGACGCGTTATTGGACCTGCCGAAGAGTGCTTCCGATGCGGCGCAGTTTTACCAAGTGCAAGAAGGGTATGCAACAGCGAAGCTTTTCTGGTCGCAGTTCGGTGCGTCAAAACGCCCACTATTGCTGAACGAACAGATGACCCAATGGGCCGAACTCCATAGACTATCTGGTTCTGCCATGAAGGATGCCGTGGCCGGGTTGTGGCCGAGCGAGCCAATACCGGATAGTTATTTTGGCTTGGTGCGGCGACTTGCTGATGCGCTGCCGCGTATCGACGTCGTTAAGCAGTCGGCGTGTATTGAAGGTGCACAGACGGCCTTTTCCCGTGTCAAGTGATACGTCTCCAACGTATCTATAATTTTTGATTGCTCCATGCTATATTATCTACTGTTTTGGACCATATTGGGCTTTATTTCCCACTTTTATATTACTTTTGCGACTAACCGATTAACCAAAGTGTCGGGGCGGACGGCGTCCCCCCGCGAGCACCTATGGGGCCGGAGCCCCTTTCGTTGTCCGGTGAGGGGGGCGGAGGGAGCACAGAGAGCAGATCGAGGCGGGCACACGGGCGGTTTACCCAGGTTCGGGCCGCGATGGACGCGTAAAACCCTACTCCTGCTTAGTTGTATTGAACTGGGGAGCTCGGGAGCTTGGAGAGCTAGCTGCACCGAGCGTATGGCTGTCTGGATGCCGAATCTCCGAACCCCGGGACCTCTTCTACGTTGCACACGGGCCTCCTTTTATAGCGCAAAGGGGTCACCGACAGGTGTCAACGTAAGAGAAAGGGGTAAAAGTGTAAAAGGGGTGGTAGTTGTAATAGTGCGGGAACGGTGGCGCTACAGTGCGGCACAGTGTTATCATACCTACTTCTGACGGTAGGGGACAAGGGCATTAAATGCCCGTCACGGTCGCCCGGACAGCACCGAGGCGGACCGTTAGGTGCGCCACCGTTCGCCACGATGGCGGCTGCATGCCGCCGCATGCCCCAGGCTGCGCGGTGCCTCACCACGTGCCCTCGGGGGAAGCCCCGGAGCGACACGTGGGCGGGCGAGCTGGAGCGCAGTCTTGAGGTGGCGATCTTGCCGCGGCAAGTGGCTTGCCGCGGGGGTCGTCTTCCTGTGCCTGATAGCGTGCCAGCTATCAGGCCTTGCCGGGGCGCTTGGCGCGCTACGGCGGGCTTCTCTTGTGGTGCCTGGGTTCGGCCTTCCCGACAAGCTCCTCTTGTCGGGGTCTCGATCTTCTGTCTCGTATACTTTGTTCTTGGATGGCCTTACATGGGCTCAGTCGTCCCGGCAAGCTCCTCTTGCCGGGGTCTTGTCTTCTTGGCCCGGCAAGCTCCTCTTGCCGGGGGCCTTGTCTTCTTGGCCCGGCAAGCTCCTCTTGCCGGGGGCCTTGTCTTGAATGCTTGGTCTTCTCTTGGCGCTTCCGGGGCGGGCCTTGCCGCAGGGTGCTACGACTGCCCGTGCACAAGTCTGGGGTACTAAGGTACCCCTACTTTAGTACACCGACAGGAGCCCCCGGGCCTGGGCCACACACGGTGCCGAGCGTCGTTGGGCCAGGCCCTAACGGTGCACGGGCACGCATGGCCTTGGTCGCGCTGCTCCTTAACTCCGCATCCGCCGCGCCTTCCCCAGGCGGCGCGCGCTTACCGCGGCGTCGTGGGGGCGGGGCGTGCGGGGTGAGCGTGACGTGGGTGGCGTGCGCGGGGCTGAACCGCGCAGGCGCGCGTCACGTCGCGCACGATCTCTCGATGGCAAGAATGGAGTGTCCGCCCCTTCCCCATATAAGGCAGAGGAAACGGGAGCGGCTCCCCTCCTTCGCCCTTACTGCGTCCTCTCCCTTCTCCAGAGATCCCATCTGCGCTCCGCCTCCATTTTTCCTCCGCCGCTCGCGCGCACTTGCGGAGCTACCGGATTCTTCGTCTCCCTTCCCTCGCCGCCTCCGCCATGGCCCCGAAGACTGAGAAGGCGAGGGCGGAGAAGACCAAGAAGGAGAAATCGGAGCACGCGGCGATGCTCACCTTGCTGCGGAAGCAGAACCTCGTCTTCGCGCCGAAGCTCGGCGCGCGGGAGCTCTGGAACAAGTACTACTTGTTCTGGGCCGAGGAGACCAAGGCGCATCCCCGCACCCGAGCCTATCCGGCCGCCGCCAAGGGCAACTACCCCGGCGGGTATTATTTCTTCGCAGCCTTCTTCCACTGCGGTCTTTGCCCTCCTTTTTCTGATTTCTTCTGCGACATAATGAACACCTTCGGCCTCCACCTTCTTGACTTCACTGCCAACGCCGTCCTTACGATGGCGGTTTTCGCGCATATGTGCGAAAACTATATTGGGGTGTATCCAAACGTCGCGCTTTTTAGGCACTTCTTCATCCCTAGAGTAGAGGCCGGCGCCCCCCTCGCCGGAGGGATATCTTGGGTCTTCCGCCTGAACAAGAAGGATTCCTACTTGCCGGGGGAGCTCCGCGGCAAATGGGAGGAGTGGCGCGCCGACTGGTGCTGGGTCGTCGAGGACCAGCCGCAACCTTTCACCGCGCCGCGCACAACACCTATTATGCGCGGCAAGGATTGGAGCGAGCTGGATTCGGACGACGGCAAGCTCAACGCCGCCCTCATCAGGATTCTCCGTCTTCGGACAGCGAGGCTGTCCGTCGGAGAGGTGGGCGCAGACTTCCTCCGCCGCCGCATCGCCCCTCTTCAAGATAGGAAGAGGCCAGCCTGGGAGTATAGCAACGCGGCGGACATAATGAGGCTGCGCCCCGGGCTCAACTTCAACTTCACGTCGGTGGAGCTGAAGGGGATGGTCCGGGAGCTATTCAAGCATGACCCGGCCCACCCAGAGTGGTTCAGGGAGCCCCGGGGAGTTGTGCCTCTTTGCAACAGCTCGGCCCGGGATTCCCTTCGCGCCATGATGCCCGCGTGCGACTCGCACGGCGTCGACCGCACGTGGATTCCGCCCAGGCCAGACGTCATCTTGAACTTCTTCGACAACCTGGCGGAGGTGGCGAAGAAGAAGGACGAGGCCCAGGGGCTGACGCGGGACACCACCGCGCGAGAGGCAGCATGCATAGCTTCTTGGGCTGAAGAGGCCACCGCAGCCGCAGCGGCCGGGGAGTTCGGCTTCTCGCCCGAAGAGGCGGAGGCCGCGGAGGCGTCCCGCCAAGCGGAGGTGGCGGAGATCTGCGGACTGCTGAAGCTGCCCCCCGACGAGCTCGCCGGGGTTCCCTCTCTGAGGCACTCCGGGATCCAGGGGATCTTGATCGAGGCCGCGGCGAGGGCCACCACCGCCGGAGGACAAGGAGCCACAGCGCAGGACGCTGGGTCCAGCGGGCTCGCCGGGGTGGAGGAGGAGGACGGTGGTGACGACGACTCCGACGGATCCTTGGAGCTCTACGCCGATGACCTTCCCTCAGCGTCGGAGACCTCCTCGTCCCGTGTAAGCCCCCGGCGCTCTCCAGCGAAGCGTCTCCGCAGGACGGCGATGGGGGCAAAGGCGCCGGCCTCCCGGCAACAACCACCCCGCCAAGCGGCACGAGCCTCCCGGGGGAGCCAGGTTGCGACGAGGGCGCCCGGCGCGTCAGCTACGTCAGGGGCGCCCCGTGAGGCAGCGCCGCACGGAAAGGAGCCCTTGGAGGGTGGAGCGGCGGCTCCGCCCGCTCCCCGGGCCCCGGCAACCGTCGGGACCGCCAAGCGCCCGAGGGAGACCCCGCTGCCCGCTCCCCGCGTGGCCGCGCGTCAGGTGGAGTTTGATTTCTCCGCCCTGAGCGACGGCGACGACGAGGACGAACGGGAGTAAGAGCTTTTGAGGTTTCGCATCTTCATGGACTTGGCCTTGACTGTCGCAGGCTCTGATCTTGTTTCTCGTCTTAACTTCAGGACCTTGGCGGAGCGAGCGGCGAAGAAAGCCAAGGCGCCCGCGGTCGAGGTTGTGGGCGACTCGCCCACCGCGGCAACTGGGGGCGTGCCGGAGCCCAGCCCGCCGGATCCGAGCGCTGCTCCGAGGGGCGGCCCTCAGCGTAGCCCCCAGCGCGGCCCCCAGCGTAAGTCTGGGTTCCGTACTTTCGCTCGTCGGGCGCGTTTGAGGGATCGTCCCTGCGCTGGTATCTTGATAATACTGTCTCGTGTAGAGGTGGAGCCGCAGCCGCAGGAGCGGCCAGAAGCCGCCCCCGAGGAGCCGCGGGCCCCGCCGTCCCCGCCAAGGCCGAGTTCTCCGGTAAAGGGGAGCACCCCGCCAAGGGCGAGCACTCCGCCGAGGGCGAGTACCCCGCCAGGGGGGGGGGGGGTAGCCCGGCGAGGGTGGTGACCCCGCCAAGGCAGAGCTCCCCGGCGAGGGAACCCGCCGCTGATGACGTCTGCCAAGGTAAGCTCTGTGACTTAGTCATCTTGGGTTCGTCTTTTCCTTTTGGATGTTTGCTTGAATTTCTTTTGCTCTCTGTTCTCCTTCTTCTAGATTCCCCTCCCCCCGAGCAGATGGAGACGGAGGTCATCATCATCGAGGAGGAGGAGGGCGCGCGCGGCGGCAGCGGCGACGCCCCTGTCGCCGAGGACGCGGCGGAAGCTGCCGAGTCATCCGCGCAGGAGACCGCCCCAGCGTCGGCCGCAACGGCCGGGGGGGGGGGGGAACGGCGGTCGCACTGCCGACCCGGAGGCAGCAGGAGCATCAGGTGCTGCGCCGGCCGCCGACCCCTCCGCCGAAAAGGAGCGGGCGGGCCATTACCTTGAAGCCCCCAATGGCATCTTCATCCAGGTGCCATGGGGCTCTTCTGCGCGGGCCCCCGCGGAGGGCGAGGCCCTTGATGGGGAGGTCCTCGCCTCCGCGGGCCTGAAGATTGTCGAGGCGCCCGGCGGGGCCGAAGAGCCCGAGGAGGAGAAGCTGCTTCGCCGGCTCCTGGCCCTTTACCGGGCTCGGCAGGCGAAGCTTGCTTCCCGGGAGGCCCTCGCTGCGGAGGCCGCCGTCGAGATGGAGAAGCGTGCGACGGAGCTCCGCGCCGCCAACCAAGCTGCCCTCCGCGGCATGGCGGAGGAGCGCGAGAGGCTCGCCGGGGAGTACCAGGAGTGGGTGCTGCAGAAGGCCGACGCCGAAGAGCAGCAGCGGCTCGCCGGGGAGGAGCTGTCCCGGCGAGAGGGAGCGCTTGCCCAGCTGCAGGCCAATCTCAACTCCCACGAGGAGGAACTTGCCGCTCGGGAGCGGGCCCTTGGCGAGGAGCTGAAAGAGGCGAAAGCCGCCGCGGCTGCCGCGGAGGCCGCCAGGGAGGAGCTTGCCGCCAAGGTCACGCAGCTAGAGGAGTCGTTGAAGGCGAGCGCGGAGAGGGTCGGCGCGCTCAATGCGGAGCGGGAGAAGGACGCCCACGCCAACTCCGAACTCCAGGCGCGTCTCTCCAAGCAGGGCGACGAGCTGAAGGCCGCCAAGGACTCCATCGAGGCCCTGGAGCTGAAAGTCTCCGCGCTGGAGGAGGGGCTCCGCAAGGAGCGAAGCTTGGCGGAGAGCGCCAACACTGCGGCCGAAGACTTCCGTCGGACCGTCGCGGTGTGGACCGAGGACCTGGTGTCTTCTGCATCCAACATCGACCAGGAGTTGCTGGCGTTGAAGTTGGAACACCTCATCTACTCTCCGGACCCGGACCTCCCTCACAGCGCCAAGCTCAGCCTCTTCTTCAGAGGGGTCGCGCCGGCTCTTGCGGATCTTCGGAAGAAGATCCCCGCGCAACTGGCCGAGGAGACGCGCCGGGCCTGCGCGGGAACCTTGGAGCGTGTGCTGACGAAGATTGTATACCGCAACCCCGGTATAAATCTCATCAACGTTCTTCGCAGCCTGCCGGCCGACGCTGACATGGAGGCGCTGAAGGAGCAGGTCGCCGACATCATCGCCAGAGTGGGCAAGATTTCCAGGATCGAGGGCGACCGCGTAGACTAGGCCCCCTTTATCTTATCTCTTTTTGTAGCTGCACACGGCGTTATGAGCTCATTAGTCACTGTGACAAGTTACGTAAGGTTTCTACCTTAGCTGAACCAATCAGTGCATCGTTATCTTCCTTGTCCTGGCCCTTTACTTTGTACGCTTTTCGCCCTACGCTCCCGGGGAACTTCCCGGCAAGGAGCCCTTGGGCTTATAGCAGCCTGCTGGCCAAGGCCTCACCGGGAAGCAACCTCGCCGCAGCCAGTCGCAATCGCGCTCCGCTTGTTGAGTGAGCTCGGAAACGAAACAAGGGCGCGACGCTCATCGCAGCTCGCTTGAATCGTTGAGCGTACTCGAAACAAGGTGAGGGTGCGGCTAGCCGCGGGTAGGTTCCTCCGCGCACAGGTTTTCCATACAAAGTGTGACTGTTCAAGGAAGACAACCGAAAATTAAGAATCTGAACTGCTCAAATTCTAATAACTTAGCTTATGCATAACGCTCGTCCCTCGACGAGGCTTCTTTTTCTCGGACAGCACTTGGTTCCAGCACTTGGTTCCTCTCCCATCTCCTTCCCCCGGCAAACTTTGTGCGCGAGGAACGCTCCCTCTGTCTAAGAGGCGAGGAAAACAAAGAGGGAAGCAAGCACATGGCCTTTCGGCGTGCTGATGCTCACTGGACATGCATGTTACGCAGGATGCCAAATAATACATGCAAATAACGAAGAGGAGCATGTAGAAGGCAAAAAGCGCAAAACATAGGAGCTTTCACTGATGTGCGGGGTCTGCGCCCGCCCCCTGCGCCAAGGATCACATGCAACTGCGGCAAGACTTGGGCAGGGAGGTTGGTTGACGGAACGGGTTCCGGCAACCGCGCTGGCGAAACTCCTCCCACGGTCGGCGTCGACTCATTTGGATCTTGGCGGACGAAGCGCGCCGAAGAACGAGGTCGCCTTTTTCGCGGCTTCCGGCGCTAACCGCTGCGGCTACAGGAGCGGCGCAGGGTTCGCTGGAAGCGATCGGTTCGCCCAGCGGCCGGAAGGCGGTCCTCCTCAAGGAGCAGCTGCTTCTTGCCCGAACTCTGCGTGAGTGGGTACTCGAGGAGGGCCGTGCACGATTTCGTAGGGAGGAATGCCTCCGCCCCGCGGAGCGGGGCGGAAAGGTACCTGTTCATACCTGAGCTTACCAGTGTTCGCCTGAATCAGATCCGCACAACCTCGACGCGCCCCCTACCTGGCGCGCCAAAGATGTCGGGGCGGACGGCGTCCCCCCGCGAGCACCTATGGGGCCGGAGCCCCTTTCGTTGTCCGGTGAGGGGGGCGGAGGGAGCACAGAGAGCAGATCGAGGCGGGCACACGGGCGGTTTACCCAGGTTCGGGCCGCGATGGACGCGTAAAACCCTACTCCTGCTTAGTTGTATTGAACTGGGGAGCTCGGGAGCTTGGAGAGCTAGCTGCACCGAGCGTATGGCTGTCTGGATGCCGAATCTCCGAACCCCGGGACCTCTTCTACGTTGCACACGGGCCTCCTTTCATAGCGCAAAGGGGTCACCGACAGGTGTCAACGTAAGAGAAAGGGGTAAAAGTGTAAAAGGGGTGGTAGTTGTAATAGTGCGGGAACGGTGGCGCTACAGTGCGGCACAGTGTTATCATACCTACTTCTGACGGTAGGGGACAAGGGCATTAAATGCCCGTCACGGTCGCCCGGACAGCACCGAGGCGGACCGTTAGGTGCGCCACCGTTCGCCACGATGGCGGCTGCATGCCGCCGCATGCCCCAGGCTGCGCGGTGCCTCGCCACGTGCCCTCGGGGGAAGCCCCGGAGCGACGCGTGGGCGGGCGAGCTGGAGCGCAGTCTTGAGGTGGCGATCTTGCCGCGGCAAGTGGCTTGCCGCGGGGGTCGTCTTCCTGTGCCTGATAGCGTGCCAGCTATCAGGCCTTGCCGGGGCGCTTGGCGCGCTACGGCGGGCTTCTCTTGTGGTGCCTGGGTTCGGCCTTCCCGACAAGCTCCTCTTGTCGGGGTCTCGATCTTCTGTCTCGTATACTTTGTTCTTGGATGGCCTTACATGGGCTCATTCGTCCCGGCAAGCTCCTCTTGCCGGGGTCTTGTCTTCTTGGCCCGGCAAGCTCCTCTTGCCGGGGGCCTTGTCTTCTTGGCCCGGCAAGCTCCTCTTGCCGGGGGCCTTGTCTTGAATGCTTGGTCTTCTCTTGGCGCTTCCGGGGCGGGCCTTGCCGCAGGGTGCTACGACTGCCCGTGCACAAGTCTGGGGTACTAAGGTACCCCTACTTTAGTACACCGACACAGAGGCCCAGCCCAGAATTGTTGTTTTTTGCCTATTTCAGTGTTTCAAAGAAACGGAATATCAAACGGAGTCCAAACGGAATGAAACCTTCGGGAACGTGATTTTCTCAACAAATAAGATCCAGGAGACTTGGACCCTCCTTCAAGAAAGGAGGGAGGCAGTCACGAGGGTGGAGGGCGCGCCCCCCTAGGGCACGCCCCCTGCCTCATGGGCCCCCCTTTGCTCCACCAACGTACTCCTTCCTCCTATATATACCTACGTACCCCCAAACGATTAGATACAGATCCAAAAACCTAATTCCACGGCCGCAACCTTCTATACCCACGAGATCCCATCTTGGGGCCTGTTCCGGAGCTCCGCCGGAAGGGGAATCCACCACAGAGGGCTTCTACATCATCACCATAGCCCCTCCGATGAAGTGTGAGTAGTTTACCTCAGACCTTCGGGTCCATAGTTAGTAGCTAGATGGCTTCTTCTCTCTTTTTGGATCTCAATACAATGTTCTCCCCCTCTCTCGTGGAGATCTATTTGATGTAATCTTTTTTTTGCGGTGTGTTTGTTGAGACCAATGAATTATGGGTTGATGATCAAGTCTATCTATGAACAATATTTGAATCTTCTCTGAATTCTTTTACGTATGATTGGTTATCTTTGCAAGTCTCTTCGAATTATCAGTTTGGTTTGGCCTACTAGATTATTTCTTCTTGCAATGGGAGAAGTGCTTAGCTTTGGGTTCAATCTTGCGGTGTCCTTTCCCAGTGACAGTAGGGGCAACAAGGCACGTATTGTATTTTTACCATCGAGGATAACAAGATGGGGTATTTATCATATTGCATGAATTTATTCCTCTACATCATGTCATCTTGCTTAAGGCGTTACTCTGTTTTCTTAAACTTAATACTCTAGATGCATGCTGGATAGCGGTCGATGAGTGGAGTAATAGTAGTAGATGCAGGCAGGAGTCTGTCTACTTGTCTCGGACGTGATGCCTATATACATGATCATACCTAGATATTCTCATAACTATCCTCAATTCTGTCAATTGCTCAACAGTAATTTGTTCACCCACCGTAGAATACTTATGCTCTTGAGAGAAGCCACTAGTGAAATCTATGGCCCCCGGGTCTATTCTCATCATATCAATCTCCATCACTTTATTATTGCTTTGCTTTTTTACTTTGCCTTTTACTTTTTACTTAGCATATCTATATCAAAAATACCAAAAAATATTATCTATCATCTCTATCAGATCTCACTCTCGTAAGTGACCGTGAAGGGCTTGACAACCCCTAATCGCGTTGGTTGCGTTGAGCTATTTGTTTTGTGTAGGTACGAGGGACTCGCGCGTAGCCTCCTACTGGATTGATAACTTGGTTCTCCAAAACTGAGGGAAATACTTACTCTACTCTGCTGCATCACCCTTTCCTCTTCAAGGAAATCCAACGTAGTGCTCAAGAGGTAGCAGCAAGATTTCTGGCGCCATTGCCGGGGAGGTCTACGCAAAAGTCAACATACCAAGTACCCATCACAATCCCTTATCTCTCGCACTACATTATTTGCCATTTGCCTCTCATTTTCCTCTCCCACACTTCACCCTTGCCGTTTTATTCGCCCTCTCTTTTCCGTTTGCCTTTTTCTCGCTCGCCCTTTTGTTTGCTCGTGTGTTGGATTGCTTGTCACGATGGCTCAAGATAATACCAAATTGTGTGACTTTACCAATACCAACAATAATGATTTCCTTAGCACTCTGATTTCTCCTCTTACCAATACTGAATCTTGTGAAATCAATACTGCTTTGTTGAATCTTGTTATGGACGATCAATTCGCCGGCCTTGAAGATGTCGCTACTCATCTGAATAGCTTCGTTGATTTATGTGATATGCAAAAGAAGAAAGATGTCGATAATGATATTGTTAAATTGAAGCTATTTCCTTTTTCGCTTAGAGATCGTGCTAAAACTTTGTTTTCGTCTTTGCCTAAAAATAGTATTGATTCTTGGAACAAGTGCAAAGATGCTTTTATCTCTAAGTATTTTGCTCCCGCTAAGATCATCTCTCTTAGAAATGATATTATGAATTTTAAGCAACTTGATCATGAATATGTTAAACAAGCTTGGGAGAGAATGAAATTAATGATACGTAATTGCCCTACTGATGGTTTGAATTTGTGGATGATTATACAAAAAATTTATGCCGGATTGAATTTTGCTTCTAGAAATCTTTTAGATTCGGCCGCGGGAGGCACTTTTATGGAAATCACTTTAGGAGATGCTACTAAACTCCTAGATAATATTATGGTTAATTATTCTCAATGGCACACTGAAAGATCTACTAATAAAAAGGTGCATGCGATAGAAGAAATCAATGTTTTGAGTGGAAAGATGGATGAACTTATGAAATTATTTGCTACTAAGAGTGTTTCTTCTGATCCTAATGATATGCCCTTGTCTACTTTGATTGAGAATAATAATGAATCTATGGATGTGAATTTTGTTGGTAGGAATAATTTTGGTAACAACGTGTATAGAGGGAATTTTAATCCTAGGCCTTATCCTAGTAATCCTTCTAATAATTATGGAAATTACTACAACAACTCGTTTGGAAATTTTAATAAGATGCCCTCTGAATTTGAGAATAGTGTTAAAGAATTTATGAATTCACAAAAGAATTTCAATGCTTTGCTTGAAGAGAAATTGCTTAAAGTTGATGATTTGGCTAGGAACGTTGATAGAATTTCTCTTGAGGTTGATTCTTTAAAGCTTAGATCTATTCCTCCTAAGCATGATATCAATGAGTCTCTCAAAGCCATGAGAATTTCCATTGATGAGTGCAAGGAAAGAACAGCTAGGATGCGTGCTACGTAAGATGCCTTTATTAAAGTGTGTTCTTCCAATTCCTATGAAAATCAAGATGAAGATATAAAAGTTATTGATGTGTCCCCTATTAAATCTTTGTTTTGCAATATTAATCTTGATGAAACTGAATATGATCCTCCTTTACCTAGAAGGCGTTCCAAAAATTCGAAGTTTTTAGATCTTAATGATGAAATTGATAAAAGTGGGATTGAAAAGAATAAAACCCTAGATGTTGCTAAACCCACTATATTGGATTTCAAGGAATTTAATTATGAAAGTTGATCTTTAATTGATTGTATTTCCTTGTTGCAATCCGTGCTAAATTCTCCTCATGCTTATAGTCAAAATAAAGCTTTTACCGAACATATCGTTGATGCCTTGATGCAATCTTATGAAGAAAAACTTGAGTTGAAAGTTTCTATCCCTAGAAAACTTTATGATCAGTGGGAACCTACTATTAAAATTAAAATTAAAGATCATGAGTTTTATGCTTTGTGTGATTTGGGTGCTAGTGTTTCCACTATTCCCAAAACTTTGTGTGATTTGCTAGATTTCCGTGATTTTGATGATTGCTCTCTAAACTTGCACCTCGCGGATTCCACTATTAAGAAACCTATGGTAAGAATTAATGATGTTCTTATTGTTGCAAATAGGAATTATGTGCCCATAGATTTTATCGTTCTTGATATAGATTGCAATCCTTCTTGCCCTATTATTCTTGGTAGACCTTTCCTTAGAACGGTTGGTGCAATTATTGATATGAAGGAAGGGACTATTAGATTTCAATTTGCATTAAAAAAGGGCATGGAACACTTCCCTAGGAAGAAAATAAAATTACCATATGAATCTATCATGAGAGCCACTTATGGATTGCCTATCAAAGATGGCAATACCTAGATCTATCCTTGCTTTTATGCCTAGCTAGGGGCGTTAAACGGTAGCGCTTGTTGGTAGGCAACCGAATCTTATTTTTAGTTTTTTTGTTTTTTCTTCTGTTTAGGAATAAATAATCTATCTACCTTCTATTTAGATGTGGTTTTATGTTTTAATTAGTGTTTGTGCCAAGTTAAACCTATAGGATCTTCTTGGATGATAGTTATTTGATCTTGCTGTAATTTCCAGAAACTTTCTCTTCACGAAAACAATTGTTAAAACTCACCAGAACGTGATAAAATACTGATTCCAATTGCTTCTGATCAATAAAAAAATTGCCTAGGTGTTCCTATTTTGGTATATTTTTTGGATATCCATAAGTTTGCATTAGTTACAGATTGCTACAGACTGATCTGTTTTTGACAGATTCTGTTTTCCGTGTGTTGTTTGCTTATTTTGATGAGTCTATAGCCAGTAAAATAGTTTATAAACCATTGAGAAGTTGGAATACAGTAGGTTTAACACCAATATAAATAAAGAATGAGTTCATTACAATACCTTGAAGTGGTCTTTTGTTTTCTTTCGCTAACGGAGCTCACGAGATTTCTGTTGAGTTTTGTGTTGTGAAGTTTTCAAGTTTTGGGTGAACTCTTTTGATGGATTATGGAACAAGGAGTGGCAAGAGAATAAGCTTGGGGATGCCCATGTCACCCCCAATATAATCCATGGATACCAAAAATTCAAAGCTTGGGGATGCCCCGGAAGGCATCCCCTCTTTCGTCTACTTCCATCGGTAATTTTACTTGGAGCTATATTTTTATTCACCACATGATATGTGTTTTGCTTGGAGCGTCTTGTATTATTAGAGTATTTGCTTGTTAGTCTACCACAATCATCCTTGATGTACACACCTTTTGAGAGAGCCATACATGAATTGGAATTTGATAGAATACTCTATGCGCTTCACTTATATCTTTTGAGCTATATAGTTTTGCTCTAGTGCTTCACTTATATCTTTTAGAGCACGGTGGTGGATTTGTTTTATAGAAACTATTGATCTCTCATGCTTCACTGAGATTATTTTGAGAGTCTTAAATAGCATGGTAATTTGCTTAATAATAATAATATGCTTGGTATTCAAGATTTGTAAAACTTTCTTTTGAGTGCGTTGAATACTAAGAAAAGTTAGATGCTCAATAATTGTTTTGAGATATGAAGATGGTGATATTAGAGTCATTCTAGTTGAGTAGTAGTGAATATGAGAAATACTTGTTTTAAAGTTTGTGATTCCCGTAGCATGCACGTATGGTGAATCATTATGTGATGAAGTCGGAGCATGATTTATTTATTTATTGTCTTCCTTATGAGTGGCGGTCGGGGACGAGCGATGGTATTTTCCTACCAATCTATCCCCCTAGGAGCATGCGCGTAATACTTTGCTTTGATAACTTCTAGATTTTTGCAATAAGTATATGAGTTCTTTATGACTAATGTCGAGTCCATGGATTATACGCACTTTTCCCATCCTTCCACCATTGCTAGCATCTCTAATACCACGCACCTTTCGCCGGTATCGTACACCCACCATATACCTTCCTCAAAACAGCCACTATACCTACCTATCATGGCATTTCCATAGCCATTCCGAGATATATTTCCATGCAACTTTCCACCGTTCCGTTTATTATGACACGCTCCATCATTGTCATATTGCTAGCATGATCATGTAGTGGACATCGTATTTGTGGCAAAGCCACCGTTCATAATTCTTTCATACATGTCACTATTGATTCATTGCATATCCCGGTACACCGCCGGAGGCATTCATATAGAGTCATATTTTGTTCTAAGTATCGAGTTGTAATTGTTGAGTTGTAAGAAAAATAAAAGTGTGATGATCATCATTTTTAGAGCATTGTCCCAAGTGAGGAAAGGATGATGAAGACTATGATTCCCCCACAAGTCGGGATGAGACTCCGGACGAAAAATAAAAAAAGAAAAAGAAAAAAGAGGCCGTAAAAAAAGGCCCAAATAGAAAAAAGAAAAAAATGAGAGAAAAAGAGAGAAGGGACAATGTTACTATCCTTTTACCACACTTGTGCTTCAAACTAGGACCATGATCTTCATGATAGAGAGTCTCTCATTTTGTCACTTTCATATACTAGTGGGAATTTTTCATTATAGAACTTGGCTTGTATATTCCAATGATGGGCTTCCTCAAAATGCCCTAGGTCTTCGTGAGCAAGCGAGTTGGATGCACACCCACTTAGTTTCTTTTGTTGAGCTTTCATATAATTATAGCTCTAGTGCATCCGTTGCATGACAATCCCTACTCACTCACATTGATATCTATTGATGGTCATCTCCATAGCCCGTTGATGCGCCTAGTTGATGTGAGACTGTCTTCCCCTCTTTTTTTCTTCTCCACAACCACCATTCTATTCCACATATAGTGCTATATCCATGGCTCACGCTCGTGTATTGTGTGAAGATCAAAAAAGTTTTGAAAATGTCAAAAGTATGAAACAATTGCTTGGCTTGTCATCGGGGTTGTGCATGATTTAAATACTTTGTGTGGTGCAGATAGAGCATAGCCAGACTATATGATTTTGTAGGGATAACTTTCTTTGGCCATGTTATTTTGAGAAGACATAATTGCTTTGTTAGTATGCTTGAAGTATTATTACTCTTGAATCTTTCGAATCTGAATATTCATACCACAATTAAGAAGATTTACATTGAAATTATGCCAAGTAGCACTCCGCATAAAAAATTCTCTTTTTATCATTTACCTACTCGAGGACGAGCAGGAATTAAGCTTGGGGATTCCTGATACGTCTCCAAGGTATCTATAATTTTTTATTGCTCCATGCTATATTATCTACTGTTTTGGACTATATTGGGCTTTATTTTTCACTTTTATATTGCTTTTGGGACTAACCTATTAACCGGAGGCCCAGCCCAGAATTGTTGTTTTTTGCCTATTTCAGTGTTTCGAAGAAACGGAATATCGAACGGAGTCCAAACGAAATTAAACCTTCGGGAACGTGATTTTCTCAACAAATAAGATCCAGGAGACTTGGACCGTCTGTCAAGAAAGGAGGGAGGCGGTCACGAGGGTGGACTATGAAGATACAAGATTGAAGACTTCGTCCCGTGTCCGGATGGAACTTTCCTTGGCGTGGAAAGCAAGTTTGGCAGTACGGATATGTAGATCTCCTTCCTTGTAACCGACTCTGTGTAACCCTAGCCCCCTCTGGTGTCTATATAAACCGGAGGGTTTAGTCCTAGGACAAGAACAACAATCATACTATAAGCTAGCTTCTAGGGTTTAGCCTCTCTGATCTCGTGGTAGATCAACTCTTGTACTACCCATATCATCAATATTAATCAAGAAGGAGTACGGTTTTACCTCCATCGAGAGGGCCCAAACCTGGGTAAAAACATTGTGTCCCTTGTCTCCTGTTACCATCCGCCTAGACGCACAGTTCGGGACCCCCTACCCGAGATCCGCCGGTTTTGACACCGACACCAAGCCTCGCGGGGTGGACGACAGGAAGCTTCCTCGGCAGCAGTCTCATCAGGCAGGCTCACGAGGAGGCAGAGAGATCAAGGCAAGGGCACCTTGCGAGGAGCCCGTGACGCAAGCCATGACGATCGAGATCAGGCGAGCGCCAGGAGGGCGCCGGCCTGCGCAGTGTCCTTGTTTCCCCTTCGGTGCAAAGGGAGCAAGCACAGGCCAAGGCATCAGGCAAAGTTTACCATTCCGGTGCAACGAGACCAAGACCAGCAGAGCGGCAGGATGGAGGTCACCGTGGAGCCCAAGACAGCGTCATCGTCAGTGCTTTTGGTAGCCGAAGACCACCTTTGTTCAGGATAACTTGTACTGGATGTTCCCCTTCAAAATGGCCAATTGTTGGCGCCCTTCCCGCTCATTATTTGGGAAGAGGACCAGGGCCTCTATAAGTAGGACTAGCCACCACAGTACAAAGGGAGAATCGATCAAAAAAAGGGGCATCAAGAGATCCAGAGGGAGAGAGATCCGGGCCAAGTAGAACACACCGCACCAGCCAAAGAACACCTCTTGAGAGGCCGTTCTTCCCCTGTATTGTTCATCATCAGCCCCTGAGGCAATCCACCACACCACACACTGGAGTAGGGTATTACACCACATCGGTGGCCCGAACCAGTATAAATCTCGTGTCCCTTGTGTGTTCTTCTTTCCGGCCTAGATTTCTTGCGAGCCATCGAAACGTGAGTCGGTAGGGGAAAGATCTTCGTGCGCACCCCAGAGTTCAAACCTTAAGGGTTTGCCGGAACCCGAAATCCGACATTTGGCGCGCTAGGTAGGGGTGCGCCGGAACGCTGCTCGCGTGTGATCTTCCGTCGTGTCCATGGCTGACGCTCGTCGGGCCCGCGCCGAGCGCTGGGCTACTCTCGCCACCCGCATCGCCTAGACGGCGCCCGTCGGCGGTCGCCCCCGTCATTCCTCGTTGCCTGCCGCCAACGCTGCCACCGGCCCGGCGGGGAACGAGCAGCAAGCCTCGTCCCTGCATCCTTCGGTGCGGCGGGAAGGCCGCACCGCCACCCCGTCACTGACTCCAGCCGGTTCATCGTCCCACGCCCGTCGTGTCCCCACGGACGCGCACGTCGCGCTGCTCCTGGCGAGAGAGCTCCTGCACTACCGCCCCGTTGATGACCTCTACTAGGACTGGCTCGCCCGCATCACCGAGCTTGTCAGCACCGCAGGGGGCTCTCCTTTGCCATCCCTCTTGTTGCCTCGCCCTCCATTCCGTGCAGGAGGTGAGGATCAGGAGGCGCCTCCGCCACCTCCTCCCCAAGAAGGCGCCCTGGCTCCAAGGCGCGCAGCCCCAGGGCGAGACCCTCCACGTCCGGCGCCTGCGCGGCAAGAAAGGAGCTGCCAAGAAATCCCTTGTCCCCAAGAAGGTGCTCGCGCGCTCCCAGTACCGGCGCGCCACGATCGCATCCCTGCGCCTCCACGCCAAGACCCCGCGCTGCTCCAAGCGGCGGCGCGTGGTAATTCCCAGGAGCAAGCCCAGCACCAGCAAAGGGCGCCGGTGGCCACAGCAGGCTGCTGGGCCTTCACCCCCGAGCTACGTGGCATCGCATGGCCAGGCAAGTTCAAGCCTGATCTGCCCCCTCGCTACGATGGCACGGCGGACCCCGCAGAATTCCTACAGCTCTACGAGCTGGGCATCGAAAGCCGCCAACGGAGATGAAAAGGTCATGGTGAACTGGTTTCCCATGGCGCTCAAGGACGGCACCCGCACCTGGCTCCTGAACCTGGCTCCTAGCACGATCTCCTCCTGGGACGAGATGCGTACTCTCTTCATCGCCAACTTCCAGGGCACTCGCGACCGCCCCCCGGCCATGAGCGACCTCCGCCGCATTAAGCAACAGCCAGGGGAAACCCTACAGAAATACATCCAACGCTTCAACAACGCTCGCCTCAAGATCCCCAGGGTGACTGAGGAAGCCATTATCTCAGCCTTCTCCGATGGCGTGCGCGACATCAAGATGAAAGAGGAGCTAGCAATCCATGAAGACCCGTGCACATCCCTGGAGCTGTTCAACTTGGCGACCAAGTGCGCCAGGGCTGAGGAAGGGCGCCTCTCCCTCCTCGAGCTCCCGGCTGCCGACCCAGAAGAGAAGAAGCCCAAGGTCAAGGACGTGAAGCGTAAGGGAGCTGCTGTGCTCGCAGTGGAACCAAACACCAAGCGAGGCAGGGATCAGCCTGAGTCATCCAAGGGTAGCCGATACTGCGTGTACCCCGACCTCCACACCCACAACACCAACGAATGCCAAGAGCTCAGGGCCGTGCGATATGGGCGTATCGGTCGACGCCCCGAGCGCAACGACAGGGGCTATGGCCGAGGAGGAGGAAGAGGTGGAGGACGATGGGAAGACCGTGGCCCTCGCCAAGGGTGGCGTGACCGACCTCGCGAGGATCGTTGGCAGGACCAGCCTCGCGAGGGAGGCTGGAGGGATCAGCCTCGTGAGGATCGCCTGCGTGGCAACGCAGGCCTCCCTCCTTTACCGCCACCACCAAGGAGGAATGAAGACCAGCATCAGGACGAGGGGGCTGGGGGCTTCCAGGAGCCGCGCGCGATCGCTTTCATCTTGGGCGGCGCCCAGGCCCCAGCCTCACAGCGCATCTTCAAGCAGTTTGCTTGCGAGGTGAATGCCGTCCTCCCCAAGCTTGAGGCCACACGCCCTCTCAGGTGGTCTGCGTGCGCTATCACGTTCAGCTCAGCAGATCAGCTCAAGTGCGCGGCAACGCCCGGAGTCCTCCCGATGCTTTGCTCCCCAGTCATCAGCAATGAGCAGGTCACCAGGACCCTCATTGATGGCGGGGCAGGACTCAACATCCTGTCCGTCGAGACGTTCGACAATCTCTAAGTGTCGTACGATCAGCTTCAGCCGACCAAGCCTTTCTCAGGAGTCACTGATGGTTCCACTGTTCCGATAGGACAGGTTTGCCTTCCAGTCACCTTTGGGCAGCGCAACAACTACCGCACCGAGCTCATCGACTTCGACGTCGCCCACATTCGCCTGCCATACAACGCCATCCTCGGGTACGTAGCCCTGGCCAAGTTCATGGCAGTGACTCACCATGGCTACAATGTCCTCAAGATGCCAGGAAGCGGTGGAGTCATCACAGTACCCTGTGAGGAATGGGACGCAATGTGTTCTCTTGAGCGTGCCTTCCAAGCCGCAGCAATCGAAGACCCAGATCACAGGAGCGGAAGACTTCCCGAGGTGACCCCTAAGAAGAAGAAGGCTTTGCCTGGCCCAAGCCATCAGGAGGCAGGCGCCTCCGGAGGCGTTGCGTTAGGATTTGCACCCGTTCAGGGAGCGCCACCCTCTGTCGCATAGGAAGGCATGCCTGGCGCCCTCCTCGGGCAAGGCTCGGGGGTTCTTTCTTGGAGAGCCACCGACTTTGCCAAGGTCAGGATGGAGGCGCTCGGGCACCACTTGGAGGCATGCTTCAAGGCACGTTTCCCTCGGGAAGGTACGAGGCAAGGAGGGCCAAACCCTCAGGAGTTCATCAGAAGAAACACTCAGGAGCTACAGGAGTCAAGATTCATGCGCGGCAGCCGCCGCTTGCCCGCCATAGCCCCACATCCAGGCGAGGATGGTGGGCTGCGCGTCTGCATCGACGTGTCGGGGCTCAACCGAGCCGCATCTCAGGAGCGCCTCTGGCCTTCGCGCGTGGGGCGTTGCGAGGGTCCACCTCACAGCTACGTTCGCATGCCTTTCGGCCTGCCGAACGTGGTCGCCGCTCATCAGCGCCTGCTGAGGAGCATTCTGGAGGCTCAGGAGGTCAGGCATTGTGCGATCCTGGCGGAGATGGAGATGGCCCTCGAAGACCCACCTGTGCCCCTGGAGCCTCCCGAGGCTCCTGGGCCTGGGGGCTCGTGAGGGTCGACGTCTTCACCGCACGTCGCCCGCTTCTTCAGCATCACTTCATCTCCAACGACATCAGGTGACATCTTTCAAAGTCCCATTTTTAGTTGGGAGCGCCCATAGGGCCGCGTCATTCCCAGGTCGCGTGGGTCCGTCCCTGCGGCATGTATCCGTTTTGCTTATGCTCTTTACCTACCTTGTTGGGCGCGCCCCCTGGGCTGCATCATCCCCAAGCTGCTCGGTCCTGGCCCAGCGGCGTTTGCTTTTCCCGCATCTATCTGGAATGGATTTGCTCCTTCGCGCTTAATCTGATTTCCATGGTCGTCATCTGCTGCTTATCACGGACATCTCCACTCTCATGCAAAGTGCTTGCACGTTAAAAGGGGGGTACCTGAGCATCGCGACTCATGGGCTCCTACTGGCTCTCCAGCCCTCACCCCCTGGCCTTGATCACAACATCGCGACCTATCATACCAGCAGCAGCTGAGCTCGCTCGAGGGCCGGGACCTGAGGACGTAGAGCATTTGCATTCTAACCACCTTGCAGGAAACACCATTGATAAAGGCCCATAGCCAGGCGCAACCCGCCTCGAGGTAGGGCCTCGTGAGTCCCGCGTTAGCTCATGAGTGCCCAGATACACCTCTCCTAGCCCTACCGTGCCGGCCACGCGTTAGGGCGGGGCTATACACGCCCCGGGGGCTCCTCCCGGAGGGGAGCCCCCCTCCCACGTACCAGTGGAAGCACCATGCTCCGTGATGGGCTGACGACACTTCCGAGGAGCGGCTATGCCCGTACACATACGGAAGCACTATGCTCCGCGCTGGTGATAAACAACTGAGGGCGGCCCACGGCCGTACCAACCTCAGGGAGCCCAGAGCTCAGTGTCCGGCACCGTCGCAACGCCTCCCCTCGGGAGTGCTGCGCGAGGGGGCTGGACACGGGGGCTACGCCCGGGCCATGCCCGAGCGCACGCCACCAAGCCAGTCTCTCGGACCTGGTCGTCGCGCGCCCCTCCCCGAGCGGAGCCAAGGTATGAAAAGTCGTTTGAACGTCAAGGGGGACTCCTAAGCATCGAGACTCAGGAGCCTAACTGGTCACGTAGCCCCTCACTCCTTAGTCCCGTCCTGGTTTCCGGTCGGGGCTAACGGTGGTTGAGGTATGCGCGGGACCGGGCCCTGCCGACATAGAACGACAAATCGACTCCTATTCCCCCTTCCCTACTTGTTGCTCGCGCGTCAAGGGGGACTCCTGAGCATCGCGACTTAGGAGCCTAACTGGTCACATAGCCCCTCACTCCTTAGTCCCGTCCTAGTTCCGGTCGGGGCTAACGACGGTTGAGGTATGCGCGGGGCCAGGCCCTGCCGACGTAGAACACAAGCAAATAGGAGGGGAAAGTGCAAATTCTAGGGAATTCAAAGCAAATACAACAAGCCATAGATTGTTTCACAACGCCAAACACAAGTTTAAACGTCTCTACGAGGCATGGTGCATGTTGCAGGAGTAAAAACAGGACAGAAGCCGTGAAGGGGTCACTTTCCAGTGGCGCCGCCGCCTGTGGTGGAGTCACGCTGGGCGACTCCGCCTCCTGAGGCTGCGGAGCTGGCGGCACCGCGCCCGGGCAAGGTACTGAAGGCACGGAACCTCCCCAGCAAAGCCTTGGCTTGGCCTTTCATGGCCTCAGCAGCAGCGGCGGCAAGGTCGCCGCTCACGGGTTCCAGCAGGCTGTCGAAGTCGACGTTGGGGTCGCGCAGGTAGACGTGGCTGAGGACATGCGTCAGCGCTGCAGAAGACAGGGCACGCGCCTCGGCCTCTGCCGTGGGACCGAGGCCATCTGTGACATCTTCAAGTGCACGAACTAGGAAGGGAAGCAGCTCAGCGGGGCCGTCCTCGGCACCAGCCAACGGCTCCTCCAAGCCGCCCTCGTAAAGCGTCTTTAGCACGGCGCGAGCTTTCTCCTCCAGCTGCGCGAAGGCCACCTGATCCTCGGCCAGGAGCTTCGCCTTGCCGTCTAGCTCGGTCCTCTCCGCCTTCAGCGACCGCTCCAGCATCTCCAACCGGTCGCGGCAGTCATCAAGCTCGGCGTCCCGGTCCCTAATGGCAGCCTCCCGAGCCTCCATCTCCTTCTCCTTCTCCTGGCTGCTGCGGACCTCCTTGGCAAGCTCGTCGCGCAGGCCTTGCAGCTCAACCCACTACAAAAAATACACTTCCGTGATGATACGCATTTGTCACAGTAGGTCGCGTTTTCTGTCATGCATGTACATCCATGACAAATTTATGACAGAATCAAGATAGTCATACATGTGCTGTCGTAGAAGTGTTCCATGACATTGCCAAAATTGTCATCACGGAAGTGTCCACTTCCATGACGATAATTCGCGTGTCATAGAAGTTCTTTCGTCAAGGGTGACAGACACGTGGCATCCACCATAACGGAACGCCGTTAAGCTATCGGGTTAGGTTTTGGATCCGATAACCCGTTAACAGCCCCGACCAATGGGAAATTTCCATGTGTAAAATTCTTATTGGCCGGACAAAACACGTGTCAGCTCGTCAGTGGGTCAGATAGGCGCCTATGATACGTTGACACGTGGCACGACCCAACAGAGGCCCATTCCTATGAAAAGGCCGACCTGTTTGACTTGGTCAAAAGGTGGCGGGCCGGCCCATGGAAAGCCTGTTAACGGCCTATTCGCAATAGCCCATTTGCAGCCCGCTAACCCAAGGCCCATTACGCCCTATTCAAATTAGGCCCAGTAGCGTCATCTGGGCCATCTAATATGATTCCAGCCCGTTTTCACTTATGGCCCATGTATGGCCCATGACGTCTTTCGGCCCATATGAGGCCCTATGTAACTCTTGGCCTATTAATGGCCCGTGGTGAAACTGGCCCGTAATGAGCAGTGTATCACTTTACACCCATTAACGGCCCGTGGTGAAACTGGCCCGTAATGAACAGTGTATCACTTTACACCCATTAACGGCCCGTGGTGAAACTGGCCCGTAATGAACAGTGTATCACTTTATACCCATTAACGGCCCATTATTCCGTTGGGCCGTTTCCAGCCCATGTTATCTTTCGGCCTTCTCAGAGCCCATTTATTCTTGGGCTTATTTCCAGCATTCGTTTACTTACGGCCCGTTACTGTCATTTTCTGCTTGTGGGCCAAATTCAGCCCGTGGTTACAGTCAGCCCGTTTGTTGGTCGTTAATATGTTGGGCCGATTTCATAGCATCATCAAATACGGCCTATTAACGATGGCCCGTTATGGTCGGCCCATGAATGGATGATTCCAACTCTAGTCCATTTACGGCCGTAATGCGGTCTGTTTGGCCCATGTTTGGCCAATCGATTATACGGCCCGTATAAGGCCCATTGATAATACGGCCCGCAGAAGCCCATTGTTTCTACGACCCGTAGAAGGCCCATTGTTTCTACGGCCCGTAGAAGGCCCATTGTTTCTACGGCTCGTAGAAGGCCCACTGTTTCTACGGCCAGTAGGAGGCCCGGTGTCACTACAGTAAATATTAGCCCATGGTTATTGTGGCCTAGTTTTAAAAAACAGGTTATTGCAGCCACTAGCTAACCGCGGAAAAAGAAATGCAATGACTACAAGCAAACAAATAAACAAGACAACAAGGAAATAAATAAGCAAGCAACTAACGCTAGGCTATCACGGCTATTACACATATTACATCCACTGGGCATCAAAGTTCGCCACCAGTGCAAATATAGGGAACAAAGCAGCATATCATATACACTGGTTGTCAAAGTTGGCGACCAGCGCAAATAAACACCGCAGCAAAACAAATCCAGAACTGAAACCACTTCAGAAGATCTCAAGAAACAATATCCTGGGTACCCATAATGCTGGCAAGATGCTTAGCAAGCTTATTAACTTTCTCTTGTTTGGCGCTTAAGTCCTCCAGCGCTTGCTGTTGCACCAGAAAATATGCATCTGAATTCTGCAGGGATTTCCTCAGTCCTTCAGGTTCCTGTCGTAGCACATCTGATCGATGTCTTTCAACTTGAAGTTGAGACTCAAGAAGACGAACTGATTCAGGCAGCGAGTTCGAAGAGCTTGTGCCAGCAGTAGTGGCTAGTAACTCGAACACTACATCAAGACATGACTTTTGGGTTCCCTCACTGTCGTCAAGATAGTTTTTATCAGCTTTCTTGGAGACCAACAGGGATGTCTCACTATCTTGAAACTTATCTACATTACTTCCTTTACCATTGGATAACGCGGTACTGTTCTCCAATATTTTGTCCGCATTCTAAAAGAGAAACAAGGAGACACATCACATGTTTACCATGTTGTATATGAAACTCATTTTGGTAAATAAGTTCAGTAGTAAAGTGGACAGGATAACAACATGAAACAAACATATATCTATGTACCATGGTCACTTTATGGTCTATATCATTCAGTTTTTTGTTGCCAAATCAAGATAGAGACACAGTTCAAATAATATTTGTTCAAGACAAAGCAAAATAGACAGAATATAAGTGTGGGTAACTATAGAGCAATAACAACACTTGTAATGTGCATGACATGAGAACATAACTGTTTATTCAATTGAAACTGAAATCAACATAGAGCAGGTTACAATAGCAAACCAATTAAAGAAACAGGTTTAAAACATACCTGTTGCGCCATTGGAGTTTCAATTCCATCCTTCAAATTTGAAAATAGTTGGTATGAGTAAATACAGTCATGCAAGAGCAAAGGAGTATGAACCATAGCTACAGAACCTGACCTGAGAACAAATCTTGTTCTCCTTTAAGCGTTGAGTTGGGATTCGGAGTGGTGGTCCTCGTGCTTTGGGCACTGCAGTTCCCTTACTAACTGCTCGTGTTTGGGTGCTCGGTGGTGGAGACGGTGCTGTGTCAACTGGAACTGGGTTACTATCTGCCGGGGTTGGGGTTAGAAGGGGTGTAGCTGGTTCTCTGTCCAACTGGGTAGGGGTACAATCTGCGAGAGTCTGGGTTATGTGTGGTGGATCTGGTCCTTGGGCAAGTACAACCGTGGTTCTATCTGTATCAACTGGTAGCACTATCTTTTCTGAGGACCGTGTTGTTACTCCTTTAGATACTGCCATCATGCTCTCCAATTCAAATGGCTGATAAACAAGAAAAGTAATTGAAAGTATAGACATTGTATGATAGACAGGTGCAATGTATAGTGGGGAATAAAAGAGGGCATGAAATAATTCATATTTATGTTGTCTAACCAAACAGGATAGCATGACACAATTTCACATATATGATGGCTAACTAAACAGGATAGCATGACACAATTTCACATTATGATGGCTAACTAAAAAAGATGGAAAGCATAGTTCAAAATATGAGACTATGTAAACAGGATGACATGACATAACTATATAATGTGTTTATTAAATAGGTTGGCATGCCATAATTCACATACATTCACGGATAGAATGCCATAATTCAAAATGTGATGACTGTAAACACTAAACAGGATGAGATGATATAACTATATGATGTCTTTATTAAATGGGTTGCCATGCCATAATTCAGATAGATGATGTGTATATACTATGTAAATATGATGGCATGATATAATTCAAATATATGATTTATATAGTAAGCAAGTAAGCAGATGGCAATCCATATATGATGTAAAAACTAAGCAATGCAAGACAACATGCATGACATGGGTAATATAACCCTGCCAAGTTTGAGCATAGACCTCGGGGGGAAAATAGGACTGGTCATCAGTCTCTGAATCCTCGTCTGGGGAGCTCTCTGTAACCAGCAAGATGTCTGCTTTAGCAGGTAGCATTGTCTACTCTGAATACCTTGTTTTCACTCCAGATACTTCCATCACCGCTTCAAATGGTTGATGCACAGGAAGAGTAGTTGAATATACAAATGTTGTCGACAAATGGAACACATCATACAAAAAAAGATAGCATGATATACTTCACATACATGATGATTCGCTAAACAACATGGCATTGCATAATTCACATATATAATGCCTTTGCAACAAGATAGCATTGTATAATTCACATATACAATGTCTTGCAACAAGATGGCAATGCATAATTCACATATATGGTAATTAGACACTGAACAGGTGGCATTCACACAAAGCATGTCCAAACTAATCAAATGACATAGCAATGCGAGACACCATATGCACGATATGAGCAACATAACCCTGCCAAGTTAGAGCATACACCTCGGGGGGGGGGGAATAGGACTGGTCATATGTCTCTGAATCGTCCTCTGAGGAGCTATCCGTAACCAGCGAGATATGCGCTTCGTCAGATAGCATAGTCTGCTCTGAAGACCTTGTTTTCACTCCTGAATTTGCCATCACCGTGTCAAATGGTTGATGCACATGAAGAGTGGTTGAATGTAATAACATTGTTGACAAATGTAATATGTAATCAAAAAAGGATGGCATGATATAATTTACATATAAGATGACTGGCTAAGCAAGATGGCATTGCAAAATTCACATATATGATGCCTGTCTAAACAAGATGGCGTTGCATAATTCACATAAACGATGAATAAACTAAACAGATGGCATTCGCACAAAGGATGTCTAAACTAAGCAAATGACATATTTGATGTATAAGGTAAGCAATGCAAGACACCATATGCATGATATAACCAACATCAGCATGCCAAGTTAGAGCAAAGACCTCAGGGGGTAAATAGGAGTTGTCTTCTCCTTCTGAATCCCCCTCAGAACAGATATCTTCCTCTCGATTACAATCTGAGATGCGTGGATGGGAGGCTGCCTTTGCGCCTACCATGGAGCAACGTCTGCATGAAATTTTATTGCCACGCAAGGCTCGTCTCTTTTGCTCTACATGTTCAGTTCCATTGTTTACAATAATTGTCATGCATAGGAATAAAACATAGTGAGATTATGTAAGGAGTGCATGCAGAAATCCAGAGTGATGGTAGCAACCTGTGGATAGACCCAAAACCAATAATAGCAGGCAGATAATGGCTTCAGTTAAAAATATAGATAATGGCTTCTTTACTGTTTGTTTCCCACCCAACATGAAACGCATAGTAGACACCGGAGATTAACCAGATAGTAGATAGATACTATAGATAGCGGCCCCGATATGTACCCCACAACCATTTAAAAACTCAAGTTTGACCATTAGTTTGGAGCTGACTCAGAGTCTAATCGGTGAACAGGACGATAAAGTAGGATGTAATATTAAGCAATGCATAACGTAAGCGGACACGAAAGAGTGCGACCTCTCTTGCGGACCCGTGTAGTCCTCGAGGTCATCTCCTCGGTTGATGATGGTAGTGCAGTTTTCATGGCTGCCAGCGGCGGGGAAGAAGATCTAAGGCGGCGAAAGACAGTCTGGAGGCCGGATCCCTGCTGTGCTGGACCCTTCTGTCATTGGAGCAGCTGAGCTGGGGTGGACGACGGCGCAGCAGGAGCGAGACAAACCACGCAAGGTTTTCTTTGACAACTATCTGTAAGAGAAGTAATTCTGTAAGGGCTCGTTTGAATTGCAGGATTCCAACAATGCAGGGATAGGAAATAGACAGGAATAGGATAGGAATGCACGTGCAAAATAGAGAATTTAAAAACACAGGATTTCTGCCAATCTGGGTGTTTGATTCACAACAATTGGAAGATCACAGGATGCAAAGAAGCATGGTGAGATTAGGTCAAACCACAAGAAAATGTACGGTTATAATGCTATTATGATACTATCTCTTAGTATTGTGCTTCATGAATAGGAATTTGAAAAGGAGGACAAGTGAAAATTAAAATTCCTACGTTTTTTCTTTCAAGGAGACACTAAAGGAACACATCCGTGTGCTGAGTGGACAATATATATAACATGTAGAGTAAAAAAGAGATGCAACAAGTGTACAACCTCTTTGGCGAAGCCATGTCGATCTCGGCGTGATTGAGTTGGCCGGTGAGGATGCTCCGACTGACTTGGCTGTCGGAGGAGGGGAAGAAGATCTTAGGCGTATGGAGATGGAGCCCGAGGTACTGCTCCGTTGTGATGGAGGGTTTCGTCGTTGGAGCAGCTCCGGTGAGTTGTACGACGCTGAGGCTGAAGCAGGACAAGAGAGACAACGAACAACTTTAACCTGAGTGGAATTCTAATAGCATCTCCAATACAAGACGTAAAATACATAACCACAAAGTGCTAGATGTAAAATACATCAGCCGCTCATCTCTGAACTTAACTGTCGAAACTGAACTTAATTGTCGAAACTGAATTTTGCTGTCGAAATTGAATTTTGCTGTCGAAACTGAACGCACTAGCAAGGTGAGGATACACGTCGGTCGACTGACTTTTTCATCTCTAGTCAGTCGATTTTGCATCCGTTGGATACGAAATCAAGGGCCTGCGGTTCATCTTCAACCTCCACCCCCCTGAGCTGCCAGCCACCACCGGCCAAACAGCAGCCCCCCGCCGCCCGCGGCCGGCGGTGCGCCGCCCCGCCCGCCCCAAAAACACTCCCCACCGTCGGTCCTCCGCCGCCCCGGCCATCCCTCTAGGCCCCCCCGTGCCGAGATTTTTCTCCGGCGATCCCCACGCCACTGCCCCGCCAATGCCCTGCCACCGCCGGCGACCACCGCCCCCATCCTGAACCCTAAGATAGATAGTGGGGTACCTCTCCGGCGAGCCCCCCTCCCCGCTGCGGTTGGTTCTTCCTTCACCCCGGCGGCATCGGAGTGAAGTGTAGCTAAATCGGAGCAGCATCGCAAGCAAGAGCAAGAGCGAGAGCAGCAGCGCGAGCAAGAGAAATAGCAAGAGCAGACCAGGCAGGGGACCGAGAGCAAGAGCAGAGCAGCAGCGCGAGCGAGAGCTAAAGCAGCAGTAGGTCCTACTGATGTCGACGTCGCCGCCGAGGGAGCGACACCGTGGAGGAAGTGGCCGGCGACGCTGCCATGGATGGAGCCGCGCCGTGTCGGCTCGGGACCAAGCGCCGGCAGCACCGTGAGATCGAATCAAGAAGAAAATGCGCCGATTAGTGTACAACCTCTTTGGTGGCACCGATTAGGCCGCAGCTTCATCCGAGGAAACGGTGATGATGATGCTCTTCCGGTGGTGCAGGTGAAGACGGTGGCGTGGGAATGGAGGTGGCGCGAATGACGAGGGGAACGTCGGGGCAGCTCCTTGGAGGTGGAGGATGGGGTGGCTGAACCGGCGGGACGATGAGATCGACGACGGATCCTCATCCGGTACGGTGGATGAGGGACGTCGAGGTGTTGCTGTGGACGACGTCGTAGGGGAAGAGGCTCCGGCTGGGTGGTGGACGGAGCAGGGTGTGGGGTTTCATCGCGGGTTTTCACGGCCTCGGTGTACGAATGGGTGGGCGGATGGGATGGCAGTGGGGAACCATGGCTTAGAGACGCGCTTGTCCGAAATATGGGGTAAGTTACGAAAGTACCCCCACCGATTTGAGGCGGTTCTTTCGGTTCAGGGGTACCACGGGCATTTCGCTTGTCGGGATTTCACAGGAGGTGGGAGTTTTCGCGCGCGTTGTAATTTTGGAATAGCAAGGCGCGGGTTGAGATGGAGGGAGTTGTCGTAGCACAACGAGACAAACATATATCTTAAATATTTCGGGCTAACAAGGCGTGGGTTGAAATTTCCAGACAAGCCTAACGTGTACTGTCCCAAATCAATGCGCCCTACAAATGTCATTCAAAACTTTAAATTCATGTTATGTTCAATTAAAATATTTCGCTACGTGTATAATGCATGCAACCTACTACTCAAATGAACGTTTTAGTGCATTCCAAACGTATATACTACCGCTTCAATATGAACTAAATTTGAATTCGTTTCTCTATTTGAATAAGATCTACAGTAATGATTGTTGTGAAGTCAAAGCATTTGAATTCATTTCTCTATTTTAATAAGATCTACAATCATCATTATTGTCATATTAAACCATCGTTTGTGTATTATCTTCACAGCACACCACATGATTAGTCTCGAGTTACATATGAACTATGTGTACTATATGAACTTGAACTAGATTTTTTGAATCCACTTTATTTTGATTTCAAATCACATTACATTTCTAGCTCTAGCTAGATCTTCATAATCTAAACCATGTCTCATATGTATAATGTGTTTATCACATTATGTATGGTGCCCCCCCCCTACGCCTACAAGTATTTAGATGTGAGTTGCGAACACCACGCACATTACCACAAATTCAAATAAAATGTGAGAATGTTCGATATATAGTATTGTTTGGATTGTTGGATATTTAGTTGTAAGCTGCAAACTCCACACATTATCACAAATTCAAATAAAATGTGATATTGTTTGATGTATAGTATGGTTTAGATTGTTCGGCATTTAGCTGTGAGTTGCAAACGCCATGCATTATCACATTATGGTATAACATGTGCACAACACGTGTATCACCGCTATATTCATGCATGCAATGTTTAAAACACTATGATCTCCTATTCAAATATATGAATCCGCTTTCATATCAAATTATGATCTTTGTTAGTCTCTTATACCCACAAAATCCTCTAACCTTTGTAGCTACCACTAACTTTCTCTCGTGCATGCACACGCCCTCCTCGCCCTCCCCCTCCCTCGGCATTCTATCCACCGAGCACATTCATTTTTTTCTTTAGGTCGTTGTCCCAGAGTCTCCACAACTCCTTTCCGACACACACCGATCGATAAACCTCTCCAGTGATGCCTGCCTACAACATATAAACACACCTTCTTCAATCTCCTCCTTTATGTGTCCTTGCCTCGTGTCTCTCATATGGTCATACACACATGTAAACTCTCGCCCCTCTTTTCATCGCTCTCACAACCGCACACTCCTCCCCCTATCTAGCTAGTAGTTGGGCCTCTCGCACCACCTCCTAGCTCCATTCTCTCTGTCTATCCATCTCGCTGGGCCTTATTTGCCTCTAACAAATGGACGTACACTGACTGATCTCTCGCTATACATATAGCTAGCTAGGTCCTTATAACTCGTTTTTACCCACACGTCAATCGATCTACCTCATTAGTTGTGTCTCTCCCTTCCTCCGACAAACAACAATTGATCTACCGATCTAGTTAGGTTTGCTTACCAAATACATGGTTCCCCTTCATCATCCATGGATGCGTCCCGACAGATCTATCATGCACAGGCACACACAGAAACACATCCCCACTCTTATTCATAACATTGCAGTTCCACCCTCAGTTTGTCTAGTAGGCCTCTCCCACCATCTTCGAGAAGCAAATCCATCACCCATCCAACACTCCACCCCTCTCCCTCCCTCTCCCTCCCTCTCTCTCTCCTCTCTCTCTGTCCCATCATATGTCCCGTCCTTTAGTTATGTATGGATGTTGGCCGATCTCCCTCAAGACATAGCTGGGTCTCTCCTTCTTAACACATATACATGTCGTTCTACCTCTATAGTTAGGCCTCTGCCTACCCCTCCCACCACCCCCTCCCCCCACACACACCGATACATCGAGCGCTCTAGTCATGTCTCCCTGCCACACACAAACTTGACGTGTGCCCTCTAACGTTCTGGTAGGCCAGTCGCCCTATATCTTTGACTTGTACACACACACAATTTCGATGGCTCTCTTCATCGATCTCGCACCCACCCACTTGATCCTCTCTTCGACTCTATCCATAGCTATGACCCCTCCCTATCTTCTCGTGGATTGCTCGACCCTCTATGTATGATATGGATAGGCCTCCATTTCACAAACATTGCATGCAAAAAAAATTTGTTTGAGATGTCATCGACACATATTCCCACAAATAATTCATGAAATCAACCCCCACCCCACCCCCACCCCAAAACAAAAGACACTCACGAACGCGGTTTGTATCTCTCACACACACCCACGTAGGTGGGGGACGTGCACGAAGAGAAGAGGTGCATGCACGGCGCACGTACACCCGTATCTTTCCCAAGCACACCCACGCGGGTACACGGTGGAGCTCATTTCTGTATGAAAAAGGCAGCCCACGTGGTAATTTGGCACGTGTACTGGTTGTCCACTTGGTAGAGGGAGGATCGTCTACCATGGGTGAACAAACAAATTGCGACTTGACGTGCTATGTTAAAAAAAGAGGCAAACCATGTGGGGCCTACCTTAGAGGCAAGGCTCTATAGACTGGAGTACTTTTGATGTGTCCCGTCAACTCGCAGAACGAGGAGAAGCTTGCTTAGTACGCCGTCTCCCCCGCCCACGGGCGCGGTGGCTTGCAGGATGAGGTGAAGCTTGCTTCCTACGCCTTACGCCCGCTCCCTCGCCCATGCGCGCGGTGGCTCGTAGGACGAGGAGAAAAATTTACTACTCCCCCCGTTTACTCCTTGATGACCCACAAGTATAGGGGATCTATCGTAGTCCTTTCGGTAAGTAAGAGTGTCGAACCCAACGAGGAGCAGAAGGAAATGATAAGCAGTTTTCAGCAAGGTATTCTCTGCAAGTACTGAAATAAGTGGTAACAGATAGTTTTGTGACAAGGTAAATTGTAACGAGCAACAAGTAACAAAAGAAAATAAAGTGCAGCAAAGTGTCCCAATCCTTTTTGTATCAAAGGACAAGCCGGAACAAACTCTTATAATTGGAAAAGCGCTCCCGATGACACATGGGATTATCGTCAAGCTAGTTTTCATCACGTTCATATGATTCGCGTTTGGTACTTTGATAATTTGATATATGGTTGGACCGGTGCTTGGGTGTTGTTCTTACTTGAACAAGCATCCCACATATGATTAACCTCTATTGCAAGCATCCGCAACTACAACAAAAGTATTAAGGTAAACCTAACCATAGCATGAAACATATGGATCCAAATCAGCCCCTTACGAAGCAACGCATAAACTAGGGTTTAAGCTTCTGTCACTCTAGCAACCCATCATCTACTTATTACTTCCCAATTCCTTCCTCTAGGCCCAAATAACGGTGAAGTGTTATGTAGTCGACGTTCACATAACACCACTAGAGGCTAGACAACATACATCTTATCAAAATATCAAACGAATACCAAATTCACATGACTACTAATAGCAAGACTTCTCCCTTGTCCTCAGGAACAAACGTAACTACTCACAAAGCATATTCATGTTCATAATCAGAGGGGTAATAATATGCATATAGGATCTGAGCATATGATCTTCCACCAAATAAACCAACTAGCATCAACTACAAGGAGTAATCAACACTACTAGCAACCTACTAGCACCAATCCCGGACTTTGAGACAAGAATTGGATACAAGAGATGAACTAGGGTTTGGAGATGAGATGGTGCTGGTGAAGATGTTGATGGAGATTGCCCTCTCCCGATGAGAGGAGCGTTGGTGATGACGATGGTGATGATTTCCCCCTCCCGGAGGGAAGTATCCCCGGCAGAACAGCTCTACCGGAGCTCTAGATTGGTTTTGCCTCGGTTCCGCCTCGTGGCGGCGGAGTCTTGTCCCGAAAGGTTGCTTCCTATTTTTTCTCATCGAAAGACTTCATATAGCAGAAGATGGACGTCAGAGACCCATCAGGGGGCCCACGAGGTAGGGGGCGCGCCCTGGTAGGGGGGCGCGCCCCCACCCTCGTGAGCAGGGTGTGGGCCCCCTGGACTTCATCTTTGGTGAGGATTTTTCTTTATTTATTCTGATATTCCATGGAGTTTCAGGACTTTTGGAGTTGCGCAGAATATGTCTATAATATTTGCTCCTTTTCCAGCCCAGAATTCCAGCTGCCGGCATTCTCCCTCCTTATGCAAACCTTGTAAAATAAGAGTGAATAGCCATAAGTATTGTGACATATTGTGAAATAACAACCCATAATGCAATAAATATCGATATAAATGCATGATGCAAAATGGACGTATCAACTCCTCCAAGCTTAGACCTCGCTTGTCCTCAAGCGAAAAGCCGATAACAATAAATATGTCCTCATGTTTAGAGGTAGAGGCGTCGATAAAAAATAAAATACGGACATGAAGGCATCATGGTTATTCTCATAACAGCAATATATATAGATTTTGTCATATGATTACTTATGTTCAAGCGATGATCTATTCACAATGCAAAAGTATGAATCATAAACCTTATTGGGCTCCAACAAACTATAATCTCAGTCATTGAAGCAATTGCAATTTATCATAACATCGGAAAGAGTCTATGTCAGAGCTTAAAAGCAAGTCCACATACTCAACTATCATCTAGTCCTTCATAATTGCTAACACTCACGCGATACTTGTGGTTACGGAGTTTTAATCGGACACAGAGAAAGATAGGGGCTTATAGTTTTGCCCCACAACCTTTTACCTCAAGGGTAATGTCAACAATAATGGTTCATGCTCCCCTACATCCAATTATATATATATATATATATATATATATATATATATATATATATATATATATATATATATATATATATATATATATCATGTTCTTTCCAACATGCTGAGCTTGCCAAAGGATAAAATGAAAAAGGAAAAGGTGAAGATCACCATGACTCTTGCAATAGGTAGAAGATAATAATAAAATATATGCCCTTCGCAGAGGGAAGCAGAGGTTGCCATGCACTTTTATAGTTGGATGCACAAAATCTCAATGCGAAAGAACGTCACTTTATATTGCCCCTTGTGATGTGAACCTTTATTATGCAGTCCGTCGCTTTTATTACTTCCACATCACAAGATCGTATAAAGCTTATTTCTCCCACACCAATCAATCATACATATTTAGAGCAATTTTTATTGCTATGCAGCGATGACAACTTACTTGAAGGATCTTACTCAATCCATAGGTAGATATTGTGGACTCTCATGGCAAAACTGGTTTAAGGATAATTGGAAGCACAAGTAGTATCTCTACTTAGTGCTGAGAATTTGGCTAGCATGAGTGGGAAAGGCAAGCTCAACAAGTTAGAAGATCCATGACAACATACTTTATCTCAGATATAAGAAAGACATAACTCATTACATTGTCTTCCTTGTCCAACATCAACTATTTAGCATGTCATATTTTAATGAGTGCTTCCAATCATAAAAGATGTCAATGATAATATATCTATATGTGAAAACCTCTCTTTCCTTATTACTTCCTATTAATTGCAACGATGACCAAAGCTATGCCTGCCAACTCCCAACAACTTTTAATCATCATACTCCTCCTATGTGAAGTCATTACTCTCAATAAGATCAATATGAACTTTTTGTTTCCCCCTTTTTTAATTCTTTTTCTTCTTTTCTTTTATTCACCCAAGATCATGGAAAAATAATCAAGCCCTTGACTCAACACTAATCTTTATTATATATAGCTCACGGACTCGATTACAAAGAGAGATCATAAAGCAAAACTCAAAACTAGATCATGCCATAAACTTTATTCTACTAGATCAAGATACTACTAATAGGATCAACTAAGAAAAACGGTAAAGATAGGAGTTGTGATTGTGATACGATACCAGGGCACCTCCCCCAAGCTTGGCAGTTGCCAAGGGGAGTGCCCATACCCAAGTGATTATGTCTCCTTCTTTATTGTTGGTGTAATATTCTTAGCGATGATTCCCCTCAGGATGCGGTTCTCCTCCTCGAGCTTATTGACTTGTTGCTTGAGGTCCATTATTTCCTTACGAAGCTTTCCTATGACAGCTAAAGCTCCTTGCACCCAAGGGTGTTGCATAGCTGTGGGAGAACAAGTGACACTCCTCTTCATATTCTCATAAGAAAGAAATCTAACATTGGAAGGGATAACCGAGTTTGGAATAGCCGAGCTCTGTAGTTCCCCCATCGTGAATCCAGCTCGGGAGCGAGAGGTGACTTCTTGATCCTCCATGGCATCTACCCTCATCAAGTCAGCCTCCATCTCTTCCTCCATTGTTGGCCCAAAGTAGTCAGCGTCGTTGTTGCTCTTGGCTCCGGTGCCGGGTTAGATACCCGACTCTCCCCGACTGACTCTTGAGAAGACATCTTGCGCTTAATCTGTAGCAGCAACAACTCGAACAAAAACATAGGATATTTGCGTGATACGGGAGTCAAAACCTTCGGGAGAATATATAGTGAATTTTTACCGACCAAAATATGTATCATGCAAGAAAATGGAGTACGGAAGGCACACGAGGTGCTCACGAGGTAGGGGGCGCGCCCAGGCAGGGGGGGCGCGCCCACCACCCTTGTGGGGCCCTCGTGTCCTTCCCGGACTTCCACTTATTTTTCTATTTTTCTAAATATTCGAAAACGAAGAGATATTGCCTTAAAAATTGTTTTGGAGTCGGTTTACTTACCGTACCACATACCTATTCCTTTTCGGAGTCTGAAACGTTCTGGAAAGTGTCTCTTATGTATTCCTCCGGGGTTACGGTTTCAATAATATTGGTTTCAACATTTATGGGATTACCTGAGATATAATGTTTGAATCTTTGACCGTTTACCACCTTCGGATTTGTGCCTTCGAAGGTGTTGATTTTTATTGCACCGGAACGATAGACCTCCTCGATAACATAGGGGCCTTCCCATTTAGAGAGAAGTTTTCCTGCAAAAAATCTTAAACAAGAGTTGTATAGCAATACATAATCACCTACATTAAACTCACGCTTTTGTATCCTTTTGTCATGCCATCTTTTAACTTTTTCTTTAAACAACTTGGCATTTCCATAAGCTTGGGTTCTCCATTCATCAAGTGAGCTAATATCAAATAACCTCTTCTCACCGGCAAGTTTGAAATCATAGTTGAGCTCTTTAATAGCCCAATATGCCTTATGTTCTAGTTCGAGAGGTAAGTGACATGCTTTTCCATATACCATTTTATATGGAGACATACCCATAGGATTTTTATATGCAGTTCTATAAGCCCATAATGCATCATCAAGTTTCTTGGACCAATTCTTTCTAGACATATTAACAGTCTTCTGCAAAATTAATTTGAGCTCTCTATTACTCAACTCTACTTGACCACTAGACTGCGGGTGATAAGGAGATGCAATTTTGTGATTAACGTCATATTTAGCAAGCATTTTACGGAACGCACCATGAATAAAGTGTGAACCACCATCGGTCATTAAGATCTAGGGACTCCAAACCTCGGAAAAATAACTTCCTTAAGCATTTTAATAGAGGTGTTATGATCAGCACTACTAGTTGGAATAGCTTCCGCCCACTTAGTAATGTAATCAACAGCAACCAAAATATGAGTGTATCCATTAGAGGCAGGAAAAGGTCCCATATACAAAGCCCCAAACAAAACATCAAACGGTTCAATAACAAGTGAATAATTCATAGGCATTTCTTGACGTCTACTAATATTACCAATTCTTTGGCATTCATCGCAAGACAAGACAAGCTTACGGGCATCCTTGAAGAGAGTAGGCCAATAAAAACCGGATTGCAATACCTTATGTGCAGTTCTATCTCCAGCGTGGTGTCCTCCATAAGCTTCGGAGTGGCACTTGCATAACATCTGTTCCTGTTCATGCTCAGGTACACAATGTCTAATAACACCATCTACTCCTTCTTTATAAAGATGTGGGTCATCCCAAAAGTAATGCCTCAAATCATAGAAAACCTTTTTCTTTTCTTGGTATGTGAAGCTAGGTGGTATAAACTTAGCTACAATATAATTAGCATAATCAGCATACCATGGAGTACTGCGAGAAGTACTTATAACATTTAATTGTTCATCAGGAAACCTATCAGTAATAGGTAGTGGGTCATCAAGAACATTTCCTAACCTAGATAAGTTGTCTGCAACGGGGTTCTCAGCTCCCTTTCTATGAACAATATGAAAATCAAATTCTTGTAGCAAGAGAACCCATCTAATAAGTCTAGGTTTAGCATCTTTCTTTTCCATAAGATATTTAATAGCGGCATGATTAGTGTGAATAGTTACTTTACAATCGACAATATAGGGCCTGGACTTATCACAAGCAAATAGAACTGCTAAAAGTTCTTTTTGGTAGTAGCATAATTTCTTTGAGCATTGTCTAGGGTCTTACTAGCATAATGGATAACGTTTAATTTCTTATCAACTCTTTGCCCTAAAATATCACCTACAACATAATCACTAGCATCACACATAATTTCAAAGGGTACATTCCAATCAGGTGGTTGAACAACAGGTGCAGAGACTAATGCTTTCTTAAGTATTTCAAATGCTTCTACACAATCATCATCAAAGACAAATGGTATATCTTTTTGGAATAAATTAGTCAGAGGCCGAGAAATTTTTGAGAAGTCCTTAATGAACCTCCTATAAAATCCAGCATGACCAAGGAAACTTCTTATACCTTTGACATCCTTGGGACATGGCATCTTTTCAATAGCATCAACTTTGGCTTTACCAACTTCAGTACCTCTTTCAGAAACTTTATGCCCCAAGACAATACCTTCATTAACCATAAAGTGGCACTTTTCCCAATTCAAGACAAGATTAGTTTCTTCACATCTCTGCAAAACTCGATCAAGATTGCTCAAGCAATCGTCAAAAGAGGAACCATAGATGGAAAAGTCATCCATGAAAACCTTACAAATCTTTTCACAAAAGTCAGAGAATATAGCCATCATGCATCTTTCAAAGGTAGCAGGTGCATTACATAAACCAAAAGGCATACGTCTATAAGCAAAAGTACCAAAAGGGCATGTAAAAGTAGTCTTTGATTGATCTCTAGCTGACACAGGTATTTGAGAGAAACCAGAATAACCATCTAGGAAGTAGTAATGTGTGTGTTTGCATAATCTTTCTAGCATTTGATCAATAAAAGGTAAGGGGTAATGATCTTTCTTAGTAGCTTTATTTAATTTGCGGAAATCAATTACCATCCTATATCCTATAATAATTCTTTGTGGAATCAATTCATCTTTATCATTAGGAACAACATTAATACCTCCCTTCTTAGGGACACAATGGACAGGACTTACCCACTGACTGTCAGCAACGGGATAAATTGTACCTGCCTCCAGAAGCTTGAGTATTTCTTTTCTTACTACTTCCTTCATTTTAGGATTCAGACGTCGTTGAGGATCATGAACGGGTTTAGCATCTGCTTCCAAGTTTATTTTATGTTGACATAGAGTGGGACTAATGCCCTTAAGATCAACAAGAGTATAACCAATAGCAGCACGGTGCTTCTTCAGAGTTTTTAATAATCTTTCTTCTTCATACTCTGAAAGGTTAGCACTAGTAATAACAGGATATATCTTCTTATCATCAAGATAAGCATATTTAAGATTGTCAGGCAACGGTTTAAGCTCAAACACGGGATCACCCTTGGGTGGAGGAGGATCCCCTAAAATTTCAACAGGCAAGTTGTGTTGCAGAATAGGTTCCTATTTAAAGAATACTTCATCTATTTCCCTTCTTTCATTCATAAACATATCATTTTCATTGTCTAGCAAATAGTGTTCTAAAGGATCACTAGGAGGTATGGCAATAGAAGCAAGACCAATAATTTCATCCTTACTAGGTAATTCTTCCTCACGATGTTGTTTACTAAATTAAGAGAAATTAAACTCATGAACCATATCATCCAAGCCAATAGTAACAACATTCTTTTCGCAATCTATCCTAGCATTGACAGTGTTCAAGAAGGGTCTACCAAATATAATGGGACAAAAGCTATCTTGTGGAGAAGTGAGAACAAGAAAATCAGCGGGATACTTAGTTTTCCCACACAAGACTTCAACATCTCTAACAATCCCAATCGGTGCAATAGTATCTCTATTGGCAAGTTTAATTGTGACATCAATTCCTTCTAACTCAGCAGGTGCAATTTCATCCTTAATTTCTTCGTATAAAGTATGCGGTATAACACTTGCACTAGCACCCATATCACATAAGCCATGATAACAATGATCTCCTATTTTAACAGAAATAACAGGCACGCCTACCACATGTCTATGTTTATCTTTAGCACAAGGTTTAGCAATTCTAGCAGTTTCACCTTCGAACTGAATAACATGCCCATCAATATTATCAGACAAGAGATCTTTAACAATAGCAATATTAGGTTCTACTTTAACTTGCTCAGGCGGTGTATAAGTTCTAATATTGCTTTTACGAACAACAGTTGAAGCTTTAGCATGATCCTTTACTCTAACAGGGAAAAGTGGTTTCTCAACATAAGCAGTAGGAACAATAGGAACATTAGAAGTGACAGTCTTTTCTTCAACTTTAATAGGTGCAGATACTTTTACTTCTATAGGAGGATGATATTTAAACCACTTCTCCTTAGGGAGATCAACATAAGTAGCAAAATATTCACAGAAAGAAGCTACTATCTCAGAGTCAAGTCCATATTTAGTGCTAAACTTACGGAAAATATCGGTATCCATAAAAGATTTAACACAATCAAACTTAGGTGTCATACCTGACTCCTTACCTTCGTTGAGGTCCCAATCTTCAGAGTTGCGTTTAACTCTATCCAATAAGTTCCATTTAAATTCAATAGTCTTCATCATAAAAGAGCCAGCACAAGAAGTATCGAGCATGGTGAGATTGTTTTCAGAAAGCCGAGCATAAAAACTTCGCATAATTATTTCTCTTGGGAGCTCATGATTGGGGCATGAATATAACATTGATTTAAGCCTCCCCCAAGCTTGAGCGATGCTTTCTCCTTCGCGAGGCCAGCAATTATATATATAATTTCGATCACGATGAACAAGATGCATGGGTAATACTTTTGATGAAATTCCAATTTCAATCTTTTATAGTCCCATGATCTCGTATCACATAGCCTATACCATATCAATGCGTCTTCCTTCAAAGATAAAGGGAATACCTTCCTCTTAGCAACATCATCGGGTACACCTGCAAGCTTAAATAATCCACTAACTTCATCCACATATAATATGTGCTCATTAGGATGCTTTGTTCCATCTCCTATAAAAGAGTTAGCTAGCAGTCTTTCCATCATACCCGAAGGAAATTCAAAAGGAGTTTCATTTCAATAGGTTCAGTAGGTTGAGAAGCAACTCTTTGCTCTACTGGACGGGGCGAAGATACCCCGAACAAGCCCCTCAGAGAATTACTTTCCATAGTAACAAGTGACAGTAAATTTTAGCACACTATATAAATTTTTCATTACCAAATTCCACCTACCAAAGGCGCTACACTCCCTGGCAACGACGCCAGAAAAGAGTCTTGATGACCCACAAGTATAGGGTATCTATCGTAGTCCTTTCGATAAGTAAGAGTGTCGAACCCAACGAGGAGCAGAAGGAAATGATAAGCAGTTTTCAGCAAGGTATTCTCTGCAAGTACTGAAATAAGTGGTAACAGATAGTTTTGCGACAAGGTAAATTGTAACAAGCAACAAGTAACAAAAGTAAATAAAGTGCAGCAAAGTGTCCCAATCCTTTTTGTATCAAAGCACAAGCCGGAACAAACTCTTATAAAAGGAAAAGCGCTCCCGAGGACACATGGGATTATCGTCAAGCTAGTTTTCATCACGTTCATATGATTCGCGTTCGGTACTTTGATAATTTGATATGTGGGTGGATCGGTGCTTGGGTGCTTTTCTTACTTGAACAAGCATCCCACATATGATTAACCTCTATTGCAAGCATCCGCAACTACAACAAAAGTATTAAGGTAAACCTAACCATAGCATGAAACATATGGATCCAAATCAGCCCCTTACGAAGCAACGCATAAACTAGGGTTTAAGCTTCTGTCACTCTAGCAACCCATCATCTACTTATTACTTCCCAATGCCTTCCTCTAGGCCCAAATAATGGTGAAATGTTATGTAGTCGACGTTCACATAACACCACTAGAGGCAAGACAACATACATCTTATCAAAATATCAAACGAATACCAAATTCACATGACTACTAATAGCAAGACTTCTCCCTTGTCCCCAGGAACAAACGTAACTACTCCCAAAGCATATTCATGTTCATAATCAGAGGGGTAATAATATGCATATAGGATCTGAACATATGATCTTCCACCAAATAAACCAACTAGCATCAACTACAAGGAGTAATCAACACTACTAGCAACCTACTAGCACCAATCTCGGACTTTGAGACAAGAATTGGATACAAGAGATGAACTAGGGTTTGGAGATGAGATGGTGCTGGTGAAGATGTTGATGGATGTTGCTCTCTCCTGATGAGAGGAGCGTTGGTGATGACGATGGTGATGATTTCCCCCTCCCGGAGGGAAGTATCCCCGGCAGAACAGCTCTGTCGGAGCTCTAGATTGGTTCCGCCTCGGTTCCGCCTCGTGGAGGCGGAGTCTTGTCCCGAAAGGTTGCTTCCTATTTTTTCTCATCGAAAGACTTCATATAGCAGAAGATGGACGGCGGAGACCCACCAGGGGTCCCACGAGGTAGGGGGGCGCGCCCTAGTAGGGGGGGGCGCCCCCCACCCTCGTGAGCAAGGTGTGGGCCCCCTAGACTTCATCTTTGGCGAGGATTTTTCTTTATTTATTCTAAGATATTCCGTGGAGTTTCAGGACTTTTGGAGTTGCGCAGAATAGGTCTCTAATATTTGCTCCTTTTCCAGCCCAGAATTCCAGTTGCTGGCATTCTCCCTCCTTATGTAAACCTTGTAAAATAAGAGAGAATAGCCATAAGTATTGTGACATATTGTGAAATAACAGTCCATAATGCAATAAATATCGATATAAAAGCATGATGCAAAATGGACGTATCACTCATCGTCCCTACTACCTTGGTTATAGAGATTATACTATCATATTGTTTGGAATATATATGTCCTTTAGTAGATTTCAATATGAACTACTAGTACATACTCCAAACACTGATGTATATAGACGTATTTTAGAGTGTAGATTCACTCATTTTTCTCCGTATGTAGCACTCTCCCTCGCCCCTCAACCCTCGCCCACGTGGTGGACGTGCAGCAATTCATTCGGTCTCATATAGCCAGAACGATATATACTGCACTACCATTATTGCTCGACTTCCCGAAGAGGCGAAGAGCCAATCGCAAGGTTAATATTTTGGAGATGCCAAGCGCAAGGTTATAGGAGAATGAGTAGTAGGTGCCGCGTCATTTATAAATAAAGTTTTTTTTCTTCAGTGGCACGTACGCAATATGATAGGTTCATATGGAGATAAAAGGAAACCGCTCCACTATATACATAGTCAGGACGGGCCAGCCTACACGGTTGCTTGCTGGGGTTGCTCTCTTCACACTCTCTCGCACAAAACGATTGTGGCCACATCTCTAACATCCCGGCGGATCACGTCCACTTGGGGAAGGGGTGGATGCTTAGTGTAGATGCGGTGGCCGTCGCCGACGGCCAAAACCCACTATCGGCACGTCCCGATCAGGGGTCCCCGTCGTTCTCTCTCACAAAGCCGGTGAGGTTGCCTTTGTCCCTTGCTCACTGCAGCGACGTGGGCAGTTGCCGCCTCCCGCCGCCCTCCTCAAGGTTGAGCTACGTCCCTCAGGTACAACTCCCTTTACAGCCGGCTTGCACTACTGCTCCAGCTGCCCACATCACTCCATGTGGATATTTCTCCATACTTCTTTACCCCGCACATACCTCTACTGGCTTCTACGTACTGTATTTGTGATGAGTTTTTGTCTCATCAACTAGTCCCAGTAATCTTATTCTAATCATGCTTGTTCAATTTCTTTGCCACAGGGATGCTCATCTCGATTTTGGTGAAACTGTACAAAATGATCCAATGGTCAAAAGGTTGCAAACTTCATTTATTAGGAAGCTCGAACGTTGCCAGCAAACTAAAGCCTGGTCAGGGTTCACGGTTCAAGGGCTAGGGACTGCATGGATCATATTTTCTTTAGTTGCCTCTGTTCCAAAATAAGTGTCAACTTTAGTAGTAGTACAACTTTGTATACTAAAGTTTGCACAAAGTTGAGAAACTTATTTTGGAATGGAGGGAGTACATATTTGCTATGATCTGTCAATCATTGAGATGCAATAGCATGCATGTTAGTCTCCTTTGTATTTGATGAAATGTTGCAACGGGCAACCTTGGACGCAAGATACATGTAACAGAAGCTGGAAGCTTCATAGCATTGTACAAATTTATCTTGCTGATAAATTACAGTACGTACTATACTAGTACTTCCTCTATTACTAAATATAAGTCTTTGTAGAGATTTCACCATGAACCACATGCGGATGTATATAGATGCATTTTAAGTGTAGATTCATTCATTTTGTTCCATATGTAGTGGAATCTCTACAAAGACTTACTATCTACTAGTAATAGCTAGCCCCCACTACTAGGAATTCTCTATCCTCTCCTTGAGCCACGTCATCAAAATTGATGCAGCAGTTAGATGAAGTAAATCAATCCACAATAGCCGTCTGATCTAGACGTTGAGAGGCTCCGCACTAAGCCACATGCAAGCATGCAGAAATACCGTGCCACATGCATGTGAGTGGGTTTTAAATCACATCAACATGTCTGCATGCAAGCATGCACCGGTAGCATGCATGTAAGTGAGCTTTTAAGTCCCATTAACATGTCAAAAAGAAAATTATAATCCCATTATGCAGTAGGAGTTGGCTGGTCTTTTTTCCTTACGTGGGATGATCTAAATGATGATGGGAGTTTATTTAGTTTGGCTACCACATTTGTCATGCGGTTATAGAGTTTTTTTTGTTCTATGAAATCGATAATTTTGCGCAGAGAGATATACCGATGTTCCGCGCCAACGCCCGGGGACTCATCTAGTAGTAATATTTAGGAACGGAGGGAGTACTATGTAAAGAGTTAGGTGTCGCACGGTGATAGTGTGAGGTGGGCCATGTAATCACTGAGCCTGCGTGTTTTCATTGCTCTTGCATGCCTCCACTGTAAGAATGGAGAAAATTGTAATCTAGTAGTAGTATACCTCCTTTCGCCGAAAGCGTGGGACATCCAGCAGTCCTACCACCTCAGTAATAAGACCAATGAGCCGTCAAATCACATAGACCCAGCAGTAAGTTGGACGGACGAAGCAACCATCAATCTTGCGCCAGTGAGAGGTCGCGTCCGCTCTGCCCGGGCTTGAATGCGGCACCGATTCTTTGGAGCGACGCTGACCGTTTCGGGCAATGTCGTGGTTTTGTCACGGCAGATGTCCTAGAGAAAGGACTTAGTCGTGGAGCCATCGCCACGGGTTAGCTTGAAGGGGTTAAAGCGGACACAGGGATGCAGAGAATTTATACTAGTTTGGCCCCTTCGATGAAGGTAAAAGCCTACGTCTAGTTGTGATGGAATTGATGGGGTTTCGGTGACTAGGGAGCAAACAAGCTTCACCTAAGTCTCGAGTTGTGTTTCTTGTTCTGAACCACCGTCGGGTCGTCCCCTTATATACACGGGTGACGCCCGTCGGTTCACAGAGTCCCAACACCGGTTCATATTCGTATCCGGGTTGGTCTCTCTTTATTCCTACCTTACAATACAAGTTTACATACAGATGCCGGTTTATGACTACAAGTCTTAAACCGACTACGGGCCTCAGGCCCTCATCTATCTTCTTGGGCTTTAACACTCTTGAACTACTGATGAAGTTAACCCGGCCCAAATAGCCCGGTTTACGCCCAGTAGCAATATCCCCAACATTAGGCCCCAGATTGATTTGAACGAGGTTCATGTCAATCCTTAGCAAAAATCTTCATCTTCTATATCTTCTTGTAATTGCTGAACCGCCGTGATGTCATCCTCGCTATTTGCTGTAAACCGGGGTGACGTCATCTGTCATAAAGAAAACATCCATGATATCTCCTTGTTTAATAGACTCACAACAACCGAGGCGACAGCTCCACTTCCGAAATTTGCGGTTCCTGGATTCACGCGCCTGACACATATCTTTTTGCCTTATAAATAGACCGAAGGGTCATTTCTTTTCTCCTCTTCGTGCCCTTCCTCTTCGTCTTCCTCGCGTCACCAGTCTCAGAGCTCCGCCGCTGTCGTCGTCTTCTGCACCGAGCTTGGCCGCTGCATCAACCTGAGCGCTCCAGAAAACTGCGGCGACCTTCCGCGTCTTCCTCTGCCCTGGTAAGTCTTCTGCTCTTCTCGACATAGATCTGTTCTAGGGTTTCGTGTTCTTGATGTGTTCATGCTCTGCTCATATTCATATATTAGCTCCTGGATCCATCTGCGAACCCCTGCTCTGCATAGTGGTGACTCTTAGTATCCACCTTTAGTTTCATGCCTGAAACCCTAGATCTCACATATATCTCTACCCATTGACTCAACGCTGTTCTTCTTTGAGCTTTGAATATTTTCCTCCTTTTCTGAACTTGCTTTAGATCCAACGCTGTAGAGAAATCTTGTGAAATCTGTTTTTGTATACTTATCCATCCGCAATCTCAACTGTTTCAATGCCTTGATTAAGCGGTTTAACTTGGTGTAGCAAAAATTAACAAACCAGTATATATCATTAGTCCCCTTGTTGAACCATCAGATGTTGTCGCTTCATAGAATTCCGGTTTAGATATAGCTGTCTCCGGTTTAACATCGTACATACCAGTGTACATTTAACCAATATATTCTTGAACCGGAACCACTTATTTTGTAGATTTCACTATGGCCAAACAAGTATATGAATGCAACTGGGCTCCTTCTCGCGTCACAGAGACTCAATTGAACAATTTAGTCCTGACCGGCGCTTTAAGCAGCAAAAATACCATCCATTGGAGGGTCCCTGGAAAAGAATGCCCTCCCACACCTCAAGAAGGAGAGGTCGTCATTTTCGCAGATCACTTAGCCCGGGGCTTTAATCCGCCCGGTTCTAAATTTTACCGGGATGTCTTGGCCAATTTTCAACTCCGCCCGCAAGACACTGGCTCCAACTCTGTTACCAACATATGTCACTTCCAAGTACTCTGTGAGGTGTTCTTTCAAGAGGAACCCACAGTCGAGTTGTTCAGAGATTGCTTTCATCTAAACCGCCGCACAGAGTTTCCTGATGGTTCCAATATGGAATTGGGCGGTGTGGCGATTCAGAAAAGAAAAGAGGTCACTTACCCTCACGCGAAACTGCAGAACCACCCTCAAGAGTGGAATCAATCATGGTTCTATTGCAAAGACACCTCCCCTGCTGATGAAAATCCCTTGCCTGGCTTTCGTCCGGAGCGGCTTAGCAATACACACCCCTTTCCTAAAAGGTTGACTGCCAAGGAAAGAATTAAATACGCTCCTCAACTGTCCAAGCTCAGAGCCTTCATGGCCAACGGTTTAACAGGAGTTGATCTCGCTCGCTGTTGGATATCGTGGAGCATACTGCCCCTTAGTCAGCGCTCCGGTTTGATGTGCGAGTATACTGGCAGTGTTGATGACCCACTGCGACAAATGAACATCCAGCTCACCGTCGAGGAAGTCACAGAAGCTGTGAAGAAAATGTTGAACGAACCGGAACACATCTGTGCCCGAACCGGCCTGCTTCCCTTCTGCGCCACCAACAAACCGCCAGCCGTAAGCTTTTAACTTTTCCTTTCACTGATCCTGTCATTGCTATATCTGCCCATTATTTAACACCAATATCTATTGAAATAGGGCAATGATCCGTTTTGGAGCAAGAAGCTTCCGCAGGAGAAATCAGAAAAACCAGACAAACTAGAAAGACCAATCGGTCCAAAGACTAGAGTCGTGAAGAAAACCACCCACAGGAAGAAAACCACTGCATCTTCAGATCCAGCAGCTGATGATAATGTGGGTAATCCGGACTTTGAGGTAGAACTTGATTCACTAGGCTTACTTTTCACACGCCTTATTGATGATGATATTTGTTAGGATGATGCCGAAGCCAGCCACGCTGACGCTGCAGAGGTAATTATTCTCTCTTCCGATTCAGACCTTTTGCCTTTGCCAAAAATCCGTCAGGCAAACCGGAAGGTTAAATTTTCTCATCCTCTTGCTTACTTGGATCCCAAATTTCTTATTAAGACCCAACAGCACGAAGCTCGCCGCACAACCCGTCATAGCGGCCAGGTAGTTACCTCCACCGGTTTACCGGACAGTCCGGTTCGGAAGCGCCGTTCAGAGGTCTCTAATTTGCTTGTCAGTGCTTGTTATAAAGCAAGCCGTTTTCTTCAACCTCTTAATCCTTCTGACTCCGATTATCAGGTTACTTCCCATTCATCATCTGGCGAGTCATCAGCTACTCAGCTGCCACCGCTCAAAACCGTGCCTGGGTAAGCTATTATTATCATAATATTTCTGATGTATTACTTTGTAACATATGCTGTTTTTGACTTTTATTACTCCTTTCAGGGCCAAGCCTAGACTGAGCAAGAAAGCCCGCCTGGATAAAGTGGCCGAGGAGGATGTCGTCCCTGAACCGGATAGAACGCCAGATCCTGAAGCGGCTATTCATGAATATGCGCCGAATGACCCACCGCCACAAGATGATGACTGCATTGCTGAAGAGAGACATGTTGATACCTCCAGTCCTGTTGACCAGCCCAGTAGTCCCATTCGGATTGAGAAATCCACCAGTTCATGCAAGTCCACTGATAAACCGATGGCCCCAATGCAAACTGATGACGAAGTTGTTATTACTGGAGTTGTCCATACAGAGCCAAGCAATCCTGTCGCTTTGTCTAAACATACTGCCAAGGAAGAATTTGCTGCAATTGGCAAGGGCAAATGGAATGCCGACTTGTCAACTTATGCCGCTTTGTCTCCTCAAGACCTTCACTCCGGCTTTCTAAACCGGTTATATACCAGCCGTGACTATGAAGCCGGCCTGGTTAACATGATGAAGGATAAATATGAGGTAATTGCCATATGCGCCTGCTTGTAATCCATCAACTCCAATAGCCCCCAAGTACCGGTTTAAAATATCATTTTAAACCGGGACTTGTCATTTAGACTTCAATATGCCTGACTTTTGCCGATGTAGTCCCCAAGGGCCGGGTCAACTTAGGATAGTTAAACCGGGACTTTAGGTAATTGATATCACAACTTCAGAATTTTTCCGCGCAAATAGCCATTAGCCCCCAAGTGCCAAGTTGAATACTTGTATTGATCTTGGGACTTTCATAAACAATTGAAAGATGAAGATCAAATGTGCATTAGCCCCCAAGTGCCGAGTGCATAACTTGTTATGTGGTTGGCACTTCAATGTTTGCACTGCTTTCTGAATCATATAATTGTCTGTATGCAGGCTGAGCTGAAGACAAAAGAAAACCAAGTCGCCGACCTCCAAGAAAATGTGAAGTCTCAACAAGCTGAAACCTCAAAAGCAAAAGAGGAGTTGACCAGCGCTTTAAGCGTCATGGAACAGCTTAAATAGGATTTCAAAAAGGAGCGGGCAGACTGGGCCACCGAGAAGTCCACTTTAATCAAGCGAGCAGAAGACGCCGAGGCTGCGCTTAAACCGGTGGTGGATGAACTGACCGGCATAAAGCGGCAAGTGCACTCTATGACTGCTGCTATCTTTGGTAAGTCGATTTAACATCTGGAATTACTCAATCTCCTTAAGTAACTTTCAATGTGCTGACTCTTTGTAACCCTTCAGGAACACACATTAGTCACTTGGGGTCAGATGTACGGATGAAATTGAAAGCCGCCTACACCTTGATCGAGCAGTTGTATACTAGAGCACATCGGATTATCTCTACCGCATCACATAATAATCCGGCGCCCACTTTAATTCAAGATACTTTCAAAAGGCTGTCGATGCTTCCTGCCCGGATTGAAGAGTTAAATAGATCTGCAGCTCGAACCGGTGCCATCACTGCCTTAATCCGGGCAAAAGCATGGGTGCCAGATTTTGACCCTGTTGAGGCAGCTCAGGGCTATCCTAGTCTGAAGGAAGACGGAACAGCATTTAGTGAAGCGGATCTGTGAGCCATAAACCGGGAGGTGCGTCCTCTAGCTTGCCAATTGGCTGAAGAGGCAGACTTGTCGCATTATCAGGCACAGTATAATGATCAAAACCAACGAATAGCCGCACCGATTCCTGAATCGGAAAATCTTATCCCTCCAATCCGAAAGCACACTTATGCTCCTGATATTGATCCGTCACTGTTGATTCATGATGAAGCTGTCTTTCAAGCCTTAATGGGAATCGACTGGACAACCGTTGATTTCCAGCCGCTGGGCAGAGAAGCAGAAGTGGAAGCGGCGCGGGATGACCCACAACCATCAAGCCACGCTGGTGACCAGTCTTGAACCGGAAATCGGTTTAAAACTTCTTTACCTTTGAAAAACAATGATCTTATTTGGGCACCTTGTTGCCTTGTAATAGGCTAGCCAATACTCTTGATTTGGTTATGCCAACGTGCATAAATGCTGCAACCTGTGCTTCCTTTGGATGATAAAATTGTCAAAGTACTTTCTGCAATCAGAAAATCTTAAAATACCACCACGGTTATACCGTTTGGTGGATTGTTATGAAATCACAATATCTAAAATTTGTAGTATATGATCGAATCTTTGTGATACATAATACCTGCCATCATTGGGCATGAAGCTGGCTTAGCCAATCTTGAAGCGGAGGTTTTGTAAACCCTACATCATTAGAGGAGATAACAGCTCTAGTATATATAATGCTAATTTACCTTGTAAACCGTGCCGAGCTTTATAGTAAACCCCGTGTTACTCCTTAATACGATGCTTAATAAAGAAAATCAAACCGGGCAAATAAACTCTGGATTAAAAATAGACTGTGTTCTGTCTATTGACAGTTTGAACCGGTGTAAAACTGTGTCGGTTTAAAAACGCAACAATTGTAAAGAAATATGTATGAAAGAAAATATTGAAACAAAGGCAATGATAAAAACCGTTTGCAACAAGAGGCTTATTTGAGCCGATCAGATGGTGTTACCATGGTCGGACATGACCAAGCTCCCGATAGGTGTAGCTATGGTTCAAGTCAGCCAGGTCCCCAAATGAAACCGTGTCATTTATGCCGATCAACAGGCGTGGCAATGGTTCGGGTTCGACCAAGCCCCCAAGTGATTCTGTGGCCTTAGGCCGATCAAGAGGCGTGACTGATTCAGACTTGACCATGTCCAAGTGATCTGGTGGCTTTTGTCTATCAAAAGGTGTTGCATTGGTTCGGATATGACCAAGCCCCCAAGTGATATTTTAAAAAAGCAAATTCAAGGGGTAAACCGGAGGCCGCTTTAATACAGAACAACTCCGTGTAACCACGCATGATGTGAAAGAACAGATACCCCGCTTTAGCTGAGGTTTCGGTTTATTATATTAATCATAATATATACATTGTCAGAATATGTACATAAGTAGAGCCAATGGCTCAGGTATAGTAAGGCCGAAGATGAGCTATGTTCCACAGCCTGTTGGTCTCCTCCTCTGATGTACGTGAGTCTTTATGCTCTCGAATATCGATCAGATAGTATGAACCGTTGTGCAGATTCTTGCTGACCACGAAAGGTCCCTCCCAAGGCGGGGATAACTTATGCATATCAGTCTGATCTTGGATGAGCCGAAGCACCAAATCTCCTTCTTGAAAGGTTCTGGTTCTAACTCGGCGACTGTGATAACAACGAAGATCCTGTTGGTAAATCGCCGAGCGGGCAGCTGCTATGTCACGCTCTTCATCCAACTGGTCCAAAGCGTCTTGCCGTGCTGTCTCGTTGTCCGCTTCAACATAAGCCGCCACACGAGGTGAATCATGACAGATATCACTGGGGAGAACCGCCTCCGCTCCATAGACCATGAAGAACGGTGTGTATCTTGTTGATCTGTTGGGTGTGGTATTGATGCTCCATAGAATAGATGGCAACTCTTCTACCCAACAACCCGGTGTTCTCTGCAAAGGAACCATAAGCCGGGGCTTGATGCCTCTCAAGATCTCCTGATTAGCTCTTTCTGCTTGACCATTGGACTGTGGGTGCACCATTGATGAAACGTCAAGTCGGATGTGCTCACGTTCGCAGAACGCCTTCATGGCACCTTTGGATAAATTGGTACCATTATCTGTGATGATACTGTGTGGAAAGCCAAACCGGAAAATCACTTTTTGATGAATTGAACCGCCGTGGCCACATCACACTTGTTAACAGGTTCTGCCTCCACCCACTTTGTAAACTAGTCAACTGCCACCAGGAGGTGGGTCTTCTTGTCATTGGATCTTTTGAAAGGCCCAACCATATCTAGCCCCCAAGTCGCAAATGGCCAAGTGATTGGAATCATTCTCAGTTCTTGAGCCGGTACATGAGCACGTCTTGAAAACTTTTGGCAACCATCACATCGTCTGACCAGATCCTCCGCATCAGCATGAGCAGTTAACCAATAGAAGCCATGGCGGAATGCTTTAGCCACCAATGATTTTGAACCGGCATGGTGACCACAATATCCTTTGTGGATCTCACGCAAAATTTCACAGTCTTCCTCAAGGGACACACAGCGTTGAAACACCCCTGATACACTGCAATGATGCAACTCGCCATTAACGATTGTCATGGACTTGGACCGCCGGATTATCTGCCGTGCCAGAGTCTCATCCTCTGGTAACTCGGCCCGGTTCATGTATGCTAGGTAAGGAAGCGTCCAATCCGGAATTACATGAAGAGCTGCCACCAATTGAGCCTCCGGATCAGGAATTGCCAAGTCCGCTTCACCAGGGAGCTTCACCGATGGGTTGTGCAGCACATCCAGAAAAACATTGGACGGGACCGGTTTGTGCTGAGAGCCCAGCCGCCTTAAGGCGTCCGCCGATTCATTCTTTCGTCGGTCCACGTGGTCCACCTAATAGCCTTTAAAGTGACCTGCAATAATATCCACCTCACGACGATATGCTGCCATGAGTGGGTCCTTGGAATCCCAAGTGCCAGACACTTGTTGAGCCACGAGGTCCGAGTCACCGAAGCACTTAACTCGACTTAAATTCATCTCTTTAGCCATTCGGAGACCATGGAGCAAGGCTTCATACTCAGCTTCATTGTTAGTACAAGGGAACATTAAGTGGAGAACGTAACAAAACTTTTCACCTTGTGGGGAAGTTAACACGACTCCAGCCCCCGAGCCTTCCAATTGTCTGGATCCATCAAAATGGATGGTCCAATATGTGTGATCCGGCTTTTCTTCAGGTGCTTGCAGTTCCGTCCAATCATTGATGAAATCAAGTGCTTGAGACTTAACCGCCGTCCGAGGTACGTACTTCAACCCGTGCGGCCCAAGCTCTATAGCCCACTTGGCAATCCGGCCAGTTGCTTCCCGGTTCTGGATGATATCTCCCAAGGGGGCAGAACTGACCACTGTAACGGGGTGCCCTTGAAAGTATTGCTTAAGCTTCCGGCTTGCCATAAAAACTCCATATACCAGCTTTTGCCAATGCGGATACCTTTGCTTGGACTCAATAAGTACCTCACTGATATAATAGACCGGACGTTGAACCGGATGCTCCTTGCCTGCCTCTTTTCGCTCCACCACATTAGCCACACTGACGACACGAGCATTAGCAGCAATGGCTCCTTGTCAATGGGAGCGGCGAGCACGGGCGGATTGGAAAATTGCCGCTTTAAGTCCTCAAATGCCTTATCAGCAGCAGAACTCCAGGCAAATTGATCTGTTTTCTTCAACATCTGATACAAAGGGATTGCCTTCTCACCAAGGCGGCTGATGAACTGGCTCAACGCGGCAATCCGGCCTGCCAGGCGTTGAACATCATTGATACACTTCAGTTTAGCCAGGGAGGTGATGGCTGTGATATTCTCCGGATTAGCTTCGATTCCCCTGTTGGACACCAGAAAACCCAATAACTTGCCTGCCGGTACACCAAAGACACACTTGGCCGGATTAAGCATCATCTTGTATGTCCTCAAGTTATCAAAGGTTTCCTTCAAATCGTCAACCAGAGTCTCCTTCTCCTTTGACTTAACCACGATATCATCCACATAAGCATGTACATTACGGCCAATCTGCTTTTGAAGGCAATTTTGTACACACCATTGATAAGTTGCCTGGGCACTCTTGAGCCCAAAGGGCATAGATACATAGCAGAAGGCTCCAAAGGGGGTTATGAACGCCGTCTTCTCCTGGTCCTTGACTGCCATTTTGATCTGATGATAGCCAGAATATGCATCCAAAAAACTCAAACGCTCACAACCCGCCGTAGCATCAATAATTTGATCAATACGGGGGAGGGCAAAAGGATCCGCTGGACAAGCCTTATTAAGATCTATGTAATCCACACACATGCGCCAGGTGCCATTTTTCATGGGGACCAGCACCGGATTAGCGAGCCACTCAGGGTGGAAAACCTCAATAATAAAACCAGCTGCTAAGAGCCTGGCTACCTCTTCTCCAATAGCTTTGCGTCTTTCTTCGTTAAACCAGTGGAGGAACTGTTTCACCGGTTTGTATTTAGGATCCACATTAAGAGTGTGCTCAGCGAGTTGCCTCGGTACACCTGGCATGTCAGAGGGCTTCCATGCAAAAATGTCCCGATTCTCACGGATGAACTCGATGAGCGCGCTTTCCTATTTCGGATCCAAGTTGGCACTGATGTTGAACTACTTGGACGAATCGCCAGGTATGAAGTCAACAAGCTTAGTTTCAGCTGCCGATTTGAACTTCAGGGACGGATCATGCTCCGTAGTTGGCTTCTTCAACGGAGTCATGTCTGCCGGATCAACATTGTCCTTATAAAATTTCAGCTCCTCGATGGCACAAACTGACTCCGCATAGGCCGCATCTCCTTCCTCGCACTCCAAAGCGACTCTATGGCTTCCGTGAACCGTTATTGTCCCCTTGTGACCCCGCATCTTGAGCTGCAAATACACATAACAGGGTCGTGCCATGAACTTGGCGTAGGCCGGTCGCCCAAACAAGGCGTGATATGGACTTTGGATTTTTACCACTTCAAACGTTAATGTCTTCGTCCTGGAATCATGATCATCTCCAAAGGCCACCTCCAAAGCTATGTTGCCAACAGGATATGCTGACTTGCCGGGTACCACACCATGAAACACCGTATTGGACGGTTTGAGATTTTTATCTGTTAGTCCCATACGACGGAAGGTCTCATAGTACAAAATATTGATGTTGCTCCCTCCATCCATGAGCACCTTGGTGAACTTGTAGCCTCCCACCTGAGGAGCCACTACTAAGGCCAACTAACCCGGATTGTCAACCCGGGGAGGATGATCCTCTCTGCTCCATATGATTGGCTGTTCAGACCAACGTAGATAACGGGGCACGGCCGGTTCAACAGAGTTGACTGCCCGCTTCTGAACCTTCCGGTCTCGCTTGTCCAAGCTAGTGGTGAAGACATGGTACTACCCACTATTCAACTGCTTTGGGTTGCTCTGGTAACCCGATTGTTGCCGCTGCTAATTGTAACCACCATGGTTATTCTGATTATTTTGATTGTTATGTCCGCCCGGATTACCATTAAATCCTGAACCGGAATTTCCACCACCGTAACCCAGCCCGGATGCTGAGCCACCGCCAGAGCCATGATCATACCGGAAAGCATTAGAATTCTTGAACTCCTGCATAATATAGCAATCCTTCCAAAGGTGGTTTGCCGGCACCTCCTTCGTCCCATGCTTTGGACTGGGCTGGTTCAATAGATAATTTAAGCGGTCCGGGTTAGGGTTAGGTGCTCCGCTGCGATTCGGCGGTTTACCCTTGCGTCGCTGGCCCTTGTCCTACGCATTGGTATTAGCCACAAAGTCCATGTTGCCATCTGCTTTACGCTTGCCTCCGCCACCATTGCCTGCCGAGTGATGCTGCTAACCTTTGGAGTTGCTGTTCTTCTTTCCCTTCCCTGCCTTGTCATCATCAGACTCGGGATCCTTGGTACTATCAGAATCAGCATACTTTACCAAAGCAGCCATGAGGGTCCCCATGTCAGTGCAATGGTGCTTCATCCGCCCCAACTTCAGCTTTAGGGGCCCAAACCGGCAGTTGCCTTGTAGGGTTATGACTATGGTGTCAGCGTTGATGTGGTCTGATGAATGCAACACTTGTGAGACCCAGCGCACCCAATGAGTCGTCGATTCTCCTTCCTCCTGGACACAGGAGGCTAAGTCCACTATCGACATAGGCTGCTTACATGTATCCTTGAAATTACTGATGAACCGGGCTCATAACTGGGTCCATGAACTGATGGAATTGGGCGGTAAGCTTTTTAATCAAGTACGGGATGTTCCTTCGAGCATCATGGTGAAGTACTTTGCACACGCCGCATCACCCACATCGAGCATCTCCATGGCCATCTCGTAGCTCTCCACCCAAGTCTTTGGGGGTTGATCCGCCGTGTAATTTGGTACCTTGCGTGGGCCCTTGAAATCCTTGGGCAGGCGCACATTACGTAAAGCGGGTATAAGGCAAGGCACTCCCAAAGCACTAGAAGTAACCCCAGGCTCGATCGAGATGGTTGGACGAACCGGGGTGAGCTGACGAGCCTGATACTGCGCTGCTAACTCGGCCTCCCTGCGCGCTCGGGCCCGGTCCACCACTTCCTGAGCATTATCAGCACCATCTGCCGGGTTGTTGCCGCGGGGTGCTCCACACTGTTCATTGCTTGATACGGCCGGTTCATCCATATGCCTGCTATAGCTCCGGCTTGGACGAGGGGTTGAGTGGATCCGGTCGCGGCTGTACGAGTATGCTTCCTGTTGGACCAGAGCTGTCCTAAGAAGCTCCTTGACCCGGCGCGTTTCTATCGCCTGTGGCGAGTCACCTTCAATTGGAATGGCCTCCAGTCGTGCAGCAGCTACAACAAGATTGTCCATCGGGTTGGAGTAGTGACCCGGAGGCGTTGGAACAGCCCGAGGTACAACAATGTTATGACGAGGCAGATCCATCAAACGGGGCTGAACCGGGACGCCGGTCCCAGCAGCTTCCGCCCGGTTTACCACCAGCTGGTTACTGGTTCCTGCTCCTAGGGTGTTGAAAAGGACTCTGGCCTCGAAAACCGAAGGCAAACGGGATCGGTACTTCCTCTTCATGACTTCATGCGACGTGTTCTGGTCCAACATGAGCATGTAGGCTTGTGCCTCTAAAGCGGCCCGCTCCACGGTCATCCTGGTATTTTCTGCTGCCAGGTCCGCCTTGGCGTGAGTGATCTGTTCCCTCACCTTTGCAATCTCCGCATTGTGGACGTCCTGATCCGTCGGGTTAGCCTCTGCCATAAGCGCGGCCAACGCATCAAACAGATCCGATAAAACTTGAGCCGGCGGGCGCACAGAGCCTCCTGCCCTGGCAGCCGTCGCCGCTACTGAACCGGAGGTCATTGCCGCAGCGGTCGAAGAATGAAGCACTGCTTGTGTACTGGCCATCAATATTCCAACCCGGTTGGGCAGATCAGAGGGGTCCGGAATACTGTCCCCATCGGAACAGCCCCCAATCCGGCCATCTTGTAGTTGATACAGAGATTCAGTTTCTCCTTTTGATGACTCGTCGCCAGAGTAAACGACGGTCTCGCCACCAGATTCCGATCCGTCCTCATGACTTCCTCCATGCATGACTCCCACGAAGGCACGCTTCACGGCCGGTTTAACCTGGGCGGATCGCGCACGCTAAGCCGTCTCGACGAGGTTGGTGCAGATGTCCGTCTCAGGGCCCGGTTCACCGATCTTGCCAATGAAAACGTGTATGCCACCAAAGGGGACCCGGTACCCGTACTCAATTGAGCTGGCCTCGGGGCCCCAGCCTGCATCGTCGATGTAGAGCTTGCCACGACGACTCTTAGTCATCCGGCCCACAGCGTAGCCCTCGAGTCCTTTGAAGTGGCCCTCCAAGAACTTGAAACCATCATGTGATAGCCCCACGGTGGGCGCCAACTGTCGTGGTTTTGTCACGGCAGATGTCCTAGAGAAAGGACTTAGTCATGGAGCCATCGCCACGGGTTAGCTTGAAGGGGTTAAAGCGGACACAGGGACGCAGAGAATTTCTACTAGTTTGGCCCCTTCGACGAAGGTAAAAGCCTACGTCTAGTTGTGATGGAATTGATGGGGTTTCGATGACTAGGGAGCAAACAAGCTTCGCCTAAGTCTCGAGTTGTGTTTCTTGTTCTGAACCGCCGCCGGGTCGTCCCCTTATATACACGGGTGACGCCCGTCGGTTCACGGAGTCCCAACACCGGTTCATATTCGTATCCGGGTTGGTCTCTCCTTATTCCTACCTTACAATACAAGTTTACATACAGATGCCGGTTTACGGCTACAAGTCTTAAACCGACTACGGGCCTCAGGCCCTCATCTATCTTCTTGGGCTTTAACACTCTTGAACTACTGATGAAGTTAACCCGGCCCAAATAGGCCGGTTTACGCCCATTAGTAATATCCCCAACAGGCAGGAAGCGCGCACGCGATGGAGGGGCTTTGGGTGGGCCAGGCTGGTCAGGAGCGGGTGTGGCAGCTGTCCGCATGTCCCTAATGGACACGCCCGGAAACGAGAGGATGCACCGACTCTCGCGGCTAAAATCGTACACTACGCAACATCTCTCTGTAGGAGTAGGTCGATCTGTCGCTCTCTCTAACACACACATGGTGTTAAACACACACGCACGCGCGCGTGCGCGTGCACACGCACGCACCTTGGTCCCGTTGCACCTTCTTTTTTTTGCGGGCAAATCAGAGAGCTTTATTCAAATAAAAGCATTCCCCGGACAGTCAGACAAGAGGCTGGTCACAAGGAAGCTAGGGGTTTCCTCTAGCTAGGGGTCCCGTTGCACCTTGTAACGTGACTTATTACACCTAGACGGAGGGAGTAGTAAGTATACGAGATACGGTGGCACACTAACTTAAGTCGAATACAAGTGCCCAAAATTTGTGTGTATGTTATAATAAGGATTCAGGAATGTATAAAAGGTTATTTCCCTCTCATTGAACATAACGGGAGGGTTGTGTAGCTGGTTAGCCTGTTCGCTCATCAAACTTGAGGTCTCAGGTTCGATGACTACACTTGAGCATAATTTGTGCCAGGAGGATTCTTTGACTGGTCAAAATGTTTTCTAGGGTTTGCACGCTTCACACTCTCTCTCCAATATATATACACACGCTGGAGCCTCAGCGCTTGTAGTTGCTCTCTTCACACTCTCTCGCCCTCTCCAGATCTAAACAAGACATCGTTGGCCTCTCTCTCCCCTCACTCCTGCTCAAAGAGCCAGCAGGATCCGTCCGCCAGGAAGGGAAGGAGGCTTAACGCTGTCGCCGTCAGCGATGGACTACCGGCGCAGCTGTTCACTTTCCACCCAGCGGTGGCGCGGGAGGGCCTCCGACCCCTACTTCTTTGCCGCCGTCCCGTCGCCCGCCGAACCACGCCCCAAGAACCTTAAGGTATAATTTACTTACTCCACATGCATTGCTCTAGCTGCATGTATACCATGAATCTAGGACGTGGTTCAAAGAGGAAAGGAGTGGGGGAAAGTAGTGGGAAAAGTTGTATATGGCATGAATCTAGGACGTGGTTCAAAGAGGAAATGAAGGGGGAAAGTTGTATAGCATTAATCTAGGATGTGGTTCAAAGAGGAAAGGAATGGGGGAAAGTAGTGGGGAAAGTTGTATCGCATAAATCTAGGACATGGTTCAAAAAGGAAAGGAAGGGGCGAAAGTACTGGTTCAAAAAGGAAAGGAAGGGACAAGGATGTAGAGTTTGAGCAGGACTAGATTTGCTGCGCTCGCATAGGGAAAGGCGTCTGATAACAAAACTGGGACCAACACGGACTGACACGGAGTTTTTTTAGTCCCTACACCAAAATGTCCCTGTAAACAAACACCCTCTAATAATGCCGCTGGAAAATTGATGCAATGCCATAGTTAAAAGCAAATTACATGTTTAACGAATTTTATTGTTAATATAATCTCTATGTTAATATTAAGCAATGCCGCCGTTTGAGAAATGCTACTGTCTTGCTTTCTTTCCCATTTAGATAAGGTAGATGCTTCTTTTTGTTGGCTTCTGTGTCATCCACCATTATTGACCACTAATTGTTTCCTTTGCACCTCTGTGTAAACAGGGTTATCTACTTCACCTTGTTGCCATTGTAACCTTTTGTTGCACTGCACAAAACACTTTTGTTTTAAGAGTGTTTTGTGCAGTTCGACCAAAATGTCACACCGACAATGTTGCTTGATTGCTTGATCTTAGTGGAACTGCACAAGAGGAGATCTTACTTCCTATCTGTTAAGGCGAATTTGGTTCAGATCTTCTTCCTGTGAGTTGTTTGAATTCCGTATCATGATAGGTTAGTACTAGCCTTCTTTCACATGATTCTGCAGTGTGCATTCATATGTTGTGCTACTTGTACGATAATGTTGCTTGATTTTAGTGAACTGCACAAATGGAGACAAGACTTCCAATCTGTATGTGCACCGTAATATCCCATTGAGGTAAGATAAGGATATTTCACAACTGCTGGCCTGTATTTTGCCACTTTCTTCAGAAAATTAAGTTTAGTACTATACTTGTGCTCCCTAATTGACATGCCAAATGTTACATTGAAGGCGAAGCTTGTTTGTTATTGAACCAAGTGATGAAGGGGAAGAACAAGGGGAAGAAAAACAAAAATCAACTCCTGGTGCTGTAATGAAGCACTGGAACTATGATGGCACAAGTAATGATATAGTTTTGCATCTTAATTTATTGTTATGGCTGGAACAAGCAATTGTTTTGCCACTGATTTGATGCCACTCTTAATGTAATATGTAATTATCTCTACTCGTGCAAACAGGGATCTTCTTTGAAGATACTATATATTTTAGTGGAACTGCAGAAGAAGATGTTGGAAACATTAAACTAATCGAGGAGTATATAGTAAGCTTGGCCACCACCGTATGTGCAAAGTATGAACTAACATAAACATTGCATATTCCAGATTCTACAATGGAATGCACATGTATTAGGTTATGCCATGTATGATGATGCCTAAATTACAGATAGCAGGCAGGAGTGATTCATCATTGCACGCACAATTGAATTGCAGGTTAAGGGCCAGTTCGATTCCGCCTTTTCAGGGCATATTGTCAAAATAAGCCATAAAAGATGTAAAGAAGTCATTTTTGAGTTATGGGCTTGGGCTTAACTAATTTCGCTTTGGAGGGGGGTGTTTCGGGTAGAACCTCACTAAAAATTGAAGGGAAGGGGAATAGTGAAATGACTCTGTTGTCTGCCTATATTACACTCAAAATGCAACTGCTGACGCCCGTGTCACACCTGACCCTCAAGTAAAAACAAACACGCAAGCATTCATTGCCCTGCCCGCTTGCATCTTGTCTCCCCTTTCCCTCTACCTCGATCCCGTGCCTGCAGCACTAGGGTTCCTCCAGCGAGCCGTCGCCACTGGTCCCATCTGGCCTTGTCCTCGATGATGCTATGGCCAGCTAGGCTACATGGCCAGCGGGTAGGGGCAAATCTCCCTAGCTTCTCCTCCCTCTAGCGCCGCCCCTCATTCTCATGGTCTCCAGCAGCTGCTCCATTGTGGTTCGTCCAACGCACTACTCCGGCGGGCGCTGCACAACTACGGCTGATGCCACACTGCGGCAGAAGGCACCTTATTCCCCCTCCCCTCCTCCCAGGCCATGGCCTTGAGGTGCTATTGAAGGATGAGCTCATCCAACAAGGTGAGGATCTCCTCTTATTTTTTGGCAAATTTTCATTCTGATCCACTATATGATGAATTGCTATGAGCTGCTTCTGCTGCTGCTATATGATGCATTGCTATGAGCTGCTCCTGCTGCTGCTATATGATGAATTGCTATGAGCTGCTGCTACTGTATGATGAGTTGCTATGAGCTGCTGCTGCTGCTATATTATGAATTGCTATGAGCTGCTGCTGCTATATGATGAGTTGCTACAAGCTGCTCCTGCTGCTGCTATATTATGAGTTGCTACAAGCTGCTCCTGCTGCTGCTATATGATGAATTTCAATGAGATGCTCCTGCTGCTGCTATATCATGAATTGCTATGAGCTGCTCCTGCTGCTGCTATATGATAAATTTCTATGAGCTGCTGCTGGTATATGATGAATTGCAGACTGCTGCTGCTGTATGATGAGTTGCTATGAGCTGCTGCTGCTATATGATGCTTTCAGGTGGTGCTGCTATACGATAATAACCAGCCACTTGGACCACCGAATTTCAATAAATAATTGTTCTTCATTTAAATGTGGGTCATGCGTTCTTCGTTTAAATTAGGCAATGTGATCTCTATGGAAAACATTGACCAAAGTAGAATGTGCCAAGTAGATGGTATCTTTGTATTTGCATTTTGAGCAAATAGTGATGGTCTATTTTCCTATCATATTAATTACTGCACTGGGTTCAATTTGTGATGTTTGCAAGTCAAATTAATTTCCATATGGGCAACAAAATGAAAAAAATATAATGCAATCTAGACTTTCCACTGATCATACCAAAGATAAGCTGAAAACGCAATGAAAAGAACTGGTTGGCTTATTACATGGAGCTTATATTCACGGGTGCTTATTTTCTTAGGATAACTCATAATAACTGTCCCTAAGAAACTTGGCTAATAGAACTGGCATACAAATAACATGTCACGATGATTGCAATGGAGGAGTTACGTACCATAGCACACTGTATAGGCTCACCCTGCCTCTCCTTTTTTTGCGATGTTCCATGAAATCGCCACATACATCTTGTACTTTTTCATTGTGTAACCCTATCTGCAAGTTGACACGGCTAATTTCAAACATCTCTACTTGATACTACATTGCATATCCCTTGCGCATATTTAAACCACGAATTAACGATTGTGTGCGTACCATAAACTAGCCATGACTCTGTATGCTGGACTAGCAGGCACTCTAAGGGAGCCTAATGTAGTGCACGGGAATTCCTACATGCCACCTACGATTTTGTGTAATGTACTGCCCCTGTTCCTAAATATATGTCTTTGTAGAGATTCCAGTATGGACCACATACAGATGTATATAGATGCATTTTCCAGTGTAGATTCACTCATTTTGCTCCGTATGTAGCCTATAGTGGAATCTCGAGAAAGACTTATATTTAGGAACGGAGGTACGAGGTAGTATCATGTATGACATCTACATATCTAATTTAGCACCCAGTAGTAGCAATCATTGTCTGCACAAAGGGATTACTAGTCGAAAATCCTAGCAAAGCACGTTGGCAGGCACAGAACAATACAAGAGAGAGAGACGCGCTTAGAAGATCATAGCAATGCCTCAGTCCAGGATCTTGGTTGGCCAAGCTGTTAGATCCAGAAGAAACATCGTCCTTGTAGTTTTTGCCAGCTGCATAACAGGTAACAGCGACTGGTTAGTATATTTGAAGTACATCGGGCAGGTGATGCTGGACGGGTTTAAAGGTGACAAGTACCTAGGCCGTGGCTGGTGCTTGGCATCTCTCCAGACTGTGGGAATCAGGTTAGAAACGTCGAGGGTGATGACGCTGCGCTGGTTGTCGGGGTCCGGTAAGGAGATCTAGAACTGTCGAGTAGGGTGTTTGTGGAGCGGCTCCGGTAGGGTGGACTACGGTGTGGGCGAAGCAGATCTATGGTCGTGGACGAGGGCGTAGGTGAAGCCGCTCCGGTGGTTGGGTTAAGGATGGTGTCGACGATGCGGATCTGCGGTCGTGGACGGGGCGTCAGAAGTTGCTCCGGTGGTTGGGTTAAGGGTGGTGTAGACGATGCGGATCTACGGCCGTGGATGGGGCGTCAGAAGCTGCTCCGGTAGGTTGGATGAGGGTGCGAGGAAGCGGATCTGAGGCCGTGGACTTGTGAGTTGGCAAAGCGGCCCCGGTAGGGTTGAGAATGGTATAGGCGAAGCTACTCCAGTAGGGTTGAGGAAGGTGTCGGCAAAGCGGCTCCGATAGGGTTGAGGAAGGTGTCGGCGAAGAGGATCAGAGGCCGTCGACGGGGGCATCGGTGGGGCGCCTCCGAGGGGTGTGGACAAAGTGTCTCCGGTGGGGAGTACGAATGAGCCGCTGCAGATGCGCAGCAGTTGACGAGAGTACCGGCGAAGCAGATCCGGCGCCGTGGACAAGGTCGGCACTAAATGGGCTGTGGTACAGTGGTGGATGAGCAGTCTACTTGTTTCTAGGGGAGGTGGGAGGGGTAGATGCGGCCGCAAAAGTAGATCCGGTGAGGTGGACGCCGCTGGCAGTGAATGGGCTATGGTACGCCGGTGGATGAGCAGTCTAGAATTTCGAGAGGGGAGGGGAGAAAGGGTGATGAAGTACGGACGGCGTGATGTAAGATGCTCTGGTGCTGTGGAGTTAGTCGCTTTTGTGGGAGGGGGAGAGGAAATGGGGGTGCCGTGTAGTGCGGGAACTGGAAGTTACCAAAGCAGCCCCGACCTATCATGTAGATGAGGGCGGTATTGTAACTATTGGTCTTCGTGCACCAAGGACAAAAGGGGGATTTCGCATGCTAAAGACTAAGGTGGTGGAAATTTTAGAAGGAGGCGGGAGATTTTGCTGCCCGCGGGATCGTTCGTATCCAGTTTCAACTAATTTTGGACCGCGCTAGCGGGAAGGTCATGCTAGACTGTGTACACGGGGCACGCGTCAGCAGTTAATAACTGGTGTGAAGTCCACCCCAGAAAAAAGACAATAACTTGGGATGATGCGCCGATAACTTGGACGTTCACACGGGCGTGGCCAATCGTACGGGTGTAGTGGCGCGTTCACAAAAAAAGGGATCAAACGCTCAGCCTATGTATTTCTCGTGTAAATAGATAATTCAGTGCCATTGGTTATTTACTTTAAACATAATGCATTGACGTGTTAGTGTAGAGGCGCACAAAAAGAAATGGATATTGTAGTCAGCTACTTAAAAGTGTTACCTCATCTGATTACATAGCCTCCATTTCATAAATTGCATACCCGTTGAATTCATATATGAATATTACATATATTACTTCAAAATAGAAACTTAAATCATCCAAGACTAATGAATTTGAATGCAAGAGTAACAATGGTGCATGTTCATGATAGCTACATTGGTTGTTTGAAGAAACATCACTGTAACTTTGGCATGCACAACTAAAAAGGCTTATTTAAATAGAAAAAAATGTGATATGTGAGTGTCCAATCTTTATAGCGTTGAATCGATATTGTACCTTTGGCCACGATACGAAGTAGATATTGACTTATGTTCAAGCGATGCACGTCCACGATCGCTAGATAGTGATATGTGAATGAATTGTGCAATCTCTCTCACACTCATACATATCTCATTTCCCTGTGGGCATCGGAATCACACACGTGCACTTCGTGTATTTCTCTCCCTCCGCCAGGGTTAAATTCATCTTTCTACCCCGTCCTACAAGTCTATCACACAGAAACACACACGCTCTCTATGTGTAACACACCCACCCCTTTAATTCCGCCCACCGACAGCCACTAATGTCTCTCACACATATGCTATCTACCTATCCCTTAATATAGCTAGATATGTGTCACACAAACTCCTTCTCCCTACTAGCAAGATGCCCATGCGTTGCACGGAACATCAAGATGCATTTGTATGAGAAGTTTATCTTGTGGGAGAAAAGGATGAACGAGGGAATGCCTTATTTGCAAATGCAGAGAGGGGTGTGGGAATCTTTTTGCAAAATTGCCATAGTTTCCTTCTTGTCCATCGGATATAAATCGGATGGCCTATATTGCAGGATGGCAGGAACACCATCATCACCAACTCTGTTTTTTTATAAGAGTAGAGATATGTTAGTGTCACTGCCCCCCCCTCCACACACCCACACTTCCCAACACCGAAGGAGTAGGGTGACACCTCGATCTTGATACTAATCTATCGACTGGCTTCTCTCTCAAACATACACACACACACTACTCGGCACCGAAGGAGTAGGGTGGCACATCGATCTAGATAATAATCTATCTACTCCTCTTTCAAACACACACACACACACTCGCTAGTTGTGCCTCAGTGCCTACCGTGCACACTCTCAATACATCTTTCTCTCCCCCCCCATCAATGACAGCAGAAGGGTGACAACTCGATCTGATCATAATCTGTCAATTGGTTTCTCTCTCAAACATTGTGTCTCGGTGCCTCGCTCGGTAGCCCCCTCGATATGTAGACTTCTCGCGTGCGCACAGCTGTAGTGACGATGACGCTGAACCCAGTGTGCCTTGTTTTTACCGGCCTCATGTGATAGTTTTCACCCTGTTTCTGTTAATTAACAAGGCAACCTTTTCTTTGTTACTACTAGTGAATCTGAAATCATCCGGGGCAGACATAAAATATATCACTTCAACCCAATTATCGCAGCAACTATTTTAAAAGAAATTAGTTAGCTACCCGTGCATTGCACGGAACATCAAAGATGCCTTTGTATGAGTAGTTTATCTTGTGAGAGAAAAGGTTGAACGAGGGAAGGCCTTATTTGCGAACGTGGAGAGACGTGTGGGTATATTTTTGCAAAATTGCCATAGTTTCTTTCCTATCCGTTAGATATAAATCCGACAGCCTATATTGCAGGATGGTACACACACCATCATCACCAACTCTTTTTCTACTCCCTCCGTCCGAAAATACTAGTCATCAAAATGGATAAAAAGAGATGTATCTAAAACTAAAATACGTCTAGATACATTTCCTTTTATCCATTTTGATGACAAGTATTTCCGGACGGAGGGAGTATTTGTCTTTTTAGAGATTTCAACAAGTGACTATGACCGGACCTTACCAACATACTCAAAAAAAGTAGTCCATAATTTTGATGTTACCCTCTTTTCTTGGCGGTGCAGTGCCATCTGGATACCTCAAAATAAATCAAGGACAAATCTGACCCTTCTTGAAAAGTTGTACGGAGCAAAATGAGTGAATCTACACTCTAAAATATGTCTACATACACATCAGTATGTGGTAGTCCATTTGAAATCTGAAAAAGACAAATATTTAGGAACGAATGGAGTATATATAAGAGTAGACATGGAGATATATCTCCATCATGGTCTACAACAAAAATGTGCTAGGCTGGTTAGCGCCGGATGCTCGCAACGCGATGACATGAGTTCATATTCTGTCTTTTAACTTTATATTTTTATATTATATATTACTCTACTTATTTGATATATACTTCTTTCTCCACTGTACTGACAGTGGAACCCATAGAGTACTTAGAATACAAGATTAAGGATGGACTTGTTTCTTTTTCACTTTCTGTATGAAGCTGTAGCCACCCTACAAGTCACGTGTACATTGTGCATGCAATTAAATTTTTATAGAGGGACAATCATACAGGCAATTAACTCAAATGGACTGGATGTCACTCTATTATTTCCAGCATAAAGAGCATCTCCAAAGGCAGCCGGCAAATTTCCTCCCGCTTCCTTAAGCGGAGGACGACATCAAACGCCAGCGGCATACATTTTTACAACTCTAACCAACCAGATGAAATTCATGCAAACACGGACTGATTTATATAAGCATGAAGGATTTCGTATAAAAAAACGGGATCTTCATATAAACATCATGAATTTCATTACATTTACATGAACTAAGAGTTGCCAATCCGGCTCTCTTGTATAATTAATACTCCCTCCATCCGGAAATGGATGTATCTAGACTTATTTTAGTTCTAAATGGCCGCTCGCGGATCCCTTTGTCTTCCTCATGTCCGTCAGACACTTGCGGGGTCGACGAAGGTCCTCGGAAGAGACGAAACAGCAAAGAAACCACCTGAATCCGCGGCCGTCGCCTCGGCGGTGGCCTTCATGGGTCCCAAGTGGCGGCGGCCTCCGGTGTTCTACTTCTCCTCGATGATGGCGGCGGACATGGAGAAGCTGGCCACCAACTCATCGCTCTCCACGCACCCGGCTTCTGTCTCTGCCTGCATGGCGCTGCCTCAGGCATAGGAGGCGCGCCCACAGACACGGGAGGCGCGGCCACTGCAGACACTGGTGTGAAAGCACAAGTGCTCCCTGGGTGGTTTTGGTAATTAATGTCAACCTATCTCTTGTTGGACTAACACTTTTACCTAGTATGTTTCAGATAAGTTCAACAATGGAGTGGCATGGACTAAAGGATGTGGAACCCCTTCAAGAAGCTAAGGACAAAGTATTGGCTCAAGCTTCAAGAACAAGACTCTACATTTTATATTTTAGTGATCCAAGATCACATTCAGTCTATAGGAAAAGCCAATACTATCAAGGAGGGATGAGGCGTTGCTTAATGAGCCTCTTGCTTCATGTGCTTAGTGATGTGCTCCAAAATCCTCAACTACCTTTCCATATCCACATATGATCCAAACCTAAAGTCAAACTCGGCCCCACCGATTCTTTCTATCCGGCGCCACCGAGTTTCACATGTCATAGCCACTGCCACAAACCCTAGCAAATCGGTTTCACCGATAGGGATCTTGGTCTCGCCGAGATGGGATTGCAATCTCACTGTGTATGTCCATTACCAAAATCGGTCTAACCGAGTTTGCGCAATCGGTACTACCGAGATTACAATGCAAATCCTCTGGTTAGCTTATTACCAAATCGGTCCCACCGAGTTTGTGTAATCGGTCTCACCAAGTTTGCCTGACCAACTCTCTGGTTAGCTTATTACCAAAATCGGTCTCACCGAGTTTGTGTAATCGGTCACACCGAGATTATGTTATGCCCTAACCCTAACCATATCGGTCCTACCGAGTTGCATCTCAGTCCCACCGAAAATCCTAATGGTCACTAGGTTTGCTGAATCGGTCCGGCCGAGTTTAATGATTCGGTCCCACCGAGTTTAGAAGATTGTGTGTAACGGTTAGATTTTGTGTGGAGGCTATATATACCCCTCCACCCACTCTTCATTCGTGGAGAAAGCCATCAGAACAGATCTTCACTTCCAATACACATTTTCTGAGAGAGAACCACCTACACTTGTGTTGAGCTCAAGATATTCGATTCCTACCATATGAATCTTGATCTCTAGCCTTCCCCAAGTTGCTTTCCACTCAAATCTTCTTTCCACCAAATCCAAATCCTATGAGAGAGAGTTGAGTGTTGGTGAGACTATCATTTGAAGCACAAGAGCAAGGAGTTCATCATCAACACACCATTTGTTACTTCTTGGAGAGTGGTGTCTCCTAGATTGGCTAGGTGTCACTTGGGAGCCTCCGACAAGATTGTGGAGTTGAACCAAGGAGTTTGTAAGGGCAAGGAGATCGCCTACTTCGTGAAGATCTACCACTAGTGAGGCAAGTCCTTCGTGGGCGACGGCCATGATGGAATAGACAAGGTTGCTTCTTCGTGGACCCTTCGTGGGTGGAGCCCTTCGTGGACTCGCGCAACCGTTACCCTCCGTGGGTTGAAGTCTCCATCAACGTGGGTGTACGATAGCACCACCTATCGGAACCATGCCAAAAATATCTGTGTCTCAAATTGCGTTTGAATACTCCAAACCCTTCCCTTTACATTCTTGCAAGTTGCATGCTTTACTTTCCGCTGCTCATATACTCATTGCATGCTTGCTTGATATGTATTGTGTTTGTTAAACTTGTGCCCAAACTCCACCTAAACTTAAGAATATTAAAAACTGCAACTTTTGGTACTTAGTGTCTAATCACCCCCCCCTCTAGACACCTCTTCTCGATCCTCTCAATTGGTATCAGAGCTTTGGTCTCCATTGCCTTGGTTTAAACACCTTTGGAGGAAGATGGATGTGTCTACCTTAGGGAGTCTTAGACATAGAGTGCCCATTCTTGATGGAGAGTACTTTCATGAGTGGAAAAATGAAATGCTTGATATTTTCAATGAATATCATTTGAACAAGTACATTGCTAGTCCTTGTGCACCTCATATTGATCCTTTGCACCCTACCCTAGATGAAGATATTGACATGATTCGCAATCTTAGAACGGTTGAGCTCATCATTAGAGGATTGCCCAAAAAATTAATTGTTAGTTTGTCTACTCTAAAATGTGCCTACACCATATGGAAATTTCTTGAGGAACGATTTCCCGATTATTCCTTAAAAAATTTAGACGAAATTCTCCATAAATCTATTGCCTTGAGTAAGATGAACTCTAGTCATCCTAGTTTTGGTGATTGTCTATTTGAGCTTACCAATCTCATGCATGCTAAAGGAAATGTTGGAATCATTAGTGACATCATATCCGAAGCTATAAGAATTCATAAAGGTAACCACTTTGATGGTCATGTACCTAATGAATTACCCTCTCTAGGAATTGATCAATCACAAGATGATGTTGAACATGGATATTATGGTGAAGATGATGATAGTGACTATGATCTTGATGATGCAATGAGACATTTTGGTCTTATGGCAAATCTTCGCGGCTACATGGCTGGAGGAAAGGAGTGGGTCCTTGATAGTGGATGTACTGATCATATGACCGGAGATGAAGAGATGTTCCGTGAGCTTGCTGAAAATGACGGCCCTCAAAAATATGTCACCTTTGGTGATAATTCAAAGGGTAAGGTGGTTGGCCTTGGTAAGGTGGCCATCTCGCATGATAGCTCCATACAAAATGTCATGCTCGTTGAATCTCTTGGATACAATTTACTTTCAGTTTCTAGACTTGCGGATTTTGGTTTCAATGTCTTATTCACTGAAGTAGATTGCCAAGTGTTTCGTAGAGACAATCATAAAATGGTCTTTACTGGTATACGTAGAGGAGATCTTTACATTGTTGATTTCACTAAAAAGGCTCAACCTAAAACTTGCCTAATTGCTAAATCTTCTAAAGGCTGGTTGTGGCATAGAAGACTAGGTCATGTTGGAATGCGAAATCTTGATAAGCTTATTAAAGGTGATCATATCCTTGGAATAAAAGATGTTGTATTTGACAATGATAGACTTTGTAGTGCTTGTCCAGCAGGGAAACAAGTTGGAGGAAGTCATCGCGCAAAGAACATCATGACCACAAGAAGACCACTCGAGCTACTTCACATGGATCTCTTTGGTCCAAATGCGTACAAGAGTCTCGGTGGTAACTCATTTGGTCTAGTCATAGTTGATGATTTTTCAAGATTTACGTGGGTATTCTTTCTTGATGACAAGTCGCAGGTCCAAAAGATCTTCAAAAATTTCGCTAGGAAGGCCCAAAATCAGTTTGACGTGAAGATCAAGAAGGTTCGGAGCGACAACGGAACGGAGTTCAAGAACGCAAATGTGGACACCTTTCTTGAAGAAGAAGGGATTTCACACGAGTTCTAGGCTACGTACACACCTCTACAAAATGGAGTTGTTGAGAGGAAGAACCGGACTCTTATCGAGATGGCAAGAATGATGCTTGATGAGTACAAGACGCCAAAACACTTTGGGGCGGAAGCGGTTGAGACAGCTTGTCATGCAACAAACCGCTTGTATCTTCACATTCTACTCGGCAAGATGGCGTACGAGCTCCTCACCGGCAACAAACCCCAAGTTGGATACTTTCGAGTATTTGGCTCAAGGTGCTACATTCTTCTTGACAAGCATCGTCGTTCTAAATTTGCTCCTAAGTCTCATGAAGGTTTTCTACTTGGTTATGGCTCAAACTCTCACACTTACCGTGTCTACAACAATTTCACCCAAAAGGTTGAAGAGATGGTGGATGTGAAGTTTGATGAACTAACGGCTCGCAAGTAGAGCAATTGCCAATTGATGTAGGAGATAAAGACCCTTCGGAAGCAATTCAAGACTTGTCCATTGGCAAGATTCGTCCAACGGAAATGAAGGAGAGTACCTCGTCCGTCCAAGTGGAAGCTTCTACCTCACGTCAAGGTGAACCAAGAGTTGATACGGAAGCATCCACAAGTGGGACACGTCAAGATGAAAAAAACGAGGAAGTACACCAAGATGAACATCAACAACCTCCTTATTCACCACGACAAGAGAACAACAACGTCAACAATGAAGAAGGCCAAGAAGAAGAAGAAGAAGAACAAGATGAAGAGGATGTTCCACCCCGACCCAAGCAAAAGCTCTCACGAGTTCGAGCAAGAATTGCCAAAGATCATCCCGTCGAGCAAATCTACAATGATATCCAAACCGGGAGAATCACTCGCTCTAAAACTCGTTTAGCTAATTTTTGTGAACATTACTCATTCATTTCTAAAATTGAACCTATGAAGGTTGAAGAAGCATTGAAGGATCCGGATTGGATAAACACTATGCATGAAGAGCTACACAACTTTGAGAGAAATCAAGTGTGGACATTAGTCGAGAAGCCCGACAACAACCACAACATCATTGGTACCAAATGGGTGTTTCGCAACAAGAAAGATGAAGATGGACAAGTGGTTCGCAACAAAGCACGTCTCGTCGCCCAAGGCTATACACAAGTTGATGGTATGGACTATGGTGAGACATATGCTCCCGTTTCTAGACTTGAGTCCATTCGCATCTTACTTGCCTATGCTAATCACCATGATATCACCTTATACCAAATGGATATTAAAAATGCTTTTCTAAACGGCAAAATTGAGGAGGAATTTTATGTTAAGCAACCTCCCGGCTTTGTTAATCCTAAGAAACCTAATCATGTTTACAAACTTCACAAAGCCCTTTATGGTCTTAAACAAGCTCCTAGAGCATGGTATAAATGCTTGACCAAGTTTCTTACTGAAAAAGGCTTTGAAATTGGTAAAATTGATTCTACTCTTTTTACTAAAAGGGTTAATGGAGAACTATTTGTATGCCAAATTTATGTTGATGATATCATATTTGGTTCAACTAACCCTCATTTTAGTGAAAAGTTTGGAAAGCTAATGTCGGATAAGTTTGAGATGTCTATGATGAGTGAACTCAAATTCTTTCTCGGTTTGCAAATCAAGCAAACTAAGGAAGGTACATTTGTCTCTCAAACGAAGTACACCAAATACTTATTCAAGAAGTTCAATATGCAAGAATGCAAAGGTATGCCTACACCTATGCCTACTAGTGGACATTTTGACCAAAGATGGTGAACCGATTGATCAAAAGGTTTATCGCTCTATGATTGGTTCATTGTTATATCTATGTGCCTCCTGTCCCGATATTATGCTAAGTGTGTGCATGTGTGCACGATATCAAGCTGCTCCTAAAGAATGTCATTTTAAGGCTGTGAAAAGGATAGTGAGATACTTAATCCATACACCAAATTTTGGCATTTGGTATCCTAAGAGGTCCTCTTTTGATCTTGTTGGCTATTCCGATTCGGACTATGCCGGAGACAAGGTTGATAGAAAGTCCACTTCGGGTACTTGTCAATTCCTTGGTAGATCTCTTGTGTCTTGGTCTTACAAGAAACAAAACTCAGTATCCTTATCCACCGCCGAAGCGGAATACATTGCCGCTGGTTCATGTTGTGCTCAATTACTTTGGATGACCCAAACTCTTAAAGATTATGGGATATATGTGAAACATGTTCCATTGCTATGTGACAATGAAAGTGATATTAATATTGCTCACAATCCCGTGCAACATTCTCTAACTAAGCATATTGAAGTTCGTCATCATTTCATTCGAGATCATGTTGCCAAAGGGGACATTAACCTTAAGCATGTTCGCATCGATAAGCAATTGGCGGATATATTCACTAAACCACTTGATGAGAAAGTGTTTTGCAGGTTAAGAGGTGAATTGAACATCATTGATGCTTCAAACTTGGAGTAGGAACTCCATTTGATACATGCGAGGCATGAGCCTATGACTAATCCTTGATATTTCTCTTATGAAGCAATTCATATGTCTTGGATATATTTGCACCTTGCATGTCATCTAACCCGTGTAGGTACTTGGTTGTATCTAATTCTATGAGATTGCAACACACTCACATCTTGAGCAATTTCTACATCACCAAGTCTCTACACAATGGTGGTTGGAGACAAGGAAGCACGAAGCAACTCAAATATATCCTTTGAGAAATTCTATGTTAAATCCTATAATTGTCATACACAAGTGCTTTTCCTTGCAAGACTAACCCATGTAGGTAGATGAACTCAAACTCCAAGTGGTGCTCCTAACTCTTGATGAACTACATCAACCCTGAGCAACCCACACAAGTTCAACTACATGAGCAAGACCTACACCACCACCCAACGTATGTCATTCCATCTTAGAGAAGCTTTACTCCAAATCATGAGTCAAAGCAACTCAACAAGATGTGAATACATCAAGATGCTTAAACGAAAAATGGTAACCCCATTTTGAGCTTAAATGATGAGTATGACCTATGATCAAGTGCTCTCACTTGACTCCTAAGTCAATATACTCTAACATAGGTGACTTTGTCACCGCCCAACTCTAGATGAAGTTCTCTTGTGTTATTTTCTGTGTTATTGCATTTGTTTCTTGCATATTTGTTTCCCCTTCAAACTTCATCTAGATCTTTTCTTTTCTTTTCCTCTCATTTGTTCTGCATTTTCTGCATCCAATTCATTGCAAATTCTTCAGCTAATTCCTTGCAAATCTTTGTGAGATTCTTACTTGTCTAGTGAGCTGAGGTGACAAGTAGTTTCACTCTGATGAACTCGGCCACACCAGTTTGTTTTCTTCGGCCTAACCAAAATCTTTCGGTGCAACCGAAGCACACAACTCGGAGTCACCGATTTAATCACAGGAAAACCAACTTGCCACTTATTCCTGAATTCTATTTGCTTCAGCTCCACTCAATGATTCTTGTCCTCTACCAGCATCATGTTACACATGCTGCTTTGCTCTGTGACTCAAGGACCAACCCATTTGTATCACATATCCAGAAGACCCTTCTTGGAAATTGATGTCAAAGGGGGAGAGAGAGATCACATCAAAGCTTAATCTTTCCTATAGGGGGAGAAAGAGAGAATACTCAGGGGAGAGAAAGTAATATCATCAATGACCCCAGATGCTTGGTGTTCAAGAGGAGAGATGTCACATGTCTTTAAGAGGGGAAAGACATGTTTGTTTGCTTGCTTTAGCTCAAGCTCTGTTGTTTATTTTCTATTGCTCTGATTTTCTGTTCCCTATCTTCTCCCAATATCTCATGTTAGATTCAGGGGGAGCAAGACATCTAAGGGGAGGAAATCTCTGATTTTATTGCATATCTTTACCTTTGGGGACATGTCTATATCCAATGTAGTATTTAGTACTCACTCTACATGTCATCCCAGTCTTAGTTCTATTGTGGTTCTTTTGTTTGCTCTGGTCAGTAGATGTATCTGTGTTATCTAACCTTGTTTGCGCAGGTTCATCCCATCCTAAGCCAACTCAGGACCACAAGGTAATTATATGCATCAATGTCATGTGAATGAGAAGTTCTTGCTGATGTACATACTGCTTGCAAGAAGGACTCATGAGCATGAAGGTATTTTTCTCACAGTCACATCATTGCTCTGATGCATATAGCCAAGATACATGTAACACATTGCTTACTCTGTCATGTTTATGCAGTCACATGCCTCTATATTCCATATTCACATGATTGCATAAAAGTAGGGGGAGCCTATGCATGTTACATGTCTTTCCAAAGCTTTACTTGCTATTCTCTATATCTTTATCTAAAGCTTTGATGTATGTTGTCATCAATTACCAAAAAGGGGGAGATTGAAAGCACAAGTGCTCCCTGGGTGGTTTTGGTAATTAATGTCAACATATCTCTTGTTGGACTAACACTTTTACCTAGTATGTTTCAGATAAGTTCAACAATGGAGTGGCATGGACTAAAGGATGTGGAACCCCTTCAAGAAGATAAGGACAAAGGATTGGCTCAAGCTTCAAGAACAAGACTCTACATTTTATATTTTAGTGATCCAAGATCACATTGAGTCTATAGGAAAAGCCAATACTATCAAGGAGGGATGAGGTGTTGCTTAATGAGCCTCTTGCTTCATGTGCTTAGTGATGTGCTCCAAAATCCTCAACTACCTTTCCATATCCACATATGATCAAAACCTAAAGTCAAACTCGGCCCCACCAATTCTTTCCATCCGGCGCCACCGAGTTTCACATGTCATAGCCACTGCCACAAACCCTAGCAAATCAGTTTCACCGATAGGGATCTCGGTCTCACCGAGATGGGTGTAGCGACCCGACCTCAGATGGTCAAGTCTCTGTGCTCCGGTGTTATCCCTGGATCAGTAATGCTGACACCACACAGTACTTTGAAGGATTTATAGCAGAGTAGCAATCACACACTTATTACATCGGTGTCTCAAAGAGAACTTATTACAATAAAAATGGCTTAAGGCCATCTAATAATGATAACAGCGGAAGACTTGGAAGATAAGTGAGTCCATCAATTCCAACGGCATCACTGAGTATAGAACCACGACCTAAAGCACCTTACTCGTCGTCTGAAAAGTCTGCAACATGAAAGTTGCAGCCCGAAAACGGGTCAGCACATGGAATATGCTGGCAATGTAACACATAGAGAATATTGAATGATAAGCCTATACTACATGCATATATGGCTGGTGGAAAGCTCTATGGTTACAATTTTGCGTAAAGCCAATTTTTCCCTACTGCAAAGGAATAAATTTTATTTAACTATCATGGTGGTTGAAACATCGAGAATGGTTAACAGCATTCCGATCCCAATTAAGTGAACAATTAAAACCCAACAATATTAATTAGAGTAACATGATGAGATTCACATGATATTCAAGTACTAGATACTCAAGATGTCCATAACCGGGGACACGGCTAATCATGATTAGTTTGTACACTCTGCAGAGGTTTGCGCACTTTTCCCCACAAGACTCAATCGCCTCCGTTTGGTTTCTCGCACTACATGGTGTTTGAGAAACGAATGACCGAGACATAGTCTTTCAGAAGCGCTAGCACCTTACGTTTGGATAGACCGGTACACCTACTTTCCCCTACATCTTCTAGTCTACCCTGTAAGAGTTCGCACGACTTAATCAACTATGCCAGAGCCCATAATGGCTTGTGGCTGCACACGGAAGTTACTAGCATGAATGATCTTATGATCCCTTTGAGCCTGGGTGGCGGTCCAAAGAAAAACAGGCAAGTCCTGATAGAAACCAGGTGCCTCAATCCACCCAGATGTGTATTTAAGTTGCCACCTTAGATAAACCATTAATTAACAATACTCACATCTGTCATGGATATCACTCACCCAATCCACGTCTACTAGCATAGCATGGCATAATAAGCAAACGTAGAAGTAACTCCCAAAGGTTTCATAAGTAAAACAGGTAATAGGTACTACCTCAACTACTTCCCATCCCACAATTTAATTAGATCCTAATCATGCAATGTTTGAGGATTGATCTAATGCAATAAAACTGGGCAATGAGAAGGTATGATCAAAGTGTTACTTGCCTTGCTGATGATCCGCGAAACCTAGAGATTCGAAGTAACAGGCGGCGCACTCCGGGTGGTCTATCGCAGACAAACAAACAAGCATAAAATAAGTACTCATCTAATGCACAGGTAAAACTCGAACAAGAGATCTAACCAGAAAGTTCAACTTAAGAACTCCGGTTGCAAAGAGAAACAAACCGAACAAAACAACGGAAAACAAACTGCGGAAGAAAGCAATCCGGTTCTAGCAATTTGAAACTAGGTCAAATTTTACAGTAGCAAAAACTTGTTTAAGTTGATTAGTCGGAACGGCGGTTTCGAAACGAATCTCCAGGCGCTTGAATCACCTGATTCCGATAAACGAGCGAGAAGATAAACTAGAAAGAAGATCGGATCTAAAATCGCGATCAGAAAATCGCGGAATAAATCCGACGAAAAAGAAAACGACGAACGGTTAAACGAACGGACGTCCGTTAACCGAGACTAACCAGTGATCACGTTCGTTAAGATGAACGGTCCAGCGAACGCTCGCTAAACAATTAAACTGAAAAAGAACGAAAAACCGATCTGGGTTTCGAAAAAAAACCGAAACGAAAAATAAACCGGAACGGTTTTTATAAAAAAACCGAACCGAGGGGAGGGGGCGGCGCGGCGCGGGGCTACCTCGATGAGGGGCTCCGGCGGGGTGGCGGGGTGAGGCGCGGGCGCTGGCGGCGGCGGCGGTGGCGGGCGGTGCTGCGCTGCTGCTGCTGCTGCTGCGGGGCGGCGGCGCTGGGTGGGGAGGAGAGGAGAGAGGGGGGGTATATATAGGAGGGGAGGGGAGGTGGCTTGGGGGAGGGGGCAAGGCAAGGGGGAGAGGAGGAGGAGTCCTCCTCGGAGTCGGCCGGCGGCGGCGCGGCTGCGCGCGCGCGCGGAGAGGGCGGCGGTGCGGGCCGGCTCGGCTGGGCCCTTGGCCCAGTCGGGCGCTGCGCATTTTTTTTAAAATAAATACGCGCGCAGAAAAACGAAGAAAAGAAAATCTAAACGAGCTCCAAAAATTCCGAAGTTAATTTTCCCCGACTCCTAAAAATGAGACGAACAAAATGAACTTTTACTCGGGGCCTAGATGCAATATTTTAAAAACACGCATTTTTCCCTAATGCAAATAAAATGCAAATAAACTCCGGAAAATTCCAAAATTTGATTTATTTATTAAACCTTCATTTTTCCTAAATTTGGGAAAGTCATATTATTCCCTTCTCATATTTTTGTTATTGGAAAAATAATTGAAGATGAAATAAATAAAATCAAATGATCCTTCTTTTCAAAATTTGAGAAAACTCAAATATGAAAATAACGAAATCTACAACTCTCTCCGAGGGTCCTTGAGTTGCGTGAAATTTCTAGGATCGACCAAAATGCAAGAAAATATGATATGCATGATGATCTAATGTATAACATTCCAAATTGAAAATTTGTGATGTTACAATGGGACTGCAATCTCACTTTGTATGTCCATTGCCAAAATCGGTCTCACCGAGTTTGCGCAATTGGTACTACCGAAATTACAATGCAAATCCTCTTGTTAGCTTATTACCAAATCGGTCCCACCGAGTTTGTGTAATCGGTCTCACCGAGTTTGCCTGACCAACTCTCTGGTTAGCTTATTACCAAAATCGGTCTCACCGAGTTTATGTAATCGATCACACCAAGATTAATTTATGCCCTAACCCTAACCATATCGGTCCTACCGAGTTGCACCTCAGTCCCACCGAAAATCCTAACGGTCACTAGGTTTGCTGAATCGGTCCGACCAAGTTTAATGATTCGGTCCCACCGAGTTTAGAAGATTGTGTGTAACGGTTAGATTTTGTGTGGAGGCTATATATACCCCTCCACCACTCTTCATTCGTGGAGAAAGCCATCAGAATAGATCTTCACTTCCAATACACATTTTCTGAGAGAGAACCACCTACACTTGTGTTGAGCTCAAGATATTCCATTCCTACCATATGAATCTTGATCTCTAGCCTTCCCCAAGTTGCTTTCCACTCAAATCTTCTTTCCACCAAATCCAGATCCTACGAGAGAGAGTTGAGTGTTGGGGAGACTATCATTTGAAGCACAAGAGCAAGGAGTTCATCATCAACGCACCATTTGTTACTTCTTGGAGAGTGGTGTCTCCTAGATTGGCTAGGTGTCACTTGGGAGCCTCCGACAAGATTGTGGAGTTGAACCAAGGAGTTTGTAAGGGCAAGGAGATCGCCTACTTCGTGAAGATCTACCGCTAGTGAGGCAAGTCCTTCGTGGGCGACGGCCATGGTGGGATAGACAAGGTTGCTTCTTCGTGGACCCTTCATGGGTGGAGCCCTCCGTGGACTCGCGCAACCGTTACCCTCCGTGGGTTGAAGTCTCCATCAACGTGGATGTAGGATAGCACCACCTATCGGAACCACGGCAAAAACATCCGTGTCTCAAATTGCGTTTGAATACTCCAAACCCTTCCCTTTACATTCTTGCAAGTTGCATGCTTTACTTTCCGCTGCTCATATACTCATTGCATGCTTGCTTGATATGTATTGTGTTTGTTAAACTTGTGCCCAAACTCCACCTAAACTTAAGAATATTAAAAACTGCAAATTTTGGTACTTAGTGTCTGATCACCCCCCCTCTAGACACCTCTTCTCGATCCTCTCATGGTGGCGTGGTACGACGTGGCAGCGACGGTGCCCATACCGGCGTGCTCGCCGCCATGCCGGCGTGGAGCAACTCGCCACTCCTCATCGAGCTGAACTGGAGCGGCGAGTTGCTGAACCATGCGCCTGCTTGGGGCGGCAACTGGCCCCGTCGGGCCAAGCGAGGTTGGTGAAGCACCAAGCGGCCTCGCCCGTATCCGGAGGGCTCGGCGGGCCACCTAGCCAGGTAATATGCCGGAGAACGGCTCATCGGAAGCCATCGGAGGAGTGGAGAAAATGGTGAAGGAGGAGATGGGGGAGCGGCGGAGGGGTGCGATTCTTGCCCGCTGTTTGTCTGGCCTCGTGTAAATAGAGGGCAGACGGTAGGAGCTTGGCCGGCGTCTGGCCTCGTTGATACTGAGGGCGGACGGGAGGAGCTTGGCCGGTGTTGAGTTTAATGCTGGCCCGCTCATGAACGGACGTGTGGCCGGAGTAGGATTCTCGGTTTGCATGTGGGTTTAATGGAGGCGTCGGGCGTGCAGCAGGCGACGCAGTACTATTTGATTTGACAGCAGTAATGAGCCGTCAAATCACAAAGGCCCTCGCCTCTCGTGAAACCGACCGAGCTAGACTGCCCCGCCCTCTAGCCTTTTAAAAAATGTATATACTCCACTTTTGTACAGTAGTAGTATCGATGGATTGCGCCATGGAGCAAAACTTGAAATTAAAAAAAAGGTGGTACATATAGAGAGTGCTCATCGCCAAATTATGCATATAGTACTATTAAAAAGGCTTGTCACAATAATGGTGTCCAGCACAAGTGCACAACCCACCCCTCAAATAAAACTAAGCACCCTGGAATTCTTTGACAAAACTAAGCACCCTGAAATTCTTTGACAACTAAACTACTGGCTATATGATGTTGGCCATATATATTGTACGCATATAATGTGAAGAAACGAGTGGTAGTACTATACCAACTAAAAGATGAAATGTAAAAAATACTAGTATGTACGTACTAAAGAGTTAATGTAAAAAGAAGAAACATAACATAGTTCTGCTGGGGGCTCAGCACAACACACCCCTCAAATTAAATTAAGCACACCTGAAATTAAACTTTGCAACTATTCCGGTATACACTGCATTAGAACCACCATGAGCAACGACACTGCCACCTTACTCGGAGTCCTCGTCCACGTCCTCGACTTCATCCTTGTCCCTCTTCCTCTTGGCCGATACTTCTTTGCTTGAACCGCACACTTGGCTGTTGTTGTTCATCCAACCCTTGTAGATATTGAAGCAAAGGTAGCCATCCATTGCAGCGTAGTGGATGTGGTCTATATCTAGTACATTCCGCTGCCATGCATGACGATGAAACGTGTATGGAGGTTTCACCAGTTTACCGTACGAAGGATGAACCATGGCTCCTGCCAGGGTCAGCATTGAAGGCTGACGAGAGGGCACCAGCCGATTCTTCTGGAGGTCGAAGGGGTTGCCTACAACGAGGCCTATCCAACCCAGGATTTCTTCATCGTTCGTAAAGTCTACAGTAACGAATTTGACTAGGTTGCTCCCGAGGAAGTCCTTCAAATCCTGGCACTCAACGTCGGCATGGCATATGTGGTAGACCAAGCATAAGTCATGCATGCAAACCTGGATCACGGCGGGCTTCTTCCTCTCTTCGTCCTTTAGATCCTACTCTCGTCCTAGGACTGTGGTGTACTCAACATCTAGCCCATCGACCCACTCATCATCTGAGTTTTCGAACATGCGCTTGAAGCGAGAAAGGCATCCTTTCACCGTCGCGGAAGAACGGGTGTATATGACGTCGAACTCATCGCCGGTGATGGTTCTAACCTTGTACTCACCGCTGTTCATGGAGATTTGCGACGCCATGGATTTGGGAGGAGGGTTAGGATTAGTGGAACTGCCGTAATGTGAATGGACGGGACGACTAGGAGCGAACCGCCGCAGTATTGAAGGACGTGCGGGGACGAGTAGGAGCGAACTGCCAGCGTGCGAACAGCAGGGTAGTGGATTTCCATTCTCCCATGATACGGGCTTCCGAGAGCCCTTGGATCTGAGATTGAACGGTTGCATGGCGTGATTCTAGACCTATGGGTGAATATCCTATCCCGGAGGGTTATTCTGCAAATTTTCAGCAACTTAGCATGCGACCGTTTGATCTCAGATCCAAGGGCTGCCAGCAGCCCGTATCATGGTCGCGCCTACCACGACTGTCACATCGCTCGCGCGGTCGCGCCCTTGGAGATTTAACATGGTGCGTTAGGCTATCCGATGTTGGCATGTCATACATAGTCATCACTTAGTCACTCATACTACAACAAGGTTGGCTATAAGTGTATTTTTTTACTCCTCTCTATCTCTTTCTTCGTACTCAAGGAAGAAACGGTGCTAGTAAGCGTGTGTATTTATTGCATCTGCCAAGGAGTGACCTCTTCCAATGAAATGGTGTTGCTAAGTTTGCTTCATTTAAATAGCTATAGACTCAAAATTGTCTTTTCACCTAGGTACACGCGCTTAGCACCGTTTCTTCCTTGGCTCACCAAACTAGTCTCTCTCTTCTTGATTAACTTGCCACATCAGACTTTATGCCTATGTGGCAAGCTTAAGCACCTGTAGGAGCAAGTAAAAGTAAGTACAATAGTGCGCTTTACATGGCATTTTTGCATATGTGGAGGAAAGAGAGGCAAGGAAAAAGTGGAGAAGTGGGCTCTCATGCAAGAGCCAGCCTCTACTACATGGTGGAGCATTGGGAGAGGCACCTGTATGGAGGTGGTCAGGAATCTGGGAGACTCACGCCGGTCGTAGCGCCGCAGTTAAAATGATAATGGCAAGTCAAATCACGGGGGCCCACCTGTCCAGCAGTAACTCGCCGTCAAATCACACAGCCCTACGTTTGCAGCAGCCTACTCCCTCTTCTTCTCGCCTCTCTGTCGAACCGACTAGGCGGAACTGCCCCGCCGCCTACCACGTAGGAAAAGCCCCGCCCTCGACTTTTAAATACAACTACATCCGCTTAAGAATCCAATGATATACTTTTTGTGACATAGTAACTCATATTTAGTTAGTCCGTCTAGGTGAGTAAGTCATCTTAGGTTGTGCACCGTGACCAAGGAGGACGGGAAAACACAAGAACTTAATGTTTATTTGCTAATTAATAGCATTGCATGCAATGAACTAACCACTGAATGTCCACCTGGAGGTCGCGCTCGCCGCGAGGCGCCTCGCCCTGCAAGAATTCGTTGACCTACACATCCACATGTACGAGCAAATCGTGTACATAGGTATCTACAATGCCAGTGAGGACGCTACGAGGTTGGCCTTCCTCAACCGGCTAGAAGCCTTGGATGCCTTTGCTGAGAAGCACCGCGACCTCGCCACAAAAGCCGCCGCTCCTTGGCCGCCGGTCGGTGGCCTGGCGCACTAAGTTGTGGAGGAGGAGGTCGTACGTTGGTGGATCCATCTTTCTTCTTGCCTTCTGTAACCACCACTGTGATCGCATCATCGTGGCCTTAATTCTTATTGTGATGTTGCATTCTCGTTCCAGTCAATACCGACATGTGCGATCCCTTTGCTTAATTATATGCATCACTGTAACTAGTACTCCATCCGTCAATTTATTAGTTGTGCTTACATTTTCCTTCAACTTCGTGCAACGCGTGGGCATCTTGCTAGAAACACTAGAATATGTCTATATAATCCGTATGTGATAGTCCATTTGAAATCTCAAAAAAGACAAATATTTAGGTACGGAGGGAGTAATATATTAGGAGTATATCATGCACACAAAGGCAGAGGAGCGGTGGGGCCGAGAGGGATGAGGGGCACGTCGGGGGATGAGGATCCCCTAACGCAAACAATCCTACCATTCTGTCACTGACATGTGAGACCCATAAGCATGGGTCCCACCTGTCAGCGAAGGAAAGGCAGGGCAAGGCAGTGATAGCCACGTCAGAGGATCCATGTCCACGTCGGGGGACGTCGTGCCATGGGTTGGAGCGGTGTCGTGGGAATCGCGTGTGGGTGTGGCAGTGGTAGAAACAAGAAACGTGATGGTCTTCGTGGTTCAACTTCCATGGACAAGCTGTCATGTCTGCTGACACAAGTATATCAAAACTAGAGTTTTTATATTTCAAGCACGTGAACAAGTATTATTCTACTACTTTGGATCAATTGCAACGCATGGGCCAGCACATTGGTAGTAGTAGTGTCCATCTCTATCTCTAGAGGCCTTCCCTCGTTCATCCTTTTCTCTCACAAGATAAACTACTCATACAAATGCATCTTGATGTTCCGTGGAACGCACGAGGATGTTTCCTTGGGGGTCTATCCAGCGCGGCGTGGCCGTAGTTGCAAGTTGACGCCCCTTGAGATGCCGACGTTGAGGGGCACTCGGATTTCCTCCGATGAGTAGGTAAGATGAGTTTGATCACGTAGTAAATGCATTCTAAAGACTACTTCCGTGTCCATTTCCTAAATCCCCCCCTGCCCACTATTTCACAGGATAGGCTCGGTGCGAGTGGAGATTGGCTTGCATATGTATGGGAGGGTACCAACATCAATTTGCACAACATTTACAATGGTGACACCGTTCCCGCGGAACCTTTGGTACGATGGGATCAGCCATGCAACGGGCCACCGCATGAATTGGTACGATGGAACCACAGTGAGATTGAATAAGATAGCATGAACCTTGCACATGGCGGTCAAAGGCGGACCATGCATGCTGTCTGCGGCCGATTTGTTGCCCTACGAGTAGGAAGACGCTCCTTTCTAACCGCATCTTCGCGGTGACAAACCAGGGGACTTATTTTGTATGGGACACATCCTATGATATACTCCCTCTCTCCCAGTTTATTTGTTTTGAATCTTTTTGTTTTATAAGTTTCAAATTCAAATTTAGAGCTCCCCATCACATGTTGAGATTACAATGTCCATTAAATTGTTGCGTGCATGTATAGTAAAGAAACAAATCTCGAGTTTGGCACGAGTTCGTGCTGCGGGAGCACCACAAGCCCTGGCGCAGGAGTTACATTTCCCTCTCAGGGCTGTCGGGACTGAGCTTCAGCGCCTTACTACACCTACCTTTGAGTCAATAACATGTGGACCCGGTAGGTGACTGGTCCACATGTAATGCTCCCGTAGGCAGAGGGGCAGTGGGGCCAAGAGGGGTGAGCCACAGGTCGGGGGACGTGTGGTTTCATGGGTTCGAACGGCATCGTGGGAATCGCGGGTGGCTGTGCTAGAAACTTGATGCTCACCGCATTTTAGGTGGCCCACATGTCATGCACACAAAGGCAGAGGGGCGGTGCGGCCGAGAGGGGTGAGGCGCATGTCGGGGGGTGTGGTGCCGTGGGTTGGAGAGGCGTCGTGGGAATCGCGAGATGAAACATGATGGTCGCCGTAGTTGGGACTTCCATGGACAAGCTGTCATGTCTACGGGCACATGCGCTGCATACCGATCACTGGAAGGAGTAGCAGAGAAAGCTATATATGCGGATAAATAGTTCCTTATAGTCAAGTGGACCCACGCTACTACTCTGTTCCAAAGACATGCACACCATCGAAATAGTCCATCTATATCAATATACACCGAGAGGGAATAATTTTTTTACAAGAGAGGAAATAGTTCATCCATCCATAATGCCCTCCTGCTGGTGCAGCCTTTTCTTCTTATTCTTCTTTTTCTTCTTCTTCTTCTTCTTCTTCTTCTTCTTCTTGTTCTCATTCTCTATGGGAGACGGCTTCGCAACAAGCTCTTTGGACCTTGCAGCTATCTCGAAACTCACACGGGCATCGAGGGCAGCATATTTTATCCGCTCATACGTCAAGGGATAATTCTCCCAACCAGACGACCTTAATGCCACCGTCTCATCACCCTTCTGAAGATCTGTACCGAGCACAAAATTTGCTACGTCGAATAGGGATGGTTTCTGTTTATCACAAACTTCTACAGGAATTTTGATTTTGTTTTGTAGGTCAGCGAAGATTTTCAAATCAAGGTTGTACGGCTCCAGCTTCTGTCTGTCCCCTTCGATGGCTGCCCCACAGAAGTATACGTCCTCCCAAGACAAGATATCGTGAAGCTCACCTAGTATGGAGGGCGAGTGTATGATGTGGCACACCAAAACATCATCTTCGAGGCACAGCTGAAGGACGGTGGCACGCTAGATCTTCCCAGGGGCATGCTCTGTGTACTCTGCGTCGAGACCGATGACCCTCGTCTCTACCTTTTCGAGGGAGTTGGATACATTGTTGATCCACTGCCAAACAACCCTTGGGTGGACGGTGACGGTGGCAACTATGCGCATCGAGCCTTTGACGAGGACATGTTGGACGCTAAAAACCTGCATCTTGATCTCTATAGCCATTTGGAACCGCTGGAACGGTGGGCTATGGTTTGGAGAATTAGGATTAGATGGCAAGTCTAACTGAAGTAGTAGATGATTATTTAAAGAGGTTAAAACAATGTGAACGCAGTGGGGTTTGGATGCAAATGAGGACGAAGGGGAGGTGAAGAAGCCGAGGAGAATCGGTTCCCGATGGAGAAGGAGTAAATGGAGAAGTGGCGTGCAGGCAGTTGATTAGACGGCTAGGTAGACTAAACGAAAAGGCTATGCGGGTAGACTGATGAGTCGTACCTGTTCGTGTACGTGCCCATCCTTCCTGATAGGTGGGACCTATGCAAACAGATAAAAAATGTGTCGTAGTTTTTTTTGAGCGCGTGAGTGGGAGACACAACATTCTATGGTTAAGGAATACTCCCTCCGTTTAGGTGAGTATAAGAAACCTTATGAAAATCAGGTTTTCCCAAAACCTTTAGGCGTGGAGCATTAACTTCCTGCTCGATCCCCTCCCAGCCTTGTTAGCCAGCGTTCTCTTCCTCTGCTGCCGCGTTCTACCTTTCCATTTTTCCTCTTCTCAAGTGTGGATCGATCTGCATGCCGTCCTTGATGCACCAGCACGACCACTGCATGCATCGCGGCAGAGCGTTGATTGGGCATGCACGAGAATTTGGTTCTGCTCGCAATATGGATGATACCTGAACGATGAAGTGAACAGGCATGCTAGCACGGGAGACCTATTTACGCTATACAATACTGGAGTACTCATGTACCTAGTAGTAGTAGTAGTAGTAGTAGTAGTAGTAGTAGTAGTAGTAGTAGTAGTAGTAGTAGTAGTAGTAGTAGTAGTAGTAGTAGTAGTAGTAGTAGTAGTAGTAGTAGTAGTAGTAGTAGTAGTAGTAGTAGTAGTAGTAGTACAACTGTGGTACACTTGATGGTCAAAATACTATTCATCCAGTCCTCACAGTGAAGTGACAACACCCTGCGCCTGACACTAGTCCAGGCGGCGTGTTCGGGTTACCAAAGTCAGCCTCACCCTGTGCACAATGCAGTCTGTCACTGCCGCTATACAGCACATTGGCGCCTCGCCTCGTCTCCCTCTCCGCTCCCATAGCACCACTCCATCTCCATCTCCTTCTCCGTCTCCATCTCACTGTGCCCCCGTGTACCGTCGCCTCACTCGCCTCCCCCAGTACCACTATTCCCTCACTAGCCGCTCCAGCACCGACATCCTTCTCCCCCGTAAATCAAGCCCCCTTCCAAACTCCACCATGGCCGAACGTGAACCGCGCATCATCCATATGAGCCGCGATTGGAGCAATATCCCCAGTGACATCCTCGACCTCTGTTGTTCGTGTATGGATATTTTGAGCGCCCTACGGCTGGCTGCATGCTCGAGGGACATGCACACGGCCATCGTCGAAGCGAGGCCTAAGCTTTTCAAGACATCCTGCTTGCTGCTATCTGGTCTTGCGAGATTGGCTCACCATGATACGGAGGCGTGCATGACGCCCCTCGACTTCAATCTGATCTCCATTAGCCGAAACTGCTTTGTAGGTATGTAGTGGGTCGTCGTACATCATTTCCCTCGACATTGATCCGATCACCATCGCCCGAAACTTCTTGGCAGGTATGTACTGGGTCGGCATGAACTCCCCCTGGATGGCTGCCTTCAGAGAAGACGGTAAAAAGTTGGTGCTCATGAACTTCCAGACCTCCCATGAGATTATCCTTCCTCCGTTGGATTATATAGAGTATTACCATCGCGGTCCAAGTCATCTAGATTACTATGTCAATTGGACGGACCTTGTTTTGCAGAAGATTGTAATCTGCCAAGTGCCCACACGACATGCGAATTATGCAGACTTCAAGCTAATTGTCTTGTTCGACCGCGGACTCGCCTATCTTTACGCCGGTGCCTTCTTTAGCTGGAGACAACTCGGCTTGCAGTGGATCATCGTCAAAGCTGATACACACTTCTGTGATGCTATTGAACACAATGGCATCTTCTACGCGATCGACAAAGCAGATGGCACCACGTATTGCTGGGACGGCGCGTGTAAGTTGTTTCCTCTCATGTTAATGATGACGCCATGACACTGTTTGTACTTTTTGTGATGATTGGCATATCTCTGTTTGAGCAGAATTTGAGTAGAACTATGGCAATGTATTAGAGACGTCGTAAATCAGCTATATTTGGAATGAGTTAATTCATGCGATTGTGACCATGTCATTACAGCCAATTTGTACCCTGAATAATCAAACGGTTAGGAATATATGGATATTATCCTTATTTTACAGTAATCTATATACTACTACTAAATATGAGTGTGTATCAATGGCCATGTTAGTTTCCTCATTTTCATGATGTAGAAACATGCACCACACTGTTGGTTTCATCTAACCATACATTAGGGAAGTAAATGTGCATATGGAGAACTCTAGATTTGGAAGGAGTGAAATCCTGTAATGCTTACCATGTGTACATACCTATATTCGCCCTTCAGCAATTAATGGCTAGAATAATATCCTCACAAAAAATTTGCCCACAGAACACGAGTATATAACAATGCATGGTCTGTTAGTTACCTTGAAGAATTTGTCTGTGAGGACAGAACATGATTACATAACATGCATGACATGGTAGTTTCCTGTGAAGAATCGATTGCGAGATAACATGAGTATAACCATGCATGGCACTTCTATATTTTTGAACCCAGTATACATTTCCCTGTATTTTCCTCCCAGCTCCAACAGGGACATATCAATGTTGTTTCTTGCATTATCCTACTCATACTATGAACAATGTTGATCTTACATTAACAATACCTGTCCTTTTTGATATGATGCAGTGTCCCTACAGTTACTGCCCTTTGTAATCACACCACCTTTGCCAAAAACAGGGAAGCACAACTGGTTCCTTGCTCGATCAGACGACGACAAAAGACTGATGATCATTCGGACACATGAGCCGGAAAAGTTATATTGCAAAAACCCCACTGTATACAAGCACCGTGTAATACGTGAGTATCCGGACAGTGGCTGTTACGTCTATGAGCAGGATACCAGCTTGTTGGGGCCTTTGGGATTTTTTAGTTGGAGGCGGGTAAACAGCCTTGGTTCACACTCTCTGTTTCTCGGACTCAATTATCCGATTAATGATAACCCACAAGTATAGGAGATCAATTGTAGCCTCTTTCGATAAGTAAGAGTGTCGAACCCAATGAGGAGCTAAATGTAGAACAAATATTCCCTCAAGTTCTATCGACCACTGATACAACTCTACGCACACTTGACGTTCGCTTTACCGGAAACAAGTATGAAACTAGAACTACTTTGTAGGTGTTTTTGGGTAAGCTAGCAAGAAAGTAAAGAGTATGTAAATAAAACTAGGGGCTGTTGAGATGAAGACACAACTAAATTAGTTTTAGTAGAGAGCTTTTGTCAACAAGAAGGTTATTTGTCCCTAGGCAATCGATAACTAGACCAGTAATCATAATTGCAATTTTATTTGATGGAGAGGCATAAGCTAACATAGTTTCTCTACTTGGAGCATAAGCACTTATGATTGGAACGCTAGCAAGCATCCGCAACTACTAAAGATTCATTAAGGTAAAACCCAACCATAGCATTAAAGTATCAAGTCCCCTTTATCCCATACGCAAACAACCTACTTACTCGGGTATGTGCTTCTGTCACTCACGCCACCCACCATAAGCAAATCATAAGCATATTGCAAACCCTACAGCGGGAATCCCTCAGGCTTGCGCGACACGGAGAGCACCATAGGACAGCACCAATAATAAAACATACAACTCAAACCAATCATGATCATCAAATAGCCATTAGGACAAAACAGATCTACTCAAACATCATAGGATAGCCATACCTCATTGGGAAATAATATATAGCGTTGATCACCATGTTTAAGTAGAGATTACAACGGGTAAGAGAGAGGTTACATCGCTGCATAGAGGGGGAAGAGTTGGTGATGATGGCGGTGAAGTTGTTGGTGAAGATTACGGTGATGATGATGGCCCCTAGTGGCACTCCGGCGCCACCGAAAGCAAGGGGGAGAGGGCCCCCCTTCTTCTTCTTCTTCTTCTTCTTCCTTGACCTTCTCCTTAGATGGGAGAAGGGTTTCCCCTCTGGTCCTTGGCTCCCATGGCGTGGGAGGGGCGAGAGCCCCTCCAAGATTGGATCTATCTCTCTGTTTCCCTCTGGTTCTGCGTTCTGTTCTGGCTCTGTTTCACCATTTCGTGTATATATGGAGATCCGTAACTCCGATTGGCCTGAAACCTTCGCCGTGATTTTTTTCCAAATATTATGTTTCTTGCGGCAAAAGAAGAGCGTCAACCGCCTTACGGTGGGATCACGGGGGTAGGGGCGCGCCCTAAGGGGGGCTCCCCCTGCCTCGTGACCACCTCGGGCACTGGTTCGCGTTGATTTTCCTTCCAAATTTTCCATATTTTCCAAAAATAAGCTCCGTCCGTTTTTATCCCGTTCGGACTCCGTTTGATATGGATATTCTGCGAAACCAAAAACATGCAACAGACAGGAACTGGCACTGGGCACTGGATCAATATGTTAGTCCCAAAAATAGTATAAAAAGTTGCCAAAAAGTATACGAAAGTTGAATAATATTGGCATGGAACAATCAAAAATTATAGATACGACGGAGACATATCAGCATCCCCAAGCTCAATTCCTGCTCGTCCTCAAGTAGGTAAATGATAAATAAGATAATTTTTGATGTGGAATGCTACCTAGCATAATTTGATCATATGTCTAATCATGGCATGAATATTAAGACACGAGTGATTCAAAGCAATAGTCTATCCTTTGACATAAAAACAATAATACTTCAAGCATACCAACCAAGAAATTATGTCTTATTGAAATAACATAGCCAAAGAAAGCTCATCCCTACAAAATCATATAGTCTGGCTATGCTCCATCTTCACCACACAAAGCATTCACATCATGCACAACCCCGATGACAAGCCAAGCAATTGTTTCATACTTTTGACGTTCTCAAACCTTTTCAACTTTCACGCAATACATGAGCGTGAGCCATGGACATAGCACTATAGGTGGAATAGAATATGATGATGGGGGTTATGTGGAGAAAAAAAGAGAAAGTCTCACATCAACGCGGCTAATCAATGGGCTATGGAGATGCCCATCAATTGATGTCAATGTGAGGAGTAGGGATTGCCATGCAACGGATGCACTAGAGCTATAAGTGTATGAAAGCTCAAACTGAAACTAAGTGGGTGTGCATCCAACTTGCTTGCTCATGAAGACCTAGGGCATTTGAGGAAGCCCATCATTGGAATATACAAGCCAAGTTCTATAATGAAAATTCCCACTAGTATATGAAAGTGATAACTCAAGAGACTCTCTATATGAAGAACATGGTGCTACTTTGAAGCACAAGTGTGGTAAAAGGATAGTAACATTGCCCCTTCTCTCTTTTTCTCTCATTTTTTTGGGCCTTCTCTTTTTTTTGGCCTTTCTCTTTTTTTATTTTTTTATTTTTTTTTATTTTTTTCGTCCGGAGTCTCATCCCGACTTGTGGGGGAATCATAGTCTCCATCATCCTTTCCTCACTGGGGCAATGCTCTAATAATGATGATCATCACACTTTTATTTACTTACAACTCAATATTACAACTCGATATCTAGAACAAAGATATGACTCTATATGAATGTCTCCGGCGGTGTACCGGGATGTGCAATGATCTAGCGTAGCAATGACATCAAAAACCAGACAAGCCATGAAAACGTCATGCTAGCTATCTTACGATCATGCAAAGCAATATGACAATAAATGCTCAAGTCATGTATATGATGATGATGGAAGTTGCATGGCAATATATCTCGGAATGGCTATGGAAATGCCATAATAGGTAGGTATGGTGGCTGTTTTGAGGAAGATATAAGGAGGTTTATGTGTGATAGAGCGTATCGTATCACGGGGTTTGGATGCACTGGCGAAGTTTGCACCAACTCTCGAGGTGAGAAAGGGCAATGCACGGTACCGAAGAGGCTAGCAATGATGGAAGGGTGAGAGTGCGTATAATCCATGGACTCAACATTAGTCATAAAGAACTCACATACTTATTGCAAAAATCTATTAGTCATCGAAACAAAGTACTACGCGCATGCTCCTAGGGGGATAGATTGGTAGGAAAAGGCCATCGCTCATCCCCGACCGCCACTCATAAGGAAGACAATCAATAAACACCTCATGCTCCGACTTCGTTACATAACGGTTCACCATACGTGCATGCTACGGGACTTGCAAACCTCAACACAAGTATTTCTCAATTTCACAATTACTCAACTAGCACGACTCTAATATCACCACCTTTATATCGCAAAACTATTGCAAGGAATTAAACATATCATATTCAGCGATCTACAAGTTTTATGTACTCCCTCCTTCCATCTATATAGGGCCTAGTGCATTTTTTAAGACAACCTTTGACTATTGACAAGATTAATAGTACATGACATGCACAATGTGAAAATTACATCATTGAAAGCTCCTTTCACACACAAATTTAACGGTGTGCTTTGTGTAAGTTGCATGTCATGTATTATTGCTCTAATATTTGGTCAAAGTTAGCCTCGAAAAACGCATTAGGCCCTATATAGATGGAAGGAGGGAGTAGGATTTTATGACTAACCATGTGAATGACCAGTTCCTGTCATCTCTCTAAATAGATTTAAGTGAAGCAAGAGAGTTTAATTCTTTCTACAAAAGATATGCCCACGCTCTAACAAGTATAAGTGAAGCAAAAGAGCATTCTACAAATGGCGGTTGTCTATGTAAAGAGAAACAGGCAATCCAAGCTTCAAATGATATAAGTGAAGCACATGAAGCATTCTATAAAGCCATATTCAAAAGATATAAGTGAAGTGCAATGAGCATTCTATAAATCAACCAAGGACTATCTCATACCAGCATGGTGCATAAAAGAAAAATGAAAACTAAATGCAAAAGATGCTCCAAGATTGCACATATCGCATGAACGAAACGAATCAGAAAACATACCGATACTTGTTGAAGAAAGAGGGGATGCCTTCCCAGCATCCCCAAGCTTAGACACTTGAGTCTCCTTGAATATTTACTTGGGGTGCCTCGGACATCCCCAAGCTTGAGCTCTTGCCTCTCTTCCTTCTTCTCACATCGAAACCTTCTCAATCATCGAACACTTCATCCACACAAAAATTCAACAGAAAACTCGGTAAAATCCGTTAGTATAATAAAGCAAATCAGTACTCTAAGTACTGTTGCAAACCAATTCATATTTTCTTTTTGCACCGTGTCTACTGTAATATAACTTTTTCATGGCTTAATCCACTGATATAAATTGATAGTTTCATCAAAACAAGCAAACTATGCATCAAAAACAAAATCTGTCTAAAACAAAACAGTCTGTAATAATCTGAACATTCACCATACTTCTGATACTTGAAAAATTCTGCCAAAATTAGGAAAAATAAACAATTTGTACAGAAATACAGTGCAAAAAGAATCAGAACCATTTCACGTTCCAGTAAAAAAAATAAAACTCATGCACTACAGCCAAAGTTTCTGTCCTGCACCGCACAAACCAACAAGCATCGTAAACATCCTAAAGGCAAACCTTGGCAAATTATTTTTATAATACAATGGAATTGTACAAGGGGATAATAATTTTTATTGAAAAGTTTCTGTAATTAAGATTCACAAAGTTCCCATGGGCATGAACAAAGTTCAAGGACGTCCCCCATTTTCACAATGCTTGTCTCTCTCACTTTCACTTTTCTTTTTGAAAAAGTTTTGGGTTCCCCTCTTTATTTTTGTTGTTTTTAAACTATATGAAAGCACCCAACATAAATAAATGACTCTCTAAAACTTCCGGGTTGTCTCCCTGGCAGCGCTTTCTTTAAAGATAGGCATATAGTGCTCAAGTAATGAATCCACCCGGATCCCAAGGTATATCAAAGCCAATTTTAATTAGCAATGATTTGTAATTTAGTAGTGAGCACAAAGCAACATATATCATGTAATGACGAAGTCTAACTCTCTTCCTATGCATCGGCATGTCATAAAAGAACAACTCATGCACACCTAGTAAAGGCCAGTGCATAGTATAAACAGTTTCTTGCAATTTTATCATATTGGAAACATAGAGAGGTGGAGATATAGTTCATCTCTCATAATAATTGCAAGTAGGAGCAGCAAACACATGCATATTATATCTATCAAAATCATCATGTGTAATAGTAAAATGCAACCCATCTATATAATCCTTAATAAGTGCAAACTTCTCCAATATAGTATAATCGGGAGAATTCAAAAAGATAATAGGACTATCATGCGTGGGTGCAATAGCAACAATTTCATGTTTAACATAAGGAACTATAGCGAGTTCATCTCCATAAGCATAATTCATATTGGCATCTTGGCCACAAGCATAGCAAGCATCATCAAAAAGGGATATTTCAAAAGAATCATAGGGATCATAACAGTCATCATAGCAATCATCCTTTGGTAAGCACGAAGGGGAATTAAACAATGTATGAGTTGAAGAGTTACTCTCATTAGAAGGTGGGCACGGGTAGCTAATCCGCTCTTCCTCCTTTTGTTCTTCGCTCTCCTCGTCATCTTTTTCATCCAATGAGCTCATAGTTTCATCAATTTCTTCTTCCATAGACTCCTGCAAAATATTAGTCTCTTCTTGGACAGCGGAGTATTTCTCAATATATGGTTTAACATAAGCATTAGAAGCATAATTCTCATAACAATATTCAAGTATGGCAAAATTTTCATATTTGTGAAAAGTAGCATCATACGTTTCAATCAAAGAAGCAATTTCATAAGCACCCTTAAAAGCAACAAATTCTTGAATTTGTTGCATATCATATTAACTATAAACACCTTTAGCATAGGAAGATAAGATTCCATTATCAATAAGCTCACATTGGTAGGGAAGGTGTTTCTTAGGGTTTTCAGAACAACAAGTAACATCATATATTTCACATAAATTCCAAGCATAACATTGCAAACGGTTAATTTGACCCAATAGAATTTTCCCTTTTTCAGATATTCGATGTCGCACATAACAAGCATGCTCATCTAAGGATTTGCCCTCAACTAAGCTAGTTGGGGTTTCAGCACGAGCACATAGGGATCGAAGATGATCCAAGTAATAAGCTTCAGCAGTGTGATAGATTTTGAGTGGTTCTTCAACCATTGGTTCAGTAGGTACAACTTATTTTTTTGGTATTTTGTGTTTCCTACCCATAACTAAGATAGAAAACAACTAAGAACAGCAAATAAAAATTACTTAGTGATAAAGCAAACAAGCACACACGAGAATATTCACCCCACGCTATTGCTCCCCGGCAACGGCGCCAGAAAAAGGTCTTGATAACCCACAAGTATAGGGGGTCAATTGTAGCCTCTTTAGATAAGTAAGAGTGTCGAACCCAACGAGGAGCTAAAGGTAGAACAAATATTCCCTCAAGTTCTATCGACCACCGATACAACTCTACACACACTTGACGTTCGCTTTACCGGAAACAAGTATGAAACTAGAACTATTTCGTAGGTGTTTTTGGGTAAGCTAGCAAGAAAGTAAAGAGCACGTAAATAAAACTAGGGGCTGTTTAAATGAAGACACAACTAAATTAGTTTTAGTAGAGAGCTTTTGTCAACAAGAAGGTTATTTGTCCCTAGGCAGTCGATAACTAGACCGGTAATCATTATTACAATTTTATTTGAGGGAGAGGCATAAGCTAACATACTTTCTCTATTTGGATCATATGCACTTATGATTGGAACTCTAGCAAGCATCCTCAACTACTAAAGATTCATTAAGGTAAAACCCAACCATAGCATTAAAGTATCAAGTCCCCTTTATCCCATACGCAAACAACCTACTTACTCGGGTCTGTGCTTCTGTCAAGCACGCCACCCACCATAAGCAAATCATAAGCATATTGCAAACCCTACAGCGGGAATCCCTCACGCTGGCGCGACACAGAGAGCACCATAGGACATCACCAATAATAAAAAATACAACTCAAACTAATCACGATCATCAAATAGCCATTAGGACAAAACAGATCTACTCAAACATCATAGGATAGCCATACATCATTGGGAAATAATATATAGCATTGAGCACCATGTTTAAGTAGAGATTATAGCGGGTAAGAGAGAGGTTACAACGCTACATAGAGGGGGGGAGAGTTGGTGATGATGGCGGTGAAGTTGTTGGTGAAGATGACGGTGATGATGATGGCCCCCGGTGGCACTCCGGCGCCACCGGAAGCAAGTGGGAGAGGGCCCCCCTTCTTCTTCTTCTTCCTTGACCTTCTCCTTAGATGGGAGAAGGGTTTCCCCTCTGGTCCTTGGCTCCCATGACGTGGGAGGGGCGAGAGCCCCTCCGAGATTGGATCTATCTCTCTGTTTCCCTCTGGTTCTGCGTTCTGTTCTGGCTCTCTTTCACCATTTCGTGTATATATGGAGATCCGTAACTCTGATTGACCTGAAACCTTCGCCGTGATTTTTTCCCGAATATTAGCTTTCTTGCGGCAAAAGAAGAGCGTCAACCGCCTTACAGTGGGCTCACGAGGGTAGGGGCACGCCCTAAGGGGGGCGCCCCCTGCCTCGTGACCACCTCGGGCACTGGTTCGCATTGATTTTCCTTCCAAATTTTCCATATTTTCCAAAAATAAGCTCCGTCCGTTTTTATCCCGTTCGGACTCCATTTGATATGGATATTCTGCGAAACCAAAAACATGCAACAGACAGGAACTGGCACTGGGCACTGGATCAATATGTTAGTCCCAAAAATAGTATATAAAGTTGCCAAAAAGTATATGAAAGTTGAATAATATTGGCATGGAACAATCAAAAATTATAGATACGACGGAGACGTATCAATTAACCAGGAGATCACCGTTGTCAAGGACCTTGATGGCAGAGAGGCTCTGTTTGCTATAGAAAACTGTGTCAACACGACGAGCCCTAGGAGTTCGGGAGCAAACTCCCCTGATTGTCAACGATTCAACCTGCAGCCAAAAGAAGGTGAGAATGACAAAGGTATCTGGATTAACTTTGATCCTTGGATGTCTCAATTACGACAGGCAGTGATGTGGTTCGAGCCTTTAGGTTGATAGGTAATTGGGCTGTTGCATCGGAAGGGTGGAGTACTGGTGTCTTCGAATCACTGGTCGCTGAAGCGGGGCTGCAAATTATGATGGTGTTGGATCATCTCTTCGATTGACTTTGTTGTCTTTGCTGCTAGTTCTGGATGGGTAGTTCTTTCTTTTGTTATGCATATTCCTTGTCATTTGGTCATCCTCGTCTATGTCACTCTTACTATGTAATAGTTGCTTCTGTTTAGAATGTCATTCTCGTCTGGATCACGAGAGTCTCAGCGCTGCAGATGGGTGTGTTTTGGTGGTGTAGCAAGACTTCTTATGAACTATCATGTCTTGCTGTTTATGTCAGTAGTAGTCACTAGTCAGTGTTTGAATGTTGTATATATCGTTGTTTCGAACTGTTTATTATCTCGAACTACTGGTGGGCTAAATGAGGGCATCACCATTCTCCAGTGTTCAGAGTATATCTCCTTTTTTCAAGTTATATAATTTCAGCTCAGTGTCTTTTTGATGATGTGCACTTGTTGGGGCCAGTGAGGTGTCGTTGAATATGGGCCGAGTAGTAACACAATGCCAAACAGGTCAATTATGACTCTCAGGCCGGGCTCTCAAAAGATCCTGAAAAAAAGGACGGGCTCTCCAAAAAAGAAAGAATAAGGACTCTTAGGCCGACATGTGGGCGCCACCGGTGTTTTCGTGCGCTTGCGCGCCGAGAGCATATTGATGCGTGCTCGAAATTCATGCTACCTTTTCATCCCCAGTCTCCTGCCCCTCCCCCACCTCTGGAATCTCGATTCCTACTCCAGTTCCCCCAAATCCCCCTCCTGTACTTCCTGTACTCAAGCGCACTATCATGTTGCCGGTCAATGCGGATCTCCGAGCCGGAGATCCTGAGGTCCGTCCTGCCTCCGGTCGCTGCGTGCTATCACTCAACAGTGGCATGGCGGCGCTTGACGACTAGTTTGCCGGCAAAGTGCTGATGGTAACCATCAATGGTGACCGGCCTCCCGTCTCGCCGGATGACCTTGTCAAAGCTCTTGGCATTGCGTCCAAATAAGTGACTTGCTCGTCGAAGTCTGTCCGCTACCGGCTGATTTCTTCGTCAGGTTCCGGACAACTTTCGACTGCAGTCGTGTGTTCGAATCTTCCCGGCGTTTGTTCTGCGATGGCGCGCTGGTGAGCTTTGATCGGTGGCACCCACGATGGGGCTCGGTGCCCTCTAAGCTTGAGTTTTTAACAAAGCTTACCTTCCATGGCATGCCTCGACGTGCTTGGAACAGCGAGTCCATGAACGAGCTTATCAACGACCTTGGAGGTGAGCTCGTAAGTATGTTTGTTCCTCCAGACAACTGGGCTCTAACGGTTATGGCATGGATGAAGAAGCCGTCCACCATACCGAAGGTGATTGGTGTTGAGATACCGGTGCAGGAACCGGGGTTGTACTATTTGTCGCCACCAAGGCCGCTGCAGACCACGTTAGGGATGTACCTGTATCGAGTGTTCGTGCATGTCGAACAAGTGGTCAATCCATCAATCGAAGTCCTGCCGCCGCCGCTGGTGCCAGGGTCCGTCGACGACGTCCATTAAAGGAGTCAACGTCAGACTTTCCCCATGTTGCTCGGAACGATGGATGGCACAGGGCCTACTCCATCGCGCGGCGGAGGCCACTGCTTCTTTGGGAGAAGAGGCAGGGCTGGCTGCCTGGATGTGCTCTAATTTGAGGTAACAACTGAATCTTGTCAGATACTAGTTAAATCCGAGCTATGGGTGTGAAGCACGGATATGCCAGTACATTTGATTGTGACATGTTCTAATTTTGTACCTGAACTTTTTTTAGAAAGGGTTGTACGTCAACTTAATGTGCTAGCAGAACTTATTGTGTTGTCTGTCTGTTTTCTTTGCACAACATTCAAGATATTTCCCCGTCATTGATAAACACGATGAACCGTTATGTACGACTTCGTTGGTTTCAACATAGCCCTTCCCGTAGCGATCCACTGCTTCCATCCTGATTGTGACGCCTGCGTGAAATTTGTGTATGCAAGTTCAGTGTGCTATGATGTTCTATATGCTTGTGTCAACTATATAAGTTTTTACTGAGCATCAGCAATGCATATGGCTGAAAGATGTATTTACGAGCATCGGTCGATGGGTCTCTCTCTCTATCTCCCTCTATCTCTCTCTCTCTCTCACACACACACACACGCGCGCGCGCACGCACAAGTGGGACCTGTTGAATTATTTATTTGCTCGTGACAGCTTTTAATTAGGTTCCATTATAATCTAACTTTTTTCTTAAGTTATTAATTGAGCTCGGTGACTTCAAAAGGTTGTACAGAAGCCTTGTTTGGGTCTTTCCGGCGTCGCTGAATGTGGGCTGGGTAACCATGTTAGGTTGTACTGTACTACACAGGCCTTTTTCGCTATTTTTTTAAAATAATACATTTTTATTAATTTTCATAAATATTACGCTGGGTAAAATTTTTTCAACAATAATACACCGTCAGCCCGCTGCAGGCCGACTGGGCCTAGTCGGCCCACAGCATTGGATTCCAGTCGGCCTACAGCTGGCCGACTGGCCCCTGTCGGCCCACTATGGGCTGATTGGGTCCTGTCGGCCCACTGTGGGCCGACTAGAGCTAATTGGCTCGCTGTGGGCTAATTGTTTTTGGAAAAGTGTTAATCATGTATTTAAAAAATATGTGTATTGTGATCTCCTCCGCTCGCTGTGGGCCCACTGTTGACTAAAAAATATGTTTTAAAAAGTGTTAATCATGTATTTAAAATTGTTAAATGTGTATATAAAAATGTTCCTTATCTATACAAAAAAAATTAAATGTGTGTATAAAAAATAGCTATTTTTTCAACATCAGCAATGCAACTCGGCCGACAGTTGTACACAATATCCGGGTCAACTTGTTATTCTCCGCCCCGCTGGGCTGCAAACTTTCCTAGGAGGTATGCATTAGGCTTAACAAGAAAATGGACTTTAAAAATAATAAATAGGATGTAATTATAATAACTGGACAGTTACTATGCACCAAACACGTAATTAGTTTGAAAAATATATTATTTTTGGAATTTGAAAATATTAATTTCATTACTTGTTGCGCGTGCAATATTTCGTTGGATTTTAACGCAATACAACTTTATTTTGAAATTATATTTAACCTGACTAGAAATTTCGGATAAAATATTTTGGATCCCATCAAAATATGGGAATTTTTCTTAATTCTGTTTTGAGCGGTTGTTTGAAATTATTAATCGTTGTCCTAGCTAGAAGTTGGGCTGTACTTTTAACAAACTGTAAATGGGCTGCAGTAAATTCCATTAGAATTAAACAATGGGTTGTACATTCTTACAGATCACAAATGGTCTATATGTTCTCTGCCAAATCCGAGCTGTGGGCCTACTAAGTTGACGCGTACCAAGGGCTTTGTCAACTTAGTCAATATAAACGATTCTAGCTGCAGTGATCGTATGATGTCCATCCAACGACCGTAGTGCTTCTTCAACCTCTGGTCTTCTTGCTCCAGCCGCCCAAAGCAGCGCCGGTCGTGTCGCGTGCTCCTGCCTCCCGTGGCCGGCTCTGATGCCGCGGAGGCCTCACCGCCCCGTACTACTCCCACCGCTGGCCAGGCCATCCCTCTACTCACCCACACCCCCTGTTATTCTGCGGCGACGGCAGCCTTACACCGCAGCCGAACCAGTGAACCCTTGTACTCCTCTGCGCGCGGGCTTCCACTGTTGCGTCTTGCCCGGCTCCGCGTCATCCCCTTCCTAGGCCTCGTCGTCGTCCAGACCACCGCCCTGGTGCTCTCGACGCGGCGTGGTCAACGTGATCAACGACCGACTTCCATCGGAAGAGTACTGTACGTGGAGAGGCTGACAGCTGGGTCCACGGCAGCCGCAAGGAAGTGCCTCCTTATTACGCGCAAAATAATTATTCCTCCACCTGACAGCGGGGACCCACCGTACGGGCCACCGTATTTCGCGAAAAAATGATTCGCCCCCTGACTGCTGGGACCCACGAGCTACATCTTCGCACACAAGGAAGTGCGTCCGAAAAAGACGATTCGCCCCCTGACTTCTGGGACCCACCAGCCCCCCGACTGCTAGGACCCACCAGCCCCCCGACTGCTGGGACCTACTAGCTACATCTTCGCACGCAAGGAAGTGCGTCCGGGCAAAAAAACGATTCGCCCCCTGACTGCTGGGACCCACCAGCTACATCTTCGCAGGCAAGGAAGTGCCTGACAGTCGGGACCCACCTTGTCGAAGCGTACGTAGAGTTTTCATTCTGGTCGCGAACGTGTACGTACATATATACTGGTGGATGTAGAGGCGCGCACGTGTCGTAGTAGAGGCGTGTACGTGTCGTAGTAGAGGCGCGCACGTAGCATGTACACGTACGTACATCGGCCAGGGTGCAAGAAAGAAAATACGACCACGTACGTACATACGGGCAGGGTCTCGATCGCCTACTCGCGCATACGTACGGCAAGGGCTCGTGTACATGGCTGGGTCGAAACGGAGAAACAGCGTCGTCGTCGTGTTCATGGGGAGGCAACGGAATGCGTCGTGTTCATGGGGAGGCAACGGAGCGCGTGGGAGCCAACCGGCTGGGTCGGAAGGGAATGCGTGGTCGTGTTCATCGGGAGGGCTTGGACGGAATAGGCGATGGAAACGAGGCCTGGCGTACCGCACAACGGAGGAAACGGCGTTGTGTTCGACTGGCCACGTTCGAAACGGGATCCTGTTCATCGGGAGGGGTCTGGCATACCGCACAACGGAGGAAACGGACCTCCTACGGTCGAAACGGTGGTCCTGTTGATCGGGAGGGGTGTGGCGTACCGCAAAACAGAGGAAACGGACCTCCTACGGTCGAAATGGGGTCCCTATTGATCGGGAGGGGTGTGGCGTACCGCAAAACAGAGGAAACGGACTTGTGTTGGAGCTCTACGGTCGAAACGGGGGTCCTGTTCATCGGGAGGGGTGTGTCGTACCACAAAACGGGACTCCACGGGATACTGTTCATCTCCACCGTCGACCCCCTCCAGCTTCCACGAGCTACTGTTCATCCACCGTCGACCTCCTCCAGCCTCCACGGGCTCCTGTTCATCCAGCCTCCACCGCGTGCTACTCCACCATCTACTGTGCAACCACCCCTCCACCGTCTACTGTTCATCCAGCCCTCCACACCACGGGGTCCTGTTCAACCACCCCTCCACCATCTACTATTCATCCAGCCCTCCACACCACGGGCTCCTGTTCATCCACCCCTCCACGCGCACCCCTCCACCGTCTATTGTTCATCCAGCCCTCCACCACACCATGGGGTCCTGTTCATCCAGAGGCAACGCCACTGCTCAGTGTTCATCCAAACCCCCTCCCCCCGCAACGCTCATTGTTCATCCCATCGATCGGTTTCAGTTAGCAGCAGTAGCGAAGGAATCGCTTGATCGGGTTCAGCTAACAACCATCGATCGATCGCTCAGGTTCAGTAACGCGTAGCCTGCAGTGCAATCGCTCGGGTTCAGTTAGAGCCAATGCCTCACTCGGGTTCAGTTAGAGCAAACGCCTCGCACACACGCGCGTACGTGTACGAGAGAAATGCGCATCGCTCGGCCCCCGACCTCCCACCGTAACCGGGAACTCCCCGAAATTTTCCTCCCCCTCGCTTCTACCATGGTTTTTTCCGTCATGGACGGCCCAAAGAATGTCATGCAGCTGCGTCTCTGGCCCGCCCAGGACGAAAAGCCCATTTTCTGTCATGATTTCTTGTCATTGAAGTAGGACCCCACCACATCTATGATGATACCGGGTTTTGTCACAGTTATCGTCATAGAAGTGTCATATGTATGATAGAAAAAATTCGTTCGGCCCAAAATGTCACGGATGTGTCTTTTTTTCGTAGTGTTGATATTCGCTACCTTTATAAAGCGATAAGGATTCACCCTTTCACCCACGCCTTCTTTCTCTCTGCCCACCCATTCTCGAGCTCCAGCGCCCAAGCTTCCATCCTTTCCGCCTCAAAAAAGCACTCCGGCCATGTACGGATCTGGAGCGTAGGGCAAGTGGATGGCCTCCTCCGTCACGGCGAAGGACATTACGAAGCTCCGGGAGGCGGGGTACTTGGCCCAGGAGATCGCCCACCGACTTCCGGCCAAGGGGCAAATCGTCCCCACCCCAAAGCCTCAAGAGAGGGTGGTGTTCATTCCCCACTTCGTCCGCGGCTTAGGGTTTCCTCTCCACCCCTTCATCCGTGGACTCATGTTCTACTATGGGCTAGATTTCCATGATCTGGCCCCAAACTCCTTCCTCAACATATCGGCATTCATTGTCGTGTGCGACGCCTTCCTCCGCATCCCACCTCACTTCGGATTGTGGCTGAAGATCTTTAATGTGAAGCCGAAGGTGGTGGGCATTCAACACTCAGAGTGCGGAGGCACCATGGTGAGCAAGATGTCCAATGTCTCATGGCCCAAAGGTACCTTCGTGGAGACCGTCTAAGGGTGGAAACAATAGTGGTTCTATGTCACATAGCCCCGTGACACCACCTGGGCCGCGGCTCCCGAATTCATATCCGGGGCTCCCATGCGGCTTACCTCCTGGCTAGAAAAGGGTCTGAACTGGGCGTCGTTGAACGAGGTGCCAGTGCTGCAGCCGCGCATCAAGAGCATGGTGGACAAGAACATCAAGCTTGTCAATGTGATCCAGGAGATGCTTTTTCGCTGGATCCTTCCTTGCCAAAGGCGGACTTGCAATTTGTGGAGTTCGATTCAGCCAAGCACCAGACCTTGCAACAGTTCTTCGGCGCTACAAATGAAGGCATCTGGAAGGTGCTTTTTAAGTCCAATAAGACATGGCCGAAGACGACCGAGGACCGTGGGTACAACCTGACCCATCCCGCCAGCCTGGTATGTTTTTTGTTTTTCAAGGTGTATCCTTCACCTGTACATTCAAGGAAAATGCCTAAGCTTCCCTATCTGTCTTTTCAGGGCTAGACTAAGAAGGCGGAGCGGATCCAGTGTCTGGCTCCACTGCTCGAAAACCCAGCTATCCCACTTCTGACAAAGATGCTGGTTCCGGCGCCCTACCAGGTGTCGGAGAAGAAGGCCAAGTAGACCAGAAGCTGCCTCCGTCATAAAGGTACTTCGGACGCAACATCCGAAGGCGCGGAAACCCACTCCTCTCTCGTCGAGAGCGAGGAGGAGGAGGAGGAAAGCAATCCTGCCCCCAAGGAGGGAAGGAAGAAAAGGGCGGCCTCCACGGATCTGGAGGCAGAGGCGTCCAAGAAGGGGAAGGTCTCCCTCGCGGACAACTCCGCGTCGGACACTGATAGCAGCTCCGAGTGGCGCCCCAGGGGGAAGCCCCTGGCCGAATCGTAAGTACTCAAAGGCACTGGCGCACACATATATCCAGCTCCTTTACTTCATGGTTTTAACATGTTGAATCATGCACAACACTCTGGCTCATTCCCACCTCTAGAGATCCTCATCTTCAGGGAATTCACTGGATCCAAATGTGATGGACAGCGGGTCGCTTCCTCCTGCCTCCTCCCCCGGGGCTACGGACGACGCCGAGGTGTTGTCCCGAATGACCCTCCCAGGCCAGGGAGAGGTACAGGAGGCCGTCTAGGTGGCGCCAGAGGGTGAGGCCTCAGCTGCTGGACACATGGGGGAGCAGATCCCCATGGAAACTGGCGATGGGGGCCATATCCAATTCGGCCCCCAGCCAAACACTATTCTGGAGGCCCATACGGCTCCGGAATCAGGCAAGCAGCCTCCTTTGAAAGAAGGAGGTGTACCTATTCCGCCGTTGACTACTGTCCATCCAAAGGCTCCGGATACTCTACTGGAAGCGCTGCAAAGTGCTTCCATTGTTGAGGAACACCATATCCTCATGGGTAGGGTGGTTGAGAGGTTCAGTCCGTTAAGAGCAGACTGACCGAAGCCTGTACCAACCTTCTAATAGGCTTTGAGGTATGCGACGTAATTATGCAAAAAGAATGTCATAGTATGGATAGTAGCCCCTGAGACTCTGTCCGGTGCTCGAAAAGAAAAGCCGCACAAAGGATCAAATAATTTTCGCAGGAGACTAACCATACATGTCTATGTGAATAAGCAGGCGCCGATGCTGGCTGCGACCTCCCATTCTGCCGAAGTCTCCAAACTGAAGCAGAGTCTGGAGCGGGCCGAGGAAGAGCTCGGCCATGTGAAAAAACAACTAGAGGACAAGCAAGGTATGCAATGGCCTATTCAGATCTAGAAAGATATGAATTGCTTGTGTTGATTACAACGATATTTCATAGGAGCTACGACCGAGGTGGAGACCCTCAAGAACGTGCTGGCCGAGTCCTAGAAGAGAGCGGCAAAGGAACAAGCCGCCCGCAAAAAACACGAGGCAAGGGTCGGGGAGGTCCAGCAAGATCTCCAGGACGTCGTAAATAAATGTGAGTCCTTGGAGCGCAAGTTTGCAGACCAAGAGTCCGAACTTGCGAAGTCCTGCCAAAGTGCACAAGAGGCCCAGGTTGAAGCTCAGGGCACCCTCCAGGAAATCCAGGGGGCCAAGAAAATCGTGGAGGGTAAGGCCTTTATTATGCACAGCAAGTATGTGAAGAAAAGGTACCTCTTACTGACCCGGATTTGGAGTTCTCCAAGACCGTTTGCGGATCTACCGCACATTGTTGCTGATGCCGCGGAGTTCTTCCAAGCCGAAGAGGGGAGCTCAACAAAGAAGTTGTTCTGGTCGCAATACCTTGCGCCAGAGTATCCGGTGCCCTTTAGCGATCATCTGAAACAGCTGACCGAACTGCACAGGGTGGCCGAATCGGCCATGAAGGATTTGATAATCCATTTGTGGCCCGTTGAAGCCATACCCAGCAGCTACTTTGGGCTCGTGAAGCGGCTGGTCGATGCCTACCCTCGGCTTGATGCCATCAAGCGGTCGGTCGCGCGGATGGCCTTTGCCCGTGTCAAGGTGCAGTGGGCGAAGATGGACGCCGTCAAGCTCGCGATCGAGGGACCGCCCGCGGGCAAGGAGTACAGCATGCCCGAGCGATATTTTGATGATGTTCTGAAGGGATCCCACATTGGAGAGGGCCAGTGTGCAAAAGACATTATCTTTGAATGAAGACATTTATGTTATCCCGTCCTGTATTATGAAACAAAGCTGATATTTAATATAATACGTGTTGTTTAGTTAAAATTGTGCCTCCTGTGCGGCCGTTTTATTAAATCTGAGAGTTGACCAGTCGTCGGCTTCAGCCCTGTAACAGCCTGGATTCCCGCCCTTTTCTTTTTTCCTTTGATTTCCTTGGATTTTCTGATTTGATTTGCTTTTTTGTGGCTATGTGGTTCTGAAACTTGGGAAGATCATGTCTTCCTAGGTTTTATACTGGCTTGTCAGCCTCATCATCATCCTGAAACCCTGTCATTTTCATCCTTGACCTAACCCAATATTCTTTTTATTGGGAATATTCCTTTTCTGATAAAGGAATAACCCTTTAAAACCCTAGGTTGTGAAGCAACCTATATTTCTGTCACTCACAAAATTCCCAAATAATTCTCATAAATTTTTTGGGTCATATATTCCTCAAACGGGCCAAAATATTTCATTGGCCATGTTTCCTATCATGCTCAATAAATTCCTTTTCTTATTCTGCCCTAAGTGGTGGGTTGGGAAGAAAGTGTCATTTATCTTTGCTTGACTGACCCCAAACTTGTTGGACATCTTTTCATGTCCATATCATTGCCCCATGCTAAAATTCAACTCAATTGGCCTAGTAAATATTCCTGAGCAATTTTCCAAAGTTCCTGTCTGAGGGAAGTGGTGGTGAAGGAAGTACACACTAGGCATATCCAAATGAGTTGAAATTTTGCAAGATCCTTCATATGATAAAATCATGACTCTCCACAAAATCTGAGCTCATGTAACTCATCTATGTGAGCCCAGCTCCAAATCTTGGTTTTTTGTCAGATTTTTAGGTTGTGAAGCAACTATATTTATATTGCTTCATTTAAGCTGAAAATTTTCCAAGGCATCCTCCTATCCATATAAACTCCCTCCACCAAAATTTGGCTCAATCCATTACACCATTTGCCTTGTGCAATTTTTCCAAATTTTTGTCCAGAGCAAAGCTATATGAAGCAAGTGCTATTTTGGTTCATCCAAATGGCCTGAAACTTTTTTAGCATCTTCATATCTTCAAACAATTGGTCCATGCCGAAATTTAGCTCAGTCACATTTGATATGTGATTGCTACTTAATGTTTTGTATTTCTGTCCAGTCTGGTGGTTTCTACAGCAACCACTAGCGAAACTCCTCTTCTTGAGATGAAACTTTGCCATATTAATCACCTTAGTGTGTGATCATCACCAGACAAATTATTTACCACGTTACCCAGCTGGTGTCACCACAGCAAGTTACAAACACCTTCCTGTTAATTTACTTTGGAGATAAGTGCAAATCTCTTATTTGCCCCTGGACTGCTTTATTTCCTCATTTTGACTAAGGGCACGATAGTCTATCTACTGGACATGGTCGGCCCGGCCAGAACGCGCCATTTGCATCAGTGCCCGTGGTGATCACGCTGGCGTCACGACTAATTGCATGCTCTGGCTGGTTCTTGCCCCTGTTCCCGTCGTCTCCCTCCTCGTCTTAACGTCCAACCATTTCCTGGAGCTTCCCCGTGATCGACTGCATCTCCCTACATCACTGCCTCGTGATGGTTCGACTTAAATGCGCCGCTAGAACAGCGCCCGTGCCAGGCCCAGCCTGTGTCCACCATTAGAGCACTGCACCAGCTTGCTAGCATGCTCTAGAGCCCTCCCCTCGGCTATATAAGCGTGCCTCGAGCCCTCCTGCAGCTCATCCACTCCTCATTTGCCTCCCTAGCCCACCGGAGTCCTCGACCCTCTCTTCTTTTTCCCGGAGATCGCCATGGCCGCCTCGGTTCCTCCTCGGTTCCGGCGAACCTAGTCCCTCTCCTCTCCTCCAGAGTTGTCCACTAGCTTCCCCGCATCCTCGGGCGTCACCCCACCCACTTTTCCATCGCCGGAGAGCCTCGTGTCCACGTCTCCTAAGTCCGTCTGCCGCTCGTCCCGTTCGGGCACCGCACCGACCGGCCATCCCGAGCCTTCCCGTGCTTCCCCGACCTCACCACGGCCTCCCCCTCGTGCCACTAAGCCGCCCCACCCCCTTTCCCCCTCGCCGGAGTGTCCACATCACCGGTGAACCTCGTCGCTCGAGCTCTCTGTACTCCTCGTCGTCGCGACCTCCCCTCCAACCCACTCCTCCCCGGCGGCCGTTTTCTTTCTGAACGGGTGCGGCGTTCATCCCCGAGCCTGCCGGTGCCCTCGCCTCGGCCGGAGGTGGCCAGAGGCCGCGGGGCCAACGCCGGCCGCGCCCTGCCCGGCCTCCTCTGCTCTCTATCGTGAGCGAGCACAGGGGAGAAAGAAGACGAGTGTCTGGGCCTCCCCCTGCCTGTGTACCCCACCGGTAAGTGGCACAAGCCCGGGCCTAGGTGTTTTAAGTGGAGACATTTTCTTGAAAAACGTTTTTGCTTAAGGCAAGCTTATTCCGTGAAGCTTCAAGCGGAAATACGCTTTCACTTCTTCGAAAGTGTACTCTGGTTCTGCTGCAGCCCAGAATACGTCCCCTCTATTCTAAAAACGTATTTATCCTTAGACGCTTTCTGTTTTCCTCCCAGGGGCCTGTTTGCTGAAGTTTATTCATAGATTGGTCCCTGATCTTCCACAACTCACAACTTTTCAACCGTAACTCTGATCGAGGTGAAACCAGCGCTCACTTCTTCGTCTTGTCGAGCTCTATCTTTTGCTAGCATTTTCACTAGGTGGTCTCGAAGTGAAAATGACCATTTTTCCCTTGCCTCTAATCAGCCCCTCCGAGAGAGAATCGTTCGGGGTTTCGTTCCGCGGCTTCACCACACTTCTTCCCGGAGTCCCCGTCACCCTCAGGCAAGCCACAACAACCGCTTGCATGATAGTCATGCTGTAGCCATGGTTTTAAACTTGAATATTTAACAAATGTTTGCTTGTTTTGATACGGTTAACGTTGTTTCGGTGATACTTATAGATCTGTGTTTACTTTCATGCTATGCGCTTCTGCATCTTGTTGTCTTGCACTTATTGCTAGTGTTATTGTTATATGTCATGCTTGATAGTAGTAGCAGTGTGTTCTTTCGGATGCATATTTATGAACTGTTATCTAGTGTCGTTGCTATGCATGTTACTTTGTATCCTGTTGGTTATATGCTTACTTGGTAGTATTCTGGATGAGTTCTTGCATGTTATTTATTTATGGTGCTAATGGTCATGATATGCTCATGTGTAATGTTATGCCCGTCAGCTTACGATGCTCATTTGGTTAATATTTCATGAATATGTTGCACCTCCATGCTTATGTTGATTTATGATCATGCATTGTTGTTGCATCATGTCATTTTCATATGACTCAGCTCCTTGCATTCAAGTTTAACCGGACTTAATTGAACTTGAACAGCTATTGGCTGAGTCATGGTGCCACCATATCGAGCTGACCAGTGAAACCACACTTACCTTTATGGGAGGGTCCTAACTGGGTCTACTGTTGTGCCTCTCGCCGGTGCCTCCAACGAGGGAAGGTTATGAGAGCGCGCTACCCTGATCAGGTAGGCGGACATAAGCCTTGTGAGCCCGATTTTGGTTATGTGCACAGGTCCCCGTTTGGGACTGTTTATTGTTTTACCACGACGGTGGCCGTTGGTGTCTTTGGTAGGCACGGGGCCACCCAGGACTGAACCCTGAGGGGGTGTTGGTCGGAGTGGCCGGGAGAGTGTCATGGCAGTAGGACGGTTTTGTCGGAACGCAGTTGGTCCACCCGGATGGGAGTGCGAGGCCATGGGTTCCGTGGTGTGGGTATAGTGTGCTAACCTCTGCATAGTGTATACTAAATCTATCGATAGCCGCGCCCGCAGATAAGGGTCCAGTTCGTGTCGATCACACTGTGGGTCAACAGTAATAATAATAATGTGCTTAACAACAACCCTGGTTCGATGATGAGATAAGTTGGTTCTGTGATCCGTGAATGATCACCGTTTGGTTACGAGGTAACCCGTTGAGCCCAGAGTGGTTCCGTTTGTGATCCGTGAATGATCACCGTGGTATCGAGGATACCGAGTTGTTGGATATTCTTGATGTTGTGTGAGAATCGTGGGTAAAGATCAAGCTCCTTGTGGTCATTTAATGATTACTACGGTATTGTTTATACCAAGCTTGATTTGATCCTTAGATGACCGTGTAATGTCCGAGGTTGGTAAGCGATGCATATGATGTTTACGTGGTAACCCGAGCGGAATAAGTTAGTGCATGATAATGTCATCATGTTTATATGTTCATGCCATGTTCATATTGTTCTAGCAGTATTATGTTCATGTTGTTCATGCCATGTTATCCTGATGATCTCATGATAATTCCTGCTTAACCTGTAATTGCCATGCTATTGTTTGTCTTGAATGCTTCTAGTTATTGTGAGCTGTCAAGTACATTCAATGTACTGACCTGGCGTGTCATGCCAATTTGCAGGTCGTGCCTGGATTGCTTGCTTGTTTTGTGTTGTTCATGTGTTCGCGAGCTAGGATAAACGTTCCAGCCAGAGTCCCTGCGGATTGGAGTCCATCATTGCCGTTCGTTGTTCCGCTGCCAGTAGTTGTTCTGCTGCCTCAACTTTTATGCTGCTTGCATAGAGCAACTGAGGATGGCGTAGTGTCGCTGTGCTGATGTTATTCACTGTAATATCGGAGATCTTGTATTCATATTCATGTAATAATAGAAAGCTGGTTTGTTCTATGCTAAGCAGTGTCGTATTCCATAAGACTTCACCTCCATTTCTGGGCTGGAATACGGGGCGCTCCGGTTTCTCTGAGCCGGGGTGCCACAGGCTTGGTATCAGAGCAGGTCTTGTTGTAGAGCGTCCTAGTCCACGGGAACGTTAGAAAACGATAGTATAGGGTCTGGTTGTTGCCCTTGCTTGCTGCATTTGGGTGTTGCATTTGTTTGTTGCATATAGTCTTATTTCGGTTACCCGAACCGCTGCTTCATGCGTAGATGGCGGTCATCTTCCATGAGTTCAGTGCCCTCCCCATAGCTCTCGGTGCTGTTCCTATTGTGTTCAGTCCCACTCCTGCACGTCTCAGCTTTGCCACCCTCCTTGGCGATATGCGGCGTAGCATTTATCCTGTCGGAGATCCACCCCAATATCAAGTATTCCAGTCTCCTGCCGGAGGAAGAATCCTGGAGTATGTTGCTCATGTCTATCTGTCAGCCCCGACTCCTGTTGGTAAGCGCACCTATAGTTTCCATGGTGGTTACGACGCTACTCCCGAGCGTGCCGTCCAGCTTGTCGCAATGGCAGCAATCATCGGTCTTCGTCGTCAAGAGAGCATGGTGCAAGAGAACCGTGCTTATCAATATTATCCCACCATCGTCGAGAATCCTAGGCGGATCCAGTTTCCGTCTGTCGACCCTCAAGATGACCCGGCTATCCTCGCCATGTCCCGTTACATGATAGCCGAGTGTCTTCTTATTTCTGAGTTAGTCCGAGATGCCATTCGAGCCAGGAGATCGCTTGGTGCTTTCCTACCTCAGTCTCCGCCAGTTTCTCCAACTCCTCCGCCTCGTCCATCCGGAGTTTCGGAGTCAGCAGTTCCACTCGCTACTCCCTTGGCTTCCTCGTCAGTTCGCAAGCATTTGCTCAAGCATAGGATGTAATCCTTCGTGTAGTGCTTGTGCATCTGCTGTAGTATCATGCTTGTGTGTGCCTATGTGGAGCAGCTTTGTAGCTTGTTTGTTGTGTGCTTTGTTGCAATAAATTGTTTTCTCGTGCTTCTTTATTTTGAATCCTCAGTGTTACCCCCTTATGGAAATTACTCCTCGACTGACACCGGATCAGAAGAAGCCGTGAGCAGTACAGATATACACCAAGGAATTCAGTTAAAAGCAATGAGGTTTTCAACTGACAACATTGTATTGCAGACATCCGTCTGGATACAAATTGTATTCTTATCAGACTTTCAGTAACAAGTACCCGTCAGAGATACACCTTTATTGCAGCAATGATTAAATCAGCAAAAGAACAAAATTGGATCAACTGTGCATTTCAAGTGAAAGGTATGGTCTATGCACAATGATAGAATCTGCCGTAAGTCAAATTTAAAACATTGCGACACCTAGAAGTCAGTCCAAATATGCAATGAATTAAACAATGACAGCCATACAATTCTTGTCATATAAATAATCAGCTGTCGAACTGACAAAAATATATATGTCGTTCCATTCACCAAGAAAATCAGTCCCGCCCTTCTCCACAATTTATTGGCGAAGTGTACAAAGACAAGGTTCCCAGTCTGCCTTAGTAGAGTATGAATGGACTCCCATGCAAGATAGTCAGTCTTCTCAAATGAAATGCTGCAAAAGCTTCTGGCATAAGGTACCAAGTCTTCCCTAGCAAGTCTTTAAGGGGGGAAGCTTATGAGGTACGGTACCCCGTTTTCCTCAATAAGATATCCACCGAAGGCTTCAAGCACAAGCCATCCAGTTTTCCTCAACACGATACCCCGGTAGTTTTCAAACACAAGATGCCCAATATTCTTCAGTGTGATAGTAGTACAAGACATTAAACGATGAATTGACAACATATGACAGTGTTTTCCAAGTGGCAAATCTGCAACAGTTGGGTCTGAAACAAGAATCAGTCAGAACAAAGGTATGCCTCAAGAATCAGATATTTGTTCATACAATGAGTATGCTGCCAAGTCCATGCAAGTCTCTCGCACAAGGAAGAATTCATGATATGCATCCGACAACCTCACCAGTTATTCAAGAGACAAAAACCAGTGGGTGATGCCATAATCACCAAGTCTTGAAGGAAAGACAACATTGAGACAATAGTCTTGGAGTGATTATCAAGATCAGCCCCGCAAGGTGATATTAACCCTGGCACTGTTCGGCATAATCAAAAACAATATTAAGATCTGTATAACCACACGTGAGCTGGATAAATATACCAAGGTTCAAGACATGAATCAGACCAAGGTATGATTGCAAAATATTGTACATGACAGTATTCAGGGCCGCTAAAACAATCAAGGATATGTATAAGGCCCCTCTCTTTCAGTTAAAGATCCAGATAGAGAAAATAATAATGAAAGAGCAAGACCAACAATACAAATATGCCGGTTATTGTGTGAGCAATGTGGTATGTATGCCCAAGACAGACTTATTCCATATCGAACCCCATGAAGATACGCCTTAGAGGTCTACTCCATTCTAGTAAGAACCTCATGGAACAACCAGCTTGGTCCACAATATGCTCAGAACTATCAGCATTAAATGCCCGAGTCTATCAAGTCCAAACCTAGGACAACTCAATGTATTGACCTCAACACCCGCGATGGAGCATCGCACAGACTGTTATTCCCATGGAGATACTGGCAAAAATGAAGAATTAGTGTGAGAACACATACTTTGAGGATTGTTATCTCTCGCATATGGGAAGCAATTAAATAAGAGCCTGTGTGAATGTGATTCTTTGCCAAGATCACCGCCAGTCAAGTCTACAAAAGTTATCATCAGGAGATGGTGCATTTTCCTATCAGTCACGGCAAGCGACAGACAAACCCTTCGGTACAGGTTGAATACTTGAGACAGTGAAGCCAGTCAAGATAAGTCAGAAACTCCTGCAAGATGTCAGAATCCATTAGCAAAACGGGTATGATCCACCTCACTGTTTTGAACCCAGAAAGGCATGCATATATTCAAGGAACCCGATGCCTGGACAGAATAAATTCTTTGTTCCACGGGAAGATGTGTTCCCCAACTCTGTGGAATATTCTCGGTACTCGATACAAGAATAACTTCTCCAACAAGGATCAATATCGAGAAGGACATGTAGGTCAGAAGATATTTCGGACCCTAGCTCAGCCAACAGATATGAAAGAAAATTTGAGTCAGTATGAACAGGAACATAAGAGATAAGTCCTGTTAGAATGTCAGATACAGTGAAGCAAACCACCCCACATCAAGACCGTCAGTCAGATCCAATTCAGTGGAAATATTATATGAGAATGAATAAAAGAAACCCGAGTTGGAAATGGTTTCTTCAAGTCAGAAAAACTATTTAACCCTGAGCAACCCAAATCTCGAGGACGAGATTTCTTTAAGGGGGAAGGTTTGTAACAGCCTGGATTTCTGCCCTTTTCTTTTTTTCCTTTGATTTTCTTGGACTTTCTGATTTGATTTGCTTTTCTATGGCTATGTGGTTCTGAAACTTGGGAAGATCATGTCTTCCTAGGTTTTATAGTGGCTTTTCATCCTTATCATCATCCTGAAACCCTGTCATTTTCATCCTTGACCTAACCCAATATTATTTTTATTGGGAATATTACTTTTCTGGTGAAGGAATAACCCTTTAAAACCCTAGGTTGTGAAGCAACCTATATTTATGTCACTCACAAAATTTCAAAATAATTCTCATATATTGTTTGGGTCATATATTCCTCAGATATGCCAAAATATTTCATTGGCCATGTTTCCGGTCATGCTCAATAAATTACTTTTCTAATTCTGCCCTAAGTGGTGTGTTGAGAAGGAAGTGCATTTATCTTTGCTTAATGGACCCCAAACTTGTTGGACATCTTTTCCTGTCCATACCATTGCCCCATGCCAAAATTCAACTAAATTGACCTAGTAAATATTCCTGAGCAATTTTTCAAAGTTCCTCTCTGAGGGAAGTGGTGGTGAAGGAAGTACAAGGTAGGCATATCCAAATAAGTTGAAATTTTGCAAGATCCTTCATATGATACAATCATGACTCTCCACCAAATTTGAGCTCATGTAACTCATCTATGTGAGCCCAACTCCAAATCTTGGTTTCTGGTCAGATTTTCAGGTTATGAAGCAACTATATTTTATATTTCTTCATTTAAACTGAAAATTTTCCAGGGCATCCTCCTATCCATATAAACTCCCTCCACCAAAATGTGGCTCAATCCATTACACCATTTGCCCTGTGAAAGTTTTCCAAGTTTCTGTCCAAAGCAAAGCTATATGAAGCAAGTGCTATTTTGGTTCATCCAAATGGTCTGAAACTTTTTGAGCATCTTCATATCTTCAAATAATTGGGCCATGACCAAATTCTGCTCAATCACAATTGATATGTGAGTGCTACTTCATGTTTTGTATTTCTGTCCAGTCTGGTGGTTTCTACAGCAACCACTAGCTAAACTCCTCTTCTTGAGCTGAAACTTTGCCATATTAATCATCTTAGTGTGTGATAATAATATGACAAATTATATACCACGTTACCCGGCTGGTGTCACCACAACAACTTACAAACACCGTATTGTTGATTTACTTTGGAGCTAAGTGCAAATCTCTTCTTTGCCCCTGGACCGATTTATTTCCTCATTTTGACTAAGGGCATGACACTCTATCTACTGGACATGGTCGGCCCGGCCAGAACGTGACATGTGCACCAGTGCCCGTGGTGATCACGCTTGCGTCATGACTAATTGCGTGCTCTGACTGGTTCTCGCCCCTGTTCCCGTCGTCTCCCTCCTTGTCTCGACGTACAACCATGTCTTAGAGCTTCCCCGTGATCGACTGCATCTCCCTACGTCGCTGCCTCGTCATGGTTCGTCTTAAATGCGCCGCTGTCCACCATTAGAGCACTGCACTAGCTCACTAGCTTGCTCTAGAGCCCTCCCCTCGGCTATATAAGCGTGCCCCGAGCCCTCCCGCAGCTCATCCACTCCTCATTTGCCTCCCTAGCCCACCGGAGTCGTCGGCCCTCTCTTCTTTTCGCCGGAGATCGCCATGGCCGCCTCGGTTCCTCCTCGGTTTCGGCAAACCTAGTCCCTCTCCTCTCCTCCAGAGCTGTCCACTGGCTTCCCCGCATCCTCGCGCGTCGCCCCACCCACTTTTCCATCGCCGGAGAGCCTCGTGGCCGCGTCTCCTAAGTCCGGCCGCCGCTCGTCCCGTTCAGGCACCGCACCGATCGGCCGTCCCGAGCCTCCCCGTGCTTCCCCGACCTCACCAGGGCCTCCCCCTCATCCCACTGAGCCGCCCCACCCCCTTTAACCCTCGCCGGAGTGTCCACATCATCGGTGAACCTCGTCGCCCGAGCTCTCTGTACTCCTCGTCATCGCGACCTCCCCTCTACCCCACTCCTCCCCAGCGGCTGTTTTCCTTCTGAACGGGTGCGACATTCGTCCCCGAGCCTGCCGGTGCCCTCGCCTCGGCCGGAGGTGGCCGGAGGCCGTGGGGCCAGCGCCGGCAGCGCCCTGCCCGGCCTCCTCTGCTCTCTGTCATGAACGAGCACGGGGGGAGGAAGAAGACGAGCGCCTGGCCCCTCCCCCTGCCCGTGGACCCCACTGGTAAGTGGCACAAGCCCGGGCCTAGGTGTTTTAAGTGGAGACGTTTTCTTGAAAAACGTTTCTGCTTAAGGCAAGCGCAATATGTAAAGCTTCAAGCATAAATACGCTTTCACTTGTAGGAAAGCGAATTCTGGTTCTGCTGCGGCCCAAAATACGTCCCCTCTATTTTGAAAACGTGTTTATCCTTAGACGCTTTCTGTTTTCCTCCCAGGGGCCTGTTTGCTGAAGTTTATTCACAGATTGGTCCCTGATCTTCAACACCTCGCAACTTTTCAACCGTAACTCCGATCGAGGTGAAACCAGCGCTCACTTCTTCGACTCGTCGAGCTTTATCTTTTGATAGCATTTTCACTAGGTGGTCTCACAGTTAAAATGACCATTTTGCCCTTGCCTCTAATCAGCCCCTCCGAGAGAGAACCGTTCGGGGTTTCGTTCCACGGCTTCACCACACTTCTTCCCGGAGTCTCCGTCACCCCCATGCAAGCCACAACAACCACTTGCATGATAGTCATGCAGTAGCCATGGTTTTCAACTTGAATATTTAATAAATGTTTGCTTGTTTTGATACGTTTATCGTTGTTTCGGTGATACTTATAGATCTGCGTTTACTTTCATACTATGCGCTTCTGCATCTTGTTATCTTGCACTTATTGCTAGTGTTATTGTTATATGTCATGCTTGATAGTAGTAGCAGTGTGTTCTTTCAGATGCATATTTATGAACTGTTATCTAGTGTCATTGCTATGCATGTTACTTTGTATCATGTTGGTTATATGCTTACTTGGTAGTATTCTGGATGAGTTCTTGCATGTTATTTATTTATGATGCTAATGGTCATGATATGATCATGTGTAATGTTATGCCCGTCAGCTTACCATGCTCATTTGGTTAATATTTCATGAATATGTTGCACCTCCATGCTTATGTTGATTTAAGATCATGCATTGTTGTTGCATCATGTTATTTTCATATGACTCAGCTACTTGCATTCAAGTTTAACCGGACTTAATTGAACTTGAACAACTGTTGGCTGAGTCATGGTGCGACCATATCAAGCTGACCAGTGCAACCACACTTACCTTTATGGGAGGGTCCTAACTGGGTCTATTGTCGTGCCTCTCGCCGGTGCCTCCAACAAGGGAAGGTTATGGGCGCGCGCTACCCTGATCAGGTAGGCGGACATAAGCCTTGTGAGCCCGAGTTTGGTTATGTGCACATGTCCCCATTTGGGACCATTTATTGTTTTGCCACGACGGTGGCCGTTGGTGTCTTTGGTAGGCACGGGGCCACCCAAGACTGAACCCTGAGGGGATGTTGGTCGGAGTGGCCGGGAGAGTGTCATGGCTGTAGGACGGTTTTGTCGAAATGCCGTTGGTCCACCCGAATGGGAGTGCGAGGCCATGGGTTCCGTGGTGTGGGTATAGTGTGCTAACCTCTGCAGAGTGTATACTAAATCTATCGATAGCCGTGCTCGCGGATAAGGGTCAAGTTCATGTCGGTCACACTGTGGATCAACAGTAATAATAATAATGTGCTTAATAACGACCCCGGTTTGATGATGAGATAAGTTGGTTCTGTGATCCGTGAATGATCACCGTTTGGTTACGAGGTAACCCATTGAGCCTAGAGTGGTTCCGTTTGTGATCCATGAATGATCACCGTGGTATCGAGGATACCGAGTTGTTGGATATTGTGCGAGAATCATAGGTAAAGATCAAGCTCCTTGTGGTCATTTAATGATTACTACGGTATTGTTTATACCAAGCTTGATTTGATCCTGAGATGATTGTGTAATGTCCGAGGTTGGTAAGTGATGCATATGATGGTTACGTGGTAACTCGAGCAGAATAAGTTGGTGCATGATAATGTCATCATGTTGCATGATAGTGTCATCATGTTTATATGTTCATGGCATGTTCATATTGTTCTAGCAGTATTATATTCATGTTGTTCATGCCATCTTATCCTGATGATCTCATGATAATTCCTGCTTAACCTGTAATTGCCATGCTATTGTTTGTCTTGAATGCTTCTGGTTATTGTGAGCTTGCAAGTACATTCAATGTACTGACCTGGCGTGTCATGCCAGTTTGCAGGTCGTTCCTGGATTGCTTGCTTATTTGGTGTTGTTCTTGTGTTCGCGAGCTAGGATAAACGTTCCAGCCAGAGTCCCTGCGGATTGGAGTCCATCATCGCCGTTCGTTGTTCCGCTGCCAGTAGTTGTTCCGCTGCCTCAACTTGTTATGCTACTTGCATAGAGCAATTGAGGATGGTGTTGTGTCGCCGTGCTGATGTTATTCACTGTAATATCAGAGACCTTGTATTCATATTCGGTTAATAATAGAAAGCTGGTTTGTTCTATGCTAAGCAGTGCTGTATTCCAGAAGACTTCACCTCGATTTCCGGGTTGGAATACGGGGCGTTCCGGTTTCTCTGAGCCGGGGTGCCACAAGCCCCCACGTAGGTAGTACGCGGGTGTTCGGGTTGGAACCAAAACACTCTTGATCCAACAGTTTGGTCCTTGAAGGAGGTGTTTAGCGCAACGAACCAGGCAATCGGACTATGTGGCTTTATCACCCTCACTTAGCCATAGGAGTTTGACAATAGAAATGTAGGCGCGACCCGTAGTTAGTATTTGTTAATCCGGACTAGGGTGCTATAGACGCCTGATCGGGTAGAGGCCGATCGTCGCATAATGCAGAAAAAATCGCAAGAGATTTTAACCTCTGAATAGCTGACCAGCTCTCGCCACATCATGACAGTCAGTTTTCGGCTTTCTCTACCGAGGTGTTTACCCGCATAAACCAGAAACACAACCCAAGTAGTTCTCCCTTTACTACCCTAGCCGCTAGGACGAAACGTAAGGTAGTAAGCACAGGAGCCGAGCAACCCAACTCTTGACCAAAGACATGATTTGGAGTCGATGCATATAATACTCAATTCGGGGTGCCGAACTATACTGTAAAAAGTGTTCGGACTTTGTTTTCGTAGTATGGAGCGCAATGAAGCCCCTGGCGAATTAAAGCGTACCAAAGTGTACGGGTGCAATCGATAAGAATAGCGAAATAAAATGAAGTAGTAAGCCAGTGCCACATAAGTTGGGCCACAAACTATTTCCATTATAATTTGATTAATACATAAAAGCGTATTTGTACAAATAGTGCGAACAGCAACAGGGCTATTTAACATGCTGAGATAAAGGGGGAGCTACGTGCGGGTCCTGAAAACAGGTAGAGTGATCATCAAGAAGATGTTGGGGAACGTTGCACAAAATAAAAAATTTCTACGCTTCACCAAGATCAATCTATGGAGTCATCTAGCAACGAGAGAGAGGAGTGCATCTACATACCCTTGTAGATCGCGAGCGAAAGCGTTCAAGAGAATGGGGTTGAGGGAGTCGTACTCGTCGTGATCCAAATCACCGATGACCAAGCGCCAAACGGACGGCACCTCCGCGTTCAACACATGTACTGTTAGGGAAGACGTCTCCTCCTTCTTGATCCAGCAAGTGGAAGGAGAGGTTGATGGAGATCCAGCAGCATGACGGCGTGGTGGTGGAAGCAGCGGGGATCTTGGCAGGGCTTCGCCAAGCTCAGACGAGAGGGAGAGGTGTTACGGGAGGGAGAGGGAGGCGCCAGGGGCTTGGGTGCGCAGCCCTCCCTCCCCCCTTCTTTATATAGGGGTCCAGAGGGCGCCGGCCCCCTAGAGATCCATCTCAAGGCGGGGGCAAGGGGGGGGGGACTTGCCCCCCAAGTCAAGTGGGGCGCCCCCACCCCTAGGGTTTCCAACCCTAGGCGCAGGGGGAGGCCCAAGGCGGGGCGCACCAGCCCACCAGGGGTTGGTTCCCCTCCCACTTCAGCCCATGGGGCCCTCCGAGATGGGTGGCCCCACCCGGTGGACCCCGGGACCCTTCTGGTGGTCCCAGTATAATACCGATGACCCCCAAAACTTTCCCGATAGCCGAAACAGGACTTCCCATATATAAATCTTTACCTTCGGACCATTTCGGTACTCCTCGTGACGTCCGGGATTTCATCGGGACTCCGAACAACTTTCAGGTTACCGCATACTCATATCTCTACAACCCTAGCGTCACCGAACCTTAAGTGTGTAGACCCTACGGGTTTGGGAGACACACATACATGACTGAGACGACTCTCCGGTCAATAACCAACAGCGGGATCTGGATACCCATGTTGGCTCCCACATGCTCCTCGATGATCTCATCGGATGAATCACGATGTCGAGGATTCAAGTAATCCCGTATACAATTCCCTTTGTCAATCGGTACGTTACCTGCCCGAGATTCGATCGTCGGTATCCCAATACTGTAACATCCCAAAATTCTAAATTTTGAAATGTTATAATAAATAGATAGATTTGATTAATTGTTTGAAAGTGAGTGAAATTCGAAACTTTTTGAAAGTTAAATGAGAGGGAATAAAAGGACTTTCCCAAACTTTCATTTTTGCTTTTATGATCTTCGTGAATTCAAATTATTTTCAAATACAAAACCCTAGAGAGAAGATGACATGACTTCTTCCACTTAAATAAATGAAAAGGGTGTTTGAAAAATATTTGAATTCCAATTGAAGATATTTCCAATTTGAAACTTTATGCAACTCAATGATTTTCACGAGAGAAGATAATATGACTTCTTCAAAATATATGAAATATGAGTTGGGAGTTTCAAAGAATTAAATTCAAAGTTCTTTTGAATTTATTTTCAAGTTGGAGTTATTTGAGTTTTATTCAATTTATTTTTCTCCAAAATTAAAATACATGGAAATTAGGGTAACATGATTCCCTACAACAGAAAATTGGAGATAAATAAATTCGAAATCATTTTGGTATTTTTAAAATGATTTTTATTGGATTTTATTAGAGAAGGAGCACTGTTTGAATTATTTAAATTTCTGTGGATTTTATTTGATGTTATGAAAATGTCCACGTTGTAGAAAATGTTTTTCTGAAAATTTTGATATATAATATGCCTATATAAATTTTTTATTTATTTTGTTTTTATCTGTTTTGTTTGTGTGGAAAAATCTTTATTTAAAAAAAAACTTCGCCGACTGGGCCGCCCCAGCTCCCAGGCCAGGCCAAGGCCCCGCTCCGCACCACCTCGCCCGTCGTCCCCGACCGGGACTCCTCCCGGAGTCCGGCGCCGCCACGCCGTCGCTGCCCCTCGCCCACGGCAGGCCCCGCCTTGCCCCTCCATAAATAGCGCGCCCCGCCGCCGCGTTGCCCTCCCCTCGCCTCGCCTCTCGCCGCCCGCTGCCGCGTAGCGCCGCCGCCGTTGCAGATCCGCCGCTGCCGCCGAACGCCACCGCCGCTTACGCTCGCCGCCGCTGCACCACCGCCACCGCGCCGCGCCCCGCCTGCTCGCCTCGCTGCCGTGCTGCAGCTGCAGTCCCGCGCCGCATCCGCCGTCGCCTGCTGCCGCGCCGTAGCCGCCGTCTAGCCGCGCCGCCCGCCGGAGTTAACCGCCGCCACCGCCGGACTTTTTCCTCGAACCGGTATAAACCGAGTTAACATACCCCGGTTTTTCTTCGGTTTTTATTATATATAGACCGGTTTTTCTTTTAGAACGGTTTTATATATTAGGTTAGTTATTTTGCGGGCGTTCGTTAGCTAGAGTTCGGTAGCGAACGATTTTCGTTCGTTAGCAATCGGTAACGAACGTTCACTATTTAGTTTTTTTTTCTTATATTTCTTTAGTTTTCTGTCCAGGGACCTATTTGTAGTAGTTTCTTTTACAGATTAGTCCCTGTACTTCAAACGACCACATCTTTTTACTCGTTAGTCCAAATTCAATGAAACCAACGCTCACGTCTTCGTTATGATTCGCTCTATCCAGTAATCCAACTCAAACATGTTTTTGAAAAGTTTAAAATTTCAATTTGACCATATTTGAATTCAAACTTTGTTTGATCATAACTTGAGTTTCGTAGCTCCGTTTGAGTTGATTCTTTTTGCAATTTGAAGCTCTTGACCTAAACTTTCTGATAAGGCCAAATTAACATAATTTTGATACTGTTAGAAATTGTTTTATGTTACAAGAGTTATTTGCTTGGTTTTGATGTTTTCTGAATCGTCTTCTTCGATCTTTCTGATCTTTTGAGTGATTGCTTATGTGTGGTTACTATTGCTTGCTTACGATAGATTGACCGGAGTGTGACGAGTAGAACTATCAAGAGTTTTGAGTGCGAATCATCTTCATCAGCATTGTAGGCAAGTTCACATTTTGATCATATCCCTTTCATACCCAGTTTTTATTGCATTAGATCAATCCTCAAACATTGCATGATTAGGATCTAATTAAGCTATGGGATGGTAAGTAGTTGAGGTAGTACCTATTACTTGTTTATTATCAAACCCATGGGAGTTACTATTACGTTATGCTTATATTGCCATGCTATGCTCGTAGACGTGGATTGGGTTTTGAGAGTATTTCATGACAGATGTGAGATTGTTAATTAATGGTTTACTTAAGGTGGCAACTTAAACACACATCTGGGTGGATTGAGGCACCTGGGTATTCCAGGACTTGCCTGTCTAGGCACCTGAGTATTCCAGGACTTGCCTGTTTTTCTTTTGGACCGCCACCCAGGCTCAAAGGGATCATGAGATTATTTATACTAGAAACTTCCGTGTGCAGCCACAAGCCATTATGGGCTCTGGCATAGTTGACTAAGTCATGCGAACTCTTACAGTGGTAGACTAGCAGATGTAGGGGATGTAGGTTGGTACGGTCTATCACAACGTAAGGTGCTAGCGCTTCTGAAAGACTATGTCTCGGTCATCCGTTTCTCAAACATCATGTAGTGCGAGAAATCCAACGGAGGCGATCGAGTCTTGTGGGGAAAAGTGCGCAAACCTCTGCAGAGTGTACAAACTAATCATGATTAGCCGTGTCCCCGGTTATGGGCATCTTGAGTATCTAGTTCTTGGATTTTCATGTTGATCTCATCACGTTACTTAAATACTTTGTTGGGTTTTAATGATGATACTTAATTGGGATTGAGAATGCTGTCAACCATTCTCAATGTTTAACAACCACCATGATAGTTAAATAAAATTTATTCCTTTGCAGTAGGGAAAAATTGGCTTTTCGCAAAAACATTATAACCATAGAGCTTTTCCACCAGCCATATATGCATGTAGTGATAGCCATTGTTCATCATTTTCTCTATGGTATGAATTTGCCAGTACATTCAATGTACTGACCCGTTTCGGGCTGCAACGTCTCATGTTGCAGGTTTCTTACGACGAGTAAGTGATACGTTAGGGTTACGATTTCTACACTCAACTTTGCCGTTGGTGTTGATGGGAATCCACAACCTTGTTGCTTCCGCTATATTGGATTGAGGTAATAGTATTTACGTTACTTTATACATGTGATTTACCTCTGTTATAAATCCTTCGAGTACTGTGTGTGTCAGCATACCAATCCAGGGATGACACTTAAGCACAGAGACTTGATCCATTCGGGTCAGGTTGCTACAAATACCTCGTTCAATCTCGTTACCGACAAGTAACTTTACTCGTACCGTAATGCATGATCCCATGACCAAACACTTGGTCACATTGAGCTCATTATGATGATGCATTACCGGGTGGGCCCAGAGATACCTCTCCGTCATACGGAGTGATAAATCCCAGACTTGATTCGTGCCAACCCAACAGACACTTTCGGAGATACCCGTAGTGCACCTTTATAGCCACCCAGTTACGTTGTGATGTTTGGCACACCCAAAGCACTTCTACAGTATCCGGGAGTTGCACAATCTCATGGTCTAAGGAAATGATACTTGACATTGGAAAAGCTCTAGCAGACGAACTACACGATCTTGTGCTAAACTTAGGATTGGGTCTTGTCCATCACATCATTCTCCTAATGATGTGATCCCGTTATCAATGACATCTAATGTCCATAGTCAGGAATTTGTAGCACCAGCTTACTGCCCCACCATTCAAAATATACACGTATCCGGTTTGTGGCTTAGAGTCATTCAGATCTGTGTCGAAGCTAGCGTCGACGTAACCCTTTACGACGAGCTCTTCGTCACCTCCATAAGCGAGAAACATATCCTTAGTCCTTTTCAGGTACTTCAGGATGTTCTTGACCGCTGTCTAGTGTTCCATGCCGGGATTACTTTGGTACCTTCCTACCAAACTTACGGCAAGGTTTACATCAGGTCTGGTACACAGCATGGCATACATGATAGACCCTATGGCTCAGGCATAGGGGACGACACTCATCTTTTCTCTATCTTCTGCCGTGGTCGGACATTGAGCTGAGGTCAATTTCACACCTTGCAACACAGGCAAGAACCCCTTCTTGGACTGATCCATATTGAACTTCTTCAATAGCTTATCAAGGTACGTGCTTTGTGAAAGACCTATGAGGCGTCTCGATCTATCTCTACAGATCTTATTGCCTAATATGTAAGCAACTTCTCCAAGGTCCTTCATTGAAAAACACTTATTCAAATAGGCCTTAATACTGTCCAAAAGTTCTATATCATTTCCCATCAAAAGTATGTCATCAACATGAAGGAAATATGCCCTAGAGGCAATAATAAAGTTATTATTTATTTCCTTACATATCATGATAAATGTTTATTATTCATGCTAGAATTGTATTAACCGGAAACATAATACATGTGTAGATACATAGACAAACAGAGTGTCACTAGTATGCCTCTACTTGACTAGCTTGTTAATCAAAGATGGTTAAGTTTCCTAACCATAGACAAATGAGTTGTCATTTGATTAACAAGGTCACATCATTAGTTGAATGATCTGATTGACATGACCCATTCCATTAGCTTAGCACCCGATCGTTTAGTATGTTGCTATCGCTTTCTCCATGACTTATACATCTTCGTTTGACTATGAGATTATGCAACTCCCGTTTACCGTAGGAACACTTTATGTGCTACCAAACGTCACAACGTAACTGGGTGATTATAAAGGTGCTCTACAGGTGTCTCCGAAAGTATTTGTTGGGTTGGCGTATTTCGAGATTAGGATTTGTCACTTCGAATGTCGGAGAGGTATCTCAGGGCCTTCTCGGTAATGCACATCATATAAGCCTTGCAAGCATTGCAACCAATGAGTTAGTTGCAAGATGATGTATTACAGAACGAGTAAAGAGACTTGCCGGTAACGAGATTGAACTAGGTATTGGATACTGACGATCGAATCTCGGGCAAGTAACATACCGATGACAAAGGGAACAACGTATGTTGTTATGCGGTCTGACCGATAAAGATCTTCGTAGAATGTGTAGGAGCCAATATGGGCATCCAGGTCCCGCTATTGGTTATTGACCAGAGAATTGTCTCAGTCATGTCTACACTGTTCTCGAACCGTAGGGTCCGCACGCTTAAGGTTACGATGACAGTTATTATGAGTTTATGCATTTTGATGTACCGAAGTTAGTTCGGAGTCCCGTATGAGATCACGGACATGACGAGGAGTCTCGGAATGGTCGAGACGTAAAGATTGATATATTGGACGACTATATTCGGACATCGGAATGGTTCCGAGTGGTTTCGGATAAACCGGAGTGCCGGAGGGGTTACCGGAACCCCCGGGGGAAGTAATGGGCCTTATTGGGCCCGAGGGGAGAGAGAGGGCTGCAGCCAGGAGGTGGCGCGCGCCCCCCCATGGGGAGTTCGAATTGGACAAGGAGGGGGGGGGGGGCGGGCCCCCTTTCCCTCTCCCTCTCCCTCTCTTTCCTTCCCCCTCTCTCTTCCTAGTTGGACTAGGAAAGGGGAGTCCTACTCCCACTAGGAGGAGGACTCCCCCTCCCTTTGGCGCGCCCCATAGGGACGGTCGGCCTCCCCCTTGCTCCTTTATATACGAGGGCAGGGGGGCACCCTAGAACACACAAGTTGATCTTCGTGATCGTTCCTCAGCCGTGTGCGGTGCCCCCCTCCACCATATTCCACCTCGGTCATATTGTTGCAGTGCTTAGGCGAAGCCCTGCGTCGGTAGTACATCAAGATCGTCACCACGCCGTCGTGCTGACAAAACTCGTCCCCGAAGCTTTGCTGGATCGGAGCCCGGGGAACGTCATCGAGCTGTACGTGTGTTAAGAACTCGGAGGCGCCGGAGTAACGGCGCTTGGATCGGTCGGATCGGGAAGACGTACGACTACTTCCTCTATGTTGCGTCAATGCTAACGCTTCGGTCTACGAGGGTACGTAGACAACACTCTCCCCTCTCGTTGCTTTGCATCACCATGATCTTGTGTGTGCGTAGGAAATTTTTGAAATCACTACGTTCCCCAACAGTGGCATCCGAGCCTAGGTTTTTATTGTTTGATGTTTTGTACGAGTAGAACGCAAGTGAGTTGTGGACGATACAAGTCATACTTCCTACCAGCATGTCATACTTTGGTTCGGCGGTATTGTTGGATGAAGCGGCCCGGACCGACATTACGCGTACGCTTACGCGAGACTGGTTCTACCGCCGTGCTTTGCACACAGGTGGCTGGCGGGTGTCAGTTTCTCCAACTTTAGTTGAACCGAGTATGGCTACGCCCGGTCCTTGAGAAGGTTAAAACGGAGTCTATTTGACAAACTATCGTTGTGGTTTTGATGCGTAGGTGAGATTGGTTCTTGCTTCAGCCCGTAGCAGCCACGTAAAACTTGCAACAAACAAAGTAGAGGACGTCTAACTTGTTTTTGCAGGGCATGTTGTGATGTGATATGGTCAAGACATGATGCTAAATTTTATTGTATGAGATGATCATGTTTTGTAACCGAGTTATCGGCAACCGGCAGGAGCCGTATGGTTGTCGCTTTATTGTATGCAATGCAATCGCCCAGTAATGCTTTACTTTATCACTAAGCGGTAGCGATAGTCGTAGAAGCATAAGATTGGCGAGACGACAACGATGCTACGATGGAGATCAAGGTGTCGCGCCGGTGACGATGGTGATCATGACGGTGCTTCAGAGATGGAGATCACAAGCACAAGATGATGATGGCCATATCATATCACTTATATTGATTGCATGTGATGTTTATCTTTTTATGCATCTTATCTTGCTTTGATTGACGGTAGCATTATAAGATGATCTCTCACTAAATTATCAAGAAGTGTTCTCCCCGAGTATGCACCGTTGCCAAAGTTCGTCGTGCCCAGACACCATGTGATGATCGGGTGTGATAAGCTCTACGTCCATCTACAACGGGTGCAAGCCAGTTTTTGCACATGCAGAATACTCGGGTTATACTTGACGAGCCTAGCATATGCAGATATGGCCTCGGAACACGGAGACCGAAAGGTCGAGCGTGAATCATATAGTAGATATGATCAACATAATGATGTTTACCATTGAGAGCTAATCCATTTCACGTGATGATCGGTTATGGTTTAGTTTGATTTGGATCACGTGATCACTTAGAAGATTAGAGGGATGTCTATCTAAGTGGGAGTTCTTAAGTAATATGATTAATTGAACTTAAATTTATCATGAACTTAGTCCCTGATAGTATCTTGCTTGTTTATGTTGATTGTAGATAGATGGCTCGTGCTATTGTTCCGTTGAATTTTAATGCGTTCCTTGAGAAAGCAAAGTTGAAAGATGATGGTAGCAATTACACGGACTGGGTCCGTAACTTGAGGATTATCCTCATTGCTGCACAGAAGAGTTACATCCTGGAAGCACCGCTGGGTGCCAGGCCTGCTGCTGGAGCAACGCCAGATGTTGTGAACGTCTGGCAGAGCAAAGCTGATGACTACTCGATAGTTCAGTGTGCCATGCTTTACGGCTTAGAACCGAGACTTCAACGACGTTTTGAACATCATGGAGCATATGAGATGTTCCAGGAGTTGAAGTTAATATTCCAACAGAATGCCCGGATTGAGAGATATGAAGTCTCCAATAAGTTCTATAGCTGCAAGATGGAGGACAATGGTTCTGTCAGTGAACATATACTCAAAATGTCTGGGTATTATAATCACTTGATTCAACTGGGAGTTAATCTTCCGGATGATTGTGTCATTGACAGAATTCTCCAATCACTTCCACCAAGCTACAAAGGCTTCGTGATGAACTATAACATGCAAGGGATGGATAAGACAATTCCCGAGCTCTTCGCAATGCTAAAGGCTGCGGAGGTAGAAATCAAGAAGGAGCATCAAGTGTTGATGGTCAAGAAGACCACTAGTTTCAAGAAAAGGGGCAAAGGGAAGAAGAAGGGGAACTTCAAGAAGAACAGCAAACAAGTTGCTGCTCAAGAGAAAAAACCCAAGTCTGGACCTAAGCCTGAAACTGAGTGCTTCTACTGCAAGCAGACTGGTCACTGGAAGCGGAACTGCCCCAAGTATTTGGCGGATAAGAAGGATGGCAAGGTGAACAAAGGTATATGTGATATACATGTTATTGATGTGTACCTTACTAGAGCTCGCAGTAGCACCTGGGTATTTGATACTGGTTCTGTTGCTAATATTTGCAACTCGAAACAGGGACTACGGATTAAGCGAACACTGTTAAAGGACGAGGTGACGATGCGCGTGGGAAATGGTTCCAAAGTCGATGTGATCGCGGTCGGCACGCTACCTCTACATCTACCTTCGGGATTAGTATTAGACCTAAATAATTGTTATTTGGTGCCAGCGTTGAGCATGAACATTATATCTGGATCTTGTTTGATGCGAGGCGGTTATTCATTTAAATCAGAGAATAATGGTTGTTCTATTTATATGAGTAATATCTTTTATGGTCATGCACCCTTGAAGAGTGGTCTATTTTTGATGAATCTCGATAGTAGTGATACACATATTCATAATGTTGAAGCCAAAAGATGCAGAGTTGATAATGATAGTGCAACTTATTTGTGGCACTGTCGTTTAGGTCATATCGGTATAAAGCGCATGAAGAAACTCCATACTAATGGACTTTTGGAACCACTTGATTATGAATCACTTGGTACTTGCGAACCGTGCCTCATGGGCAAGATGACTAAAACACCGTTCTCCGGTACTATGGAGAGAGCAACAGATTTATTGGAAATCATACATACAGATGTATGTGGTCCGATGAATATTGAAGCTCGTGGCGGATATCGTTATTTTCTCACCTTCACAGACGATTTAAGCAGATATGGGTATATCTACTTAATGAAACACAAGTCTGAAACATTTGAAAAGTTTAAAGAATTTCAGAGTGAAGTTGAAAATCATCGTAACAAGAAAATAAAGTTTCTACGATCTGATCGTGGAGGAGAATATTTGAGTTACGAGTTTGGTCTACATTTGAAACAATGCGGAATAGTTTCGCAACTCACGCCACCCGGAACACCACAACGCAATGGTGTGTCCGAACGTCGTAATCGTACTTTACTTGATATGGTGCGATCTATGATGTCTCTTACAGATTTACCGCTATCGTTTTGGGGTTATGCTCTAGAGACGGCCGCATTCACGTTAAATAGGACACCATCGAAATCCGTTGAGACGACGCCTTATGAACTATGGTTTTGCAAGAAACCAAAGTTATCGTTTCTTAAAGTTTGGGGCTGCGATGCTTATGTGAAAAAGCTTCAACCTGATAAGCTCGAACCCAAATCGGAGAAATGTGTCTTCATAGGATACCCAAAGGAAACTGTTGGGTACACCTTCTATCACAGATCCGAAGGCAAGACATTTGTTGCTAAAAATGGATCCTTTCTAGAGAAGGAGTTTTTCTCGAAAGAAGTGAGTGGGAGGAAAGTAGAACTTGATGAGGTAACTGTACCTGCTCCCTTATTGGAAAATAGTACGTCACAGAAATTTGTTTCTGTAGCACCTACACCAATTAGTGAGGAAGTTAATGATGATTATCATGCAACTTCAGATCAAGTTACTACAGAACCTCGTAGATCAACCAGAGTAAGATCCGCACCAGAGTGGTACGGCAATCCTGTTCTAGAAATCATGCTACTAGATCATGGTGAACCTACGAACTATGAAGAAGCGATGTTGAGCCCAGATTCCGCAAAATGTCTTGAAGCCATGAAATCTGAGATAGGATCCATGTATGAGAACAAAGTATGGACTTTGGTTGACTTGCCCGATGGTCGGCAAGCAATAGAGAATAAATGGATCTTCAAGAAGAAGACTGACGCTGATGGTAATGTTACTGTCTACAAAGCTCGACTTGTCGCAAAAGGTTTTCGACAAGTTCAAGGCATTGACTACGATGAGACCTTCTCACCCGTAGCGATGCTTAAGTCTGTCCGAATCATGTTAGCAATTGCCGCATTTTATGATTATGAAATTTGGCAAATGGATGTAAAGACTACATTCCTGAATGGATTTCTGGAAGAAGAGTTGTATATGATGCAACCAGAAGGTTTTATCGATCCAAAGGGAGCTAACAAAGTGTGCAAGCTCCAGCGATCCATTTATGGACTAGTGCAAGCCTCTCAGAGTTGGAATAAATGCTTTGATAGTGTGATCAAAGCATTTGGGTTTATACAGACTTTTGGAGAAGCCTGTATTTACAAGAAAGTGAGTGGGAGCTCTGTAGCATTTCTGATATTATATGTAGATGACATATTACTGATTGGAAATGATATAGAATTTCTGGACAGCATAAAAGGATACTTGAATAAAAGTTTTTCAATGAAAGACCTTGGTGAAGCTGCTTACATATTGGGCATTAAGATCTATAGAGATAGATCAAGACGCTTAATTGGACTTTCACAAAGCACATACCTTGACAAAGTTTTGAAGAAGTTCAAAATGGATCAAGCAAAGAAAGGGTTCTTGCCTGTGTTACAAGGTGTGAAGTTGAGTAAGACTCAATGCCCGACCACTGCAGAAGATAGAGAGAAAATGAAAGATGTTCCCTATGCTTCAGCCATAGGCTCTATCATGTATGCAATGCTGTGTACCAGACCCGATGTGTGCCTTGCTATAAGTTTGGCAGGGAGGTACCAAAGTAATCCAGGAGTGGATCACTGGAAAGCGGTCAAGAATATCCTAAAGTACATGGAAAGGACTAAGGAGATGTTTCTCGTGTATGGAGGTGACAAAGAGCTCGTCGTAAATGGTTACGTTGATGCAAGCTTTGACACTGATCCGGATGATTCTAAATCGCAAACCGGATACGTATTTACATTAAACGGTGGAGCTGTCAGTTGGTGCAGTTCTAAACAAAGCATCGTGGCGGGATCTACATGTGAAGTGGAGTACATAGCTGCTTCGGAAGCAGCAAATGAAGGAGTCTGGATGAAGGAGTTCATATCCGATCTAGGTGTCATACCTAGTGCATCGGGTCCAATGAAAATCTTTTGTGACAATACTGGTGCAATTGCCTTGGCAAAGGAATCCAGATTTCACAAGAGAACCAAGCACATCAAGAGACGCTTCAATTCCATCCGGGATTTGGTCCAGGTGGGAGACATAGAGATTTGCAAGATACATACGGATCTGAATGTAGCAGACCCATTGACTAAGCCTCTTCCACGAGCAAAACATGATCAGCACCAAGACTCCATGGGTGTTAGAATCATTACTGTGTAATCTAGATTATTGACTCTAGTGCAAGTGGGAGACTGAAGGAAATATGCCCTAGAGGCAATAATAAAGTTATTATTTATTTCCTTACATATCATGATAAATGTTTATTATTCATGCTAGAATTGTATTAACCGGAAACATAATACATGTGTGGATACATAGACAAACAGAGTGTCACTAGTATGCCTCTACTTGACTAGCTTGTTAATCAAAGATGGTTAAGTTTCCTAACCATAGACAAATGAGTTGTCATTTGATTAACAAGGTCATATCATTAGTTGAATGATCTGATTGACATGACCCATTCCATTAGCTTAGCACCCGATCGTTTAGTATGTTGCTATTGCTTTCTCCATGACTTATACATGTTCCTTTGACTATGAGATTATGCAACTCCCGTTTACCGTAGGAACACTTTATGTGCTACCAAACGTCACAACGTAACTGGGTGATTATAAAGGTGCTCTACAGGTGTCTCCGAAAGTATTTGTTGGGTTGGCGTATTTTGAGATTAGGATTTGTCACTTCGAATGTCGGAGAGGTATCTCAGGGCCTTCTCGGTAATGCACATCATATAAGCCTTGCAAGCATTGCAACCAAAGAGTTAGTTGCGAGATGATGTATTACGGAACGAGTAAAGAGACTTGCCAGTAACGAGATTGAACTAGGTATTGGATACCGACGATCTAATCTCGGGCAAGTAACATACCGATGACAAAGGGAACAACGTATGTTGTTATGCGGTCTGACCGATAAAGATCTTCGTAGAATGTGTAGGATCCAATATGGGCATCTAGGTCCCGCTATTGGTTATTGACCAGAGAATTTTCTTAGTCATGTCTACACTGTTCTCGAACCGTACGGTCCGCACGCTTAAGGTTACGATGACAGTTATTATGAGTTTATGCATTTTGATGTACCGAAGTTAGTTCGGAGTCCCGGATGAGATCACGGACATGACGAGGAGTCTCGGAATGGTCGAGACATAAAGATTGATATATTGGACGACTATATTCGGACATCGGAATGGTTCAGAGTGGTTTCGGATAAAACCGGAGTGCTGGAGGGGTTACCGGAACCCCCCGGGGAAGTAATGGGCCTTATTGGGCCCGAGGGGAGAGAGAGGGCTGCGCCTAGGAGGTGGCGCGCGCCCCCCCATGGGGAGTCTGAATTGGACAAGGAGGGGGGGCGCGACCCCCCTTTCCCTCTCCTTCTCCCTCTCTTTCCTTCCCCCTCTCTCTTCCTAGTTGGACTAGGAAAGGGGAGTCCTACTCCCACTAGGAGGAGGACTCCCCCTCCCTTTGGCGCGCCCCATAGGGCCGGCCGGCCTTCCCCCTTGCTCCTTTATATACGGGGGCAGGGGGGCACCCTAGAACACACAAGTTGATCTTCGTGATCGTTCCTCAGCCGTGTGCGGTGCCCCCCTCCACCATATTCCACCTCGGTCATATTGTTGCAGTGCTTAGGCGAAGCCCTGCGTCGGTAGTACATCAAGATCATCACCACGCCGTCGTGCTAACAGAACTCGTCCCCAAAGCTTTGCTGGATCGAAGCCCGGGGAACGTCATCGAGCTGTACGTGTGTTAAGAACTCGGAGGCGCCGGAGTAACGGCGCTTGGATCGGTCGGATCGGGAAGACGCACGACTACTTCCTCTACGTTGCATCAACGCTTCCACTTCGGTCTATGAGGGTACGTAGACAACACTCTCCCCTCTCGTTGCTTTGCATCACCATGATCTTGCGTGTGCGTAGGAAATTTTTGAAATCACTACGTTCCCCAACACAACATATAATATGAGAAATGCTACAGAGCTCCCACTCACTTTCTTGTAAACGCAGGCTTCTCCATAAGTCTGCATAAACCCAAACGCTTTGACCATTTCATTAAAGCGAATGTTCCAACTCCGAGATGCTTGCACCAGCCCATAGATGGAGCGCTGGAGCTTGCATACCTTGTTAGCATTCTTAGGATCGACAAAACCTTCCGGCTGCATCATATACAATTCTTCCTTAAGAAAGCCGTTAAGGAATGCCGTTTTGACGTCCATTTGCCATATCTCATAATCATAGTATGCGGCAATTGCTAACATGATTCGGACGGACTTCAGCTTTGCTACGGGTGAGAAGGTCTCATCTTAGTCAACCCCTTGAACTTGTCGATAACCCTTAGCGACAAGTCGAGCCTTATAGATGGTAACATTACCATCCGCGTCCGTCTTCTTCTTAAAGATCCATTTATTCTCTATCGCTCGCCGATCATCGGGCAAGTCTGTCAAAGTCCATACTTTGTTTTCATACATGGATCCTATCTCGGATTGCATGGCTTCAAGCCATTTGTTGGAATCTGGGCCCGCCATTGCTTCTTAATAGTTCGAAGGTTCACCGTTGTCTAACAACATGATTTCCAGGACAGGGTTGCCATACCACTCTCGTGTGGAACATGTCCTTGTGGACCTTCGAAGTTCTGTAGCAACTTGATCCGAAGTACCTTGATCATCATCATTAACTTCCTCTCTAGTCGGTGCAGGCACCACAGGAACATCTTCCTGAGCCGCGCTACTTTCCGGTTCAAGAGGCAGTACTTCATCGAGTTCTACTTTCCTCCCACTTACTTCTCTCGTGAGAAACTCTTTCTCTAGAAAGGACCCGTTCTTGGCAACAAAGATCTTGCCTTTGGATCTGAGGTAGAAGGTATACCCAATGGCTTCCTTAGGGTATCCTATGAAGACGCATTTTTCCGACTTGGGTTCGAGCTTTTCAGGTTGAAGTTTCTTGACATAAGCATCGCATCCCAAAACTTTTAGAAACGACAGCTTAGGTTTCTTCCCAAACCATAATTTATACGGTGTCGTCTCAACGGATTTAGACGGTGCCCTATTTAAAGTGAATGTAGCTGTCTCTAGAGCGTATCCCCAAAATGATAGCGGTAAATCAGTGAGTGTCATCATAGATCGCACCATATCCAATAGAGTGCGATTATGATGTTCGGGCACACCGTTACGCTGAGGTGTTCCAGGCGGCGTGATTTGTGAAACGATTCCACATTTCCTTAAGTGCGTACCAAATTCGTGACTTAAATATTCTCCCCCACGATCTGATCGTAAGAATTTTATCTTTCGGTCACGTTGATTCTCTACCGCATTCTGAAATTCCTTGAACTTTTCAAAGGTCTCAGACTTGTGTTTCATCAAATAGACATACCCATATCTACTTAAGTCATAAGTGAGAGTGAGAACATAATGATAGCCACCGCGAGCCTCAACGCTCATTGGACCGCACACATCAGTATGCATAATTTCCAATAAGTTGGTTGCTCGCTCCATTATTCCGGAGAATGGAGTCTTGGTCATTTTACCCATGAGGCATGGTTCGCACGTGTCAAATGATTCGAAATCAAGAGACTCCAAAAGTCCATCTGTATGGAGCTTCTTCATGCGTTTGACACCGATGTGACCAAGGCGGCAGTGCCACAAGTATGTGGGACTATCATTATCAACCTTACAGCTTTTGGTATTCACACTATGAATATCTGTAACATCACGTTCAAGATTCATTAAGAATAAACCATTCACTAGCGGGGCATGACCATAAAACATATCTCTCATATAAATAGAACAACCATTTGTAGGATAGGAAGTATGTCTAGAGGGGGGGTGATTAGATTACTTGACCAAATAAAAACTTAACCTTTTCCCAATTTTAGTTCTTGGCAGATTTTAGCAAATTTAGGACAAGTCAAGCAATCATCACACAATTCAAGCAAGCATGCAAAGAGTATATAGCAGCGGAAAGTGAAGCATGCAACTTGCAAGAATGTAAAGGGAAGGGTTTGGAGAATTCAAACGCAATTGGAGACACGGATGTTTTTCCCGTGGTTAGGATAGGTGGCGCTATCCTACATCCACGTTGATGGAGACTTCAACCCACGAAGGGTAACGGTTGCGCGAGTCCACGGAGGGATCCACCCATGAAGGGTCCACGAAGAAGCAACCTTGTCTATCCCACCATGGCCATCGCCCACGAAGGACTTGCCTCACTAGCGATAGATCTTCACGAAGTAGGCGATCTCCTTGCCCTTACAAACTCCTTGGTTCAACTCCACAATCTTGTCGAAGGCTCCCAAGTGACACCTAGCCAATCTAGGAGACACCACTCTCCAAGAAGTAACAAATGGTGTGTTGATGATGAACTCCTTGCTCTTGTGCTTCAAATGATAGTATCCCCAACACTCAACTCTCTCTCATAGGATTTGGATTTGGTGGAAAGAAGATTTGAGTGGAAAGCAACTTGGGGAAGGCTAGAGATCAAGTCATATGGTAGGAATGGAATATCTTGACCTCAACACAAGGGTAGGTGGTTCTCTCTCAGAACATATGAGCTGGAAGTGTAAATGTGTTCTGATGGCTCTCTCCACGAATGAAGAGGAGGTGGAGAGGTATATATATCCTCCACACAAAATCCAACCGTTACACACAATTTACCAATCTCGGTGGGACCAAATCAACAAACTCGGTCGGACCGAAAAGGTAAACCTAGTGACCGTTAGAGATTTTCGGTGGGACTGACATGCAACTCGGCAGGACCGATATGGTTAGGGTTAGGGCATAACATAATCTCGATGAGACCGATTACACAAACTGGGTGAGATCGATTTGGTAATTGGCTAACCAGAGAGTTGGTCAGGTAAACTCGGTGGGACCGATTTGCTCTTTTGGTGAGACCAAAAAGTTACAAAAGGGAAACAGAGAGTTTACATTGCAATCTCGGTGGGACCGATTTGCTCTTTCGGTGAGAAAAGTTACAAAAGGGAAACAGAGATATTGCAACCCCATCTCGGTGAGACCGAGATCCCTATCGGTAGAACCGATTTGCTAGGGTTTGGCAGTGGCTTATGACAAGTGAAACTTGGTGGCGCCGGATGGAAAGAATCGGTAGGACCAAGTTTGGCTTGGAGTTTAGGTCATTTGTGGATATGGGAAAGTAGCTGAGGATTTTGGAGCATATCATTAAGCACATGAAGCAAAAGGCTCATTAAGCAACACCTCATCCATCCTTGATAGTATTGGCTTTTCCTATGGACTCAATGTGATCTTGGATCACTAAAATGTAAAAAGAAGAGTCTTGAGCTTTTGAGCTTGAGCCAATCCTTTGTCCTTAGCATTTTGAGGGTTCCACTTTCACCATCCATGCCATGCCAATCATTGAGCTTTCCTGAAATAATTGTCTTGGAATAGCATTAGCTCAATGAGCTATATGTTGTTATGAATTACCAAAACCACCTAGGGATAGTTGCACATTCAATCTCCCCCTTTTTGGTAATTGATGACAACATATAGATCAAAGCTTCGACAAATGATAATAAGAATGAATTATATCGTTGCTTTGAGAAGTATGTGATAAGCAAGAGCTCCCCCTAAATTTGTGCATATTTAAAATTTGCTTTGGACTGCAAATGCACAAAGAGTTAGAATTATGGGTTACTCTTCCATGTCACATACATCTTGGTGGAGCGCTCAAAATGATAATAATGAAATACATGCACTCATCACCAAGGAAAAGTGAATGACCACAAAAGATAGATAAGATATATCAAGCATGCATAAGTGAAGCTTATGATCAAACACATGATCATCAATGTCTCACAAGCATATCAAAGTATCTCGACCAAAAGAAAACAATGTTTGAGAAACCACCAAATAAAGCAAGAGAGAAAAAAAAGCAACACTCTCTCTCTCGAAGCCTATGATCTATACATTTTTCTCCCCCTTTGGCAACAAGTTACCAAAAAGTTCCTAGAAAATGCATAGTGCTAGATCGACACTCAGGCTTGATCTTCTGGTGGTGGTGGAGTCCGGATCACTCCAAGGACGAAGGCTTCCGTAGACATGGTTGGAGTTGGAGCTGAAGTGGATGCTGGAGCTGGTTGGGTTGGTGCTGTGGCTGGAGCTGAGGCGGTGGCTCTTGTGTCAGGAACTAGCACTGCACTGAACCTTTGAGCTCATGGCACTCTTGCAAATGCATCAGTGGTAGTCTTCCCTTTCCTCTCCTGCATGTCATCTTGGAGTTGCTCCACTGCAGTCTGAATCACTGTCACCTTGATATCCAAGTCATAGAACTTTTGTTCTACGATTCTCTCTAAGCTTGCCTGGTTCTGAGTTAGGGTGGCCAGTCCTTTCTCAATCCGCGGGGTGGATGCAGCTGCTCTTGCTTGTTCCTCAAGAAGTACTTAGATGCCTCCTCTTGAGTTGGCATCTTGGCAGCTTTCTCCTTCCTTGCCTTCTCCTTCTTGGCTTGTGCTTGGGCTGATGATGGTTCATTTTCATTCATCACAACTTAGTTGTCCTCGAAATCTGGATGAATAGGCAAATGTTCCTTGTCCAACAAGTATGTGTCTGTGCCCATTCTTGAGTTAATCAACATCTGGATCTGAGGGGCATAACCACAGCTCCTCTTCTGATCTGCTGCAGTCCTCTTGATAGTCTCTACTATGAGGCTCATAACCTTAAATTTCTGAGGCACATCAAAGATATGTAGCAGGTTGATGGCATGACCTCTGATCATCCCGTGATCTCCAGACTTGGGCAAAAGTGTGTGCCTAAGGATCTATTTGATCGTAGGCAGACCTGACAACAAGTGTTTTACAGACCCAAACTGGTGAGTGTCAAGATCATCTGCTGGAATCTCCTTGTACATATTTGCCATAGTGTTATGATCCATCTTTTTCTTGGAATAGACATCCAAGTCATCTTCATTTTCCTCTGGGGCATTGATCAACTTTGCCCATTCCTCAACAGTTGAGTGGTACCTTGTACCTTCAGACATCCATGTGATCCTTCCATCTGGGTAGAAATGTGCTGTGGAGTAGAACTGCATGATCAGCTCCTCATTCCACTTTGTGAGCTTCTGCCCAACAAAGTCAGCTACTCCACATGCCTTGAAGCTGTCTTGCACTCCAGGGTAGTGCTCTTCATTGTCCTTGATATATTCCCAGCCGACCCATCTCATATCACACACAACAGGCTTCTTGTCCAACAAGACTGTCTCATAGAAGTCCTGCTGTTCCTTAGTGTGGAACCTGTAGTCAACAGCTGTCCTTCTCCTGGTAGCATATGGATCCTCTGCTCTCCACTTTCTTAGCCCAGAGTCTCTTCCGATCTTCATATCCTCAGCCACAGGATGAGCATCATTGTGGTCTGGGATCTTGGGCTTCAACTTTCTCAGCACTTGGCCTTCCTCTTCTTCTGCAGTGTCTGGCACTGGGGCCTTGTTCTTTTCAGCAGCTGGGATGCTCCTTGTATTTCTCTTTGGTTTTGGCTTTGGAGCTGGCTTGGCCTTGGAAGCAGCCTTGGGGGCTTCCTTGGGCTTAGATGCAGTTGCCCCTGATCTTATAGCATCACCCATCAGTTTGGGTGCCTTAGGTGCTGGTGCAGCAACCTCTTCTTCTTCCTCTTCTTCATCAGAAGAATGCTGTTCAAATTCAGCCATGGGATCAACTTTCTTGCACCATCTGCCTCTTTTCCTTTCCTTCTTCCCTTCAGCAGCAACTGGCTCTTTGAGTGCAGGCTTCTCAGGAATCTTTGTTGAGGCTTTGGCCTTTGGCATGGGCTGCCTGCCTGCTGGCCTTTTGATCTTTAAGCCTGGCTTGGTACTCTGTCTTGAGCCATGCTCTTTCTTGAGTTCAACTATCTTGGAAGTTGCTTCCTCCTCTGCCACATAGTCCTCATCCTCTGATTCTGAGGTTCTCTTCTTCCTTTTTCTTGTGGCAGCTTTTGGCAGGTTGCTGGGGGTGCTCCTGCTGCCTTCATCTGAAGAGCTGGAGGGACTAGTGCCCTCACTCATCTGCACTGGCTTCTCTGACAGGTTCTGGCTATCACTCTGGTCTGACATGATGAACAAGCTGACTGCTGACCCTGTGAATAGTTTATAGATGAGGTAGAGTGGATGAGCATCACAAAATGCAGAGATTTTTGCAAAAGAATGATTCAAAAACTTAGTTTTAGTTTCCCATAGAAAGCATTTCGGATCTACCGATTTTCAAACTCGGTGGTACCGAAGCAGTTTTTGGAACCTAAACTAGTGAACTCGGTTGGACCGAGTCACAGTTCGGTGGCACCGAGACTGCTAGGGTTTCACAAAGTTCCAAAATCGGTCACACCGATTAGCAATACTCGGTCAGACCGAGTTTTACTTGTGTAATGGCATAAGCCAAATCGGTGGGACCGAGTTTTTTAACTCGGTGGGTCCGAGATGGTTTCGGCGGAAACCTAACCCTAAAATTTTCAAATCAAACCTATTCTACGAGTTCATTGACTGGATAGGAGTTTATCAAACGTGGCAAGAATCATTATGATCACAATGTGCTAGGAATCGGATTGGGGAATAGCACAAAGATCGAGTCCATACCCTAGTTCGGCGGAGACTCGCTACGGCGGCAACGGCGGGGTTGATTCCCGTTGACGGCGACGGAGACCGGCGACTGGAGGCGGCTGGCGGCGAGGAGACGATCCGGAGACCACGTAGGCAGAGCGAGCTATCGCGGGGGCGAAAGAGTTCAGAGAAATTTCCAAATTTTTGCCCCTGTCTATATATAGCCCGACCCTGTCGGTGTGACCGAGTGGAACAACTCGGTGGCACCGAGATGCAAAACTATATACAGTTATTGCAACTCGGTGTGACTGAATGGTTCAAATCGGTTGCACCGAGATCGAAAACATAGATCAACTTAATGATCTCGGTAAGACCGAAAGTGGGGTATCAGTCAGACCGAAAATCACAAAGAGGTTTTGGAAGTTTAAGTCTATGACGAATCGGGGACTCCGAGTGCTCCTCACACAGAGTGGTTCGAATCTGACCCGATCAATTTTGTGATGTAGCATGAATAGAGTTTGAGACGAAAAAGCATAGATAGCTAGAGGAGGTTCTTAGGCATCCTTGTCCATCCACTTGGCAAAAGAAAAATAAAGCCAAACAATAAAAACAACAAGTGGATGTCCTCGAATGAGTAAAATATGCAACCAACATGCTCACACAATAAAATGGCAATTGAAATATGTGACAAAGCATGCACATCCAGTTCTAGCATCTATCAAGCAATTGGCGATGACTAGGTCATCTATATATGAGTATATTGACTTAGGAGTCAAATGAGAACATTTGATCATAGGTCATAGTCATCGTTTAAGCTCAAGTGGGGTTACCACTTTTACATAAAGCATTGTTGTGTTCACATCATTAGAGTTTCTTTAACTCAAGTCTTAGAGTAAAGCTCCCCCTAGATGTGATATCCCCCCTAAGAGGGATGAACTAACCTTGGGTTTTGTCGATGATGACTTCATGTAGATGTTGAAGATGTGGATGCTCAATGTTGATGTAGATCACTTGGAGCTATCCTTTTGAGTGAATTGCACTTTCAATACCTACATGGGTTAGTCCCACAAGGAACAAACAAGAATATCCATAGACATAGAGTGATGCACACACAAGATGATGTCTATGAAGGCTTTTAGGTTACCTTGTCCCTTGACTTACCAACAAGAGGGTTTGTGACTCCTTGAACTAGCGGTACATGATGAAGGGGGTGCAATAGTGCCGGCTAATGTAATTTGTCCTATAGAACAGAGAATGGATGATGAGACGGAGGTCGACCCTTTGGATTTCCTCAATACAAGCGCGTATGACTGTGACATAGAATTGATGAGTCAACCATATGACGAATCGGGCTATCAGCTTGCTAATGAGGATATGGATGGTATGCCCGGGCAGGAAGGTCGTAGCAGGGATTGCAAAAAGTCTCTCTTCATGAAATCCTCACAGGACACGCCTGAAGATGCCGCCTCAACACAGGTTCAACTATCCCGGCGCGAGGGTCATACAGTACTTAGCCCGGGAACACTGGGGCAGGGGTTAAGGAAGGGTCTAGAAGGTGTGCCCAAGAAAAAGGAGAGAAAGAGATCGTGGAAGATAGCTGCCTCCAAACAAGCCAGAGCACATAGCAGCCAGACGATGCATTCTGAAGAGCGTGTACCCGTGAAAGGTGCGGCCATGTTCCATCTCACGGGCGAGCCGATGTTACCGCCGAAACAGCTGGAGGCACTATCAGGGGATCTCAGGAGACTGCACGACCATGTGTTGTCGACTGAGAAAAGCCTACTAGCCTCAAAGGATCCAGGATATCCGACATACACAGCTCGTGTGCCTGAGGGGAAGTGCTACGTCGAGACACGGCCTGCGGAGGTGTTCTTCTTGCGGTTTGACCATATCTTTGAGATGTTTCTAACAAGGCAGCTCGATTTTACAATCGTCCGCCTTTTTGCGCTACATATGAGCTCCGTCATGAACAGTGAAGAACTCTCGCAAATCTGTGTGGCGGATCCGTACTACATGCACGAGTCTTTCTTGAGTCTCGGTGACTTTGAGCGTGAAACTGCTAGGGAGTACCTCCAAAACTTCATGGTACAGAATAAGGACCAGGAAATTGTCCTCGTGCCTTATCATCCAAAGTAAGTCAGTTTCGAACAACCCTTTCATACATTTCAATCATTCCTTCTCTCTCTATGGGGAATAATTTGAGGTGTCTTTTCCCCGCAGCAACGGGCGCGCCGTCCTTATCGTTCTTTATCCGCAAGTCTCCCACGCCGTGTATTTTGACCCTTCCAGAGACTACGAGAAAAAAGACTACACCCACATAATGAATATTCTAGATGATACTCTCCAAGGCTTCAGCTTTAGAGGTGGCCACATGCAGATCACGAAACAAAGGAACAAGAAGATGGGTTTCGCGCATAAAACTAACTTCTCCTGCATCCATGTCCCAAAACCAAGCAAGAAGGTGGATTCTACATCCTCCATCTCATGATTCAGTTCAACACGGGTCACCAAAAGCTTTGCATGAGAGGCGATCATATCCACAAGTGGCTAGAATCTCATGGAGAAGCGGATTATAAACTTAGAGATGACTTCTTTCGCATCCAAAGCGACATTGCGACGATCATCATGAAAGAAGTCGTCGATGAGAAGGGGATGTTCCACCACGGCCCTATATCGCGAGCTGACGTCCGAACTCGCATAGGCATGCAACGTCTAGGCCTCACGCCGTTCAAGAAGCTAGGGTCCATCCTCGATGATATGGAAGGATGAAACTTCTAGTGATTTATGATGCCGATGATGATGATATGTGTCAGTTGAACTTGTATACTATTTGTAGCGATGAAACTTTGTGATGTCCATGATCCCTGCCGAACTTGCGTAACGCTACTTTGTTAGTTTGCGTACGATGACTTGCGTACCTCTAGTTAATTAATTTGCGTACTGTATGTTGCATCTAGTTGCTAACCCTTTCTTTTTCGGTGTTCTCTAGTATATTTTGTTGCATATATATGATTGTACATCCTCTTCATGAACATGCATCTCTAACAGGTACCTAGTTTCTTGATGGCGAGACGGAACTGCTATGTCGTGTACAAAGGGAAGGTTCCGGGGATGTACAATGAGTGGCATGAGTGTCAGGCGCAAGTGAATGGGTTCTCGGACGCCAGCCATAAAGGCTTCAAAAGCAGACAAGAAGGAGAGGCTAGTTACTTGAGGTTCACGCTAGCGCGAGAGAGGACTCGTAACCGCCATCTCATGTACTGCATAGTTCCGCTCTCACTCATAGTGATAGTTCTTCTCGCGTATACCTTTGTTTAGATGGATGCCATTGTAGTTGCAAGTATTCGAGACTTGCATGTATCGCTATTTTCGAGATGATGACAAGATACCACTTTGTGTTGGATGATGATTATGACGAGACTATTTGTATGTATATGCTATGATTACATTTGTGGTCTCGTAGGCATTTGTATGTGTATCATGATGACATTTGTATGTGCTAAAGATTCTTCTATAAAGCCTGTTCGAATACAAAACAAATATGCCGGAAAAAAAACTACTAAAATTAGCAGTAGCGAGTGGAGAAAAGTTAGCAGCAGCGCGGTTATAGCAGTAGCGCGCACAGGGGAAGCGCGCTATAGCTATTAGCAGCAGCGAGCTTCCTTTAAGCGCGCTGCTGCTACACTTGTGTAGCAGTAGCGCGGGTGCGCGGGTAAACCTGCGCTACTGCTATACGTTAGTTGTAGCGCCTTATTAGTAGCGCCGGCCCCCGCGCTACTAATAGGCCCAAAACTCGCACCCTCTAGGCTTTTCCCTAGTAGTGTAGGGTTGTACCGAGTTGGTTTACAGAGGAAGTAATCTTCATATCCGAACGCCAAGCTTGCCTTCCACGTAAAAGAGAGTCCCATCCGTCCGGCCTACGTCACATAGCCCGGACGCACGAGGACCCCTTAATCCAGGACTCCCTCAGTCTCCTCGGAGGCAAGATAATTTCAAGATGGCCGAAACCACACCCCGCTTGATGATCTCCCAACAAAACTTCCCACTAGAAGACTTGAAGAACGCTCTCATGAATTCGTCTCGAGCCGGTGCCTCGGCGAAGGGGAAAAGAAACCCAACTTTTATCTCTTGCTCGCGAAGGGGCGTCAAGTTTCAACAATTTGTGGACGAGGATGTCTACATTGTCCCAGTTGAGAAAGGAGGTCCACGTAGCTGGCGTGCCAAGCTGCCTCAGGAAATGAGATAACATTACATTCTCCTTGTGCTCCCTAGTGATGGCGATGCCCTGCTCACTCTGAAGGGTATGAACGAAATTTTTCCTCGTACGGCCGTTCACCCTGCCATGGAAAAGCTTAGTGTTCTTCATTCTGTTATTTTTAATGATGTTTCTTATACCCTATTCGTGTATTGTGTGTTTATTTATTGCTTTTTGCATAGCTTGTCTTCTTTTCATAGAAACAGTACATGAGGCCTATACATTATAAATATGTGCACTCCACAATAGAGATATTCTTGTTGTTCATGAATGCAAGGTCTTGCTATTAAAAAATAGAAATGCATGTGTAAAACTACTGGACTCCATACAAATGAACACACTTTCGACACGTTTGGCACGAGGTGCTCTCTTGGTGCCGATCTACGGCTACTTTGCGCTCCGACACGCCCTCCGCCGAAATGGTGGGCTGCTTCCTGCTGTTCCACCCCCTCTGCACTTCACAAGGGTCTCTCCTCCATCACGCTCACCGCCTGGGGACAATGAGACACCAGAATTGATGCATTTTTTATGGGCAACGACCTTCGGTCTCGCATCTCGTGCAGTCTATAAAAGAAGACATCCGCCTCTGGACCAGTGCCTGTTGCCCAAGATATAATGGATGGAGATGTTTGAAATACTATATTTTCTTTTTGTTTCAAAAATATCAAAGTATTTCCCAACTTTCTAGAGTTGGATATAGATGTAGTTTGAATATGGAGTGGACACCCACACCCGGAAGGTAAAATGCATTCCTGAAGTGCACTCCTCAAAAAGAGCTTTTGGTCCATAGAAGAGTTTGATTGGGCAGTGCCTCTCTTGCTGCGAGGCTTTTGCTTTGTCGAGCTCCCAAGTTTCTTGGTACCTTTCCTTCTTTTGACCTTCCCCGTTACCCTGAGTTGGCTAGCTGCCTGCATCTATAAATAATTGAGCTCCCGTGTCCTTGAAACAAGGCACATGTCGCATGCATCAACACTTCAGTCTCGCTATTACCAGTACCACACACGCACTCGCTAATTGCAATTTACAACCAGCAGTACCAATTTGTTCTGTCTTGTCTGCATTCCTGCACTCGCTTGAGAACTAGCTAGGTAGCCAAGGAGTTCGAAAGAAGCTAGCCAAAAAGATGAAGGCCAAGACGAAGATCAGCAAGGCTGCCGACTTCTTGAGGAAGGCGGTGCGGGCGCTGAGGGGCAGGGCCGGCGTCATCCGGGCGCGGCTCCTCTTCCTCGCCTCGCTCCGCCACAGGACGGCGATGGTCGGCACCGTGTCGCGCCACCTCCGCGCCCTCATGCCGGGCCGCCAGGGAGACCCGGTGCACGACCACCGCAAGGCCCTCGCCTCGTCGACGATGGCGGCGGAGGAGGACGGGCAGGCCGCGCTGCATGGAGTCGACGTCCCAGGCCTCTCCGAGCTGTTGCAAGAAGTGGTCGGCAACGACGATGACGGCCACTGCGGCTACCCGGACTGGACGCACTCACTGTTCGACGACGACGATGACGACTGCAACCTCCAGGAGGGCGATGATGTCGACGAGGAGGAACGCGGTGGTGGCGCGGAGGCAATGGAGGAGGATCGGCTGCCTGACGACGAGCCGTCGGTGATGGACGTCATCAGGAGGTGCAGGGAAGGGGACGGAATGGAGTTCAACATCGAGGAGGAGATCGACCACGCTGCTGACATGTTCATACGGCGGGTCCGCAGCCGAATGAACAACCGGAGCTTCTAACCATCCGGGGCCTTCAATTGTTTTGTTTCTTCGTGTCTGAGCTTTCAGGGCGCTTTTAGTGAGCTTCCAACAAATGTCTTAGTACATAATTCGGTTAAACATGGCATATGGCAGATGCATGTTTTTCCCATTAAAGTCACAGATGTATGTACCGAAAATCCATTTCTGCACCTAAGCTCATCTACACCCGCGTCGACAAAAAAAATCTAAATAAATACTAGAAAAATTTAAAAATTTCAAATAAAATTTGTGTGGTAGACAATTTGATGCGTGAGGCCCGGTCCAAATTCCAAGTCATTTGGACATATGAGCAGCTCTCAGAAAAAAAAGACAAATTGGGGGTCTGTAAAAATGTTTACTGTTCATGTACTGTTTTGGCCCGATTTGTCTTTTTTTCTGAGAGTTGCTCATATGTCCAAATGACTTAAAATTTGGAGCGGGCCTCATGCATCAAATTGTCTACCACACAAATTTTATTTGGAATTTTCTGAATTTGTTTTGAAGTTTTTACGAATTTTTTCTAACCGGGTGCAGATGGGCCTGGGCACCAAAACGCCCTACTCGTGTATGTATGTCATACTTATAAAGTACTCCCTCCGTAAAGCAATATAAGAGCGTTTAGATCTCTGATGCAAAAGGGAGTATTTCTGAATAATTTATACAACTATTATCGTTATCTTTTTTGCCGGTAACTATTATCGTCATATTAGCTTCACAACGATCTCCCTTAATTTTATTGGACTTGTTCTCAAGTACCAATTATACTAGGATTTTTACTGAAATATTTAGCACTTGATATTTCTAAATTGTTTTCTTTTCACATCCACGATAAAGCAACTAAATTTTGCATAGTAGTACAAGGTAAACACCATCCATTTATAGTCTAGGATATTGCGATATTGGACAAAAAGATTAGAAACACAAGCCTATTTTCAGCTTATGTTTCTGATCTTATTTTGTGTGGGGCAACTATGAAGAAGTTTTTTTGTGTAGAAGCTGTAGCCTAACTTGATTTGGTACGAGCAATCAAATCACATACGTGGTGGTTTCTTTTATAGTGGATCATTGTCACATCCCAAAATTTCAAATTTGGACGAAAGTCTAAAATTCAATCTGGATTGGACGGCGGCGGCGGCCTGCACGTTGTATCCTCCACGGAGGCGCCATCTGGGGAGGGCCTCTTGTTCGGAGGAGAGATGACATGGGTGGTAGGCTCCGTGTAGCTCCAGCAGTGGCGACGGTGTGGAGGTTACCATGAAGTGCGGCATTGTCGGCGTTCTGGGAACCAGGGTACCCAGACTTGCCTATCTGTGGCCCACGTCGTGGGTCCTTCGACGGCTTGGTACGGCCCACCTCCGAGACTATCAAGATAAGGCCCTCGCGAGGGGCCAAGCCTCGCGAGGCGGACGACACCAAGACATCGCGAGGGACCAGCCCCCCTACGCTGCCTCCTGAGGAGCGAAGATTTCTATGCAGGTATCCAATCTGATAAGGCTGCCATGACGCAAGCCATGACGACCAAGGCCAGGCGCGTGCCAGCGGGCGTAGAGGAGGCAGTTTCCTCTTCGGTGCTAAGGAGGCAAGCGCAGACGTGGGTTCCCGAGGAACCTGGCAAAGGTCTCCATTCCGATGCTACGAGACCAAGAACACCAACGCGGTAGGACGGATGTCATCACCAAGCTCACCTCCGCGTCACGACCAGAGGCTTTGCAGGCGAAGACCACCTTTCGTCAGGATAAGATATACTTCTTCTCCCATTTCAAATTGGCCATTATGGGATCCCTTCCCGCCTATGTTTGGGGAGAAGAGGACCGAGGCCGCTATAAGTATAGGTTAGCCACCACATAAGGGTTGACTCATTCCCTCGCCCCCAAACCTCGCGAGGTTGTTCATGCCTTGTACTAGTTCATCCCCAGCCCCTCGTGAGGCCATTCCACCACAAAGCAAGAGTAGGGTTTTACACCGCAAGGTGGCCCGAACCTGGGTAAACTATCGCGTTCATCTTCTTCCTGGTTCGTGTGAATCGAGCTAGGCCATGGGTCGACGGGTTGGTAGGCTGGATAGGTTGAATTCGGGGCACACGCCCCAAACTTCGAACCTTTCTTGGGTCTGCGGAGCCCTGAATTCGACAGGCATTGTATCTACGGCGTCGATGACGACGAGTATTGGCGGCATGGTGCAGCTGGATATCATCGACGGAGGCGGCTGGATGGTCGAGCGTAGGGCGGTGGCGATGTCTGCCGCCATGGTGGTATCGACGACAGGCTGGCAAGCTGTGTATCAGTCCTTGCTCTGGAGATGGATCGGTCGAAGACGGCGGTGGCGGCCTTGGTGAGTATGCCAGATCGGTGTGTGACCCAGTCCCGGTATGTGGCTGGGATGGGGCATCCGGCATTAAATGCTAGGTTTTGGTGTGATGTCTGTTTGGTATTAGGCTTGGACGTTCGGCACCACTGCATCAGGGTGATAGGAGTAGCAAAAGTGTTGCTAAGATGGTGGCTCCAGGCTTACTGATGTACTACTTTGTAAAGTTTTTGTGAATAATTAATGAAGTGGCTGCATGCATCGTCCAGATGCAGAGGCCGGGGTACATCCTCCTTTTGAAAAAAAAATCATTCATATGCATATCATATTTTAAGTGCATTTTGGAAGAAGAAAAAAAACTTGTTTGGCTATTTAGAAACACTATATCATTTTAGTGATTTAGTTAATAGTCCATACTCAAGTCCATTTGCATAAAATGATTTTACAAACATGCATTGGGTCTAAAAATAGTTTTCCTATTACCTATAGTAGCCCTACTATTTTTGCGAGTTTCTAATTTTTTTGGGATTTGAATAAGTAATTTCAAATTGAATTCAACCATAGTCCAAATTTGTTAAAAAATAAAAAGAACAGAGAACTAGAATAGCAACTTGGGAAGCACTGTGGCGCAACCCAACCGGCCTAGCCAGAAAACCAGCACATTACCCATTAGCACACCCGAACATGTGTGTCACCGTGATATAACCTTAGTCGCACGATCGATAAATAGCTGAGAGCGCACCCGAGCCTCTTAGCCACTAACACGCGGGCCCTAGCTATCAAATTGCCTTCAACCTCTAGCCGAGAGGCTCAGCCATGCCTCCGCCTACGTCAATGTGCACTCTTGCATGCCCTGCAAGATGCAACACCCCAATGGCCATGCTGCCACCCCCTATAAAAACCCCTAGACACCCTCGACCAAAGCCCCCACACTAGAAAACCTCTCCCAGCCGCCAGGCTGCTTGAAATCGGCCCCATGTTGTTGTGTATGTAACCAGCTTCGGTGGGCTAAGGTAAACCCTGAACCCCCCCTTCCGCCCAGCGCACCTAAGTGCTCCAACACACACATTTGACCATCTGCGCATGTACAGGCCAACCCTGGAGCACGACTTCGACCACAACGGAGCACTACCATCGTAGCGACTGCCATTCTGATGGGGTGGCCACGAACCCTAGCCATGAACCTTGTCCATTGGCTTCGTCGTGCTAACTCACTGTCATGACCCTAGGACCACCGAGCATCGACGTTGTCCAACTCTAGAAGCAAAACTTCCACTTTTACATCTCCTTCGAGCAATTCCAACTGTTCCCATCGAGATATGTTGTCGTTGACACCATCATCGTCACGTTGTGTCGTCCCTCTCCGGCAGGGATAATGCACGCATCCCAGACCCCCTCTGTGGCACCGTAGCCGTGCACTGCAACTGTTATCTCGTCTTCGAGGAGCGACTGCAGCAGGCCAAACCTCCTTTAATCATATTCATTCGTTTCCACTTAATCCAATGGCCAAGATTGATCGCCTTATCTGAAAAGTTTTTTTGGATTTAATTAAAATTGTAAATTAATTTTTTTGCAAAAAAGACCCTGAATAGAGCCATCATAGGTTTTTATGTTGAAGTCCTAAGGAGGTGGATCTTTTTGCATACTGATCCTCATGAAATGCTCTATTCAATACAACCAACTGATTTCACTTTTCACAATTCAAATTTCAAATTTGAATAATAAACTTTGTTAGGGCCTAATTTGCAAACTATAAGTCCAATTTGAGCAAACCTTTTCGTAGATGGATCCATAGGATGTACACTTTCACATAGGACCCTTATATCGAGAAATACCACATTTAAAAGTTGAAATGGCCAAATTTTGGTAGCAGTTCAAAAACTATTGCAATGTTTGCCAATTTAGCTGCCTTGGCAGAGTGTTAAGGAATATTGCCATGGCACACATTCTCTTCTGCCATGGATTCGTCATAAATTCTTATATATGGTTTCAAAATTAAAAATTATGTTTGCTTTGTATAAAAAAAATCACAAATGCCCATTAGAACCTTATCGCCCTAGTTTGAACTTTTCAAAGTCAAATTTAATTGAATTGGAATTCAGTCCTTGTTTGAAATTAGAATTTAATCCTCAAGTCCAAATCAAATGAATATTTTTTTAAATTTGTTCAAGTCATGAACACAACCTATTTGAACCATTTTCGAACCAAACCTATTAAGTTTTTCAAATTTGTATTCAAACCCAGTTTGAATCATAATGTCCAAACCCATTGTTTAACCTGAATACTTTGTACATTGATTGAAATGTTGAACCCGATCCATACAAACCTTTGATTTCAATTAAGGTCATTCAAATTTGAATATGAACTTCATTTGACCTTAACTCACAAACTGCACACCGAAAAGCATTGATTTTTTTGCACATTGAATCATGCATTGACCCTTAGCTAGTATATTACGAGTATGAGTTCTTTTTTGGCTCTTTGTTTTTGCTCATGCATGTTTTCCTTTAGCATCAATTATTGGTTCTTAGATGAGTACTCTTTTAGTATATAGAGTGTGGGGATTGCACGCTTGTGGTTGTGAGGAGTGCAGCTTTGACAAGAACAACCAACGCAAGTGGAACTGTGATCATGTCACCTTATTTTCAATATGCATGTAGTATGCCATGATGGGGTGGGAACTTATGACTATTCTACTAATATGTTATTGTTATACACCTAGTAGGATAGCCATATGATCCTTACATCGCTCCTTGTTGCCAATTTTTAGCCTTGGCTTGCTATGACACAACAGATGGGAACACACTAGTTATGAAAGGTTGATAGTTTTACTGATGACTACGTAACACCAACTTAATTAATGAATCATCGAGGAGGACTGGTTGTTGGGTTATATCGATGGGGTTTGCTGCCCGGCTTCAAGGAGATTGTACGGGTGCAAAGTTAAGTAGCTTCCATATGTGACTACATGTTGTCATGTGATTTGTCTTGACTAAGTAAGTTGTTGGAACCTGACCCTACCGACCAATTGATGTACGTGTGGTAGGACGGAATTGGTCTACGATGCCTCTTAGGCTAATGCCTCTGAAAGGTATCGTCTCGGTCTTTACCAGGTTACTCTACACCTTGAGTTTAGTAGCAAAAAGGATTAACGGGTAAAGTACACAAACCTCCTGAGGGTGTAAAAACCGATCATAGTTAGCCATATTCTCGATTATGGATAACTTCGAAAAACTTGATCGGGAGATGCCCGAAGGTCTCAACACCATATTTCCTTCACTAAAACTTGTCGTCTTGAATTTGGGAGTATGCCTCTTCTAGGAAGCAACTCATAGTAAGGTACATCCATTGGATTTGAGCTACTAGGTCCAGGATGACTGTGGATTACGTTTGTCTAGTATATTAGAGTAGATCCACCTATTATAATGTTAGGATAAAACCTATAATTACTTTCTACAAAAGAACCCAAACCTCTACTTATCCCAAATGGATGCAGGTGAGATATGTCTCTTATAATGTTCTGTGTCACACTTGCCAACGCTACAAAAAAGGCACATCTGTGATGATACATAATACGTCTCCAATGTATCTATAATTTTTTATTGTTCCATGTTGTTATATTATCAATCTTGGATGTTTTATATACATTTACTAGTAACTTTATATCATTTTTTGGGACTAACCTATTAACATAGTGCTCAGTGCGGGTTGCTATTTTTTTTGCTTGTTTTTTACTTTGCAGAATATCAATACCAAACGAAATCCAAATGCCACGAAACTTTTTGGAGATTTTTTTCTGGCAGAAAGAGACGCTGGAAGCTTCTAGAAGCCACACGAGGAGGCCCGTGGGGGCCACTAATCACCAGGGCACGCCAGAGGCCCCTAGCGTGCCCTGGTGGGTAATGGGGCCCACGGGAACCGCCTTGACCTACCTCCGGCTCTATAAATACTCTAAAATCCAAAAAAACTCTAGGGGAGTCGACGAAACACTTTTTCCGCCGCCGCATGTTCCAGAACCACGTGATCCAATCTAGAGGCCTTTTCTGGCACTCTGTCGGAGGGGGCAACAATCACGGAGGGGTTCTTCGTCATCCTTGTTGTCCCTCCGATGATGCGCTTGTAGTTTACCTCAAACCTACAGGTCTGTAGTTAGTAGCTAGATGGCCTCTTATCTCTTTTTGATCGTCAATACAATGTTCTTCTCTATGTTCCTGGAGATCTATTTGATATAACTCTTTTTTGCGGTGTGTTTGCCGGGATCCGATGAATCATGAGTTTATGATCAGTTCTATCCATGAATATTATTTGAGTCTTTGTTGAACTCTTTTATGCACGATTGTTATAGCCTCGTATTTCTTCTCCGATTTATTGGTTTGGTTTGGCCAACTAGATTTATTTATCTTGCCATGGGAAGAAGTGCTTTGTGATGGGTTCGATCTCTGATAACCCACGAGTATAGGGGGTCGCAACAGTTTTCGACGGTAGAGTATTCAACCCAAATTTATTGATTCGACACAAGGGGAGCCAAAGAATATTTGCAAGTATTAGCAGCTGAGTTGTCAATTCAACCATGCGGAGATTAATTATCTGCAGCAAAGTGATCAGTAGCAAAGTAGTATGATAGTTTTGATAATAGTAGCAACAACAATAGTAACAGTAACATTGATAGTAGTAGTAACTTAGCAAAAACAATATAAGAGAAATTCGTAGGCATTGGATCGTTGAATTCGTTGGATGATATTCATCATATAACAGTTATAACCTAGGGCGATACGGCACTAGCTCCAGTTCATAAATATTATGTAGGCGTGTATTCCATAAATTGGCATACGTGCTTATGGAAAGAACTTGCATGACATCTTTTGTCCTACCCTCTCGTGGCAGCGGGGTCCTATCGAATATTAAGGGATATTAAGGCCTCCTTTTAATAAAGAACTGGTAAAAAGCATAAACACATAGTGAATACATGAACTCCTCAAACTACAGTCATCAGCGGAAAGTATCTTGACTACTGTCACTCCGGGGTTTACGGATCATAACATGTAATAGGTGACTATAACTTGCAAGATTGAATCTAGAACATAGGTATAATGATGATAACATAAACGGTTCAGATCTTAAATCATGGCACCCAGGCCCAAAGTGACAAGCATTAGGCATGGCATAGTCATAGCAACATCAATCTCACAACATAATGGATACTAGGGATAAAGCCCTAACAAAACTAACTCGATTAATTACATGATGAATCTCATCCAACTCCTCACTGAGCAACGAGCCTACGAAGGAATTACTCACTCCCGGTGGGGAGCATCATGGAATTGGCGATGGAGAAGGGTTGGTGATGAAGAAGATCGAAGACCCCCCTCTCCGGGGCCCCAAACGGACTCCAGGGCCTCCCGATGAAGAATAGGAGGTGGAGGCAGCTCCGTCTCGTGAAATGCGATAATTCTTTCTCCATTATTATTTGGAAAAATAGATATTTTTCGAGTTGGATTCAGGTGGTTCTTGGCTCCAGTAATTCTCTTTTATTATATAAAAATTCCTCGCACAGTTTCGTTCCAATCTGAGAACTTTTATTTCTGCACAAAAAACAACACCATGGTAGTTCTGCTGAAAACAGCGTCAATCTGGGTTAGTTTCATTCAAATCATGCAAATTAGAGTCCAAAACAAGAGGAAAAAGCGTTAGGAAAATTAGATACGATGGAGACGTATCAACTCTCCCAAGCTTAAACCTTTGGTTGTCCTCAAGCAATTCATTTGATAAACTGAAAGTGACAAAGAAAAAACTTTTACAGACTCTTTTTCTCTTGTTTACATAAATAAGATTTAGTAGCACCCAGGTTTGCAGCAAAGATCATGACTAACCATGTCGACAGTGACTCTTAAAAATTATATTAACTCATATCAATGACATAATCAACTAGTGAGCAATAATAAGATATCTCAAATGACAATGATAATCCCTAAGTGCAAGGAATCATCGTAGCAATTTTCAAATGTGGAAGTGATAAGTATGGAGTGTCGAACCCACAAGGAGCTAAAGGTAAGACCAATATTCTCTCATGTCCTATCTACCACTGATACGACTCTACATCCACCGAAGTTTTGCTTCCATCTAGTAATGAGAAATAAATCTACGTTGTGGGTATGAACAGGATAACCTTGTATGATATCGGAGAACTAAAATATAAAAATAGGTGATGTTAACATAAAGTTAGAATATATTACTATATCTTATAAATAGCGAGTTTGGAATAATGATGGATAGGTGTGCGGAATTGTCCTAGCCAATTGTTAACAAGATCGGTAGTCGTCATTGAAATTTTATATGAGGGAGAGGCATAAGCTAACATACTTCCTCTCCTTGGTTCATATGCACTTATGATTGGAACTCTAGCAAGCATCCGCAACTACTAAAGATCATTAAGGTAAAACCCAACCATATCATTAAAGTATCAAGTCCCCTTTATCCCATACACAACAACCCCCTTACTCGGGTTTATGCTTTTGTCACTCAAGCAACCCAATATAAGCGAATCATGAACGTATTGCAACACCCTACAGCGGGAATCCTTCACATGTGCGCGGCACGGAAGGCACCATAGGATAGCACCAAAATAAAACATACAACTCAAACCCAACTAGATCATCAATCAACCCAAAAGACAAAAGAAATCAACTCAAAACATCATAGGATGGCAACACATCATTGGATCATAATATGTGGCATAAAGCACCATGTCCAAACAGGTAATTACAGCGGGGTGCAGGAGAGTGGATTGTGGAAAAGAGATGAGGAACGTGATGAAGATGGTGATGTTTATGAAGACGGTCACCACAACGATGGTTCCCCCGGTGGCACTGCGGCGCCACCGAGAGAGAGAGGGGGAGAGGGCCTCCCCCTTGTGCTTCCTCCTCCATGGCCTCCCCTAGATTAGGAGAGGTTCTCCCTCTGGTCCTTGGCCTCCATGGTGATGATGGCCCCCTCCGGGCTCCTCCTCCATCGCCTCCGGTGATGGTGGCCCCCTCCGACAGGGTGCCAGAGAGGGCCTAGATTGTTTTTTCATGGCTACGGAGGCTTGCGGCGGCGGAACTCCCGATCTAGGTTTATTTCTGGGGTTTTGGTATTTATAGGAATTTTTGGAGTCGGTCTCACGTCAAGGGGTCCAAGAGGCAGCGACAAGGTAGGAGCACCCTCCCGGGGGGGGGGGGGTAGGGCGCGCCCCCCTACCTTGTCGTCGCCTCGGGACTCTTCTGGTCCAACTCTTGTGCTTCAGGGTTCTCTTTTGGTCCATAAAAATCACCGTTAATTTGCAGCCCATTCTGAGAACTTCTATTTCTGCACAAAAAACGACACCACGGTAGTTCTGCTGAAAACAACGTCAGTCTGGGTTATATCTAATCAAATCGTACCAAAACCATATAAAATTGTTGTAAACATGGCATGAATAGTTCATAAATTATAGATACGTCGGAGACGTATTAGCATCCCCAAGCTTAATTCCTGCTCGTCCTCGAGTAGGTTAATGATGAAAGAAATAATTTATGAAGTGTGAATGCTAGCATAGTGCATAAATTTGATCAATGATAGTTCCAAACACCTTTTATAGCATTAGTCTTTATCATAAAAAGTAGCTCATCTCATAAAACTTCTCATGATCAAGTAGCAAGCTATTCACAAGTTAAAGTATAGACCATAAAGTTTCTTGAGAACTAACAAACCATATTCTTAGTCATCAAACAATTGCAATTCATCTTATTTCAGGAAGGGTCTATGTAAGAGCTTTGATTTAGCAAATTCCACATACTCAACTATCATATAGTCTTCCATGCTCGCTAACACTCAAAGCATATTTTTAGAACAAATAGCATCCGTTGAACACAGAGAAAGATAGAGGCTTAATGTTTCGCGTCCCAACTTATTTATCATATAGATAATTGTCAACAATAATAATTCATGATCAAATATATTTGAATGGCAATATATGCTTGGATCTTTTCCCACCACATGATGCTTGCCAACTAAATAATAAATGAGGTTTAACTAAGAAGGAATATTATTGACTCTTGCATAAAAGTAAATACATGAAAGTAAAAGATAGGCCCTTCGTAGAGGCAAGCAGAAGTTGTCATGCACTTTTTAATTGGATGTGCAAACCCTTAATGCAAAGGAACGTCAAGTTGTATTGCCCTTTGTGATAGCAACCTTTATTATGCAGTCCGTCACTTTTATTTCTTTACCATCACAAATTCGTACAGTGCTTATTTTCCCTTACAGTAAAAGATCATACATATTTAGGAGCAATTTTTATTGCTTTTTTGCACCGATGACAACTTACTTGAAGGATCTTATTCAATCTATAGGTAGATATGGTGGACGCTCATGGCATGAAACGGGGTTTAAGGGTTTTGGATGCACAAGTAGTATCTCTACTTAGTATAAAATTTTGGCTAGCAAAATATCCCAAGCTAGGACCACATGTTAGAGGATCCATAACAATATAACTTCTATGCAAATATACCCGAACATAACTCATTACGTTGTCTTCCTTGTCCAACTTCAACTAAATTGCTCATGTTTGAAAATAATAAATGGGGCTCACAATCATATAAGATGTCCAAGATAGTATACTTATATGTGAAAACTCTCTTCCTTCAATATTCTTTCATGAATTGTTCAAGTGACCAATGTTGTGTTTGCTAACTTCCAATAAATTTTACCACCCATACTTCTTATATGTGAAGTCATTACTCCCCATGGGATAAGCATATGAAACATATATAATTTCATATTTATGATATACAATTCATTCAACCATTTACTCATAGGATATAAGTGAAGAACATGAGTAAATGACAAACTACTCCAAAAAGATATAAATGAAGAATAATGAGTAGTCAAATAGTTAAATAGCCATGGGAGGACTCTCTCTCATTCAAGATTTCAGATCCAATGATTTTATTCAAACTTCTAGTAAAATGAAAACACACTCCAAGCAAAACACATATCATGTGACGAATAAAAATATAGCTCCGAGTAAGGTATACCGATAGTTTTGAAGATGAAAGAGGGGATGCCTTCCGAGGCGTCCCCAAGCTTAGGCGCTTGAGTATTCCTTGAATATCAACTTGGGGTGCCTTGGGCATCCCCAAGCTTAGTGTATTTCCACTCCTTATTCTCCTCAAATCGATATCTCACCCAAAACTTGAAAACTTCAATCACACAAAATTTAACGGAACTTCGTGAGATGGGTTAGTATGAGAAAGACAAAGCATTCACTTTGGTACTATCAAGACAAGATTAATAATTGTTCTCACACAATGCCTACTGTATCATATCATTTCTACAATTTATATTGAGCAATATAAGCCATAGAAAGTAGAAAACAAGCAAATTATGCATTGAAAACAGAATCTGTCAAAAACAGAACAATCTGTAATGATCTGAATAACAACCATACTTTTGTAAACCCAAAAATTCTGAACAATTAGGACAGTGTGGGCAATTTGTATATCAATCCCGTGTAAAAAATTCAGAATTTTAACATTTTCTAGTGAATTTTCAAAATTCCTGGACTGAGAGAAAAAGTTTCTGTTTTTGCACAGAATCAAGTCAACTATCATCCGCACTATCCCAAAGGCTTTACTTGTCACTTTATTGAAACAAAAGCTATAAAACATTATTACTACATTAGCTTAATCATGAGAACACACGAAAACAGTAGGGATAAATATTGGGTTGTCTCCCAACAAGCGCTTTTTCTTTAATGCCTTTTTAGCTACGCATGATATTTTAATGATACTCTTCCAAGCCCAATTTCGATGATAATTTTATTCATGAAGAATTCCATATATCATTCTACAATTAATATATATTGACCGATATTCAAGCTCAAAATACATAAGTGAAGCACACGAAGCATTCTATAGAGCCATACTCAAAAGATTTAAGTGAAGCACAAAGAGAATTCTATAAATCAATGAAGGACTATCTCATACTAGCATGGTGCACAAAGGAAAGAGAAACACAAAAGATGCATATCATGTGAACAAAACAAAAACCGAGGTATACCGATAATTGTTGAAGAAGAAAGATGGGATGCCAACCGGGGCATCCCCAAGCTTAGATGCTTGATTATCCTTAAAATATTAACTTGGGGTGCTTTGGGCATCCCCAATCTTGAACTCTTGCCTCTCCTTATTCTTCTCATACCAATAACTCCTCGATCTTCGAACACTTCATCCACACAAAACTTAACAAAAAAACGTGTGGGTCCGTTAGTATAATAAAGCAAATCACTACCTTTAGGTATTGTTGTAAACTCATTCCAATTTCATATTATCATTATATCTACTGTATACCAACTTCACCATGGTTCATACCCCCCCCCCCCCCGATACTACCCATAGATTCATCAAAATAAGTGAACAACACATAGAAAATAGAACATGTCAAAAACAGGACAGTCTATAGCAGTCTGGAACTTTCATATAATTTTGTAACTTCAAAAAGTCTAAAAAAATTAGAAAATCTATAATTTTTGCATAGAAGTACTGTGTTAAAATTTCAAGATTTTATCACGCTCAAGTAAAAAATGTAAATCAAATTACTACACTAAAAGTTTCTGATTTTTCTGCTGCACACACCAAACAAGCAATTTAAACATTCTAAAGCCAAACCTTGGCACATTATTTTTATAATACAATGGATATATACAAGGGGATAATTATTTTTGAGAAACTTCCATGAAAAAAACTACATTATTTCCATGAGCATGAACACAAGTGTTCAAGGTCGACCCTCACTTCTCCAATGCATAACCTTCCAATCACTTCTCTTTTTGAAAAAGCTTTTAGGCATAAGAGGAAAGTATTCTTTTTGTATATTCATTATTTTTTAAAAATTGTTTGTTTCACCCACAACTAAAAAAACAAAAACAAAAGGGAAAACAAAAATCTACTTAGTGAAGAAAGCAAACAAGCACACACGAGAATATCAACCCCACGCTATTGCTCCCCGACAACGGCGCTAGAAAAGAGCTTGATAATCCCCAAGTGCAAGGAATCATCGTAGCAACTTCCAAAGGTGGAAGTGATAAGTATGGAGTGTCGAACCCACAGGGAGCTAAAGGTAAGATTAATATTCTCTCAAGTCCTATCTGCCACTGATACGACTCTATGTACACCGAATGTTTGCTTCCATCTAGAAATGAGAAATAAAACTACGTTGTGGGTATGAAGAGGATAAATTTGTATGATATCGGAGAACTAAAATATAAAAATAGGTGCTGTTAACATAAAGTTAGAATATATTACTATATATTATAAATAGCGAGTGTGGAATAATGATGGATAGGTGTGCGGAATTGTCCTAGGCAATTGTTAACAAGATCGGTAGTCATCATTGCAATTTTATATGAGGGAGAGGCATAAGCTAACATACTTTCTCTCCTTGGTTCATATGCACTTATGATTGGAACTCTAGCAAGCATCCGCAAACCCAGCCATAGCATTAAAGTATCAAGTCCCCTTTATCCCATATGCAACAACCCCCTTACTCGGGTTTATGCTTCTGTCACTCAAGCAACCCAATATAAGCGAATCATGAATGTATTGCAACACCCTACAGCGGGAATCCTTCACGTGTGCACGGCACGGAAGGCACCATAGGACAGCACCAAACAAAAAACATACAACTCAAACCAATCTAGATCATCAATCAACCCAAAAGACAAATCTACTCAAAAGAGCATAGGATGGCAACACACACCATTGGATCATAATATGTGGCATAACCATGTTCAAGTATGGAATTTCGGCGGGGTGCGGGAGAGTGGACCACCGAAAAGAGATGAGGAACGTGATGAAGATGGTGATGTTGATGAAGACGATCATCGCGAGGATGGTTCCCCCGGTGGCACTCCGGCGCCACCGAGCGAGAGGGGGAGTGTGACGCCCGGATAATTAAGCTACAGTAATTCCCTGCTAATAATGTGACGTCACCTTAGTTACTGTTGATAACCTCGCGTTGATTCAAAACCCGTTCAAATTCAAATTTAAAATAAAGTCAAACAATAAAAGTTTTTAAATGTTAAAACTAAAATGTTCTAAATGTGGCAATTAAATCATAGGTAATATTGGTAGAGAAACTACATAAATATAAAATAATTAAATGCACTACGATAATTAAAACAGTAACTAGAACATTAATTAAAAGCATTTTCTAAATTATAAAATATTAAAACATTTTATTTAGGGGTCAAATTTTTTGTGGCCGTGGGTTAAAAGATAATTCTAATTTAGAAGTTTATTTTGTCCTTTAATTAAACTAAAATACATTAAAGACTAAAAGAGAAACGAAAAAGGGTAAAACAAAAATAAATAAATAAGAAAGTAAAAGAACCCCCCACCCCGGTGGCCAACTGGGCCTCGGCTCAGCCGGCTGGCCACAGCCACCCTGGGCAGGCCGGCCCAGCCTTGGCCTATATGGCCCCTCACCCCGAAACCCTAGAGGTCCCTCCCCACTCTCTCCCGCACGATCCCCCCACTCCCCCTCGTTACCTCCTCGCACCGCCACCCACGACGCATGCACACACACAAACACACAGGCGCACATGGGAGCGGCGCATCTGCTCGACCCCCCCTCATCTCGACGCGCCCGCGCCTGAAGGCCGCTACCAGCCGGCGCCAAGCACCGCAACTCCTGACCTCCTTCCTTGCACCGCTGTCCTCACCCAAGACATGGCGGGATCTCGCGCCTCCCCGACGCCCCCAGGACACCGCCCCGTGCTGGGCTTCCTCCTCGGGTTGCCGCATGCCGCCACCGACTCCGGCCACCCCGAGCCTCCCTCGAGCCTGCTGCCATGCCCTACGGCTCCGCTGTGAGCTCCACTGTGAAATCCCTCTTCCCTCGTGCTCGATTCCGCTGCTTAGCCCTCATCCCATTGAGCACCGATCTTCGGCCGCCGCCATGGGCGACGAGCACCACGCTCCCGAACCCCCCTCTGCTCGTACGCGCTACGCCAACACATTCATGGAGCTCCGTAGAGGCCGCCTGTGTCGTTTGTTCGGTCAACTCCCTCGCGTAGCCTGCTTCTGCTGAGCTCCCGCTCCGGTCGCCGCCTCAGTTCATCTCCGTCGCTCGTCCCCGTCCCCCTCCACAGCGGCCCTCCCCGACCTCCACCGAGCCCGCTGCCCGTGCCCTACTCCCCCTTGTGAGTGCAACCCTCTTCTCCCTTTCTCGTCGCCGCGGTCACCGACGCCCCGTCGCGCCTATCACCGCGTGCGCCCACGCTCGCCGTGCGCCCGCGCCTTCCCGCGCACCCGTGGCCGCAGCCCCCCTGACCCCGCAGCCCTCCCCCGCTCGCGCCCCGCTTGGCCCGCGCTCACCCCTGCTTCCCCGCTCTGTTCCGGCCTCCCTCGCCGCGGCTCGCATCGCCGCGCCCGCACCGGCCACGGCCTCGCCTAGTCTCCGCTTGTGCTGCACGCGCGCAGCATTGCGCGCCACTCCCCTCCTCCCTGCTTGCTCGCCGCCGCGCCCCGTTTTCCCCTGCTGCTGCTCCCCCGCCACTCGCTGACGCTCCGCCGCGCGCTCTTCGCATCACCGCTGCGTACATCACCCGTGCACCCGCCGACCTCCGCCCCGCGCACCATGCCGCATGCGTGCTCATCGCCGACCATCGTCGGGCACCCCTACGTTGGCCGCTGCTGCGCCCCTGGGCATGCGCCCAAGCGGGCAAGTGCCCAACGCCCGTTACGCCCGTTGGCCTTGGCCCTATGACATGTGGGGCCTAGCCACCATAACGGTTTAAAAAAAGGAAAAGAATTAAAAAATAGCAATAAATAATAAATATAATAATTAAAATATTAATTAATTAATTAATTAAAGAATTAATTAAGTTAATTAATCATAATTAGATTAACCTAATTAACTGTTAGTTTAATCAAAACAGTAATTAGTTAGTTAAACCCTAATTAACCTAATCAGGGAATGACAGGTGGGTCCCACTGGACCACATGTCAGTTTGACCCAGTCAACTCTGTTGACTGCTGACGTCAGCATGACATCATGCTGATGTCATAAATCTAATTTCGAATTAATTAATTAATTAAATTCCTGAAATTAATAAAACCTTTAGAAAATCATATCTTTTAATCCGTAAATCAGATGAAAATACTTTGTACATGAAAGTTGCTCAGAATGACGAGACGAACCCGGATATGCAGCCCGTTCGTCCGCCACACATTCCTAACATATCAAACTCGCAACTTTTCCCCCTCCGGTAACTCTGCTCGAAAACACGAAACCCCGGGAAAACTTTCCCGGATGTTTCCCCCCTTCACCAGTATCATCCCATACCGCGTTAGGGCACCTCTAACGCCATTACTTGTCATGTCATGCATCACCATGCATCTGCTTGCTTAAATATTTATTGTTTCTCCCCCCTCTTCTCTCGATAGACACCGAGACCGACGCCGCTGCTACCCAGTACGACTACGGAGTTGATGACCCCTCTCTTGCCAGAGCAACCAGGCAAGCCCGCCCCCCTTGATCACCAGATATCGCCTACTCTTCTCTATACTGCTTGCATTAGAGTAGTGTAGCATGTTACTGCTTTCCGTTATTCCTATCCTGATGCATAGCATGTCCTTGTTACTACTGTTGTTACCTTTACCTGCAATCCTACCTGCTTAGTATAGGATGCTAGTGTTCCATCAGTGGCCCTACACTCTTGTCCATCTGCCATGCTATACTACTGGGCTGTGATCATTTCGGGAGGTGATCATGGATATATACTATACTTTAAACATGATACATGTGGTGACCAAAGTCGGGTTGGCTCGAGGAGTACCCGCGAGTGATTCACGGATTGGGGGCTGAAAGGACCTTTGTCCCGACGGCCCTCTGTGTGGATCTTTGTGGCGGAGCGGCATGGCAGTTCGGGGCTACCTGGGTGAGAGGTGAGCCTGGCCCTGTTGGCGTTCGTGGATACTTAACACGCTTAATGAGATCTGGGTATTTGATCTGAGTCTGGCCATTTGGTCTATACCCACTAACCAACTATGCGGGAAAGATATGGGCACTCGGCGTCGTGGTATTAGCCGAAGCACTTCTTGACGTCAGCGACTGAGTGGCGCGCGCTGGATTGGACTGGAACACCACTAGGCTAGGTCTGCTTCCGGCCGCGTTCGCAACATGCAGGTGTGCTCAGGGCGATGGGCCCAAACCCCTGCGCGCTTAGGTTTAGACCGGCGTGCTGACCGCTCTGTTGTGCCTAGGTGGGGCTGCGACGTGTTGATCTTCCGAGGCCGGGCATGACCCAGGAAAGTGTGTCCGGCCAAATGGGATCAAGCGTGTTGGACTATGTGGTGCACCCCTGCAGGGAAGTTAATCTATTCGAATAGCCGTGTCCCTCGGTAAAAGGACGACCCGGAGTTGTTCCTTGACCTTATGACAACTAGAACCAGATACTTAATAAAACACACCCTTCCAAGTGCCAGATATAACCCGGTGATCGCTCTCTAACAGGGCAACGAGGAGGGGATCGCCGGGTAGGATTATGCTATGCGATGCTATTTGGAGGACTTCAGTCTACTCTCTTCTACCTGCTGCAAGACGGAGGCGACCAGAAGCGTAGTCTTCGATAAGACTAGCTATCCCCCTCTTATTCTGGCATTCTGCAGTTCAGTCCACTGATATGGCCCTTTACACATATATCCATGCATATGTAGTGTAGCTCCTTGCTTGCGAGTACTTTGGATGAGTACTCACGGTTGCTTTTCTCCCCCTTTTCCCCCTTTCCCTTTTACCCGGTTGCCGCAACCAGATGCTGGAGCCCAGGATCCAGACGCCACCGTCGACGACGACTCCTACTACTCTGGAGGTGCCTACTACTACATGCTGCCCGCTGACGATGACTAGGAGTAGTTAGGAGGATCCCAGGCAGGAGGCCCGCGCCTCGTTCGATCTGTATCCCAGATTGTGCTAGCCTTCTTAAGGGAAACTTGTTTAACTTATGTCTGTACTCAGATATTGTTGCTTCCGCTGACTTGTCTATGATCGAGCACTTGTATTCGAGCCCTCGAGGCCCCTGGCTTGTATTATGATGCTTGTATGACTTATTTTATTTGTAGAGTTGTGTTGTGATATCTTCCCGTGAGTCCCTGATCTTGATCGTACACATTTGCGTGCATGATTAGTGTATGATTGAATCGGGGGTGTCAGAAGTTGGTATCATAGCCGACTGCCTGTAGGAATCCCCCTTCCAAACTCCTTGGCCGAAGTCGAGTCTAGGCATTGCAGAACTTTTACTAACTTGGTTGTGTGTCTTACGGGCACACGTCGCCATCGGGTGGTATTAGGATCTTTTACTCCTCGATCTTTACTCCGGGATTCTGAACTCTCTTCTATTCGGGGTAAATGAATTTTGCTAAATCTAACATTAGGATCTCGTTATCACTTTCACCCGGAGAGCCCCTTATTACTGATGATCGTCTGCTGCACGCGAAGACCCTGAAGATACACTCCGCCGTTAACCCGAGAACTTGTGTTCATCGCGTTTGCAATTCCCCTTCCACTGTCAACCCTTATGGATAACTACTTGCAGTTGCTATTCTTACATTCATCCCCAGTTGGTCTTGTTATTACAAGATACCCCGAAATACTCGTCGTTGCTTCGATAATCCTTTGAGCTTACTGCCTTGCTGTTCTTTGTCACGTGAATACCCCTACGGATAATTCTTGCACTTATCGAGTATCCTCTCATCCCCCAGTTGTTCATGTGTTTCACAATGGTCTTCGAAATACTATTCGATCCTCCAAAAATCCTTAGTAGCTTATTGCTCTGCAATACTTGTCTGCTTGCATGATGGATGCTTTCCATATGTCTGACAATATTCGTTAGTATCCTTAGGCACCATCATTTTGATCCTTCTGATTCAACATGAGTGCGAATGCACGCAATCATCAGTTGATTCTTTTAAATTATCTTTTCGGCTCAGATGTCATCTTAAACATGAGCTGGTTCTCAACCAATCCAATTGTCATCGATTGTACCCCTAAGGCTATTCAACTTATCCATCCCTAGTCAGAACATTGCTTCTGATCCCTTGAATTAAAAATCTTAATTCCTTTGCATTTGAGCTCTAGATTAGTCAGTTGTTTCTATAATCCAATGCCTTTGCATTGTTACTTCCTCTGGTGGTGTGCCGATGCTCACATAAGCTCTGTTATGGACCGACAGATCTTTTAATGGATTTTATCCGATAGTGTCCTTCATATTCAAATAACCTTGTGAGTCTTTCCACGGATATATGAAGCCTTGGGTAAATTGTATCCTTTGTTTTCTCAACCATGCTCTGTTTTCGAGCTAGTGGTATTTACTATTGAAGCTTGTGGTATATGTTTCCATGATACCCTGACGGGTTGAACCTATGCCTTCCTTAATATGTGTGAACTCGGAAGTCTTCACTAGTCATACTCATCTGGTATTTCACCAGGTAAAATTTTCAACACTAATGCCTTTATCAAAGCGAGAAGTGAATGGAAGGTTATACATTGAAGAAGTGGGAGTCGACCTTGAACCTTGCGTTCATGCCCGTGGACACGATGTATAACTTATCATGGAAGCTGCTCGGAAAAATAATTACCCCCTTGATATAAGTTCATCTTGTATCCGTGTTTCGATCATTTATGATCGTGGTTTCCGACCATGTTCTCCTTTAAATACCATTTCTCGTGCAAGTTTAAGCACTTGCCTTCTGTGGATCAATACCCTAGTCCAACCTTTACTTTGATCTACCTTCGAGTATACCCTCTGGTACCTCGAGAATATCACGGAACTACATAACTTCTTACGAGTTCTTCATCAAATATTATTCTCGCCGATTCCAGTCCCCCTCGGGTTCTGAGTTAATAGTCACTCGAGAACACCGATAAGTGAATCGATCCGCACTCTGATTAAATAACTCTAAGTAATTTTCGTTGCTTATGAGTTTAATAATCCTTCAAGTCATTCATAGCCTGATCGGCTATATCTTTATCGTGCAACTTTTTAACTGTGCTACCTGGGCTTATTTCCGGAACATAAATTTTGACGGTGAGCTAATCTTATAATCGATCTTCCTCGTCATATCAGTTCGCCTTGAACAACAAGCTTGATTTCAGGTTTGTGTTGTACCCATGGTTTCATTAACCTTTTTGCTTCATCATTCCTTTGACTTGATGTCATCGCCAATTGATTACATCTTCATAAATTCTCTCGACAAATTATCGTGATCATCATCAACATTTTGACTCCTCCTAGGTTTCCAATGGAATTCATGATGAGAAATACCATCCTTGCCCTCGATCAATTGTGTTATCATCGACGACATTCTTGCGTTTCCGCAACACAAAACTTGTGCTAGTTTTGCGTTGTACCTTGAGTTCCTTGCTATCCGACTTATGTTATGCCCTACCTTGGGGTATTACCATCTTTTTTGTCAAGAAGGTGGTGAGAATTGCCCCGCCTCTTAAAAATTTCTTGGTATTGTGATACTTCTCACCATCACATTCTTTCTTGGTCCTCGGCTGATTCCAACCGGGGTACCAACATGTGAACGGTGCTGTTTGGGTTCTGCCCTTCTAGCAACACTATTGCTTGGAAGTTAATGGTCGGCTATTCATTCTTGGACTATTGATTATGGAATCACCATTCTGACATTGGTCGTACAACCCAACCCATATTTCGGGCGCACCTTTCAACCAATGTTTAATTGTGTAAGTTTTCCTCGAGCATACATCATTATACCATTTGATCTGACAAATGTTATCTCCTTGTTCACATAACTGTGGAAATCCACCTTTTTGGAAATCTCGAGGATTGTCGCTGACTCCATCAGCTACCCCGTCATCCTCTCTTTGGTTTAAATGATGAACTCTTGTGTCGATACTCACTCCCATAGTTCATTTCCCGAGAATCTTACAATGTCATCTCGACAATTTGTGTTGCACCTTTTTTTCTCAAGCATTCTGAGTCTGAGTTATCCTGACACCAATCAGATCTGAATCTCGGTCCGATATGATGATTGGAACATATTACCAAGAGTTATAACAATGGTCTTTATGTGACCCGGTAAGGTGATGTCATACCTAGCACACCTGGCCGGAGGACCTATTGTTATAGTTTACTTTTAGCAAGGTTATCTATTATTCCATGAGGAAATGGTAAGACTTATTCTATAAGTTGTTCCTGATGAATCCTTTGTGTATCCAAAGTCCGACCTTTGCTTGAAGACCATGTCAATGCTATCTCGAAGCAAGCTATGGTACTCCGAATTTCAATAGGAACATTTGAAGCACAATGCCAAATTTTGTTTATCAATTATCCAAACACCGTTGTATGGGCAATGTCATGAAGTTTCTCTCCCCTTTCCTAAAGGGTTTTCTACATTATATCTTGTCATGGATATCATGCTCTACTTGCCTTTGGGAAGGATATACCCCTGAAATATGTGTTAAAACACATTGTTCTTTCCATTGTTCTGATTAAATCTGATAGACATTTTTCCCTTTCCATTGGTTTGTTTAAACCCTTTCTATGATCTATATGATATAAGCAGTTATAATTCCCTGCTTGTACAAACATCTCGGTGTACAATTCTGTCAGCAAGACCCTGTTACTATGTTGATAACATTCCGGTAACCACCAATGGACGAGAACTTTGCCTATTGGTCCCCCTCGTTCAACGAGCAGGAATATGGTTCTCTTCGTCCCTCGCCCTTGGTACCGATGTTGTTGGCAACATAACTGACATACTATTTTCTGACATGCCTTGCTATCATGACCGTGCAAGATGACAACACCCTCCTTATTTTTAACCCACATGGTGGGCCCATAACCCACAGTTCCACAGGATCGAAACCTGACTCTCCTGTACACCACATATTCCCAAGGTTGTTCCTCGCGCTTGACTTCGTATGTAATTAATGGACCACCTGTCTAGTTATCTATTCTGGTATGAGACGCAATACCTATTCTCGTTGCCCTGAAACCCTTTCACCTTCTGATTAGGCATCGAACGATTGCCCATCCGTTTGAAACTTCTCATGGTACCTTCTTACCTTGCTCTCGATACCTTCTTAAGTTTCAAATCGAGAGATACTTATGCTTCTTCCCTGAGTTAACCGTCTGATGCTCGATCTTGTTATAATCCATCCCTATAGAGTTTTCCCTTCTTACCCTTTCGTAAGTACGATGAAGATCCTGAAGGAAGGACGACAACTTCATCATGATGACCTGAAGCAGAGAAATGAAGACATCAGCGCTATGGATTGACCACTTCGAGAAGAGCAACCAAGATCGAGAAGATTTGTTAGGATTTCGTACACAGACCTTTCCCCCTTGCTCCCCTCTTAAATCTCGGGACGAGATTTCTTGTAGTGGAGGAGAATTGTGACGCCCGGATACTTAAGCTACAGTAATTCCCTGCTAATGATGCGACGTCACCTTAGTTACTGTTCATAACCTCAGGTTGATTCAAAACCCGTTCAAATTCAAATTTAAAATAAAGTCAAACAATAAAAGTTTGTAAATGTTAAAACTAAAATGTTCTAAATGTGGAAATTAAATCATAGGTAATATTGGTAGAGAAACTAGACAAATATAAAATAATTAAATGCACTATGATAATTAAAACAGTAACTAGAACATTAATTAAAAGCATTTTCTAAATTATAAAATATTAAAACATTTTATTTAGGGGTCAAACTTTTTGTGGCCGTGGGTTAAAAGATAATTCTAATTTAGAAGTTTATTTTGTCCTTTAATTAAACTAAAATACATTAAAGACTAAAAGAGAAATGAAAAAGGGTAAAACAAAAATAAATAAATAAATAAATAAGTAAAAGAACCCCCCACCCCGGTGGCCAACTGGGCCTCGGCCTAGCCGGCTGGCCACAGCCACCCTGGGCAGGCCGGCCCAGCCTTGGCCTATATGGCCCCTCACCCCGAAACCCTAGCGGTCCCTCCCCACTCTCTCCCGCACGATCCCCCCACTCCCCCTCGTTCCCTCCTCGTGCCGCCACCCACGACGCACGCACACACACACACACAGGCGCACATGGGAGCGGCGCATCTGCTCGACCCCCCTCCTCTCGACGCGCCCGCGCCTGAAGGCCGCTACCAGCCAGCACCAAGCACCGCAACTCCCGACCTCCTTCCTTGCGCCGCTGTCCTCGCCCAAGACTTGGCGGGATCTCGCGCCTCCCCGACGCCCCCATGACACCGCCCCGTGCTGGGCTTACTCCTCGGGTTGCCGCACGCCGCCACCGACTCCGGCCACTCCGAGCCTCCCTCGAGCCTGCTGCCATGCCCTACAGCTCCACTGTGAGCTCCACCGCGAAATCCCTCTTCCCCCGTGCTCGATTCCGCTGCTTAGCCCTCATCCCGTTGAGCACCGAGCTTCGGCCGCCGCCATGGGCGACGAGAACCACGCTCCCGAACCCCCCTCTGCTCGTACGCGCTACGCCAACACATTCATGGAGCTCTATAGAGGCCGCCTGTGCCGTTTGTTAGGTAAACTCCCTCGCGTAGCCTGCTTCTGCTGAGCTCCCGCTCCGGTCGCCGCCTCAGTTCATCGCCGTCGCCATTCCCGACCATCTTCGGTCGAGGTAGAGACCCCGTTCGACACGTGCTGCTGCGTGCGTTCGAACGCATCTGGCCGCATCCAAAATGGTGCCCGGTACGCGTTTTCCGACACGCTCCGGCGTGTCGCCGCCGTTGGTTTGGTCCCCGGCGCGCCGGCCGTTCGAAACACCCCGTGGGCCACCGTCAAGTGGACCCCGCGGGGATTAACCACTAACCCCGCACTGACGTGTGGTCCCCTGCCTCTAATTAGGTTAGTTAAAAATAATAAGCACAGTTATTAGAGTAGTCACTGATAAGCTGGCCCACATACTAATTTGTTTAATTAATTTATTTAGAACCTGTTATTATAAACAGTCACTGACTACTGGGTCCCGCTGGACCTAGTTGACTAGTCAACACTACTGACTGGGCACTCCCAGTCAATGACAGGTGGGACCCCCTGGGCCCCTTTGACTTCGTTGATTAGTCAACTGGTCAACAGTTGACTGGCTCACTCAGCCCCTAGCCCCACATGTCAGTCTAAGTAGCACATGTGTGGGTACACTTCTGTGTACCCATAGTAATTCTACTTTTATTTTCGATTTATAATAAATTAGAAAATGATTAAAGCTTTAAAAATTAATATAAATTAAACCGTAAATTAGATGAAAATACTTTGTACATGAAAGTTGCTCAGAACGACGAGACGAACCCGGATACGCAGCCCGTTCGTCCGCCACACATTCCTAACATATCAAACTCGCAACTTTCCCCCTCCGGCTCCTCTGCTCGAAAACACGAAACCCCGGGAAAACTTTCCCGGATGTTTCCCCCCTTCACCGGTATCATCCCATACCGCGTTAGGGAACCTATAACGCCGTTACTTTTCATGTCATGCATCACCATGCATCTGCTTGCTTAAATATTTATTGTTTCTCCTCCCTCTTCTCTTGATAGACACCGAGACCGACGCCGCTGCTATCCAGTACGACTATGGAATTGACGACCCCTTTCTCTTGCCAGAGCAACCAGGCAAGCCCCCCCTTGATCACCAGATATCGCCTACTCTTCTCTATACTGCTTGCATTAGAGTAGTGTAACATGTTACTGCTTTCCATTATTCCTATCCTGATGCATAGCCTGTCCTTGTTACTACTGTTGTTACCTTTACCTGCAATCCTACCTGCTTAGTATAGGATGCTAGTGTTTTATCAGTGGCCCTACACTCTTGTCCATCTGCCATGCTATACTACTGGGCTGTGATCATTTCGGGAGGTGATCATAGATATATACTATACTTTAAACATGATACATGTGGTGACCAAAGTCGGGTTGGCTCGAGGAGTACCCGCGAGTGATTCACGGATTGGGGGCTGAAAGGACCTTTGTCCCGACGGCCCTTTGTGTGGATCTTTGTGGCGGAGCGGCAGGGCAGTTCGGGGCTACCTGGGTGAGAGGTGAGCCTGGCCCTGTTGGCCTTCGCGGATACTTAACACGCTTAACGAGATCTGGGTATTTGATCTGAGTCTGGCCATTTGGTCTATACGCACTAACCAACTACGCGGGAAAGATATGGGCACTCGGCGTCGTGGTATCAGCCGAAGCACTTCTTGACGTCAGCGACTGAGTGGCACGCGCCGGATTGGACTAGAACGCCACTAGGCTAGGTCTGCTTCTGGCCGCGTTCGCAACGTGCAGGTGTGCTTAGGGCGATGGGCCCAGACCCTTGCGCGCTTAGGTTTAGACCGGCGTGCTGACCGCTCTGTTGTGCCTAGGTGGGGCTGCGACGTGTTGATCTTCCAAGGCCGGGCATTTCCCAGGAAACTGTGTCCGGCCAAATGGGATCAAGCGTGTTGGGATATGTGGTGCACCCCTGCAGGGAAGTTAATCTATTCGAATAGCCATGTCCCTCGGTAAAAGGACGACCCGGAGTTGTACCTTGACCTTATGACAACTAGAACCGGATACTTAATAAAACACACCCTTCCAAGTGCCAGATATAACCCGGTGATCGCTCTCTAATAGGGCAACGAGGAGGGGATCACCGGGTAGGATTATGCTATGCGATGCTATTTGGAGGACTTCAGTCTACTCTCTTCTACCTGCTGCAAGACGGAGGCGACCAAAAGCGTAGTCTTCGATAAGACTAGCTACCCCCCTCTTATTCTGGCATTCTGCAGTTCAGTCCACTAATATGGCCCTTTACACATATATCCATGCATATGTAGTGTAGCTCCTTTCTTGCGAGTACTTTGGATGAGTACTCATGGTTGCTTTTCTCCCCCTTTTCCCCCTTTCCCTTTTACCCGGTTGCCGCAACCAGATGCTGGAGCCCAGGATCTAGACGCCACCATCGACGACGACTCCTACTACTCTGTAGGTGCCTACTACTACGTGCTGCCAGCTGACGACGACCAGTAGTAGTTAGGAGGATCCCAGGTAGGAGGCCTGCGCCTCATTTGATCTGTATCCCAGTTTGTGCTAGCCTTCTTAAGGCAAACTTGTTTAACTTATGTCTGTACTCAGATATTGTTGCTTCCGCTGACTCGTCTATGATCGAGCACTTGTATTCGAGCCCTCGAGGCCCCTGGCTTGTATTATGATGCTTGTATGACTTATTTTATTTGTATAGTTGTGTTGTGATATCTTCCCGTGAGACCCTGATCTTGATCGTACACATTTGCGTGCATGATTAGTGTACGATTGAATCGGGGGCATCACAGGGAGAGGGTCTCCCCCTTGTGCTTCCTCCTCCATGGCCTCCCCCCTAGATGGGGAGAGGTTCTCCATCTAGTCCTTGGCCTCCATGGTGATGATGGCCCCCTCCGGGCTCCTCCTCCATGGCCTCTGGTGATGATGGACCCCTCCCGCAGGGTGCTGGAGAGGGACTAGATTGATTTTTCATGGCTACAAAGGCTTACGGCGGAGGAACTCCCGATCTAGGTTTATTTCTGGGGGTTTTGGTATTTATAGGAATTTTTGGTGTCGGTCTCACATCAAGGGGGCCCACGAGGCAGCGACAAGGTAGGAGCACCCTCCAGGGGCTTAGGGCGTGCCCCCTACCTTGTCGTCGTCTCGGGACTCTTCTGGTCCAACTCTTGTGCTTCGAGGTTCTCTTTTGGTCCATAAAAAATCGCCGTAAATTTTCAGCCCATTCCGAGAACTTTTATTTCTGCAGAAAAAATGACACCACGGTAGTTCTGCTGAAAACAATTCTAGTCTGGGTTAGTTCTAATCAAGTCATACCAAAACCATATAAAATTGTTGTAAACATGGCATGAATAATACATAAATTATAGATACATCGGAGACGTATCAGACAACACTTTGTAAAAACAACCATGATATAATATGACAATAATGGTATCTCGCTAGCCCTTTCTGAGACCGCAAAACATAAATACAGAGCACCTTCAAAGTTCAAGCAACGTCTAAACATTGTAATTCATGGTAGAAAAGATCCAGTCATGATGCACCCAACATTAGCTACGCATAATGCATCAGGATGACAATAGTGCTCTCAGGATCTAGCGCTTATTTGAGAAGGTGATGACACAACATATAAGTAAATAGATAGTCCCTTCGCATAGTGAAGCAATGATTTGCAGTGGTGCTAGAGCTCAAAATTTTAAAATAGAGGTAAATGAAATTTTGAGAAATGCACCCTTCTTGTTTACTTTGCGACCATTAGTTATTGGTATCTTCCATGCTAAATACATTAGTGGCAGTTGCCAAGCGATAAAATGTAAAGGTTACTCCTCCTCCACCAACAAACACACTCCACCGCTAACTGAATCCACGGGTACCGTCCATACTAACAACAATCTTGGGGTGTTTTGTTTATTTGCAATTTTGAATTCGGGACTAGGAATCCGTATTACCGCCCCTCTCGTGCAAGGACGAGTGAATAAACACTCGTCATGAGATTAACCCGCTTAGCATGGAAGATACTGACTACCTCATGTCACTCTATGAACAATCCAGGCACACAAAAAGGGTCTTTATTTGATGTTTTTAGAGATGGCACATGCAAATTTACTTAGAAAGGAAGGGTAATACTGCATATAGGTAGGTATGGTGGACTCATCTGGAATAAATTGGGTTTCAGCATTTTGATGCACAATCAACATTCCTGCTTAGTACAGGTAAAGGCTAGCAAATAGGTTGAGAAGCGGCCATCTAGAGAGCAAAAATGGTCATGAACATGCATTATGCATAAGTAACATTAGATACTAGCATGATTAGGATATGAACACACCATGAACATAAATATCATAGAGGCTATGTTGGTTTTGATTCAACTGCATGCATGAACATGTGCCAAGTCAAGCCAATCGAACATTCAGAGGAGATACCATATCATCGTACTACATCACAATCATTTTAACACAATGTTGACATCCAAGATAAATCATTATCCACTCCTAGATACTTAAGCATGACATGAGAAACTATAATCTCTAAGGGTCATCGCAAACATGTTTAATCATAATAGGCTGAATCATGGATACTAGGTTAAACAAATTTATAAAAACAGAACAAGTTGAGTTCATACCCGTTTCTCCCCGCCACAACCAGATCATCAAATATGATCATTATTGCCTTTCACTTGCATGACCGAATGATATGAAAATAATAATAGTGTAAGAGTATCATGGACTAAGCTGGAATCTACAAACATTTTATTCAAAGGAGAAGACAAGGTAATTTGGGCTCTTGTTAGATCAACAATAATGCATATGAGAGCCACTCAACAATTTCATTCTGGTCTTCTCCTTGGTATGACTCAATAATTAGAAAAGGAATTCAGAGAAACACACTGAAATATTTTTGGAGTTTTTAGTTTTTCTGGAAGAAAGCAAATTAAAGGGAGAAACAAAAACGAGAAAAACTATTTACACGGGAAAGCTCCCAACAAGCAAGAAGAAGAATCAAGAAATCTTTCTGAGTTTTATTTTAATACTACAGTTAATTACACTAGAAAAAAACAAAGAAGCAGGAATTTTTTTTGTATTTTCTGAAAGTTTTCGAACACACAAGAAGAAAGCGAGAAAATAAATCTAACATGGGTGATACAATGAGAAAGTATGAACACCAATAACTGGAACGAGATGTGTGAACAATGAATGTAATGTCGGTGGAAATACGTACTCCCCCAAGCTTAGGCTTTTGGCCTAGCTTGGTAATCACCATCGGTAGCCTGCGTAGTAGTCAGAGTGGTAGCTCACGGACGCTCTAGATGCAACCTCCTCAGCCCGCTGAGCAGCTACAACCTCTGTGTTGTGCGCGCGGGCCTCGACCTCAAGAACAAAATACCTTCCCTTGCTGTGAACATCAAAGAGAGCAGGTGCAGGCAAAAAGGTGTCCACAACGGACTTTTTATTTAACAGCAAGTTATATGTATAATTATGGGTTTCACCAGTAAGGAACTTATGGCGTTTCATGGCATCAAAGTGTAAGTACTACGTGGGTAGGATAGGGTCATAAGGCCAAGGTGAAACACCCAGTTCCCTTGCTAAACGCGTGGCATAAATCCTTGAGAATGGTGTGTATGAGGCTCAAGTCAGGAGCACAAAGTGTACTACAATCTTGTTTGCCTATGATGCATTTTCCATTAAATAGAACAAAGTATTGAATTGAGGGGAAATGAATGCTTTTTTATTCTACCTTGCGCCACTCCTCTAGTCTCACCATAGCAAAGGCTAGTCAAGAATATCTCATACTCAGATCTTGGTGGTTCATCCAGCGAACCCCAAAATGGAATTTTGCAGTAGTTAGCAAATGTCTCTAGAGGTAAAGTAAATGGTTTGTACATATAGTTTAAATGACACTCTAGACTCACGAGGATGTAATTTAAATTCTTTGGTAAGTGATTCAGTGAGGCTGAGATGTTGGTTGCACTTATCTTCGATGTAGGGACCGAGCTCGGCATTATGGATATATTGATCAAATTCTTCTTTAATACCGGCCATGATCATGAAATCATCGCACGACTATAGACATGATTTCGTAGAGGCATCCCGTATAGAATTTGCACTTGGTTCAACATAAGACTAACAAACTGAGCTTCCACAAGAAGATGCCTCCGAGGACCTCCTCCTCGAAGAACTCCTTCCAAAGAGGTTCATCATATTTGCGTACAATTTTCTGAAAAACTTTGGGTCATGAAATTTTTTGTCATCAAAACTTCACAAGATTGATAGCAACTACTCACAGGGATGCATAGAGGTCATATCAAGCATTCAAACTACTTAGAACTCTAAGAATTCAATATGAAAGCTCGTCTACAGTAGCACCAAGAGTAGCTAATTATTCAAAATATAAACCACCAAAGCAAATACTAATTGGACCAATGGAGGAATCACATACTAAGTAGCAATCCCCCAAAATAGTTTCAGAAATGAAGCTTCGAGTAAAGAGATCGAAATCCGCGGGTTTGAGAGAAAGAACACGGGGGAGAGAGCAATGGTGAATTTTTTCTAGAGGTAGGTGATGACATGGGCTAAAGATATAAGTGAGAGGGGCCACGTGGGGACCACAAACCACAAGGGCGCGCCTGGGGATGTTAGCGCGCCCAGGTGGGTTGTGCCCACCTGGTGCACCCCCTCTGATGTTTTTTGCATCAAAAAGTTAGAAATATACGGAAAAAATCGTATTAAATTTTGAGAGCAATCTGAGAACTTTTATTTTTGGGTCATTTTTTATTGCACGGAAATTCAGAAAACAGTTAAACTCGGCATTTTATTTTATTTAAGTAAGAAGAACAGAAAATAAAAGGTAAGGACAGAAAGTAGTGGCTACTAGATTCATCAACTTCATACCTCTCAAAAGTGATCCATTAATAAGGTTGATCAACTATTATTAACAACCACCTTCGATTAGCATGAAACCGAAGAAATTGCGTAAAACACTAAGTTACCTCAACGGGGATATGCATGTCCCCAACAATAAGCATTTGATATTTCTTTTTGGCAGTAGGTAAAGGTAGTTGAAAACTTCCAATAGTGAGTATCGGAGATTTTTCAATAACATTAATACCATTCACTTGTGTTTCTTCGAAAAGTGCACCGTATGCTCATTACCATTGATATGAAAAGTGACCTTGCTTTTATTGCAATTAATAACTGTAAGTTTATCTAGTGCCCCTTAGTGATTTTGGTGTATTGAAGACTTATAGGTTAAGGTACTAATGTGTTTGTGAGTGTATACATGTCTATAAGTCTATGAGGAGTTTGATATTTACAGAGAAAGTCGACCCCTAAAAATGAATGTCTTCAACTGAAGCCTTTGGTTTTCTGAAGACTTTGAAAGTGAAGAAATTGGTGTGACCTTGAAGACTTGATATTCATGCAAGGAATATGAAGCGTGAAGAGTTTTGTTTTCGTAGTTTCGTTTTCTCTTTCTTGAGTCGTAGGAAACACTTTACATTTAAAGGGGGTTGAGGTAAAACTAAGGAAAAGTTTCTAGGTGATGCTCATCTCAAAATCCTACACGTACCAATCCTTTCGAGTGAAGCCATTGGAAATCTCATACAGTTCAGTCAATTTCTTCAGTGACAGAGACAAAGATCTTCTTGTCTTTGAGGAATTTGTTCTGACCGAGGACTTAGGAATTCGCCAGTGCGGGTTGCCTACAAGTGAGGAACATGATAGCCCTGAGGAATTTGATACTCAAATATCCGACCATTACGGTGCTACGCGCCAGCTGTCCCAAAATATCTACCCACCTAACGGTCATATCATTAAAGGGAATTTATGTCTTATCATGTTGGGCTGTTCCTAGGCTATAAATAGCCACCCCCTACGACCACTAGCTAGTTGGTGCCCCGAGAGAAACTGACACTTGTCATTGACAGCATCCCATCCTCCGAGGACTTTGAGCGAAAATCATCACGTGAGGAAAACCCAAACACCTACAAACCCAAAGTGATTGAGCATCACTGAAGAGATTGTTCCTGTGTGGAACCGACGCTTGTTACCTTTGAGGACTATGCATCTCCAGACGGTTAGGCGTCATGGTCTAGAGCATCCAAAAGGAAATTGTGGATCACTGAGTGACCGAGTTTGCGAAGGTTTGGAAGTCACCTGAAGACTTACCACGAGTGGTTGGGCGAGGTCTGTGTGACCTTAGCTCAAGGAGAATACGGTGAGGACTGTGTGTCCTCAGTTTTAAATACCTAGCCGCTCCAACCAGATGTACAACTGTCACAGCAGTTGGAACTAGTCTACCAAATCACTGTCTTAACTGAGCTACTGGTTCTATTTCCTCAACCCTTCCATTTCCTCATTCAGATACTGTTGTACTTGATCGTTACTGTTTGAAGACTTTGACTGGAGACTTTCTCAATTTCCTCAATACTATTTCTTCAGTTAGTTTGTCTTCAGCCTGCTTATCATGTGTTTACGCTACTTGTACTTTGTGCTTGTTTTCATTTCATCATGATGACTGTGCTACTTCTCTGTTATGCTTGCATCTGAGTACTTATTCCACTGCTAAGTAGTTCGTTGCTTAGGAATTTCCTCACCCTGAAATTCCTCAGTGACGAATTTGTAAAAATCGCCTATTCACCCCCCTCTAGTCGATATAACGCACTTTTCAATTGGTATCAGAGCAAGGTACTCCCTTGTTCTGTGTGATTTTGGTTTGACCGCCTGGAGTTTAACTATGTCGACCGCAGGTATGATCAAGGTCTCTGCTGGGTGTCCTACCTTCGATGGGACAGACTACCCATACTGTAAGAATAAGATGCGAATTCATCTTGAGGCAATTGACAACAATCTCTGGTACGTTGTGGAAAATGGCGTTCCCTCTGTCACTCCTACCATCAACGCTGCTGATGTGAAGAGATTCAAGCAAATCGACTCTCAAGAGAAGAACATAATATGTGGTCATCTGAGCAAAGGGCAGTATGGCCGAGTGAGTTCTTTGGAGACAGCTATGCTTATCTGGGATAGGTTGTCCAAGGTGAACGAAGGACTCTCAACTCAACGTGACTCTCGAGTTGACGTTCTTCGCAATCTCTTCAACTGCTTCAAAAGACTCGACAATGAAAATTTTCAGTAAACCTTTGATCGCCTCACTGACATCTCAAATGAGCTTCAAGCACTTGGTGCCACTGACATCACCGACCATGAGGTGGTTAAGAAATTGCTGAGATCGCTTGATTCCTCATTTGACACTCTTGCACTGATGATACAAGAAGGTGGAGACTACAAGGCACTTGATCCCGCTGATTGTTGGGGAACGTAGTAATTTCAAAAAATTTCCTACGCACACGCAAGATCATGGTGATGCATAGCAACGAGAGGGGAGAGTGTTGTCTACGTACCCTCGTAGACCGAAGCGGAAGCGTTGACACAACGTAGAGGAAGTAGTCGTACGTTCTCCTCGCGATCCAACCGATCACAGCACCGTTACTCCGGCACCTCCGAGTTCTTGGCACACGTTCAGCTCGATGACGATCCCCGGGCTCCGATCCAGCAAAGCGTCGGGGAAGAGTTCCGTCAGCACGACGGCGTGGTGACGATCTTGATGTGTTACCAGCGCAGGGCTTCGCCTAAGCACTGCAACGATATGAACGAGGTGGAATTTGGTGGAAGGGGGCACCGCACACGGCTAAGGAACGATCCGTAGATCAACTTGTGTGTCTTTGGGGTGCCCCCTGCCCCCGTATATAAAGGAGCCAAGGGGGAGGGGCTGGCCGGCCAAGCCTGGTGCGCCAGGAGAGTCCTACTCCCTCTGGGAGTAGGATTCCCCCCCCCAATCCTAGTTGGACTAGGATTCTCCAAGGGGGAGAGAGAGAGAGGGGGCGCCCACCTCTCCTAGTCCTAATAGGACTAGGGGAAGGGGGGAGGCACACAGCCCATGAGGGCAGCCCTCTCACCTCTCCTCCAAGGCCCATGTTGGCCCATTATGCTCCCGGGGGGGTTCCGGTAACCCTCCCGGTATTCCGGTAAATCCTGGAATGCATCCGATGTCCAAACATAGGCTTCCAATATATCATTCTTTACGTCTCGACCATTTCGAGACTCCTCGTCATGTCCGTGATCACATCCGGGACTCCGAACTCCTTCGGTACATCAAAATGCATAAACTCATAATAACTGTCATCGTAACGTTAAGCGTGCGGACCCTACGGTTCGAGAACAATGTAGACATGACCGAGACATGTCTCCAGTCAATAACCAACAGCGGGACCTGGATGCCCATATTGGTTCCTACATATTCTACGAAGATCTTTATCGGTCAGACCGCATAACAACATACGTTGTTCCCTTTGTCATCGGTATGTTACTTGCCCGAGATTCGATCGTCGGTATCCAATACCTAGTTCAATCTCGTTACCGGCAAGTCTCTTTACTCGTTCTGTAATACATCATCTCGCAACTAACTCATTGGTTGCAATGCTTGCAAGGCTTTATGTGATGTGTATTACCGAGAAGGCCCTGAGATACCTCCCCGACAATCGGAGTGACAAATCCTAATCTCGAAATATGCCAACCCAACATGTACCTTCGGAGACACCTGTAGAGCACCTTTATAATCACCCAGTTACGTTGTGACGTTTGGTAGCACACAAAGTGTTCCTACGGTAAACGGGAGTTGCATAATCTCATAGTTAAAGGAACATGTATAAGTCATGGATAAAAGCAATAGCAACATACTAAACGATCGGGTGCTAAGCTAATGGAATGGGTCATGTCAATCAGATCATTCAACTAATGATGTGACCTCATTAATCAAATAACAACTCCTTGTTCATGGTTAGGAAACATAACCATCTTTGATTAATGAACTAGTCAAGTAGAGGCATACTAGTGACACTCTGTTTGTCTATGTATTCACACATGTATTATGTTTCCTGTTAATACAATTCTAGCATGAATAATAAACATTTATCATGAATTAAGGAAATAAATAATAACTTTATTATTGCCTCTAGGGCATATTTCCTTCAGTCTCCCACTTGCACTAGAGTCAATAATCTAGTTCACATCGCCATGTGATTTATAAGCAATAGTTCACATCACCATGTGATTAACACCCATAGTTTACATCGATATGTGACCAATACCCAAAGGGTTTACTAGATTCAGTAATCTAGTTCACATCGCTATGTGATTAACACCCAAAGAGTACTACGGTGTGATCATGTTTTGCTTGTGAGAGAAGTTTAGTCAACGGGTCTGCCACATTCAGATCCGTTATGTATTTTGCAATTTTCTATGTCTACAATGCTCTGCACGGAGCTACTTTAGCTAATTGCTCCCACTTTCAATATGTATCTAGATTGAGACTTAGAGTCATCTAGATTAGTGTCAAAACTTGCATCGACGTAACCTTTTACGACGAACCTTTTTGTCACATCCATAATCGAGAAACATATCCTTATTTTACTAAGGATAATTTTGACCGATGTCCAGTGATCTACTTCCTAGATCACTATTGTACTCCCTTGCTTAACACAGTGCAGGGTATACAATAGATCTGGTACATAGCATGGCATACTTTATAGAATCTATGGCTGAGGCATAGGAAATGACTTTCATTCTCTTTCTATCATCTGCCGTGGTCGGGCTTTGAGTCTTACTCAATTTCACACCTTGTAATACAGGCAAGAACTCTTTCTTTGACTGTTCCATTTTGAACTACTTCAAAATCTTTTCAAGGTATGTACTTATTGAAAAACTTATCAAGCGTCTTGATCTATCTCTATAGATCTTGATGCTCAATATGTAAGCAGCTTCACCGAGGTCCTTCTTCGAAAAACTCCTTTCAAATACTCCTTTATGCTTCACATAATAATTCTACATTATTTCCGATCAATAATATGTCATTTACATATACTTATCAGAAATCCTGTAGTCCTCCCACTCACTTTCTTGTAAATACAGGCTTCACCGCAAGTCTGTATAAAACTATATGCTTTGATCAACTCATCAAAGCGTATATTCCAACTCCGAGATGCTTGCACCAGTCCATCTATGGATCGCTGGAGCTTGCTCACTTTATTAGCACCTTTATGGTCGACAAAACCTTCTGGTTGTATCATATACAACTCTCAATTAAGGAATGCAGTTTTGTTTATCCATTTGCCAGATTTCATAAAATGCGGCAATTGCTAACATGATTTGGACAGACTTAAGCATAGATACGAGTGAGAAACTCTCATCGTAGTCAATACTTTGAACTTTGTCGAAAAAACCTTTTTTTTCGACAATTCTAGCTTTGTAGATAGTAACACTACTATCAGTGTCTGTCTTCCTCTTGAAGATCCATTTATTCTTAATTGCTTGCCGATCATCGGGCAAGTCAACCAAAGTCCAAACTTTGTTCTCATACATGGATCATATCTCAGATTTCATGGCCTCAAACCATTTCGCGGAATCTGGGCTCATCATCGCTTCCTCATAGTTCGCAAGTTCGTCATGGTCTAGTAACATGACTTCCAGAACAAGATTACCGTACCACTCTGGTGCGGATCTCACTCTGGTTTACCTACGAGATTCGGTAGTTACTTGATCTGAAGTTACATGATCATCATCATTAGCTTCCTCACTAATTGGTGTAGTAGTCACAAGAACATATTTCTATGATGAACTACTTTCCAATAAGGGAGAAGGTACAATCACCTTATCAAGTTTTCTACTTTCCTCCCACTCACTTCTTTCGAGAGAAACTCCTTCTCTAGAAAGGATCCATTATAAGCAACGAATGTCTTGCCTTAGGATCTGTGATAGAAGGTGTACCCAACAGTCTCCGTTGGGTATCCTATGAAGACATATTTCTCCGATTTGGGTTCGAGCTTATCAGGATGAAATTTTTTCACATAAGCATCGCAACTCCAAACTTTAAGAAACGACAGCTTAGGTTTATTGCTAAACCATAGTTCATACGGTGTCGTCTCAACGGATTTAGATGGTGCCCTATTTAATGTGAATGCAGCTGTCTCTAATGCATAATCCCAAAAACGATAGTGGTAGATCGGTAAGATACATCATAGATTGTACTATATCCAATAAAGTACGGTTATGACGTTCGGACGCACCATTATGCTGTGGTGTTCCAGGTGGCGTGAGTAGTGAAACTATTTCACATTGTTTTAACTGAAGACCAAACTCGTAACTCAAATATTCGTCTCCGCGATCAGATCGTAGAAACCTTATTTTCTTGTCACGATGATTTTCCACTTCACTCTAAAATTCTTTGAACTTTTCAAATGTTTTAGACTTATGTTTCATCAAGTAGATATACCCATATCTGCTCAAATCATCTGTGAAGGTTAGAAAATAATGATACTTGTCGCGAGCCTTAATATTCATCGGACCATATACATCAGTATGTATGATTTCCAACAAATCTGTTGCTTGCTCCATTGTTCCGGAGAACGGCGTTTTAGTCATCTTGCCCAAGAGGCATGGTTCGCAAGCATCAAGTGATTCATAATCAAGTGATTCCAAAATCCCATCAGCATGGAGTTTCTTCATGCGCTTTACACCAATATGACCTAAACGGCAGTGCCACAAATAGGTTGCACTATCATCATTAACTTCGCATCTTTTGGTTTCAATATTATGAATATGTGTATCACTGCGATCAAAATCCAATGAACTATTTTCATTGGTGTGTATGACCATAGATGGTTTTATTCATGTAAACAGAACAACAATTTATTCTCTTACTTAAATGAATAACCGTATTGCAATTAACATGATCAAATCATATTCATGCTCAATGCAAACACCAAATAACACTTATTTAGTTTCAACACTAATCCTGAAAGTATAGGGAGTGTGTGATGATGATCATATCAATCTTGGAACCACTTCCAACACACATCGTCACCTTGCCCTTTAACTAGTCTTTGTTCATTCTGCAACTCCCGTTTCGAGTTACTAATCTTAGCAACTTGAACGAGTACCAAATACTGAGGGGTTGCTATGAACACTAGTAAAGTACACATCAACAACATGTATATCAAATATACTTATGTTCACTTTTCCATCCTTCTTATCCGCCAATCACTTGGGGTAGTTCCGCTTCTAGTGACCAGTCCCTTTGCAGTAGAAGCACTTAGTCTCAGGCTTAGGACCAGACTTGGGCTTTTTCACTTGAGCAGCAACTTGCTTGCCGTTCTTCTTGAAGTTCCCCTTCTTTCCTTTTGCCCTTTTCTTGAAACTAGTGATCTTGTCAATCATCAACACTTGATGTTTTTCTTTGATTTCTAGCTTCGCTGATTTTAGCATCGCGAAGAGCTTGGGAATATTTTCCGTTATCCCTTGCATATTATAGTTCATCACGAAGTTCTACTAACTTGGTGATGGTGACTAGAGAATTCTGTCAATCACTATCTTATCTGGAAGATTAACTCCCACTTGATTCAAGCGATTGTAGTACCCAGACAATCTGAGCACATGCTCACTAGTTGAGCGATTCTCCTCCATCTTTTAGCTATAGAACTTGTTGGAGACTTCATATCTCTCAACTCGGGTATTTGCTTGAAATATTAACTTCAACTCCTAGAACATCTCATATGCTCCATGACGTTCAAAACGTCTTTGAAGTCCCGATTCTAAGCAGTTAAGCATGGTGCACTAAACTATTAAGTAGTCATCATATTGAGCTAGCAAAACGTTCATAATGTCTGCATCTGCTCCTGCAATAGGTCCGTCACCTAGCGGTGCATCAAGGACATAATTCTTCTGTGCAGCAATGAGGATAAACCTCAGATCATGGATCCAATCCGCATCATTGCTACTAACATTTTTCAACACAATTTTCTCTAGGAACATATCAAAATAAACACAGGGAAGCAACAACGCGAGCTATTGATCTACAACATAGATATGCTAATACTACCAGGACTAAGTTCATGATAAATTTAAGTTCAATTAGTCATATTACTTAAGAACTCCCACTTAGATAGACATCCCTCTAATCCTCTAAGTGATCACGTGATCCAAATCAACTAAACCATGTCCGATCATCACGTGAGATGGAGTAGTTTCAATGGTGAACATCTTATGTTGATCATATCTACTATATGGTTCACGCTCGACCTTTCGGTCTCTGTGTTCCGAGGCCATATCTGTTATATGCTAGGCTCGTCAAGTTAAACCTGAGTATTCCGCGTGTGCAACTGTTTTGCACCCGTTGTATTTGAACATAGAGCCTATCACACCCGATCATCACGTGGTGTCTCAGCACGAAGAACTTTCGCAACGGTGCATACTCAGGGAGAACACTTCTTGATAATTAGTGAGAGATCACCTTATAATGCTACCGTCAATCAAAGCAAGATAAGATGCATAAAAGATAAACATCACATGCAATCAATATAAGTGATATGATATGGCCATCATCATCTCGTGCTTGTGATCTCCATCTTCGAAGCACCGTCATGATCACCATCATCATCGGCGCGACACCTTGATCTCCATCGTAGCATCGTTGTCGTCTCGCCAATCTTATGCTTCCATGACTATCACTACCGCTTAGTAATAAAGTAAAGCATTACATCGCGATTGCATTGCATACAATAAAGCGACAACCATATGGCTCCTGCCAGTTGCCGATAACTCGGTTACAAAACATGATCATCTCATACAATAAAATTTAGCATCATGTCTTGACCATATCACATCACAACATGCCCTGCAAAAACAAGTTAGACGTCCTCTACTTTGTTGTTGCAAGTTTTACGTGGCTGCTACGGGCTTAAGCAAGAACTCATCTTACCTACGCATCAAAACCACAACGATAGTTTGTCAAATAGACTCCGTTTTAACCTTCTCAAGGACCGGGCGTAGCCACACTCGGTTCAACTAAAGTTGGAGAGACAGTCTTCCGCAAGCCATCTATGTGCAAAGCACGTCGAGGGAACCGGTCTCGCGTAAGCGTACGCGTAAGGTTGGTCCGGATCGTCTCGTCCAACAATACCGCTGAACCAAAGTATGACATGCTGGTAGGCAGTATGACTTGTATCGCCCACAACTCACTTGTGTTCTACTCGTGCAAATAACATAAAACCATAAAACCTAGGCTCGGATGCCACTGTTGGGGAACGTAGTAATTTCAAAAAAATTCCTACGCACACGCAAGATCATGGTGATGCATAGCAACGAGAGGGGAGAGTGTTGTCTACATACCCTCGTAGACCGAAGCAGAAGCGTTGACACAACGTAGAGGAAGTAGTCGTACGTTCTCCTCGCGATCCAACCGATCACAGCACCGTTACTCCGGCACCTCCGAGTTCTTGGCACACGTTCAGCTCGATGACGATCCCCGGGCTCCGATCCAGCAAAGCGTCGGGGAAGAGTTCCGTCAGCACGACGGCGTGGTGACGATCTTGATGTGTTACCAGCGCAGGGCTTCGCCTAAGCACTGCAACGATATGAACGAGGTGGAATTTGGTGGAAGGGGGCACCGCACACGGCTAAGGAACGATCCATAGATCAACTTGTGTGTCTTTGGGGTGCCCCCTGCCCCCGTATATAAAGGAGCCAAGGGGGAGGGGCTGGCCGGCCAAGCCTGGTGCGCCAGGAGAGTCCTACTCCCTCTGGGAGTAGGATTCCCCCCCCCCAATCCTAGTTGGACTAGGATTCTCCAAGGGGGAGAGAGAGAGAGAGGGGGCGCCCACCTCTCCTAGTCCTAATAGGACTAGGGGAAGGGGGGGAGGCGCACAGCCCATGAGGGCAGCCCTCTCACCTCTCCTCCAAGGCCCATGTTGGCCCATTATGCTCCCGGGGGGTTCCGGTAACCCTCCCGGTATTCCGGTAAAATCCTGATTTCACCTGGAATGCATCCGATGTCCAAACATAGGCTTCCAATATATCATTCTTTACGTCTCGGCCATTTCGAGACTCCTCTTCATGTCCGTGATCACATCCGGGACTCCGAACTCCTTCGGTACATCAAAATGCATAAACTCATAATAATTGTCATCGTAACGTTAAGCGTGCGGACCCTACGGTTCGAGAACAATGTAGACATGACCGAGACATGTCTCCAGTCAATAACCAACAGCGGGACCTGGATGCCCATATTGGTTCCTACATATTCTACGAATATCTTTATCGGTCAGACCGCATAACAACATATGTTGTTCCCTTTGTCATCGGTATGTTACTTGCCCGAGATACGATCGTTGGTATCCAATACCTAGTTCAATCTCGTTACCGGCAAGTCTCTTTACTCGTTCTGTAATACATCATCTCGCAACTAACTCATTGGTTGCAATGCTTGCAAGGCTTTATGTGATGTGTATTACCGAGAAGGCCCTGAGATACCTCCCCGACAATCGGAGTGACAAATCCTAATCTCGAAATATGCCAACCCAACATGTACCTTCGGAGACACCTGTAGAGCACCTTTATAATCACCCAGTTACGTTGTGACGTTTGGTAGCACACAAAGTGTTCCTACGGTAAACGGGAGTTGCATAATCTCATAGTTAAAGGAACATGTATAAGTCATGGATAAAAGCAATAGCAACATACTAAACGATCGGGTGCTAAGCTAATGGAATGGGTCATGTCAATCAGATCATTCAACTAATGATGTGACCTCATTAATCAAATAACAACTCCTTGTTCATGGTTAGGAAACATAACCATCTTTGATTAATGAACTAGTCAAGTAGAGGCATACTAGTGACACTCTGTTTGTCTATGTATTCACACATGTATTATGTTTCCTGTTAATACAATTCTAGCATGAATAATAAACATTTATCATGAATTAAGGAAATAAATAATAACTTTATTATTGCCTCTAGGGCATATTTCCTTCACTGATATCCTCGAGAGGCTAAACACTCATGATTTCCGGCTTGCCGAGAAGAGAGATCTCTATGGACCGAGCTATGGCAGATCACGCGCTCTGAAGGACAAGGCAGTCTCTGAATCTAAAGGTGAGGATTCTGGTAGCAGCCTTGGTGATCCTGTAGAACTGAGCCAGGAGCTAGCAATGCTTGTGAGGAAATTCCAGAAGTTTTCAAGGCGTGGTCGCTTTGGTAAATCCTCAACAAATGATGACATGAGATCAGATTCCTCATCCCGTGACTACAAGAAGAGAACTTGCCACAAATGCAAGAAACCTGGTCACTAGATTCAAGATTGTCCTCTGTGGGAAAAGGAATCACAGAAGAAGATATACAAGGATTACAGTTCTAATGACTCAAAGAAGAAGAAGGAGAAGAAATCTTCAAAGTCCACATCATCAAAATCCTCGAAGTCTTCATCTCAGAAGAAGAGCAACTCCAAAAAGGCTCGGGCATTCATTGGCTAGGAAATTGACTCTGAAGCTGAATCAGAGGAAAATGAGGAAGAGGAGGTATCTGAGGAGTCAGAATCTGGTGTAGCGAGCCTAGCCCTTGCTACTGCTTTCGTCAGCAAGTCAATCTTCAAATTTGAGGAAAATGACTTTCCCAACACGGCTGACGACGGCGATGATGACTATGCTCCCACGTATTGCTTCATGGCAAAGGGTGCCAAGGTACTCAAATACCCCTCCTCTGAATCAAGTGAGGATGAAATCTGATGAAAATCTCAAGCCTAGCTACTCTAAACTTTCTAAGATTGCGGTGAAACAACAAAAGGCTTTTGAAAAGGTTCAAAATATGCTAGACAAAAGCGATGACCTGTTGGGTGAAGAAATGGATCGCACTCAAACATTGACTGATAATCTTCAGAGACTTTAGTCTAAGTTTGATAACCTTCAAAGTCGTCATAACACTCTCTTATCTGATCATGAGAAACTTTCTTATGAATTTCTTTAAAGAAAGCGAGATCTTGAGAAGCTAAGGGTGAGTTATGAAGATCTTCAGAAGGAGCGTGATTCATTACTTCCTCAACAGATTAGTGCCACTCAGGATGAATTCATTCCACCATGTTTGAAATGCATTGAACGTGAATTTGCTAATTCTTCACCTAAAAGTTCAAATGCTTCTATTGCTGTAAATTCTTCAACTGTCTCTGCTATCACAAATTCCTCATCTAAGAATGCTACTAGTATCACTGACAATGCAGGGCTGAAGGAATTGTATGTGACATGCATGTACAAAAGGCTCAAAGGGCATCAGGCTCTTTGTGATGTGCTTAAAAAGTAGATTCTCAACAGGAACCCTAGGAAAGAGGGTATTGCATTTGAGATGAAACTGAATGCTGATGGGACCTACTAGAAACCTGAGCAGTAACCCAAAACTTCATGGGTTGCTGCAAAGGGACCTCCCGTAGATCCATCTACTTTATCTGGCTTTACATGTGAATCTTCATATTCTTTTGATTAGTCATTTGACTCCAACTATAAACTGATCAAGAATCAGAATGGTGAAGTATTTGCTAGATATGTTGGCACTAACTGCAGGAATGGTCCCCCTATGAAGAAAATCTAGGTTCCCAAAAGGTGTCTTGAAAGTCTTCAGGTGAACATCATCATGACACCACCTATCAAGAATAGGAACTCCAGATCAAATTCTTCATATGGACCAAAGTCTTCATATGGATCCAAGTCCTCATATGGACCAAATTCCTCACATGGATCCAAATCCTCATATGAACATCATCGTGCTAACCCTTCTGTTTCATAGGGAAGATCTAAGGGTTGTGAATATGCATGTGCATTATTCTTCAAATACTTATGTTCATAAGTCCTCAAAGAATTTCTCTGCTTATTCATATGCTTACTCTAACCCTTCTTTTGCGAAATGAAGTGGACTGACTTCTATGCCACCTTTCTCTTATGGAGCTCCTAGAATAATGAACTCTTTGCCACCCCTCCAGATGTGGGCAGTGAAGAAAAAGAACTAATCTCTTATGCAGGGTCAAGGTCAGGTCGCCACTTAACCACGTCTGAAGAATATGCTGGAGACCTGAATTATGCTTGATAGGACGCAAGCTAATCATGAAGAAATGAATCTCATTTCTATCGTCCTCTTACTGCTATTATCTGTTCTATTGCTTGATGAAATTGATCTGATGAATTTGATGTCATATTCTTCACTATTGAAGTATATGAGTTTGTAAGATGCACTAATTCATCTGCAGGATGATCAACCCAAAGCCACTGAGTGGGTCCTCGACAGTGGATGTACGAATCACATTACTGGTGACAGGAACTTATTGATGGACACTGCTTTATCTCCATCGCATCAAAAGCATGTCACCTACGCTAACAAAGGAAAAAGCAAGGTATTGGGTCTAGGTAAGGTTGCGATCTCAAAGGATCCACATGGACAAAGTCATGCTTGTCGAGTCCTTAGGATTCAACCTCATGTCTGTCTCAATGCTTTGTGATCTTGATATGGTTGTTGTCTTTGGCAAGTATCCTTGTGTTGTGATCATGGAAGCTGACCATTCCAAAGTCTTCGAAGGCTTTAGGAGAGGAGACTTTTATATTGTTGATTTCTCTATAGGACCACAACCTGCCACATGTCTACTTGCAAAAGCCTCAGAAGGCTGGCTATGGCATCGACGACTTGGTCATGCTAGAATGAGGAACTTGCACACTCTTGCAAAGAAGAAGCATGTCATTGGCATCGAGAATGTCAAATTTCTCAAGGATCACCTGTGTGGAGCCTGTGAAGCTGGAAAGATGACCAAGGCCAAGCATCCCTCAAAGACCATCATGACTACCACTCGTCCATTTGAATTGCTTCACATGGATCTCTTTGGACCTACTCATTATGCCACGTTCACCAATGCTGCATCTTTATATGGCTTTGTTATTGTTGATGACTATTCTCGTTACACATGGGTAGACATCGTCACTTACAAATATGAAGTGCAGGAAGTCTTCAAACGATTTTCCTCAAGGGCTTCAACCAACTTTGGTGTGAAGATCAAGCACATCAGAAGTGACAATGGGACCGAGTTCAAGAATACTGGTCTTGATGACTATCTTGATGAACTTGGTATTACTCATGAGTTATGTAATCCTTATACTCCTCAGCAGAATGGCGTCGTGGAGCGCAAGAACATGACTCTTGTTGAGATGGCTCGCACTATTCTTGATGAATACAAGATGCCTCGTCATTTCTGGCCTGAGGCAATTGATACTGTGTGCCACATCATCAACAGGGTATATCTTCACAAATTCTTCAAAAAGACCTCATATGAACTCCTCACTGACAAGAAACCCAATGTGAGTTATTTCAAAGTCTTCGGTGCTAAATGTTGGATTAGAGATCCTCATCATAATTCTATATTTGCACCGAAATCACATGAAGGTTTTATGCTTGGTTATGGAAAGGACTCACACACCTACAGAGTCTTCAACATCGTTCATCACAAGGTTGTTGAAACTGTAAATGTGTGGTTCGATGAAACTAATGGCTCACAAAGAGAGTACCTACCTCCTGTGCTAGATGAAAAGTCATCTGAGGAATCCATCAAGTTCAAGGCTACTGAGGATGTCATTCCTACCGAAGAATCTGCTGAAGAAGTCATTCCAGAACGTGAAGAACGTCATGCTGGTGCACCTGAGGAAAATGGCTCTAAAGAAAATGCTGAGCCGACTCAACATCGACAACATACTCATCCGCGCGTTGCAAATCAAGTATAGATCGAGAAAATCATTAGCGACATGAATGCACCAGGTTCTCTCGCACGCTGAAAAGCTTCACACTTGTCTAAATTTTGTGGGCACTTTGCTTTTGTCTCTATCACAGAGCCCACCAAAGTAGATGAGGCATTTCTGGAGCCTGAGTGGATTCAAGCGATGAAAGAGGAATTGCATCAATTCGAGCTCAACAATGTTTGGGAACTTGTCAAGCGACCAGACCCTCGCAACCACAATATCATCAGCACCAAATGGATCTACCGCAAAAAGAAAGATGAAAACGACCTTGTGGTGAGGAATAAAGCACGGCTTGTAGCTCAAGGCTACACACAGGTTTTGAAGATCCAAAGCATCCTGACAAAGTCTTTAGACTCAATAAGGCCCTCTATGGCCTCAAGTAGGCCCCTTAGGCGTGGTATGATACTTTGAAGGAATTCCTCATGAAGAAAGGCTTCAAACGCGATTCACTTTGACCCAACTCATTTCACAAAAACCTATGATGATGAATTATTTGTGTGCCAAATATATGTTGATGATATCATCTTTGGCTGTACTCACCAATGTTATAGTGATGAATTTGCCTATATGATGAGTGAATAATATCAATTGTCTATGATGGGAGAATTGAAATTCCTCTTAGGTCTACAAATACGTCAACAGCGCAATGGCATCTTCATATCTCAGGAGAAATGCCTCAAGGTTGTGTTGAGGAAATTCGGCATGCAAGATTACAAAGGCATCAAAATCCCTATGCCCACAAATGGCCATATATGCACTGACGAAAATGGTATTGACTTCGATCAAAAGGTATACCGCTCCATGATTGGATCTTCATTGTATCTATGTGCATCTAGGCCAGATATTATGCTTAGCGTTTGCATGTGTGCCCGTTTTCAAGCTACACCGAAGGAATCACACCATAAGGCTGTGAAGCATATTCTTCGATATCGATCTCACACTCCAACACTTGGATTATGGTATCCCAAGGGCTCGTCTTTTGATCTCATTGGATATTCTGACTCTGACTATGCTGGTGATTGTGTGGACCGCAAGTCAACCTCAGGCACATGCCATTTCCTCGGACGATCCTTGGTATGTTGGTCCTCGAAGAAACAAAACTGCGTATCACTCTCCACTACTGAAGCTGAGTACATTGATGCTGGTTCTTGCTGTGCTTGTCGGTGTCAAAATCGGCCGATCTCGGGTAGGGGGTCCCGAATTGTGCATCTGAGGATCGAAGGTGATAGGAGACAAATGGGGCATGATTTTTACCCAGGTTTGGGCCCTCTTGATGGAGGTGATACCCTACTTCCTACTTGATTGACTTTGATCAGTATAGGGGTTACAAGAGTTGATCTACCTCGAGATCGTAATGGCTAAACCCTAGATGTCTAGCCTATATAGTTATGATGATCTCTGCGGACTAAACCCTTCGGTTTATATAGACACTAGAGGGGCCTAGGGTTGTACAGAGTCGGTTTAAAAAGAAAGGAAACTACACATCCAAATGCCAAACTTGCCATCCACGCAAAGGAGAGCCCTATCCGGACACGGGGAAAGGCCTTCTATCTTGTATCTTCATAGTGTGGCACCCCGGCTCAGAGAAACCGGAACGCCCCTTATTCCAGCCCAGAGATCGAGGAGAAGTCTCTCGAATACGGCATTGCTTGACATAGAACAAATCATCTATTATTACAAGAATAATAATACAAGGGTCTGATGTTACAAAGAAGCACATCAGCATGACGACACTATGCCTGCGATACTACACTTGCTCTATGCTAGCAGCGGAACAACTCGAAGAAGTGGGATACTTCTAGCAGCGGAACAACGACGAAGGTGGTGAACTCGACTCCGCAGGGACTCTGGCTGGGACACGATCTAACTCGCACAAATGGAGCCTCGACAAACAATCAATCAATCACGGTATCACCTGCAATCTGGCATGACAGGCCAGGTTAGTACATTGAATGTACTTGTAAGCTCACAACAACCAAAAGCATCAAAGCAAAACAACAACATAGCATTAACAGGTTAATTAATTAACAAACTACTATGATGAAGAAACTACTAAGCATAGTATGAAACTACTATCATCCTGGTAACCCAACATCATAGATCTCCATAACCATATCACTCTTGGCTAACCGGCCAAGTAATATACCATCTCGATCACCTCGTGATCCATATGATCAACTCGTGATCAAAACATCCACATGATCACCTCGTGATCAAAACATCCACATGATCACCTCGTGATCAAAACATACACGTCATCACCTCATGATCAAAACATCCACACGATCACCTTTTAACCACATCACAAACTGAATGATCATCCTCAAGATCATCCCAACATCATCATCAACATCCTGCCAAACCGTTACTGCTCATAAAACAACAACACATGAATCACCTATAAGTGATTCCGTCATGTGAGTGTTGATCGAACGGTTTGACCTAGTACGAACTTATGCCCATGACCGAGGACGCGACTATCGATAGATTCAACACACACACTCTGCAGAGGTAGCGCACTTTACCCACACCACAGAATCTGTGGCCTCTTACTCCCATTCGGGTGGACCAATGACATTTCAACAAAACCGATCTACTGCCATGACACTCTCCCAGCCACTCCGACCAACACCCCCTTTGTGTTCAATACTGGGTGGCCACGTGCCTTCCAAAGGCATCAACGGCCATCGTCGTGACAAAACAAAAAATGCTCCCAAACGGGACAAAGCCGGCTACATCAACTACCAGCACACAAGGCTTATGTCCGCCTACCTGATCAGGGTAGTGCGCGCCCATAACCTTCCCTCGTTGGAGGCACCGGCAGGAGACACGGCAATAGCATCGCATTAGGGCCTTCCCATAAAGGCAAATGTGGTTGCACTGGAAAAGTCCGGTTTGGTGGCACCTGGCCAACTTAATGACGGAATTTATCCCCAAAATATAACAGTGATAACTGATACTCCACTATCACCTACCAACCTGTAGTCCAAGTCATAGCAATATCCCACAAACAATCCAAAGCATACTATCGACATATCAAAATACTCCGAGGATAGCATAACACTACTATCATGATCAATCCAAGAACGATAATACTACTACTCAAATATCAAGAACTAGCTATTCAACTATGATCCACATGTAAGCATCATATCCAACATCATACTCCAAAACATAATATCAGTTAGCATCATGATGAAAGTAAAACTAGCCACTAATAATCCAAAGGCAACATGACATCCGAAGCAAATACTCCGAAATAAAGTATCAGATACCAACATGAAGACAATCGTAACATAACCCACTAATAATCTGAAGGCAACATGTCATCCACATAATCTTCAAAATATAAGTCCTAGAACTGCAAGCAATATCATGGCAATAGCAAGATCAAAATAATACTCCGAGAATTGCCATGAACAAGATCACATGTAGCTAAAGAAATATTTTAAGCAAGTTCAAAATAAATAAACCATGTCACTGCAATGAAATCATGCAAATGGATGTTGTGGCCTGCCTGGGGTGAAGGGATTCATTGGGAAGAAGTGCGAGAAGCTCGCGGAAAGAATACCGGAAAACGTTCTCTCTCGGAGGGGGCTGACTAAGCACAAGGGAAAAATGGTCATTTTCTGAATGTTAACACATGGTGAAAATGATACCAGTAGAACGGGCTCGACGAGACAAAGAAGTGGGCTTCGGAATTACCTCATTTGGAGTTAGGATCAAAAAGATATGAGTGTTTGACGACCAGGGACCCATCTGTAAAGAAAATATTTTCAAACAGGGCCTTAACAAAAAACGGAAAACGCAATTAGAGAAATATGTTTTCACTGAACTGAAAACGTATTTGGGGCTAAAGAAGAAACAAAATGCGCTTTCGATGGATGAAAACATATTTCGAAGACTACGCTTTCACTTATCCACGTCAGTTGCTCGGGTCAATGCGGGATAATTAAAGGCGGGGCCCGCCACTTAACCACGTCAGCACCCGACTGGGTCAACGTGGAGTGGTTGATGCACTGGTCCAACGCGGCTTCTCTCTCCTCCTGGCCTTCTCCATCTTCTCCCCCGACGCGCGCTGAGGCAGAGGCAAGGCCAGTCGCCCCAACGACGACCGCCGGTGACTTCGTCCACCTCCTCTGCTGTGCCGCCTACCGGTGAGATCAGCAGGCCAAGCCACGCCGTCCTAGACCATCCAGACACCCCGGGAGGTCGGTGTCGAGGAGAGCTGTGGCTGTAGCGAACGGGGCTTCGGCCGGAGTTTGAGGACGAGGCCATGGCGACTCCTGCGACAAAACGGGAGCTGGGGGAGAGGCTCTAGTGGCTGGGTGATCTACTAGAGGTGGTGGAAGAGAGAATGGTGCATGGGGTCGCCGGAATCTTAGCAGAGTAGAGACGGAAGCCATGGTGGCAATTTCCAGAAAAGAGAGCTCCTCGAGCTCGTTTCAGAGGCTAGGCGGGGACTAGGAAGAAGGTGTGGACATGGATGAGGAGAGACGCGGTCCAGGGCTGCTTAAATAGGTGCAGGGCGAGGTGCCGAGCCGGTTGCCGCCGCTCGAGCTCGGCCAAATCTCTGGCAAGCTCAACGGTCATGGGGAGGGGCGAGGAACGCGATGAAGCATTGATTCAGAGGTCACGGAAGGGTAGACGACGCCGAAGAGCAGAGGAAGAGGCCGAAACGAGCTCGGAGCCAAACGGGGCACAGTGCACCCGTGGGCGAGCGTCGGTGAGGAAGTTGCCGGAGGGGGTGAGCTGTACAGGGGGGAAGAGGACGACACGGTCAAGCTTTTGGACATGTTCACGCGTGCGAAGACGACGAGAAGGGCAGAGGATGAAGCAGAAATGGCGCCCTGGACGCGGCCACTACGTACAGAGCGCATGCACAGGCATGCCATCGTCATAGTCAGCACGTGAACCGGGGCATTCAATGCTCTATGGTACCCAAAACGTTGTCTAGCTGATAGTCTTTCCAAGCTTGAGACTGTGGGTAGTAAAAACATGAGAGAAGGGGATCTGTGTGTGAGTTAGGCATCGACTAAATGTTGTTGTATCAAAATTGGCTGGGCACTGCTGATCAACAGAGGATTGATTGGTGCCAATGGAGTTGTCTGGAGTTATTAGATTAGGAAGGACTATCGTCCTGTTAACTTTGAGAAGATTTGGACCGAGGTTTAATATAGTTGCTATGCAACTGCCAAATCTGGTTAGAAACTGTATTAAGATGATGCACTCACATGAAGCATCAACTTGAGCTGAAATTTGGCGTAGGATGATGATTTGGATAGATAAAAGTGTTGTAAAAATTTCATACTAGTTGAATTCACAAAAATGGTACTTCCTTCACAGCTATTCTCTCTGTCCAGAAACTTGGAATAATTTTGGAGAATTACTGGCTTGAGGAAATGGTCCCAAATTTGGTGGAGAGATTTTATTTGGGTAGGAGCACAATCTGGTAATTTATCAGAATTAATGAATCAATAAAAATTATACTTGCTTCACTACCTGAAAATATTAACAGAATCAAAGATTTGATCCTGTGCTCACACGGATAAAGGGATGGAGCTAAAATGTGGAGGAGTGTGCTAATATGAGCACATGAAGGGGTGTGCAAAATTTCAACTCATTTGGAAACTCCTAGCTAGTACTTCCTTCACATTGCCTTCTGTCTGATAGAAAGTTTGAAAAATTGCTGAGGAAGATTGGCTACGCAAATAAAGTTGAATTTTGGCATGAGGCCATGATTTGGACTTAATAGAATGCCCGAAAGGTTTGGCAGCAATCAGAAAAGGATAGGTGGCACTTCCTTCACAAAAAGCCACACTGGACAAAAATGAAGAATAATTATTGAGGAATTATTCTTGGGCTATGACAAAACAGTTTGGGCATATTTGAGCAACATATGACCCAAAGGAATTATGAGAATTAATTCGGATTTTCGGGAGTGATAGAAATATAGGTTGCTTCACAACCTAGGGCAGACATGTTATTCCTTTAATAGAAAAAAGAATATTCCTGAGAAAAAGAATTTAGGGTTTGGTCAAGCAGTGAAGTGACATGATCTAGAGAAAGTTTTGTGGATGAAGAATCACTTGGGAGAGGAAATGATGATGATTTCCCAGGTGACAAGGCCACAGATCCACTCCAAAAAGAAAAACAGAGCAAAAATCAAATAAATCAAAGGAAAAAGAAAAGGGCAAAAAACTAGGCTGTTACAAACCTTCCCCCCTTAAAGAAATCTCGTCTAGACTTGAGGACACCGGCTCCAACTCGGGTATCCTTTTTCTTTATTTTTGTTCCCCTGATTTTCTCATGATTTGATTACCTTTGCTCGGGGGTGGTTTGCTTCACCTTTCCTCAGATTCTGACGGGTTTTTGCTCACACACCAAATCCTTTTGTTGAGGTTGATTCTTTCATATCTGCAGTGATATCCAATGGATCTGAGCATAAATTTCCTTTTGTCATGAAAACCTTTTTACTTCTGCCATGGTGTTTGCTCAAACAAATGCATGTCTTCTGGGTTCAAATAATGCTGAGAATTATGGCCATTCTCCTAACGGGATCTGACTGCTCAGAGGTGGTACTGATTTATCTTGATTTATTCCTTTGGTTCGAGCATGAGAGATGTACCAAAGATTCGACTGCCTTCTGTCAAGAGCAATATGCAAGGGTGTGGACTTATAGCTGTAGCATACCTCAAATATTAATATCTTGAGACTGTCCTGACAGGTATGTTGGCGGGAAGATACTTTTCATGACAGGTTGTCCGGGTACTTTGTTCTACCAGTGAATGTACCTGATCTGAGCTGACGGTTCTGCTTTTGATTTGCCCATTTTGCCGATATACCCATTTGTGGTAATAGGCTGTGAGATGCTTTTACACTGCCGCTGAAGTCAAACTGTGGAGGTTGCAAAAATATTCTTGGATCTGACAGAGCAGACTTGGATATTCCACACTAACCATTCCAATCGGGTCGGCGGGATATGAAATCCTTGTAGAGCAGAGTAGGCCCCTGAGGGTATGCCTTTGCAGATCCATATGTAAATTATGGCCTCCAACTGACTTGGGTGTCCGGACCCTGATGGTGGTGCAAAAATCACCATACCTTTGTTATTAGTCTCATCCTTTGATGGTCATGATTTTCTTTGTCAGGATACCTTACTGAAATGACTTGGCCACACATGTCCTTGATTCTCCGTATGATCATGATTGTGGTTAGTGCAATATTTTTGTCATTAGTCCTTGTACTTGGGTTCCGCAAGTATATGACATATACTCGGGGCTTGTAGCTGTACAACGCTCGTTGTTGAGGCCAACCATACAAGAGGGTGACAAGAGTTCAATATACCACCTTGTCAGGTGTGATAATAATTGCCTTGGTGACCATTGTCAAGACTATGGATTTTGCGTTGTCATCTCCAGATCTTGTCAATCCTTGTATCGCATGAGATGTATCTCGTCTTATCTTCATTTGCACGGCCCATGAGGTTGTTGGATCCGTACCTTTCTTAGGTATAGCTGCTTGATCATTGTTGTATCCCATATGAGTGACTGGTCTGACCGGGGATACATGCTCACCAGATGTATAAGAATCATATGCAACCGAATACTCGATTTTTGCGTTAGACATTTGTCTTGGCGGAGTGATACTTCTAACAAAATCATTGGGAATCTGACCCTTGAATTGCACTGTCATATACTGTCTACTGACTATTTCATATCTTGTAGAAATATTGAATAGACATGCGGTGTCGTACTGAAGAAGGAACGGTGTCGTGGGTTGAAAACTACCTGAATCACTTGCATGTCCGGGGATACATTCTCACCATATATGTGGGAAGACACGTAGCCGAATGCTTGATTTCTTAAGCTGACATATGCCTTGACTGACTTGTACTTCTAACCAAAAGATTGTTGATCTGACTCTTGAGATGTACTGCCACATACTGCCAACTCACCATATAATCTCTGAGGATGGTGCAATAGTGTGCTACTGATGCGGACTGAGTGACTTACGAGAGAAGCCATTCGAGTAGCTTGCTGAGGAAGACTCGCTAGCTTCTGCTCGATAGCTTACACACTAAGCTTGACGTGATCATTGTGCTGGAGAAGCCTGGGTTTCGTACTTGAAAAGCTTCTCCTCGGATTGCTTGTTCGAAAAAAATCATTCCCGTCTCTCAGAAGCTTTTACTAAGGTATATCTTGCTGAGAAAGACCGGGTATCTTGGACCAGAAACTGTCCATATATTATACTGACAAAAATTTAGGAGCCTTGCATCATAAATTTCTTCCATAACGTGTGGAGAAAGACTGCATTTCTTATATCCAAAACTTCATGTTGTGATATGCAGACTGAAATCCATACACACACCCATAATGTTCTGCGGCTGATTACTTGCATGAGAGAAAAAAAATTGTTCGCCTGTCTTCCTTGGTCATAGCTCATTCTGACTTTCTTTCAGAGTATAACATTTTTCAAGCATCATTCCTTACTGAGCCAAAACTTTGTATCTGATCCACACCTTTGACTGAAAATATCACATTGGTCTTGCAACTGACTTGTGTTTCTACTGGCTTGATCATTACTGTTGTGAGGATTTTGTACTGATGGGGACTCGATTTATCGGTATTGTTGTGAGGAGTGCACACTAATGCAAAATTGGTTATCAGCATCAAGATCAGATATTCCCCATTTCACTGCAGTCGGCTGAGTATTCCATTCTGTTTAGCTGAGTTTCCAAATATTTAAACTCCTTGCTGATTCTTCGGGTCCAGTGTTGGTTGACGAGCAACTTTAATAAGAGGAAAATATGTAACACTGAGGGCCCAAAATAAAGAAGCAAAAGAAAACTCAACTAAACAAAAGCACACAAGAATCAGTTCACACACAAACAATGTCACATTTTACTACTAGTCACACAATATGCATGCCTACTTAAGCACACCAATCTCATGGGAACTTCGGGATTACGATCTAACATGTTGTGATGGTGTGCATGAGGACGAATAAATGTGTGGAAGGATTGGTGTAAACAAGGCTACACCAAGTGCTAGCTAGCAAGGTAACATCCTTGACTAACTGGGAGGCGAGGACATACTTGGTAACCATGTAGCGGGACACGAATTAGCGGCCACATTATTATCAAGCAGACGGAAAAGATCCGTACTCGTCCAAGAAATAGGATAGCGGGAAAAACTGAGTCGGCTGACATTGCCCTTTTTATGATGACTGAGACCATTAAGGGTTACCAACACGACAAGATGAAAAGGACGATCCGGGGTAGAAGCATATCCATCACCGAAACGATAGGTGGGGCTGAAAGAAATACATCGGCGCAATACTTGAGCACCATTTTCTGCAAACAGTGTTGGGATAACTTGGCATCACTCTGCTGGGACAGAAATGACGCCAAACACCGAAGAACAAGCAAGAAAAGAAATTTGGAGGAAATGCAGGAGCTGAGCTGTAGTGGATCCGGACCGATGCCATCTACACTCACAAGATAAACCGTTAGTAACAAATAATAAGACTATATGCATGCTATGCAACAAACAAATGCAACAAGAAAGCCAGACTATATACTACCGGTTTCTACCGCTCGCGCTGACTCGGGCATCCTATAGCCAAACCTGCTCTGATACCAAGCGTTGTGGCACCCCGGCTCAGAGAAACCGGAACGCCCCGTATTCCAGCCCAGAGATCGAGGAGAAGTCTCTGGAGTATGGCACTGCTTGACATAGAACAAATCAGCTCTTATTACAAGGATAATAATACAAGAGTCTGATGTTACAAAGAAGCACATTAGCATGACGACACTATGCCTGCGATACTACACTTGCTCTATGCTAGCAGCGGAACAACGACGAAGGTGGTGAACTCCACTCTGCAGGGACTCTGGCTGGGACACGATCTAGCTCGCACGAACGGAACCTCGACAAACAATCAATCAATCACGGGATCACCTGCAATCTGGCATGACACGCCAGGTTAGTACATTGAATGTACTTGCAAGCTCACAACAACCAAAAGCATCAAAGCAAAACAACAACATAGCATTAACAGGTTAATTAATTAACAGCTACTATGATGAAGCAACTACTAAGCATAGTATGAAACTACTATCATACTGGTAACCCAACATCTTAGATCTCCATAACCATATCACTCTTGGCTAACCGGCCAAGTAATATACCATCTCGTTCACCTCGTGATCCATATGATCAACTCGTGATCAAAACATCCACATGATCACCTCGTGATCAAAACATCCACATGATCACCTCATGATCAAAACATCCACATGATCAGCTCGTGATCAAAACATACACGTTATCACCTCGTGATCAAAACATCCACATGATCACCTTGTGACCACATCACAAACTCAATGATCATCCTCAAGATCTTCCCAACATCATCACCTACATCCTGCAAACCGATATTGCTCATGAAACATCAACATTTAAATCACCTATAAGTCATTTCGTCATGTGAGTGTTGATCGAACGGTGTGACCTAGTACGAACTTATGCCCATGACCGAGGACGCGGCTATCGATAGATTCAACACACACACTCTGCAGAGGTAGCGCACTTTACCCACACCACGGAATCCATGGCCTCGCACTCCCATTCGGGTGGACCAACGACATTCCGACAAAACTGATCTACTACCATTACACTCTCCCAGCCACTCCGACCAACACCCCCTTTGGGTTCAATCCTGGGTGGCCCCGTGCCTACCAAAGGCATCAACGGCCACTGTCGTGGCAAAACGGCCATCGTCATGGCAAAACAAAAAACGGTCCCAAACGGGGATAAAGCCGGCTACATCAACTACGGGCACACAAGGCTTATGTCCACCTACCTGATCAGGGTAGCGCGCGCCCATAACCTTCCCTCGTTAGAGGTACCGGCGAGAGACACGACAATAGCATCGCATGAGGGCCTTCCCATAAAGGAAAACGTGGTTGCACTGGAAAAGTCCGGTTCGTTGGCACCTGACCAACTTAATGACAGAATTTATCCCCAAAATATAATAGTGATAACTAATACTCCGCTATCACCTACCAACATGTAATCCATGTCATAGAAATATCCCACAAACAATCCAAAGCATACTATCGACAAATCAACATACTCCAAGGATAGCATAACACTGCTATCATGATGAATCCAAGAACGATAATACTGCTACTCAAATATCAAGAAGTAGCTATTCAACTATGATCCACATGTAAGCATCATATCCAACATCATACTTCAAAACATAATATCAGTTAGCATCATGATGAAAATAAAACTAGCCACTAATAATCCAAAGGCAAGATTACATCCAAAGCAAATACTCCGAAATATACTATCAGATACCAACATGAAAACAATCATAACATAAGCCACTAATAATCCAAAGGCAACATGTCGTCCACATAATCTTCAAACTATAAGTCCAAGAACTCGAAGCAATATCATGGCAATAGCAAGATCAAAATAATACTCCGAGAATTGCCATGAACAAGATCCCATGTAGCCAAAACAATATTTTAAGCAAGTTAAAAACAAATAAACCATGTCACTGCATTACAATCATTAAATGGAGGGTGTGGCTTGCCTGGGGTGAAGGGATTCATCACGAAGAAGTGCAAGAGGCTCGCGGAATGAATCGCCGAGAAACGTTCTCTCTCAAAGGGGGCTGATTAAGCGCAAGGGCAAAATGGGCATTCTCGGAATGTCAGCACATGGTGAAAATGATACCAGTAGAATGGGCTCAACGGGACAAAGAAGTGGGCGTTAGAATCACCTCATTTGGAGTTAGGATCAAAAAGATATGAGTGTTTGACTGCCAGAGACCCATATGTAAAGAAAATATTTTCAAAAAAAGCCTGAACAGAAAAACGAAAAACACAATTAGAGAAATACGCTTTCACTAAACTGAAAACGTATTCGGGGCTAAAGAAGAAACGAAATGCGCTTTCGGTGGAGGAAAACGTATTCCGAAGAATACGCTTTCACTTATCCATGTCAGCAGCTTGGGTCAATGCGGGAGACTTACAGGAGGGGCTCACCACTTAACCATGTCAGCACCCGACTGGGTCAACACGGAGCGGCTCACGCGCTGGTCCCACGCAGCTTCTCTCTCCTCCTGGCCTTCTCCATCTTTTGCCCCGAAGCGCACTGAGGCAGAGGCGAGGCTGGCCGCCCTGACAACGACCGCCGGCGACTCCGTCCACCTCCCGTGTCGTCCCGCCTACCGGCGAGATCAGCAGGTCGAGCCGCGCCATCCTGGACCATCCAGACACCCCGGGGAGGTTGGCGTCGAGGAGAGTTGCAGCTGCAGCGGACGGGGCTTCGGCCGGAGTTTGTGGACGAGGCCATGGTGTCTCCGGTGACGAATGGGGAGCTGTGGGAGAGGCTATAGTGGTTGGGTGATCTACTAGAGGTCATGGAAGAGAGAATGGGGCTTGGGGTCGCCAGAATCGGAGCGGAGCAGAGACGGCGGCCATGGTGGCGATTTCCAGAAAAGAGAGCTCCTCGAGCTTGTTTTAGAGGCTAGGGCGGGGTCTAGGAAGAGGGTGTGGAATTGGATGGGGAGAGACGTGGTCCGGGGCTGCTTAAATAGGCGCGGGGTGAGGTGCCGAGCCGGTTGCCGCCGCTCGAGCTCGGCCAAAGCTCTGGCGAGCTCAGCGGTCACGGGGAGGGGGGAGGAACGCGACAAAGCATTGATTCAGAGGTCATGAAGGGGTAGGCGACACCGGAGAGTAGAGGAAGAGGCTGAAACAAGCTCGGAGCCAAACGAGGCACATTGCACCCGTGGGCGAGCATCAGCGAGCGTCGGTGAGGAAGCTGCCGGAGGGGGTGAGTTGTCCAGGGGGAAGAGGACGACACGGGCAAGCTGTTGGACATCACTACAAAAAAAGACACATCCGTGACATTTTGGGCCGGACGAAAAAAAAATTCTGTCAAACTTATGACACTTCTATGACGATAATTGTGACAAAACCCGGTATCATCATAAAAGTGGTGAGGTCCTACTTCTATGACAAAAAATCATGACAGAAAATGGGCTTTTCATTCTGGGCGGGCCGGAGACGCACCTGCATGACATTCTTTGGGCCGTTCATGACGGAGAAAACCGTGGTAGAAGCGAGGGCGAGGAAAATATCAGGGGAGTTCCCGGTTACGGTGGGTGGTCAGGGGCCGAACGATGCGCGTTTCTCTCATACGTACGCGCGTGTGTGCAAGGCGTTGCACTCTAACTGAACCCGAGCCAGGCGTTGGCTCAAATTATACCCGATTGATTACACTGCAGGCTACGCGTTAACTGAACCCGATCGAGCGATTCCTTCGCTACTGCTGCTAACTAAAGCCGATCGATGCTGCCTCTGGATGAACAATGAGTGTTGTTGGGGGGTTTGGATGAACAGTTCCCGTTGGGGGTTGGATGAACAGGAAGCCGTGGTAGTAGAGGTCGTTGCCACTGGATGAACAGTACCCCGATCGGTCGAGCCGGTGGATGAACAGGACCCCGTGGAGGGCTGGATGAACAGAACCCCGTGGAGGGCTGGTTGAACAGTAGCCGGTGGAGGGCTGGTTGAACAGTAGCCGGTGGAGGGCTGGATGAATAGTAGCCCGTGGAGGGGTGGTAGAACAGGACCCCTGTGGAGAGGGCTGGTTGAACAGTAGCCGGTGGAGGAGCGCGCGGTGGAGGCTGGATGAACAGGAGCCCGTGGATGAACAGTCGCAGGTGGAGGCTGGAGGAGGTCTGGTGGATGAATGGTAGCCCGTGGAGACTGGAGGAGGTCGACGGTGGAGACGGACAGTATCCCGTGGAGTCCCATTTTGCGGTACGCCACACCCCTCCCGATGAACAGGACCCTCGTTTTGACCGTAGCGCTCCAACACAAGTCTGTTTCCTCCATTTTGTGGTATGCCACACCCCTCCCGATCAACAGGACCCTGTTTCGACCGTAGGACACCCATTTCCTCCATTTTGCAGTACGCCAGACCCCTCCCGATGAACAGGATCCCGTTTTCACCGTGGCTAGTCGAACACAAGGCCGTTTCCTCTGTTCTGCAGTACGCCAAGCCTCGTTTCCATCGGCTGTTCCGTCCAAGCCGGTTGGCTCCCGATGAACAACACACGTTCTGTTGCCTCCCAATGAACATGACGCATTCCATTGCCTCCCCATGAACACGACGACGACACAGTTTCTCCGTTATGACCCAGCCACAGCCATGTACATGAGCCCTGGCTGTACGTATGCGCGAGTAGGTGTTCGATTCCCCGCCCGTATGTACGTACGTGGACGTATTTACTTTCTTGCAACATGGCCATTGTACATACGTGTACATGCTACGTGCGTTCCTCTACGACGACATGTGCGCACCTCTACTACGACACGTGCCCTTCCTTACACGGCCATGGTTCATTGCTACAACCTGCAGACAGACCGATCGTATGTACGTACACGTTCACTACCAGAATGACAACGCTACGTACACTTCGACCAGGTGGGTCCCGACTGTCAGGCACTTCCTTGCGTGCGAAGATGCAGGTGGTGGGTCCCAGTAGTCAGCAGGCGAATCATTTTTCTGTAATATGGATGCACTTCCTTGCATGTGAAGATGTAATTGGTGGGTCCCGACAGTCAGGGGGAATGTTTTTTTGTGAAGTACGGTGGCCCGTCCGGTGAGTCCCTGCTGTTAGGTGGAGGAATCATTATTTTGCGCGTAATAAGGAGGCGCTTCTTTGCTGCGGCCGTGGACCCAGCTGTCAGCCTCTCCACGTACAGTACTCTTCCGATGGAAGTCGTTCCTTGACCATGTTGACCACGCCGCGCCGAGAGCACCAGGGCGGTGGATGACGGTGAGGCCTAGGAAGGGGACGACGCGGAACCGGGGAAGACACGGCAATGGAAGCCCACGCGGAGAGGAGTACGAGGGTTCACTGGTTCCGCTATGGTGAGAGGTTGCCATCGCCGCAGGGCCTGGCTAGTGGTGGGAGTAGTAGGGGCAGTGAGGCCTCCGCGGCAGCACAGCCGGCCACGAGAGGTAGGAGCAGGCGACACGATCGGCACTGCTCTGGGCGGCTCGAGCAAGAAGACCAGAGGTTGAAGAAGCACTACGGCCGTTGGATGGACATCATACGGTCACTGGAGCTAGAATCGTTCATATTGACTAAGTTGACAAAGCCCTCCGTCCCTGTCAACTTAGTAGGCCCACAAGTCAGCCTCACACTATGGTGGGTCCCAGCTAGCAGGGGGATATTCATTTTTTTGTGCGTAATAAGGACGCACTTCCTTGCGTGCGAAGATATAGCTTGCAGTCCGAGCTTGTCGGCGTTCTGGGAACGGGGGTCCCCAGACTTGCCTGCCTGCGGCCCACCGCGTGGCTAAGCCAGCAGGCCATATGGCCCATCTACGTCAACAAGGCATCTAAGACCCTCGCGAGGGTCCAAGCCTCGCGAGGCGGACGACGCAAGACCTCCTCTGGAGTGGCCTAGCCAGGCAGGCTCACGAGGAGCGGAGATATCAAGGCGGGGCGAACCTCATGAGGCTCTCGTGACGTGAGCCATGACGAACGGCACCAGGCGGGTGCCAGGCGGGCGCTAGTACGCGCAGCGTCTCTATTTCCTCTTTGGTGCTAAGGAGGCCAGCGCAGGCGAAGAGTACTGAGGCAACAGGCAAATGTTGCCATATTGGTGCAACGAGACCAAGACTGGAGGACGGCAAGGCGGAGGTCATCATGGAGCCCAAGACGGCGTCACCCCAGAGCTTTTCGCTGGCGAAGATCGCTTTTGTCAGGATAGCTTGTACTAGCTGTCCCCTTCAAATTTGCACGCCGTTGTTGGCTCCCTTCCCGCTCAACATTTGGGAAGAGGACCAGGGCCTCTATAAATAGGACTAGCCACCACAGTAGGAGGCAACTGATCCAGAGCTGGTTCAGATCTTCCTTAGCTACACAAACACAAGAACACCTCAACCTCAGGAGGCTGTTCTTCTCTTGTACTGTTCATCATCAGCCCATGAGGCAATCCACCACCACCACACTAGAGTAGGGTATTACACCACAACGGTGGCCCGAACCAGTATAAACCTCGTGTCTTTCTGTGTTGTGAGTTCGTTAAGTTCGTCCGCGAGATCTTAGCGACCTAGAGCGTAGATCGGTAGGAAGGAAAGACTTCGCTGTGACGCCCCAAGACCGACGCCTCAGAAGACTTCCATATCTTTGTGATCACCGTGTGTTTCATTTGTGCTTGCTCTTTTCTTTTTGCATTGCATCATGTCATCATGCCATCATTTTCTCAAACCAACTAAAACTCAAACAAATTGCATGGGTCTTTGATCCATTTAAATTGAGGGAATTCACGTGGTGATTCTCTTTATAAAATATTAAAGCCTCTCAATATTATTAGGGAGCTATTTTAAATATTCCATTAATTGGAATGCACCATAACACACTTGCAATTTAAGTCCATGCCTCTTCTGCTTCAATGTTTCACCTCCAAACTTTGCCAACATTGCTTTTCCCATTTATTGTGGCTCCTCCAAATTTCTCAACATTTTTGGGCCTTCCAAACCTCCACTTCCTATTCACCCATTTGAATTAAATTCAAATGTTTTTGAATCTAAACCTTGCATCCATGCCCACTCCTATTTTCTTGGATTAAACTCATTTTTCCGAGTCCGTGAAAATTATCCCCATGCCCAGGTTCCACCCCTAACTTCTCTTTCTCTTCTTTCTCTTTTTCTGTTTTGTTTTAATTGGAAAAAGAATGAGAGAGAGAAGAGGGCCTACAGTCCATCCGGACCAGTTGGCCCAAGGCCCAGCTCCGGCGCCCTTAACCCTAGCCGATCCCCTTGCGCAACCCTCCTCTCGATGTCTCCCTCCACTCTCTCCCTCGCGCCGCCACTCACAGGGACAATCCCCTCCATCCTGATCCTGATCAGGAGAAGCTCCCGACCTCAAGCTCCTCCCTCTCGCCCTCTGTAGCCTCCCTGCACGCCTGGGCCTCCTTCACCGTCTCGCTGCTTGCCATGACCGCTGCTGCGGAGCTCCCAGCCACCGGCAGCCATTGCTGCACTCCGGCGCCCCTGCCTCGTGTCGTCTTCTTCACCCCCCCCCCTGCCCGAGTCCGTCGGCCTACCTCCGCTTCGATCTGGCAGGAACGAAACCCCGACGACCTCCCGCGACCGGTGTCGGCAAGTGCAACGCCTGCGCCCATCTCTGTTGCATCTCCGTCGGCCTCCTCCTCGTGCTATGGAGCTCCTGCCTGAGCCGTCCCCTCCAGCCAACTCTGCTTCCACCGCTGCTGCTTTGACCTCCCCTGGTTCAACTCGTTTCCAATGAACAGCAGCCCGATGGCTTCTCTGTTCCAAGTGCCTCCAGCAGGCCAGGTCTGTGCACCTCCTCCGCATGTTGCCATGGACGCCAAGTACCTCGACGAACGCCTTTGTTACTGCCTCGCAAGACGTTCCCTGGCTACGCCAAGACCCGGACCAACAAGTACCCCGACGACCGTCGCCGAAAACCCGTGAAACATGAACATGAACGACTACCGTCGCCACGTGAACAACTACTTCCCCGACGACCCGTGAACGACTACTTCCTCTACATCGTACCGAACCCGAACCGCTCCGAAATGCACGCGTCGAAGGTATAACCCCGAGAAGTCCTTCCGAGAACGAATGTTGTGTGATGTATGAGATGAACCGCGTGTTTGCACCATTTGCGGTTGTTCATTGCGATGCCGCTCTTTTGCCATGCCACCGACTCGTGGGAAACCCGGTAACCAGGATCACCCCACCTTCTATCACGTGTCACGCTCTCGCCACGTTTCCTTTTGCGCCGGTATCTTCATGAGTACCGGAACCGATATGTTGCCGTGGCATCATTTTCGAATTCGTTGCCGTGGCACCCCTTTCTTCCACCACGGTGGCAAATGCTTCATAACATGCTCATGTCAACATTTTCATAAAAATTGCTTAAAACTTGCATATGTCATCCGCATCATGATAACAACAATTAAAATGTTTAAAATGTTGTTTGTTTAAATTTGCTTAAATGTCATGCTAAAATGATTTATTTCATAACTAAATAACCGTAACTCGGAATTTAATAAACTTTATATGTAAATGGGGTAGAAAAATGCCTAGTATAACATGGTGCACTTTATTTTGCTGCTTAACAACATTAAAATATGGTTTTAGGCAGAACAGTACCAAATTCATATTATGCACATGAGGAGTTTTCGGATTTGTTGTTTGTTGTTCCGGCCTCATTTAAAATTGCCTAAATAGTCAGTTTATTTATGCTTCACCTCTTGCCATGTTAATCAACATTTAATATTGTTGGGTACCATAACGAGAGAGAACTAAATAATTGTTGTGGTGTTTCGTCAATATGCAACTCGTTGCATATTGAGCTCCACTTAATTTGTAGTATTGTTTGTTGCTTTTTGCCATGCCATGCCTCATTAAACCGAACATGCATCATACTTGTTTGTGCATCATGCCATGTTTTTGTGATGGTTGTTTACTATGTTGTTTGTTTGTTTCCGGGTTGCTTCTCTCGTTAGCTTCGGTTTCGTTCCGGAGTTGTGAGGATCCATTCGACTACGTCCGTTTGTCTTCTTCATGGACTCGTTCTTCTTCCTTGCGGGATCTCAGGCAAGATGACCATACCCTCGAAATCACTTCTATCTTTGCTCGCTAGTTGCTCGCTCTTTTGCTATGCCTATGCTGTGATACCTACCACTTACTTATCATGCCTCCCATATTGATGAACCAAGCCTCTAACCACCTTGTCCTAGCAAACCGTTGATTGGCTATGTTACCGCTTTGCTCAGCCCCTCTTATAGCGTTGTTAGTTGCAGGTGAAGATGAAGTTTGTTCCTTGTTGGAACATGGAGATGTTGTTCCTTGTTGGGACATGTTTACTTGTTGGGATATCACAATATATCTTATTTAATTAATGCATCTATATATTTGGTAAAGGGTGGAAGGCTCGGCCCTATGCCTGGTGTTTTGTTCCACTCTTGCCGCCCTAGTTTCCGTCATATCGGTGTTATGTTCCCGGATTTTGCGGCCCTAACGCGGTCGGGTGATTTATGGGACCCCCTTGACAGTTCGCTTTGAATAAGACTTTTCCAGCGAGGCCCAACCTTGGTTTTACCATTTGCCTCACCACCACCTACTTTCCCTTGGGAGTAATTAACCCAAGGGTCATCTTTATTTAGCCCCCCAGGCCAATGCTTGTCTAAGTGTTGGTCCAAACCAGAGCCACTTGCGGTGCCACCCCTAGGCAACTTGGGGTATCGTCGGTTGCCGTACGTAGTGTTCATCCGGTGTTGCCATGAGAACGAGATATGTGCAGCTCCTATCAGGATGTCGGCGCATCGGGCGGTTTTGCTGGACTTGTTTTATTACTGTCGAAATGTCTTGTAGCCGGGATTCCGAGACTGATCGGGTCTTCCCGGGGAGAAGGAATATCCTTCGTTGATCGCGAGAGCTTATCATGGGCTAAGTTGGGACACCCCTGCAGGGTTTGATCTTTCGAAAGCCGTGCCCGCGGTTATGTGGTAGATGGGAATTTGTTAATGTCCGGTTGTAGAAAACCCGAAGTTGATCTTAACTAAAATACACCAACCGCGTGTGTAACCGTGATGGTCTCTTCTCGGCGGGGTCCGGGAAGTGAACACGGTTGTTGGAGTTATGCTTGACGTAAGTAGTTCAGGATCACTTATTGATCATAGTTGTTCGGCCGTGCTTTTGCCTTCTCTTCTCGCTCTCATTTGCGTATGTTAGCCACCATATATGCTAGACGCTGCTGCTGCTCCACCTCACTACCCTGTCCTACCTTTAAGCTTAAATAGTCTTGATCTCGCGGGTGTGAGATTGCTGAGTCCCCGTGACTCACAGATACTTCAAAAAACCAGTTTGCAGGTGCCGATGAATCCGTGCAGGTGACGCACCCGAGCTCAAGGAGGAGCTCGATGAAGATCTTGTCCTTTATGTTGTTTCGTTCTAGTCGATCAGTAGTGGAGCCCAGTTGGGGTCGATCGGGGACCTTTGTCGCTTTTGGGGTTTCTTCTTTTATTTTGGCTCCGTAGACGGGCCCTGATTGTAACTGTATGATGTAATGTTTTATTCACGTATTTGTGTGAAGTGACGATTGTAAGCCAACTATGTATCTCTTTCCCTTATGTATTACATGGGTTGTGTGAAGATTACCTCACTTGCGACATTGCTTTCAATGCGGTTATGCCTCTAAGTCGTGCTTCGACACGTGGGAGATATAGCCGCATCGAGGGCGTTACAAGTTGGTATCAGAGCCTTCCCCGACCTTAGGAGCCCCCACTGATTGATCGTTTTTAGCGGCCGAGTTGTGTCTAGAAAAATGTTTTGAGTCATTTAGGAATTATATATCGGAGAGTTTAGGAATTCTTTTTACTTCCCAGTCTCCTCATCGCTCTGGTAAGGCATCCTGACGTAGAGTTTTGACTCTTCTCTTCTCAAATTTCACTAAATTTTTTTAGGGTCACGCGGGTATCTTAGAATCGTTCCGATGGTTTTGTGATGACAACATTGTCTTGGTGCCTCCTGTCAGCAGGGGTTTAGTGGAGGTGTCCCGGGGAGTTGAGCTCCGAGGTGTTGTCGTCATAATTTTATCGTTGCAGTTCTGAAATACCTGAGTTTAGTACGCCGACATCGAAAATCTCTTTTGTACAGTTGTTGGCGAGATAACCCTGATAGCCCAGTACTGAGGCGAGTGCGGGAGTATTGCCATAACTCGTATAACGGATGCTTTTCGAAGGTTGAGGTAGACGATTTCCGAAGGTTTCTTGGTTATGTGTTGAAGGATGGATACAGCTGGATCTAGGTATTGTTAATTTGGGTGATATATTTTGTGTCCCCTGTATCCCCAACACCTGATTGCATAACCAGAAAGTTTCGGGAGTTTATAGGTGGGAATTCAGGTAGCTCCTAGAATATCTTTCCAACAGACACATGATACGATATGGGATCTATCATTTGTTTGTTTCTGGCTTATTCTGCAAGCCAATCCTTTGTTTTGTTTGGTTTTGTGGTATTCGAGTTGCTTCAATGTCAAATGTTGATTCCATACCTTTTCTAAGCGGTGTTCTCATATTCCTATGTGGATAGTAATCCTTCTTGATCATCAAGATTATTATGCCAATTCTTTTCCAACCGGTGTGTCTCTCTCCAAGTGGATCCGATCATTTCAACATTCGCAAGATCAATTATCAGTTCTTCTCAACGGTATCCGTTTCAACCGTCCCAAGTCGCCTTTGTTTTCCCGCCCTCCCACCCCTATTTTCTTCAAGGACGCAGATTTCTTGATCAAGGATCCATCTTATTGATGTGAAGCCTCTCCATTCTTCTCCTTCATGTTCTTATCCGGTGATTTCCATGAAGATACTAACGGAGCTTCAAGTTCATCATTCGTCATTCTTTTCTTCTCCGGTGGACTCAATTCAAGCTTTCGGTGTCGATCATATCTTTTCCTCGTTTCTAATGTTTTCTCGTACCGGTGTATCTCTTAATCATTCACCTCTCGCTATTCATTTGTTTCGGAGTGATGAAGATATCTCAGAAGATTCAAGTTTCCATTCTCAATTCACTCAAGTTCTTTTGAGGATGTTATCTCATTCAAGCCATTTAATTCAACCGTTGTGTTCTCCCTTTCAAGTAATCGTTCAACGGTGTTTCTTTTGAGTGGGCCCTAACCCACAGGTCTTTTTCCAGGATCTTACCTGACTCTTCTAATTTTCCCGGAGCTCCTAAAAATTCTTTTCAAAGTTTGACGTAAGAATGAATTATCATCAACCAAATGTCTTTCTCCAAGACCTTTCAATTCTTTACATCGTTGGTTCAACCTTCCCAATTCTAATCCCGGAGTATCTCAACAATTCATGGTGGTGTTTCTCGTCATCATTCTCAACATTTGAAGACCGAAGAAGAGTTTCTCTTAAATCTTGCTCCATTCTCTTCAAGATTCATTGTTCTAGCTTCATGCCATCCTCTCATAATTGTTTTCGAGTGTGAGAATTCTTTTCACCCATCCGGAGCATTTCAGGAGTCTTCTCAGTTTGATTCTCCGAAGGCCATCATTTCAGTAGAATTATTCATTCTGAGCTTCGTCTATCGTTCTCCAAATCATACCGGTGCATCGTTCAAATATACTCTAATCAGTTCATGATCTCTTCGTTCTCATGTATCTAAATCCTAGCAAGCATCTTCGTTCATTTTGCAATTCTTCCCGGTGAATTGTGCCTTTGCTACTTTCATTTTCAATTCTTATGGTGGTTCGTTCAAGAATTCTCTTCCTTCGTATCATATAGATTTATTCGTTGTTTCAATTCCACCGGTGGTTCCATCAAGACCTTCCCAAGTTTGTGCTATATATCTCTTGATCCTTTCTACAAGAATAAGTAGTATGCCAAATCCATTGCTTGTCATCAATTTAATGGGTGAAGGATGCGCATAACATAATTCTTGTTCTTGTTTCAACCAAGTGTTTAATTCCTCCTTTCGGAGTTTATTCATGATGAATAAATTCTTGATTTCAATTGTTTCATCTAGTCTTCCTCGGAGTTCCAAGCTCTCACAATTCTATCACCACGGAGGTCCATCTAATCATCTCAAAGCTTTACCTTGTGTTTTCAACTTCTCGTTATTTTTATCATCCTTTTATTATCGGAGTTCTTTATGGAGGCTACATGATGATTCACAAAGGATTTAATTCCTTCTCGAAGTGTTCATCGAGATTCTTTTCAGAGCAGCTCAAGTATTCTTTATCTTGCATTTTAAAGTGCAATCCTTTCAACCGTATCATTCGAGGTGGTATTATGTCATTCTTGATAATTGGAGTTCATGTCTCATGACTCACATGTTGTCAAGAATGAGGTATTTAAATCCATCAATCTCTTCATTGGAGTTATCTTGGGTTATATTTCACTTAAGGCTTTCCCTAAGGATTGTTGCTTGTTATGGTGCTTATAAATGACCCAAGTTCTTCATTTGTCCTCCCGGCGAGATAGCTTTCTAGTCTCCTTGTTCGTATCAATCCAATTAATTTATCCTTAGTGGCCGGTTGTCACCTCATCATTTTGAGATGTTTTGCCATAAGCCCACTACAAGCTTGTTCTTTTCGTTGTTGGTTTTCCAACAATTACGGGCAATCCTTCTTATTAAGGAGGCTCTTTCAAATTCAATTGTGATAGAAGTTGTTGTTCTCTTCTTTGTTATCTTGATTCCACTCTTTCTTTTGTCCCGAAGGCATTGTGATATTGCTCTCTTCGAACCATCTTCTTGTTTTGTCAAGATCATCTTTTTTCTTGCTTATCCTTTTAACCGGAGTGTTGTATCATCTCTTCAATAACTTTTCATCTCATCAAGTTTTCTTCTATTTTCTACCTGAGTGCCGTCCAAATTCGGTCATTCTTGTTCCTTGGCTATCTCATCTTACCGAGGTGGTCATATTCTTTTAGTTCGTGAAGCTCTTATTTCCATGTCTTTCAACCTTCAAGTTCTCGTAATACTCCTTGGTCCTCTTTTCTACCGGATTGGTTGCAATCTTGTTCATCTCTGTTGTACTCTTTCTCTTAAATTGTTCAACCTCTCAAGGTTCTTTGGTTTCACTCGTTTGTCAAAGAAGCAACTTAGCTTTACCTCTTCTCTTTCTCTTCCGCTTCTCTCCGGTGCCATCCTAGATCTCGGGACGAGATACTCTCGTAGTGGTGGAGTGTTGTGACGCCCCGAGACCGACGCCTCAGAAGACTTCCATATCTTTGTGATCACCGTGTGTTTCATTTGTGCTTGCTTTTTTCTTTTTGCATTGCATCATGTCATCATGCCATCATTTTCTCAAACCAACTAAAACACAAACAAATTGCATGGGTCTTTGATCCATTTAAATTGAGGGAATTCACGTGGTGATTCTCTTTATAAAATATTAAAGCCTCTCAATATTATTAGGGAGCTATTTTAAATATTCCATTAATTGGAATGCACCATAACACACTTGCAATTTAAGTCCATGCCTCTTCTGCTTCAATGTTTCACCTCCAAACCCTAAACCCTAAACCCCAAACCCTAAACCCTAAGTTACCGCCTCGCAAGACGTTCCCTGGCCACGCCAAGACCCGGACCAACAAGTACCCCGACGACCGTCGTCGAAAACCCGTGAAACGTGAACATGAACGACTACCGTCACCACGTGAACAACTACTTCCCCGACGACCCGTGAACGACTACTTCCTCTACATCGTACCGAACCCGAACCGCTCCGAAATGCACGCGTCGAAGGTATAACCCCGAGAAGTCCTTCCGAGAACGAATGTTGTGTGATGTATGAGATGAACCGCGTGATTGCACCGTTTGCGGTTGTTCGTTGCGATGCCGCTCTTTTGCCATGCCACCGACTCGTGGGAAACCCGGTAACCGGGATCACCCCACCTTCTATCACGTGTCACGCTCTCGCCACGTTTCCTTTTGCACCGGTATCTTCATGAGTACCGGAACCGATATGTTGCCGTGGCATCATTTTCGGATTCGTTGCCGTGGCACCCCTTTCTTCCACCACGGTGACAAATGCTTCATAACATGCTCATGTCAACATTTTCATAAAAATTGCTTAAAACTTGCATATGTCATCCGCATCATGATAACAACAATTAAAATGTTTAAAATGTTGTTTGTTTAAATTTGCTTAAATGTCATGCTAAAATGATTTATTTCATAACTAAATAACCGTAACTCGGAATTTAACAAACTTTATATGTAAATGGGGTAGAAAAATGCCTAGTATAACATGGTGCACTTTATTTTGCTGCTTAACAACATTAAAATATGGTTTTAGGCAGAACAGTACCAAATTCATATTATGCACATGAGGAGTTTTCGGATTTGTTGTTTGTTGTTCCGGCCTCATTTAAAATTGCCTAAATAGTCAGTTTATTTATGCTTCACCTCTTTCCATGTTAATCAACATTTAATATTGTTGGGTACCATAACGAGAGAGAACTAAATAATTGTTGTGGTGTTTCGTCAATATGCAACTCGTTGCATATTGAGCTCCACTTAATTTGTAGTATTGTTTGTTGCTTTTTGCCATGCCATGCCTCATTAAACCGGACATGCATCATACTTGTTTGTGCATCATGCCATGTTTATGTGATGGTTGTTTACTATGTTGTTTGTTTGTTTCCGGGTTGCTTCTATCGTTAGCTTCGGTTTCGTTCCGGAGTTGTGAGGATCCATTCGACTACATCCGTTTGTCTTCTTCATGGACTCGTTCTTCTTCCTTGCGGGATCTCAGGCAAGATGACCATACCCTCGAAATCACTTCTATCTTTGCTCGCTAGTTGCTCGCTCTTTTGCTATGCCTATGCTGCGATACCTACCACTTACTTATCATGCCTCCCATATTGATAAACCAAGCCTCTAACCACCTTGTCCTAGCACACCGTTGACTGGCTATGTTACCGCTTTGCTCAGCCCCTCTTATAGCGTTGTTAGTTGAAGGTGAAGATGAAGTTTGTTCCTTGTTGGAACATGGAGATGTTGTTCCTTGTTGGGACATGTTTACTTGTTGGGATATCACAATATATCTTATTTAATTAATGCATCTATATATTTGGTAAAGGGTGGAAGGCTCGGCCTTATGCCTGGTGTTTTGTTCCACTCTTGCCGCCCTAGTTTCCGTCATATCAGTGTTATGTTCCCAGATTTTGCGGCCCTAACGCGGTCGGGTGATTTATGGGACCCCCTTGACAGTTCGCTTTGAATAAGACTTTTCCAGCGAGGCCCAACCTTGGTTTTACCATTTGCCTCACCACCACCTACTTTCCCTTGGGAGTAATTAACCCAAGGGTCATCTTTATTTAGCCCCCCGGGCCAATGCTTGTCTAAGTGTTGGTCCAAACCAGAGCCACTTGCGGTGCCACCCCTAGGCAACTTGGGGTATCGTCGGTTGCCGTACGTAGTGTTCATCCGGTGTTGCCCTGAGAACGAGATATGTGCAGCTCCTATCAGGATGTCGGCGCATCGGGCGGTTTTGCTGGAATTGTTTTATTACTGTCGAAATGTCTTGTAGCCGGGATTCCGAGACTGATCGGGTCTTCCCGGGGAGAAGGAATATCCTTCGTTGATCGCGAGAGCTTATCATGGGCTAAGATGGGACACCCCTGCAGGGTTTGATCTTTCGAAAGTCGTGCCCGCGGTTATGTGGCAGATGGGAATTTGTTAATGTCCGGTTGTAGAAAACCCGAAGTTGATCTTAACTAAAATACACCAACCGCGTGTGTAACCGTGATGGTCTCTTCTCGGCGGGGTCCGGGAAGTGAACACGGTTGTTGGAGTTATGCTTGACGTAAGTAGTTCAGGATCACTTATTGATCATAGTTGTTCGACCGTGCTTTTGCCTTCTCTTCTCGCTCTCATTTGCGTATGTTAGCCACCATATATGCTAGACGCTGCTGCTGCTCCACCTCACTACCCTGTCCTACCTTTAAGCTTAAATAGTCTTGATCTCGCGGGTGTGAGATTGCTGAGTCCCCGTGACTCACAGATACTTCGAAAAACCAGTTTGCAGGTGCCGATGAATCCATGCAGGTGACGCACCCGAGCTCAAGGAGGAGCTCGATGAAGATCTTGTCCTTTATGTTGTTTCGTTCTAGTCGATCAGTAGTGGAGCCCAGTTGGGGTCGATCGGGGACCTTTGTCGCTTTTGGGGTTTCTTCTTTTATTTTGGCTCCGTAGACGGGCCCTGATTGTAACTGTATGATGTAATGTTTTATTCATGTATTTGTGTGAAGTGGCGATTGTAAGCCAACTATGTATCTCTTTCCCTTATGTATTACATGGGTTGTGTGAAGATTACCTCACTTGCGACATTGCTTTCAATGCGGTTATGCCTCTAAGTCGTGCTTCGACACGTGGGAGATATAGCCGCATCGAGGGCGTTACATTCGCGCACACCCCAGTGTTCGAATCATAAGGGTTTGCCGGAACCCCACATCCGACATTTGGCGCGCCAAGTAGGAGTGCGCCATAGTTTCCCTTCCATCAGTTCGTCGCTCCATCGCTCCATCGTCTCCATGGCGGACACTCGCCGAGCTCGAGCTGAGCGCCGGGGAGCCCTCTCTGCCAGCATCGCTCAGACGGCTCCCGTAGGTGGGCCACCTCGTCGTTCTCCGTCTCCCGCCGGCAACGCTGCCACCGTCCCGGCGGGGAATGAGCAGCAGGCGTCCTCGATGCATCTTTCGGTGCAGCCTGACGGCCGCACCGCTACTCCATCACTTACCCCTACCGGTTCTTCGTCTCACACGCACCGCGCTCCCATGGAGGCACGGGCCGCGCTCATCACGGCAAACAAGCTCCTGTGTTATGACCCCATCGACGACCTCTATGAGGACTGGCTCGACCGCGTCACCGAGCTCGTCCGCGCCGCAGGGGGCTCTCCGGTATCGTCCCACTCTCTGCCTCCCCCTGAACCAGCCGTGGGCGATGGGGCTCAAGGCATGCCTCCACCACCTCAACCCCAAGATGGTGCCTTCGCACCAAGGCGCGCGCCTCCTCGGCGTGATCCACCGCACCCAGTGCCTGCACGTGTCGGTAGGAACAACACCTATGGGATCACAAGAATCCCTACTACGGTTGCGGGCCGCGGGGTCGTGAGAAGAGCGGATCAAACAGATAGCACACGGTTTCTTTATCCAGGTTCGGGCCGCAAGGATGCGTAAAACCCTACTCCTGCTTTGGTGGATTGTTTATCTGTGTTCTTGAACTAGCAATGGGGCGTGAGGAGCTCCAAAAAGCCTAATCCCCCTCCTGGTCGCCTTGGGTCTCCTTTTATAGGGAAAGGGGTAGCCATAGTGGCACACAGGAGGTGGGAAGGGTACAGTGATGTGAGGTTATCCCTTGCATTACATGACAAGGCGCATTTAATGCGTCTTGCTTAGGTGTCCTTGCTTTATCGGGGACGGGGGAGAGCCTTGTCCCGTCCGTCGCCGCTCCCTCTTGCGTCGACACGCGCCCTGGCGAGCGGTGCCCGCGGTGCCATGTAGGCAGGCAGGCAGCTGAGGTGGCGCAGTGGTGGGTCTCCACGAAGATCCGCATGCCGCCACGCAGGTGCCTGCCCAGCTGGTTGGGTTGGCAGCTGCATGCGAACGGCGGTGGAGGTCTGATTGGCGTGGGCCTGATGGTGGCCCTACGGGTGTTCATGGCAAGGGCCTTGCCGGGGCCACGGCAAGGCTCTTTCCGGGGGCCTTGTGGTCCTCCTTGGCTGGGATCCCCCCGAGGATCATCATCTTCTAAAGTGTGTATCTGATCTTGAATGTCTTCACAAAGATCTGCATGCCACCACATGGATGTCTCCTGAATCCTTGCCCCACGGGGGCGGTGGACTCAAGGGTGACTCGCTCTGTAGGTGTGGGGCGAGCTGCCACGGCAAGGGTCTTGCCGGGTTTGCTAAAACCGCCTCCCGGCAAGGATCTTGCCAGGGGAGTCCGCTTCGTCCGCTTTTCCCTTTGTGGTCTTGGTCTTGGTGTCGTTCTGCTTCTCTCGAGCTTCGGTCTTACCTTGGCTCACCTCCCTTGCCTTGCTCAGTGTGGTGCTGCACATGGCTCAGACTGCCTGTGCACAGTTATAGGGGTACAAAAAGTGTACCCCTGTTTTTGTACACCGACAGGAGCCCCCGGGCCTGGGCCACACATAAGCGCAATCGCGTCGTTTGGCTAGGCCCAAAAACGATGCGCGGGTAGGCGGGGTGGTTATTACCGCGGTAAGTCTCTTCGCGCGCTGCGCTTCCCATGCCTCCCGCGCGTGGCGTGGCGTGGGGAGGCGCGTGTGACGTGGGCGGCATGCGTGGGGGTGAGTTCTGCACGCATGCGTCACGTCGTAGTAAAGGGGGTGGTTCGCACCTTCCCCATAAGCGGAGGGAGGCGTGGAGGTGCGGCCCATTTACTGAACAGGGCCGAGGCGTGATCTTCAAGGCGTTCACTCCCCACGATCACGGGGTGGGGAGAGGTCGCCTCATCCGTTGCCTTGGTCTTGCACGCCTGCCACGTGGCTCTCATGCGCTTGGGGTGGCGAACGGTGGAGGCGGGAAACCGGGCCGCCGCGGGCTAGGGCAGCGGGTCGGTCCTAGTTCCCTGTGACTTCCGCGTCTTGATTGGCTGAGCGGGGCGGCCGAGCCCCCACACGGTTCCTTTATAAAGAGCGGGAGGGTGGGATGGCGTCCCACATTCCTTCATCTCCTCCTTTCTTTAGCTTCTGCTCCCTCCCTTCCATCCGCCATGGAGAGAGGGAACCCTGGTCCTTCAACGGTGGCGGCGAGGGTCGCCGCTCGACAATGCGTCCCTCCTTCTCTTGCACCTACGGTGGCAGAGCCAGCCGCAAGGGGAAGGGGGAGGGGGCGAGGCCGAGGCGCTCGGGGAAGAGGAGGACGGGGCGGCGCACCAGCCTCGCCTCCGCCAGCAGTTCCTCCTCCCACGGGGGGCCATGTTGGGGATGATCCTTGCGAGTTCTTCGTCAGGCTGCGCTGGCCGCCGCGCCGTCGCCTTCGTCTCCCAACCCCATTCGCGCGAGAGATGGAGCTGGATCCGCCGGAGTCATTGCGGCTGCACATGAGGGGCTATAGGATCAGCGGCATGCGGGTTCGCGTCGACTTCCCAGCCCCTCACGTGATGTATCTTCGTCGGGGATGGAAGACGTTCACTCATATCCACCGCTTGACAGAGGGGCTCACTCTCCATTTCAAGCTGATGGAGGGCGGCCTCCTCTCTGTCAAGATCTTCGGGCTCTTCGGGACCCGTGCAAGGTGCTGCGTGGAGAGCACTTCTGATGGTGAAGACTCGTCCTCGGGCGGGAGTGACGAGGAGGACAGCGGCAACAACAACGAGGGTAGTAGGTGGCTGGATGACGGGTCCAACTAGGTGTCGGGCGCCGCTCCGTGCGGCACCAGCGACCCCATCATCCGTGTCGCCGGCTCCCCGAAATTCTCGGGGTCGTCTCCTTGGGCGGCTCGCGTTGGGAGGCTGCGGAAGAGGAGTACGCGGGCACCGACGCCTTCGACGCGTGCTGACGTCCTGCCGCCCCGCCTTCGAGCTCTGCCTCCGGCGCCGCCATCACCACCCAGCCTTCGGACGGCCACCGAGATGTTCTCTTGGTGTCTTCTGCCACCCGTAGCTCGCCTAGGCGCCCCTTTTGCCCTTTTCGCCTCCTTGACCTGCCTCCTGAGGAGAGGGACAAGAAAGGGGTTACGGGCACCTTATCTCTTTTTAGCTTGTAAGCCTTCGGGCCTTGGCTGAATTTAAAACTTATAATCCCATCATTCATGTTTTTCATTCCCTATGGACTGTAACTGAGTGGAATGTTTTTAATGAAAAAGGGATGCTTGCCGGGTCATTTGTTCGCGGGTAGAACCCATGTCAAGGAGTAAATCCTTGATATCTCTAAGATAAACATTTCCTTGCCCGGCAGCAGGCCATGCCGTCTTCCCACGTCGCTCGACCTTTCTCACGCTTTTGGCGGAGGCAGGGATGAGGTGGGTTCAGGCTCCTTGTTTCATCCTTTCGCTGCCGCGACTACGACCAAAGCTGGCCCTAGGAACGAGCCCTAGGGCCTAGAATTTAGGGGAGCACGGTAGCTTTAGGAAGGAATGAGGTTTCACATACCTCAGTCCATAAGGGAATGCATGATAAGGGATGAAGAACTTATCTGAAGCTGTAGCCCCCGGCAACTCTGGTTTGCCGTGGGTGAATCTTTGCACTTGCAGCCCCGGCAATATTGGCTTGCCGGGGTCTAGATGCTGGTCTGTCCCTCTTCTCTTTTTCGTCCTCAAGTGATCCGGCAAGGATATCTGTGAGTCCTGCGAACCAAAGAAGACAAAAGAACGGCAAAGAGACGCACACTCGACCTCTAAGCTAGGCGTTAGTCGCCGCTAAGCACTATCAACCCTAACCAAGGACGAGACTCGACCTAGCATGCATGCTATAACTTAGCGCTTCATTTATTTATGCTCAGGGTCTGTGACTGGCTTTGTACAAAGGGTTACATGCATCATCGACAATGCTTGTACAAAAGGTGGCTTGCCGGGGGGCCCGGCAAGCCGCTCCTCACGGGTAAAACTTGCGAAGATGCTCAATGTCCCAGGAGTTACTCACCGGAATGGCATCTTCGGTCTCTAGGCGGACTGCGCCGGGCCTGGTGACTCGTATTACCCGATAAGGGCCTTCCCACTTTGGCGTCAACTTGTTGGAATTCTTGGCCGATTGAACACGCCGAAGGACAAGGTCGCCTTCCTCAAGGCTTTGGGCATGAACCTTGCGGCTATGGTACCGACGCAAGGCTTGCTGGTAGCGTGCTGCTCTCACAGCCACCCGAAGACGATCTTCCTCAAGGAGCATTGCGTCATCTTGCCGCAGTCGCTCTTGCTCAAGCTCATCATAAGCGAGCACTCGAGGTGACCCGTATGAGAGTTCAGTGGGGAGAACTACTTCTGCCCCGTATACTAGGGCAAAGGGTGTCTGGCCAGTGGCTCGATTTGGCGGCGTCCTGATCGACCAAAGAACCGTCGGCAACTCATCAATCCAGTGCCTTCCACTCTTGTGCATCCTGTCAAAGGTCTTGGTCCTTAAGCCTCGCAGTACTTCAGCATTTGCCCTCTTAGCTTGACCATTGCTTCGCGGGTGAGCAAGGGAAGCGAAACAGACTTTGCTGTCAAGGTCTTGGGTATATTGCATGAAGGTGCGGCTTGTGAACTGTGTGCCGTTGTCGGTGATAACCCTGTTGGGTACGCCAAAACGGCACACTAGTCCCTTGAAGAACTTGACGGCTGACTGAGCTGTGACCTTCCTCACTGCCTCCACCTCCGGCCACTTTGTGAACTTGTCGATTGCAACGTACAAGTACTCAAAGCCCCCGATAGCTCGGGGAAAGGGCCCAGTATGTCGAGCCCCCAGACCGAGAAGGGCCAGGAGAGAGGAATGGTTTGAAGGGCTTGAGCTGGCTGATGAAGCTTCTTTGAATGGAACTGACACGCTTCACACCTGGTGACTAGTGTCGTCGCATCCTGGAGGGCGGTGGGCCAGAAGAAGCCTTGCCGAAATGCCTTGCCGGCAAGGTCCCTTGACCCGATGTGGGATCCACATATGCCTCCGTGTATCTCCGCCAACAGCTCTAGTCCTTCCTCTCGAGGGATACACTTCAATTTCACACCATTCGGCCTCTTTCTGTACAGGACGTCATCGACGAACTGGTACATGGTAGAGCGACGGGCTACTTTTTCCGCTTCTTCCTGCTCCTCAGGAAGTTCCCCTGTTTGGAGGAATCGGACGACATGTTGTGCCCACGCTGGAGCCTGGGGCTCGACTGCGAGGACTAAAGGCATTTCCTCCGCTATAGGAGCGGCTGTCTCGACGGCAAGAGCTTGACACTCCGCCGGAGCTAGCCGTCCCGTGGCGGGCTCAGTGTCCCCGGCAACATCCTTGCCGGCGGCTCCGGGGAGCTCGGCGGGAAAGTACTTGTCGGGCCCTGATTTCCTCCTCTTGTTCTGCTTTGTTGATGGATCAATGGATGGCTGAGTTAGCTGAAGCACAAAGGTACCTGGTTCCACAGGTAGCTTGAGGGCAGCGCGTTTTGACAGGTAATTGGGGATATCGTTCTCCGCTCGGGGAACGTGTTCAGCCTGTATACCATCGAAACGCTCTTCCAGCTTTCTCACTTCATCGACGTAGGCCTTCATCAACGGGCTCTAGTAATCATTGTTGACTTGCTTGACGACAAGCTGCGAGTCACCCCTGACGATGAGTTTCTTGATTCCGAGGTCCGCCGCGATCCTAAGACCGGCAAGCAGCCCTTCGTACTCTGCCGTATTGTTTGTTGACACCTCCCTGGGGAAGTGCATCTGGATCACGTACTTGAGGTGCTCTCCGGTGGGTGCGACAAGCAATATGCCAGCCCCGGTGCCTTGTAAGGAGAAAGCTCCATCAAAGTACATGATCCAATCACAACATGCCTCTTTGCGGGGGAGAGCAGTCTCTTGGGCTTCTTCGTCAGGCGTTGCGGTCCATTCTGCAATGAACTCCGCCAGGACTCGGCTCTGAATCGTCGAAGTACTTTCAAACTTGAGGCCAAAGCTAGACAGCTCCAGTGCCCATTCCACAATTCTTCCTGTTGCATCTGGATTGTGCAATATCCGTTGCAGAGGGAGGCGAGTGACGACAGTGATCTCGTGTGCCTGGAAGTAGTGACGCAGCTTCCTCGAGGCCATAAGAAGGCCGAAGAGCAGTTTCTGCATGCTGGAGTACCTTGATCTAGCCCCCTGCAGGAGGGAACTAACAAAGTAGACCGGGTGTTGCATCATTTTCTTCTTTTGTGGCACTTCAACTGGCTGTGTCGTCTCTGCATTGATGGTGTCGGGCTCTACCGCTGCCATTATCTTGTCGTCAGCCTCTCTCTGCGCCACTAGTGCGGCGCTGACCACCTGATTCGTTGCCGCCAGGTATAGCAGCAACGGCTCCTGTGGCCTAGGCGCAACTAGTATTGCCGCGGAGGAGAGGTACTTCTTGAAATCTTGCAATGCTGCTTCGGCTTCTGGCGTCCACTCCATCGGGCCTGCCTTTTTCAGGATCCTGAAAAAGGGAAGGGCGCGCTCGGCAGACTTGGAAATGAACCTGCCCATGGCGGCGATGCAACCAGCAAGCCGACGCACATCCTTGATTCGCTTGGGTGCTTCAATCTGCTCTATAGCTTTGATCTTGTCTGGATTGGCCTCTATCCCACGCTGTGACACCAAGAATCCGAGAAGCCTGCCGGACGGGACGCCAAAGACGCACTTCTCAGGGTTCAGTTTGAGATTGATCTTGCGCGGGTTTGCAAATGTTTCTTGCAAATCTGGTATGAGGGTTGCCCTGTCCTTGGTTTTGACCACTATGTCATCCATATAAGCTTCCATATTTCTATGGAGCTGGGGTTCAAAACCAATCTGGACCGCCCTTGCAAACGTCGAACCAGCACTCTTCAACCCGTAAGGCATCCGCATGTAACAATACATACTACATGGAGTGATGAATGTTGTTTTCTCTTCGTCTTCTCTTGTCATGAAGATCTGGTGGTAGCCGGAGTAGGCGTCGAGGAATGACAACAGATCACACCTAGCCGTGGAGTCAACAATCTGGTCGATGCACGGCAACGGGAAGGGGTCTTTAGGACAAGCCTTATTGATATCTGTGTAATCAATACATAGTCTCCACATCCCATTTGCCTTGCGCACTACGACCGGATTGGCCAACCACGTTGGATGGAGCACTCCTCTTACCAAACCCACTGCTTCCAGTTTCTGGATCTCTTCTGTGATGAACTCTTGTCGTTCCAAAGCTTGCTTTCTGACCTTCTGCTTGACGGGCCGCGCATGAGGACAGACAGCAAGGTGGTGCTCAATCACCTCCCTGGGAACGCCGGGGATGTCGGAAGCTTGCCATGCAAACACATCGACATTCGCCCGCAGGAAGGTGACGAGCGCGTCTTCCTATTTGTCATCAAGGGTGGAGCTTATGGTGAAAGCTCCTCCCGTGCCGTCCTCATTGACAGAAACCTTCTTGGTTCCCGGTGGTATGGCCCTGGGCTTCTTGTTTCCGCCGGTGGAGCTCTCTGGCACATCCTCGACGGCAGCGCAACACTCCGAAGAGGTGCGCTTGCCGCAGTGGATGTCTGAGGTCTCATCGGTCTTCTTCTTCTTCTTCCCTCCCGGGGTCCCAGCGGCAGGAGCAAGTGCCCTAGTGGCGGCAGCTGCTGCAACTGCTTGCCGGTATAGTTGTCTAGTGCAAATCAGTGCATCTTTCTTATCGAAGGGGATGGTGATGATCGTCACATGTCCTGGCATCTTCATGGTGTTGTAGGCGTAGTGTGACGCCGCCATGAATTTGGCCAGCGCTGGGCGGCCAAGGATCCCGTCGTAGGGCAAGGGAATCTTGGCAACATCAAACACGATCCTCTCCGTCCTGTAGTTTAGGTCGCTTCCAAAAGTCACGGGCAGCGTGACCTTTCCCTTGGGTTGGCTTCTTCCTGGGTTGACCCCCTGAAACGTGCCCATCTCTTCGAGGTCTCCATCAGGAATCTGCAGTTTCTCGATCACGGCAGGCGAGATCAAGTTCAGACCGGCCCCGCCATCGACTAGCATCTTCGTCACCTTGAGGTTGTGTATTGTTGGTGAAACCAACAATGGCAAGCACCCGACCGCAGTAGTGCGATCAGGTTGATCCTCAGTGTCAAAAATGATAGGTGTGCTGGACCACTTCAGCGGCCTTTGGGCATCAAACGACGGCTCTGCCGCTGTAATCTCTCGCGCCCACTGTTTAAGCCGTCGGTGAGAAGTATGCAGCGAGGCGCCGCCGTCGACGCACATGGCCTCTGTAGCTTGCTAAAACTCTTGGTCGCCGGATTCGTCGTCCTCTTCGTGATCGTCGTCTTCTGGCTTTCTGTCACGGCCCCGGGCGGGCCTCTCCTGTTGTTTATCCTTGTTGCGACGGCCCGCCTGGCCGTCACGCTTCTTGCCGGACCCCTCAGCACCGTCTTGGCCCTTCTCCTTGTCCCGTCTCTCATACTCAGCCCTCTGCTTCTCAGCGAGGAGCTCAACCTGTCGGCAGTCTTGGAGAGCATGGCCTTTGGTGCGATGGATCTTGCAGTATCGCTTGTCGTAGTTTCCTGGCTTCTCGGCAGCCGCCAAGGCCCGGCAGGCGACACATCCGGCAACTTCCTTGCCGGGGTCATCTGCCTTGGTTTTCTTGGTGGAGCCGGTGTCCTCAGATCCCTCGACGTCAAGCATGGCTTTACCTTTGCGCTTCCTGTTGCGGCGCCGACCTTTCTTTGCCGGGGCGGCAGTATCCTCATCTGAGGAGTCGGTTTCCACGCCGGCATCTTCGCCGGGGTACTTCCTTCCCTCTTCAGCCCGGGCACATCTGTCAGCAAGAACATAGAGTTCTGCTACATCTTTCACCTTGTTCATTGCCAGCTCTTCGCGCATCTTGCGGTTACCCACGTTCTGATGGAACGCGCTGATGATGGCGACAGGGTGAACATTAGGGATATTATACTGTATCCGACTAAACCTCTGTATATACTTGCGGAGACTCTCGCCTCCCTTCTGGGGAATGACGTGCAGGTCGCTTGCTTGGCCATGGGATTGGTGGCCTCCAGTAAAGGCGCCCACGAACTCATGGCACAAATCCGACCAGGAGGAAATAGAGTCTACCGGCAAGTGCATCAACCATGACATGGCGTTGGGTTTAAGAGCCAACGGAAAGTAATTCGCAAGCACCTTATCGTCACGGGCTCCGGCAGCTTGCATCGCGATGGTGTAGATGCTGAGGAACTCGGATGGGTGGGTGTTGCCGCTGTACTTATCACCCACGTCAGGTTTGAAGGTGTGGTGAGTGGGCCACTGGAACTTCCGCAGCTCACGGGTAAAAGCCGGATAGCCTACCTCGTAAGGTAGGCCACCAGGGCTCTGCGGTGCTGGGTGGTTCACAGCAGGCCCTGCTCGCCTGTCTGATTGGTGGCGCGCTCTGCGCCGGCGCTCGATAGTGGTTCGAGCGTCTTCATGTTCTCGTTCCCAAAGAACTTGGCGCTAGTCACAGTGGGTCCGCGGGTCGGACGACGCTATGGAGATTTCGTCGCCTGTGACGTCGCGACGGGCCGGCGTTTGCAGTACCGGGCGAGGAGGAGGCGAGTGCATCGTGGTCGCGACGCCGCCGGCTTTCCTGCCACTGGTGCATGGGACTCCGTGGGAGCGTCGACCCGGGGGCTCCACCGGACCCGGTTCGTCTTTGTTGGCCACCGCAACAAGGCTTCGGATAGTGGCTCTCCATTCGTCGAGCTTCCCCGTAGTGGTAGGAAAATCAAGGAGCAACTGCGCGCGCGCCAGGGCTTCTGCTGGCGTTGGTGGCAGCGAAACCTGCACGGATCGCGACGCGCTTCAACGCGATCGCGAAACCTGCACTGTATCACGACCCCGCGGTCGCATGCCATCTTCACCAGCACCTCGGCGAGCGGGAGGTCTTCTACATCCCGGGAGTGGCGCTCGGGGCTCTTCCCACGGCGACGCCCGGGGTCTTCGGCGTGATTACACTGTTCATCACGCGCCGCTTGAGAGGAGCGCGCCGTCGGCGCCGGCGTGGGAGTCTTGGAAGCCCTCGCGTCGCCTTCGGGCGGGGGGGCAGCGATCTTGGAAGGCCCCGCGCCACCCACGTAGGGCCTAGCTCCGTCTTTGGATTTGGCAGCGTGCGGCCCGTTACCAGGCGCACGAACATCGCCGCCTCCCAAACTCCGGATGTTGGGACGGTGCCTCGGGTCCTTTCTGCGACCGGTCCGCTGCTCGCCCGCGTCGGGACGGGATGTCCGGCTTCCGACGGGCCAACCGCCACCGTTGTCTTCTTCTTGGGCGCCATGACGGTGAAGAAGCGTCGAGCTAACTGCTAAAGCCGATTCTCACAACTGCGCCCCCTACCTGGCGCGCCAAAGATGTCGGTGGGAACGACACCTATGGGATCACAAGAATCCCTACTACGGTTGCGGGCCGCGGGGTCGTGAGAAGAGCGGATCAAACAGATAGCACACGGTTTCTTTATCCAGGTTCGGGCCGCGAGGATGCGTAAAACCCTACTCCTGCTTTGGTGGATTGTTTATCTGTGTTCTTGAACTAGCAATGGGGCATGAGGAGCTCCAAAAAGCCGAATCCCCCTCCTGGTCGCCTTGGGCCTCCTTTTACAGGGAAAGGGGTTGCCAAAGTGGCACACAGGAGGTGGGAAGGGTACAGTGATGCGAGGTTATCCATCGCATTACATGACAAGGCGCATTTAATGTGTCTTGCTTAGGTGTCCTTGCTTTATTTGGGACGGGGGAGAGCCCTGTCCCGTCCGTCGCCGCTCCCTCTTGCGTCGACACGCGCCCTGGCCAGCGGTGCCCGCGGTGCCATGTAGGCAGGCAGGCAGCTGAGGTGGCGCAGTGGTGGGTCTCCATGAAGATCTGCATGCCGCCACGCAGGTGCCTTCCCAGCTGGTTGGTTTGGCAGCTGCATGCGAACGGCGGTGGAGGTCTGATTGGTGTGGGTCTGATGGTGGCCCTACGGGTGTTCATGGCAAGGGCCTTGTTGCCGTGGCGCCTGCTGTCATCCCCGGCAAGGCTCTTGCCGGGGGCCTTGTGGTCCTCCTTGGCTGGGATCCCCCCGAGGATCATCATCTTCTAAAGTGTGTATCTGATCTTGAATGTCTTCACAAAGATCTGCATGCCTCCACGGGGATGTCTCCCGAATCCTTGCCCCACGGGGGCAGTGGACTCAAGGGTGACTCGCTCCGTAGGTGTGGGGCGAGCTGCAAGGGTCTTGCCGGGTTTGCTAAAACCGCCTCCCGGCAAGGATCTTGCCGGGGGAGTCCGCTTCGTCCCCTTTGCTCTTTGTGGTCTTGGTCTTGGCGTCGTTCTACTTCTCTCGAGCTTCGGTCTTACCTTGGCTCACCTCCCTTGCCTTGCTCAGTGTGGTGGTGCCCGTGGCTCAGACTGCCCGTGCACAGTTATAGGGGTACAAAAAGTGTACCCCTCTTTTTGTACACCGACAGCGTGTGAAGAAAGAAGCTGCCAAGAAATCCCGCGGCCGCGAGAAGCTGCACCGGCGCTTCCCGCGCCACCTCGTCAAGACCGCATGCCGCCCGCAGTGGCGCAGCACGGACCCTGCCAAGACCAAGCTCCACCTCAGAAGCGGGCCCCAGCGACCACGGCCGGCTCCCGTGCCTTCACCCCCGAACTGCGTAGTGTCGCCTGGCCAGGCAAGTTCAAGCCAGATCTGCCTCCTCGCTACGACGCCACTGCCGACCCCGCGGAGTTCTTGCAGCTCTATGAGCTGAGCATCAAAGCGGCCAACGGCGAGGAAAAAGTCATGGCGAACTGGTTTCCTATGGCTCTCAAGGATGGGGCCCGCTCCTGGATCCTGAACCTGGAGCACGGCTCGATCTCCTCCTGGGATGAGATGCGCGACCGCTTCGTCGCCAACTTCGAGGGTACTCGCGACCGCCCACCGGCCGCGGTTGACCTACACCGCATCAAGCAACAACTGGGAGAGACCCTCCAGAAGTACATCCAGCGCTTCAACAACACCCGCCTCAAGATCCCCAAGTTCACGGACTAAGCCATCATCTCCGCATTCTCGAACGGCGTCCGTGATGTCAAGATGAAGGAAGAGCTCGCTATCCACGAGGAGCTCTGCACATCTCAGGAGTTGTTCAACTTGGCGACCAAGTGTGCAAAAGCTGAGGAGGGGCGCCTCTCTCTCCTTGAGCTGCCAGCTGCACGAGCGGAAGAGAAGAAGGCCAAGGCCAAGGACTGAAGCGCAAAGAGGCAGTATTGCTCGCAGTGGAGCCCGACACCATGTGAAGCAGAGATTAGCCTGAGTCATCCAAGAACGGTCGACCGTTCTGCGCCTTCCACAACCTGAACACGCACAACACCAGCGACTATGAAGAGCTCAGAGCCATACGGGAAGGATGCTACGGCCGGCGCCCTGAGCGCAACGACCGGGGTTACGGCCGCGGAGGAGGACGCGGAGGCGGACGCTGGGACGACCGTGGTCCGCACCAGGAGTGGTGCGACCGGCCCCATGAGGACCGCTGGCAGGACCAACCTCGCGAGGGCGCCTGGAGGGACCCTCCTCGTGAGGATCGCCCCCAGGGCAATGCCGATCTTCCCCCGCTACCGCCGCCAAGAAGGAACGATGACCACCACCAGGACGAGGGGGCTGGGGGCTTCCAGGAGCCGCGTGCAATTGCCTGCATCTTGGGCAGAGCCCAAGCACTGGCCTCTCAGCGCATCTTCAAACAGTTCGCTCACGAGGTGCACGTCGTGCTCCCCAAGCTTGAGGCCACGCGCCCGCTCAGGTGGTCCCAATGTGCCATCACCTACAACTCGGCAGACCAGCTCAAGTGCGCAGCCACCGCTGGCGCCCTCCCTATGCTGTGCTCCCCAGTCATCAGCAATGTGCAAGTCACCAAGACCCTCATCAATGGCGGCGCAAGGCTCAACATCTTGTCCATCGACACGTTCGACAACCTCCAAGTGCCATATGAGAAGCTCCTGCCAACCCGACCTTTCTCAGGAGTGACCGACGGTTCCACCACACCGATAGGGCAGGTCCGCCTGCCCGTCACCTTCGGCAAGCGTGAAAACTACCGCACCGAGCCCATCGACTTCGACATCGCACACATCCGCCTGCCGTACAACGCCATCCTCGGGTATCCAGCCCTGGCCAAGTTCATGGCAGTCACTCATCACGGCTACAATGTTCTCAAGATGCCAGGAAGCAGAGGAATCATCACGGTCCCGTGTGAAGAGAGGGATATGGTGTGCTCTCTTGAGCGCGCCTTTCAAGCCGCAGCCATCGATGACCCCGACAGCAGAAATGAAGGCCCTCAGGAGACTATCCCCAAGAAGAAGAAGCCGCGCCGTGCAGGACCTCAGGAAGTTGGCATCACGGCAGGAGCCTCATCGGGACCAGCGCCTGCTCTAGGGGTGCCTCCCTCCGTTGCATAGGAAGGCGCGCCCGGCGCCCTCTGCGGGAAGGGCTTGAGGGCTCTCTCCTGGAGGGCCTCAGACCTTGCCAACCTCACGAGGGAGGTGTTTGGGCACCAATTGGAGGCGTGTTTCGCAGCACATATCCCTCAGGAGAGCACAGGGTAAGGAGTGTCCACCACCCAGGAGTTCATCACAAAGACCACCCAGGAACTGCAAGAAGCAAGAGCCATGCGCGGCGACAGACGCCCACAAGGCGCAGCTCCCCATCCAGGCGAGGTTGCTGGGCCGCGCGTCTGCGTCGACGTTCCAGGGCTCAACAGGGTTGCATCTCAGGAGCGCTTCTGGCCATCGCGTATGGGCCGCTGTGAGGGCCCACCACACAGCTACGTTCGCATGCCCTTCGGCTTGCCGAGCGTGGCGTCCGCCTATCAGCGCAATGTGTGGCGCGTCCTGGTGGCTCAGGAGGCCGGGTACCACGCCGTCCAGGAAAAGATGGAGGCGGTCTTCTGGGAGCCTCCCGAGCCCCCAGAGCCTCCCGAGGCTCAGGGCCCCGGTGGCTCATGAGGAGTCATTCCTTCAGTGCACGGTTTCAGCTGCACCAACTCTACTTCGTCTACAGAACCAGGTGACATCATCCAAGATCGTTTAGCTGGGAGTGCCCCTGGGGCTGCATTATTCCCTGGCCGCGTGGGTCCGTCCCTGTGGCATGTATCCCTTTTTCTTAAGTCTTTAGCTTACCTTGCTGGGGGCGCCCCTCGGGCTGCATCATCCCCAAGCCGCTCGGGCGAGACCCGGTGGCGTGTATTTTCCTGCATTTGTCCAAGTTGATCTGCTCTCCATGCTTGGCCTGCTCGCAGCTATCGCATGCTCAATCGCCGCTGGCTGCGGGTCTGTTCGTCCTATGCAATCCGCCTGCACGTTAAAAGGGGTGCTCCTGAGCATCGCGACTCAGGAGCTCTTACTAGCTCTCCAGCCCTCACCCCCTGGCCTTGACCACGGCATCGCGACCTGGCATACCAGCAGCGGCTGAGCTCGCTCGGGGGCAGGGACCTGAGGACGTAGAGTGCTTGCATCTAACTGCCTTGCAGGAACACACGGTTACCAAGACTCAAGACTAGGCGCAACCCGCCTTGAGGTAGGGCCTCGTGAGTCCCGCGCTGGCTCACGAGTGCCTAGATACACCTCGCAGCCCTGCCGTGCAATCCACGTGTCAGGGCGGGGCTGTACACGCCCTGGGGGCTCCTCCCGGAGGAGGGCCCCCATCCCACGCCCAAGTGGAAGCACCATGCTCCATGCTGGCTGTCGACACTGCCAAGGAGCGTCTATGCCCGTGCACAAGCGGAAGTACTATGCTCCGCGCTGGTGATAAACAACTGAGGGCGATCCCACGGTCGTGCCAACCTTAGGGAGCCCAGAGCTCAGCGCCCAGCCTTACCGCAATGCCTCCCCTCGGGAAATCCGCACATGGGAGCTGGGCACGGGGGCTGCGCCTGGGTCATGCTCAGGCGCATGCCACCTAACCAGGTCCCCCGGACCTAGGCTTTGTGTGCCCCTCCCGAGGCCTCGGCGAGGGCAGGTATAGGAATTGTTTGCACGTCAAGGGGGACTCCTGAGCATCGTGAATCAGGAGCCTAACTGGTCACGTAGCCCCTCACTCCTTGATCCGTCCTAGTCTCCGGCCGGCCCAATGGTGGTTGAGGTATGCGCGGGGCCGGGCCCTGCCGACGTAGAACATTGATCTACCCTCACGAACTCTCCCAATATGCTGTTTGTGCGTCAACAGGGACTCCTAAGCATCGCGACTCAGGAGCCTAACTGGTCACGTAGCCCCTCACTCCTTGGTCCGTCCTGGTCTCCGGCCGGCCCAATGGCAGTTGAGGTATGCGCGGGGCCGGGCTCTGCCGACGCAGAACGCAAATCAAGTAGGAATGAAATCGCAAAATCTCGAAGCAAATATTACAAGCATACTGTTTTCACAATACCAAATGAAAAACCTAAATGCCTCCACGAGGCCCGATACATGCTGCAGGAATGAAACAGGAAGAATAGCCGCAGGTCACCCCTAGATATCGCCATCGCCTGCAGAAGGTGCCCCCTTGTGAGCAACGACGTTCTCACCTTCACCACCAGCCGCAGGATCCGCGGCGTCGTCGGACAGAGGATTGGAGACAAAGTCGTGGAACCTCCCCCGCAAGGCCTTCACTTGGCCTTGTACAGCCGCGGCGGCTGCTTCGCACTGATCTTCAGCCACAGGCTGTAGCAGCTCGTCAAGGCGAGCGTTGGGGTCGCGGAGGTACAGATGGCGGAAGACGCGAGTCAGTGCGGCTGAAGACAGGATGCGAGCTTCTGCCTCCGCCATGGGACTGAGGCCATCAACGACCTCTTCGAGCGCCCTCACCACGAGAGGAAGCAGCTGGGCGGGGTAGTCCTCGTCGGTGTCCAGCGGCTTCTCCAGGCTGTGCTCGTAGAGTGTCTTCAGCGCCTTGCGAGCCTTCTTCTCGAGATCGGCAAAGGCCACGCGGTCTTCGGCCAGGACACACGTCTTGGCATCAAGATCGGCCTCCCTTGTCCCCATCTTCTGCTCCAGCTCTTCCAACCAGTTGCGCTCGGCGGCCTGTTTCTTCCCCAGCTCCGCCAGCTCAGCATCACGGTTCTTGACGGCCTCCTCCCGGGCCTTCATCTCCTCCTCCTTCGCTTGGCGGCAGCGCACTTCTTCGGAGGCAAGCCGGAGCTTCGTCTTCCCCCACTCACTGCTCTCGCCCACTGTCAGCAGGCGGACGGAGGCAAGGTGGTGCCGAGGAAGACTTGACCTTGCGCGGCGCCATGGGCGGCAGGTGAGAAGCAAGGATAAAGTATATCTGGAAGTAGCAACGGCGAAGAGCGAGAAAGGGGATCTAGAGAGAGGCGATGAAGGAGCAATGAGGGCAAGAACTACCCGCGCCAGCCTTTTGTTAGAACAAGCAGTTGCCGAGGTAGCGTGGGGAAGCGGAGATGCCCACGTCCAATCAACCGCCACGCGTCAACCAAGGCCGCAGGCTTTTGGGGCCCGCGGAGCTCCGAACTTGACCCTTGGCTTCGCCGTGAAGCCAAGCCCGAGCGCACCTTGGGCCTGGGGGCTACTGTCGGTGTTCTGGGAACAGGGGTCCACAGACTTGCCTGCCTGCGGCCCACCGCGTGGCTAAGCCAGCAGGCTGTACGGCCCATCTTCATCAACAAGGCATCTAAGACCCTCGCGAGGGTCCAAGCCTCGCGAGGCGGACGATGCAAGACCTCCTCTAGAGTGGCCTAGCCAGGCAGGCTCGCGAGGAGCGGAGATATCAAGGCGGGGTGAACCTCACGAGGCTCACATGACGTGAGCCATGACGAACGGCACCAGGCGGGTGCCAGGCGGGCGCCAGTACGCGCAGCGTCTCTATTTCCTCTTTGGTGCTAAGGAGGCCAGCGCAGGCGAAGAGTACCGAGGCAGTAGGCAAAGGTTGCCATATTGCTGCAACGAGACCAAGACCGAAGGACGGCAAGGCGAAGGTCATCGTGGAGCCCAAGACGGTGTCACCCCAGAGCTTTTCGCAGGCGAAGACCGCTTTTGTCAGGATAGCTTGTACTAGCTGTCCCCCTTCAAATTTGCCCGCCGTTGTTGGCTCCCTTCCCACTCAACATTTGGGAAGAGGACCAGGGCCTCTATAAATAGGACTAGGCACCACGGTAGGAGGCAACTGATCCAGAGCTGGTTTAGATCTTCCTTAGCTACACAAGCACAAGAACACCTCAACCTTAGGAGGCTGTTCTTCTCTTGTACTGTTCATCATCAGCCCACGAGGCAATCCACCACCACCACACTGGAGTAGGGTATTACACCACAACGGTGGCCCGAACCAGTGTAAACCTCGTGTCTTTCTGTGTTGTGAGTTCGTCGAGTTCGTTCGCGAGATCTTAGCGACCCAGAGCGTAGATCAGTAGGAAGGAGAGACTTCACGCGCACCCCGGTGCTCAAACCTTAAGGGTTTGCCGGAACCCCACATCTGACAGAGCTGTCAGCGGGGGGAATGTTTTTTTGCGAAATACAGAGGCCCTTCAGGTGGGTCCCACCTGTCAGGTAGAGGAATCATTATTTTGCATGTAATAAGGAGGCATTTCCCTATGTGGGCCCCTACTGTCAGCCTCTTCCAATGGTCGTTGTTTGTTGACCATGTTGACCTCGCCGCGCCGAGAGCAGAAACGCGATGGACGAGGGTGAGGCCCAAGAAGGGAACGACCCGGAGCCGGCGAAGCCACCGCAGTGGATGCCCACGCTGAGGGGAGTACGAGCACTGATTGGTCGGCTGCGGGGTGAGGCTGACGTCGCCGGTAAATAACAGGATGTGCACGTGGGTAGAGGGATGGCCTACGGCAGCACAACCACCCACGGGAGGAGGGAGCAGGCAGTCCCACCCGTGCTGGTTGGGGCGGCTGGAGCAGGAAGATCAGAGATTGAAGAAGCATGACGGCCGTTGGATGGACATCCAATCGTTGCTCTGTGTTGACTAAGTTGACAAAGCCTGGCGTACGCGTAAAAAAAATAGGACAACGTCATCGTCAACCTAGTAGGCCCAGAAGTTAGCCTCCAAATATGTGGAAAATAGCATACAACCCATTTGCCTTTATTTTCAATAATTTACAGCCCATTTTCTAATTCTTAAGGATATTTGAAGCCCATATTCTTTTTATTAGCATTACAGACCATATATTCTAGGCACTGCTAAAAAATTCAACGGAATTTTGCATATTTCGGTGGGGTCCGAACTCTTTTAATCATGAAATTTCGAGTCACATTAAAAATAATTTTTTAAAAATTATACCAAAATAAAATTCAAAAAACAATTCTCCATAGAAAAAATGAATGATATTTAAAATCTTAACTAGCAAGATGCCCGTGCGTTGCACGGAACAAGAAGATGCATTTGTATGAGTAGTTTATCTTGTGGGAGAAAAGACGATATTTTAATGTAATTGCTAGTTGGATCTGGGTTTTATAACATTAGAGAGTAGATAAATCCAGAAAAACGATATTTTAATGTAATTGCCGGTTGGCTTTGGTTTAAAAATTTACAGCCCATTTCTTACTTATAGCCCATTTTCTGGGAAGCCCATTTCTTACTACTTACATCCCTCCTCGTCTTGAAAGATTTGCAGCCCAGCAGGGCTGAGAAAAGTAAGTAGGCCTCGGTTTTGGTATTCTCCAAAAAAAAGAACTAGGCTAGCCATTTTCAGAAAGAAAAAAGATATCAATTGGGCTCGTCATGTGCTTAAATAAAAGCGTAAGCGAGGGCTAGATGGGCCAAAGCCCCCGCACAGTGCACAGTTGAGCTGCGTCTCTAAAACTAAAGAACAACTGGGCGAGGTGCTGGGTCCCTGGTGTTATCCGCTCGTTGTGTAATTTTCCTGTTTATTGACTACATTGACAATGGCGTGGGACCTAGTTGTCAAACAATTAGGAGGAAGTATTTTTTTTGGCTTGTAATAACGAGGCACCTGCTTGCGTAAAGCAATGACCTTGGTGGGTCCTTACTGTCAGCCTCTCCACGTACATTCATCTCCTGATTCCTCCTGGTTGTTGACCATGTTGACAACTCCAGACGGCGGCGGGCACAGCGAGCGAACCAAGGCGGAGAACAACGGCGAGGCCTCGGACAGGAACGAACATCAGTCATGGAAGATGCGGCAGTCTAGTGGCAGGTGGAGGGGAGTACGAGGGCAACAACATGCAACTTAAGCTTAAAAACAGTATAAAAAGGCCAAGGATTAATTGTTCATCAAATTTTTAGACAAAACCCAGATTGAACATGGCAGTAACATCTAACCCAACCACTCTTTTTCGCAGTCACAAATAAATGGATCAGTCTGATCCATAAAATCAACATCATGTGCAAAAAAAATTATTTCAGGATGGCTACAACTTGCTGTAAATAGAAGCCGGGCAAATTTAGAAGCCCATTTGTCCACCTGAAACTTCTTTTTTTGCTGTTCAACGTGTCTGTCCGTGAGAAATCTCTTGCTATAAAACTGAATCCTCATGGACAATAGTAACCTCGCAGTCAACATGAAGAATGTGACAAAGCTTCTGTTTGCCTGGTTGGAAGCATATCTTTCCAGCGTTATTATCCTCAGACGAATGTCATGAGAACTGAGAAAATCCTGGTGCTTATTACACCAACGACTGGTTATACGTTTTTCTCCATGTGGTTGCAGTACCTAAGTAGCCATGAAGATTTGAAAACAGTTAAGGTCTGAAAAAAGAGTATGTCGAAAGAGCAACAGCTGAACGGTTAATTCTAGTACAATATATACGGTCTTTCAATGTGCATGAAATCATCACCTTTATATATAAATTCTCCAGAGACCGAAAGCATCGCAGCAAACCAATAATTATGTTCAGATCAAAACTAAACATTCTGATATATATAAGATCTTGACAGAATCCAGCAGCATTGATAGGCTATCCATGGACGAACTCTTCATTGAGCATATAACATAATATTAGTACCCAAAGTGTACACCAAGATGATATAAAACTTATGCGCACGAATGAAAAATGCAGCTTATGATTATGAATGTGCAAATGATAATATACGGTACCTGAAAAAGTGTGGAGCCAAACACCAACTTCTTGTGATCATCAAACGGATCACGAATTACACGCAAAGTCTCCAGTTTGGGTGCAGAGACAACATTTATTTGCGAAGGTCTATAAAAATTATGAAGGAGCAACCTTTGAAGTGAAGAGGCATCTTCGATGATGAGCTGATGTCCTTTAAAAAAATTCCAATGCTTTTAAGGTGAGGCGACTTTATTTTAAGACAACTAATAGGGATTTCTATTCCCAAAACAATCAGCAAGCGCTCCAGGGCAGGGCAACTGGAGTGGATGATGCTGTGCAGTGAGGCCTCCGATAGATAAACCACCACAAGCAAAAGTTTTTTTTAGCAGTGGGAGTTGAAGCATTTGTACCAGATCATTTGGTAGATGGCACCGGGCGAAGGTGGCGGTGTGGAGAGAGGAGGAAAACCGCGAGATGGAAAATGGTGGTGTGGGCACGAATTCTTGGCGTGTTCGTGGTATGAAACTTTTGTGGTAATGGTAGAACTCAAACTGCTGGAGTTTTGCAAATTCAGGGGATGTCAGCCAAGCGTCCACCATGCCGGATATGGACAGCAGGTAGCCTTTCGGGATGCAGAGGCATTGAACGGGGCCCTGCTGGTAAGAGGAGACGATGGCTCTAAGGAGATTAAATTCAGGAAGGATAGATATCTGACGACGGTCGAGATTGAAGGGCGCGGTGCGCCATAGAGGGAGCCATCGAGTTGAGAGGACTTGTGTGCGGCAGCAATCCTTGGTGGGGAGAAGCGAGATGTTCTCCTCAAGGATGATGTCCGGGGGATTGCTGATTCGGTCCATCGGAGATTCTACCGGTTCCTCGGATCCGGGTAGGGGGGCTCGCCACTTCTCCCCGCGCTACCGGGTGCGAGATCTACAACTGGCGTCGCCACTGGCGGCAGCCTCATCTTCTTGGCACTGGGGCCAGCCGACTCCATTTTCCTTGTGGGCGTCGTGCCGAGATCACGGGTTTGAGCAGAGTAGCTAGAGACGAGTCTAGTGGCAGTGCGAGTGGGGAAGAAGCAGGGCTGGGGTTTTCTGTAGGAGTGGAAGAAGAGGAGCATGCGTTTTCTGTACTAGTGAGGAAGAAGGTGAGCGGGGGTTTTCTGGACGAGTGAGGAAGATGGGGAGTGGGGGGAATTGGGGGGCGGCGGAAGCGCGAGAGTCCAACAAGCTGTAGTATAAGTGGAAGCGAGGAGGAAGGAGGGTTTTTCCGGGATAGCCCCCTCTTCAAGAAATATGGTCTTCTCCTTGCAAAAAACAAAAACAAATGGGCTTTAAGATGGATAGGCTTTTGTATCGGCCAAGTCGGCTTCCCGTGTTTCGTACTAGAGGCCATTAACACTAGAGGCATCCCGACCCACTCTCGAGCTTATTTCCCATTCGAAAGAAAAAAAGAGACGCCTCCAACTTATGGCTACTCATTGGTAACCTTTTTCAACTTGGCATCCACCAACTTAGAGGATGCGGTACTGGATGCAGACACTCACACTGGTCGCGTAGCGCGGTATAGTGAGGTGTCAAATAACAGGCCTACAATATACTTACTAGATTGTGAAGGTTCACAAGGTAGTCAACATTTACATTAAACGAAGCTTTCAGAAGATACGGTATGCATACTAACATTCAGAAGAACAAAAGTTCAGCATGTTTATGCATCTCAATGATTCACCATACTATAACCAATACAAAACTGTGAGAAGGTGTGGACATAAAGAAAATCGTCCGATCCATCTCTGAGCAAAGGGCCTCCCTGCGCACGCATTATTTTCCTTAATTTCCTGGGCATGCTTGTTTCTTCTCAATGTTGCGAGCACTTTGAGCATGTTGGCAACTCCACAGCTAGCTAGCTGCCTCATCTTGCAATTGATGCTGATACATTTGCAGCAAACACACGAGGCAATAGAGATGACTCAACATGAGTCCATATTGTGCAGTTCCCCTAAAATCATCTTCATTGTCTTGAATCTGAAAAGATAGGAAAACAATAGCTATACTTAAACGGTGTTGCAAAACAGTAGCACATATCAATAGCTCGACATGACAAAACATGATCATCTGGACGAAGGGGATACTGACCTGCCTGAGGAAGATTATATATAATTTCATAAGTCCTTGGTTGATTTCCACCTTCGGCTGCACTGCTTGTTTGCTACTCCACGCATGACAGGATCGTTCCGCACTGCAATCAGCAAGTCAACGTACGAATAAGCTTATTTCATCTTGCGGTGGTGACTGTATCTAGTATTAATGTAGGAATACCCGGAGCACCATGAGTTAGCTAACAGCAGGTTGATGCAGCCATATAAGTTTTGTGCGGTGCTACCAAAATTGAGGTTTGTATCCCTTCCCGTTATGAGAATTCTTCTTGAAGTTGGTAGAATGTGACGGCTTGTTCTTTGCATCAAACTTGCCTTTCCCGTGAGATTTGTTCTTGTTGTTTTGGGGCTGGTTGGGCTGGAAGTTCTTTTCGTGTACCATGTGGGCACTAGAAGCTCCCTAAGCGACCCAAGCATGTGTTTCTTTTGCTCTCGCCTTCTCTTCAAAATGAAGAGTGCTAATGAGATCCGAAACGGAAAACTCATGTCTCTTGTTTTTCAGAGAAGTAGCAAAATCGTCCCACGAAGGTGGAAGCATGGCAATGATGGTCCCAGCAACAAATTTGTCTGGCAACACACGCTTGAAGTACTCAAGTTCCTTAGCGAGTGACTGTATCTCATGAGTCTGCTGAACAACAGAGTGCTCATCAGTCATCTTGTAGTCACAGAATTGCTCCATGACGTACAACTCGTTGCCAGCGCCCGAGGCCCCAAACGTGGCCTCGAGCAGAGCCCACATGTCTTTGCCGCAGTTAAATGACATATATGAATCCACAATGGAATCGTCAAGAGCACTCAGTAGGGCGGCTTTGAAGAGGGTATCCATGTTCTCAAAAGCTTCCTGCTGTTTAGGATTAAGATCGTCCTTAGTCTTATCCTTAGTGGCGTCAGAGCAGTACATGATCTGAAACCAATATACTGCTCTTGCGCGCCACCTTTTATATTGCACCACCTTAAAAGTAGGCGGCTTCAAAAGCGCAGCAAAACCACTCGGAGTAAATTGCCTATAATCAGGTTTTTCGATTGGATTGTTGAATATATGAGCAATTTACTATGAGATGTAATCTGAATCAATAGTCAATAGAACATGACGACAATTGCAAAGATCAAAGTAATGATGCGGACTAAACCAGGAGGACAGAATCACATACTATACAGCGGGAGCAGAACCGATGTGGTTGATGTTGTCACTCATGTCGTTGATGAAGAGGTTACCGAGGTCGGGGAAGAAGGCTGCCGTTGAGGAAGTCGTCGCTGGCAGCAGTCACATGAGTGTCCTCCCCAAAAACCTGATCGCCCCTCTCCCATACAGGATCGCGAAAGGCGGGGTTCGGAGGACTGTTGTCCCTTCTCGTGGTGCACACTGGAAGGAGGGATGGAGAAGAATTATGTGGCGGCGCTAAGATCTGGAAAGATGCAAAACCATATGATACAGCGGCGGCTAGGGTAGAGCCTGTTAGGTCGGTCGTGCGAGTAAGACCAAGTACTGTATAATAGTAGGCCTTTGGCCCAAACCCCACGTCCAAGTAAATAGTAGCCCCACTATCCAAAAGAATCAGAAACGGCTGAGTAATTAAGGCGTTTGTTAATTATTAATTAATGACTTCATAAATTTTCTGACTCACACCACACTTAGAGCATGGTTAATAGTATAGCCAACATCCGGCTATATGAAGTTGACACATCATCTAAAACCAACCTAATACGTAGTCTGCTTACAATAGTTAGTCCCTTTAGTATAATACTATATCATTAATAATGGCCCCACCTTTTGTCTCACAAAGTATGTGTAGTCTGCAATGCCAGGCATGCAATGGGCGGTGCCCTCGGTCAGCGCGCCGCTTCAACGGAAAAAGCAGTGAGAGGTTGTGTCGCCCTGACTTGCCATCAATGTGGAGCAGCGGGCTCAGCTGGCGCCGGGCGAGAAGGTTTCGATTTCTGATTCAGTTGCTGTGCTGCTACCGTCCAATATTCGCGTGTGGTTGTTTCTACAATAAAAAAAGGAGGTACTCCTACTTATGTTACTCCCACTATGGCTAGCCTTGCGCTTGGCTCTTCGCCTCTTCTGGAAGTCGAACAATAATGGTTGTACTACAGTAGTACTTCTGGCAATCTTACACCAAATGTACTGTTGCACGTCCACCTCTTGTAAGCAAAAGTTTCTCCTCGTGCTACGAGCCACCGCGCACGCGTTGGCAAGGGAGAAGGCGTACTAAGAAAGCTTCTTGTCATTCTGCGGTTTGACGGGACACATCAAAGTTATTTAGTAGTACGTATTCTCTCCAAAAAAGGGTTGACCATGTCATGGCTACCATCCCGTGCTCCGTTGTTGAGTAGGTGCCATCAAAGTGCACGACTCACGTACGCACTGCTTATCTGATTATCTCCATTTTCTTGCATGACACGTGCACCTTGATGCTAGATGTCTCGCGTGTTGGCAAAAGCATGAACAAAGCTCAGGTAAAAAAAGAGTGGAAGAACATAGATTCTCGACGACCGAGAAGGAGCAAGGAACCTCGCGGTGGAGCGTCTGCAAGGAACCTTGCACGTTTTCCCCCTGTTTTTTGCCGCCTGCCCATCTATAAACAAATAAAAGAACATGAACTCTTCGCTAACCACTAGAGACGATACATCAGGATGCTAAGTTAGAGGTATTTTATTAGTTTATATTGATAACCACGCAAGAAGCCACACATGTACAGGATGCATGGAGCCACGCATGTACACACGCCAACGCACTAACTGATGCCGATCCAACTCATGCACAAATGCGCACAACATGGAGCACACAACACACGTACACAACAGATGCATGCACACACACACACACTCGGTCGTAGAATGCACGTGAATAACACATGCATGCGCGCACACTCGGCTGCATGGAGGCGTGCGCCATCTGCGGTGACGTCCGCTTCGTCGTGCTATGGCGAAGCTCGCACACAACGATGCCTACGCATCTCTTGCAGCACCGCTTTGCTGTCGTTGCTCAATGACTAGCCGGAGTCGAAGACGACCACAGCCTCGGCCTTAGAGCTAGCACCGATGGAAAAGCACGCCTGCTGCATGCACACGAGCACGTACGGAGTGCCCACGACGTGGTGCGTCCCTAGTCGCCTCTACTCCTTCTGCGCACGTAGTCTATGAAGGAGGCTGCATGCCTAATGATGATGTGGGTGAGATCTTCTAGGACTCAGCTGATGACGAGGAGGGTATCTCCAACAATGTTCCTCGGCTCGCACCTCTTGCATCACGGTGGTCGAACTTGCAGTCATTCATCTGGTACACGTGGCATCTCAGATCTGGACACAAGGTGACGTGCACCGTCAAGGGGGTCAGGGCGGACGCGACCTCTCACTGCATCCGCCATTTGAAGCGGCGTGCCGGCCCAGGGTGCCACCCGCTGCACTCCCAGCTGTACCCGCCTCCTCGTCGCATTCAAAAACCTACATTAACTAGTATGTATACACGTGCAAGGCACGTCTTAATATAACAGAGTGATTTTGGTAAAAGGGAAAAGAAGTAATATATGTGCTAATAGATTCAAAGAAAAAGAAATTATAGTGATGTATAAATGCCAATATTAGTTCAATATTGTAAAAGAGGGAAGTAGTATTCATGCCATAAAATTGTGCGTTCATTTAAAAAGAACTGCACGTTGCTTCACTTTTTCCACGTGGTTTTTTTTAGAAATATCCACATAATCCTACTAAACCATCTCGAATGGGCTCAATAAAACCATTTGGTGGTCATGTGGAAACACGGCCCATTGGAGCTAGTTATGAGCTAGTTATGCGGGTTTAACAGAGGGGTTTGATGGAGGCGAGGAGGCGTGTTCAGCCTGGCTTGCAGCGGATGGCGCAGTACTATTCAATTTGACAGCTACTACTAGTATATTATAAAAAACAAAGAAGAGTAGTAGAGATAGAGATAAGAGTAGAGACTAGGGAGGAGCACCATCTACTACTTCGTGGGCTACTCCTGCGCTCCATTCGGCGGCCGCAATGTCCCCTACAGCCACTCCCTCCTGCGCTCCATTCGGCGGGCGCTATTGAAATTTGGGGAGCGCACGATCGCGGTTGCTGGCAACGACGACTTCTTCCCCGACCTCGGGAACCTCTTCCTCAATGACATGGGCGACAACCTCAACGCCAACGGTGCTGCTCCCGTTGCACCGTATGTGTTTCTTTCCTTCATGTTCCAAATCGTGGTAGAATTCATGTTCCTAGTCTGTGTCCTAGATTCAATATGTTCATCTACTATGCTAGTCCACATGATTAGTTTAATCTCTGTTATAGCCGTCATGATTTATTTTGTGCTTATTCAGAATAAATCTCGTAGTAACTTGCTAATATATTCAACTGGCACAACGTCCCCTACAGCCACTCCCGTTTAATGGACGGCCTGGTCGATGCCTCCAAAGAGCCCTTCGTCTACTGCTATGAGTGCCTGATGCCGTTTTGGGGCTCGCCGACGGACATCGTGCATCACCTCACGCAGGCGTGCGGCGATCACTACTGGCCCTTGGTGGAGAACATCAAGTATGAGACGTGCTACCCGTTCACCGTGTCGGAGTCGCTGGAGGATCACTGCCGCCTGCTAGTCTCGGAGGAGGACGGCAGCGTCTTCCTCTTGATCGTGGGCACCGCCGAGGCCCGCGCAGGCCGCCGCCCCATCTCTATAGTGTCTGTCAGGGGCGACGCCACTGACGCTGACACTGACACGAGGGTAATGTACGAGTGCGTGCTCACTGTTACTACCCCTCAAAGGTACGTGGGCGGTGACACTAGCTGGGCTGGCTACATCAAGCTGACTAGGACTATGCAGAGCTAGGACCTTCCTGCCGATGTGGACATGGAAGACGCATGGTATGATTTGGCCCCCAACGAGGTGCATGGGGACTCCAAGGAGGTTCACCTGGATATATGCGTTACCAAGTTAAATGTTGATCATTAGTCTTCGCTCAATGTAATCCGCTGTCTAAGCATGGGGAGACTTCCATGCATGATCTTGCTCTATTGGAGTATCGCGCATGAATAAAAGTGTATCCATTTATGGTTTAGTCTAGAATCTTCCATGTATGAAATTTTTACTACAGTACTGGTGAAAGACTTATGGTGAACCATTTCTTACATCTCCTCTGCCGCCTTCCAAGTCATCCTTACTTAATCCCTCCGTCTAGGTGTATAAGGGCATGGTTAATACTTAATAGTATAGCCAATTGTTGACTATAAGAAAGTGACATGTCATCTGTAGCCAACATGTATAACAATCGATACTCAAAAAATAATTCTTAAAGATCATTTCTTACAAAGCACAATAAGTGCTATTTCTTCACAAGTTTTGTATGCAGGTTGAACAGTTGAACGCTTTTGTTTGCAAAAGATACTTTTTTATCTATTTCACCCGGATGTTTGTGAGCTCTAGAGATGAAATAATATTCGAAGAACAGTTTTGCTATGTCTCAGTCGGCTGAGACTTCGTTATGTCTCAGTCGATGGTATGGTCCTTTTATTTTGCATGGAGATTAGTACAAAAAAATATTTACAGTTTTTTTATTTTTCTTCTTATACTATATCGTTTGACTGGGACTTTGACTTAGACCTAGCCACACCCTTCGAAGAAACCTACCGATACCCGTTACACATGAGATGACCCCCACATCCTTTGTCAAAATAAACAACTCCCCGATCAATGCATTTCAATGTTCCGTGCAATGCACGGGCACCTTACTATAGATTAGTACGACCACAAATTGAACTAACATTATATATAGTAAGATAATTGCTGATGCATGTCACCTAAAATTATATCATTGAAAACTATGTTCAAATACTAATCCAACGATATAGTTTTTGTTGACATGCACTAACATTTTGTCAGTTAAATCTTCAGTCAAGTTCAATGGGGGACTAATAAACCACGACCAATGTAGTACTAGTGTAGAGGGCAGCGCTGCACGCAAGTCTCACGGCAGTAAAGCCGTCATATCACAAAACCCAACAACTAATAAGTGGCCTGGTAAAATAAACAGACAAGCAACCATCACATCCCTCCGTCTTGATAGATCTAGAACACAGGTGAGGTAGCAGCAGTGTACTGTTCGTGCGAATCCTACTAATATTGGCCGTTGGATTTAGAAGATCAACGGTTAAGATTGATGTTCTTAGTCCTACTTAAAATTGGTACATTATATAGTAATATATATAGTAGTATAGATATAGATATAGAAACCCGCGTGGAATGCGAGAAACCAACTCTGGTCACACACGTCCGTTCAGGAGAAGGACGCCGGCCAAGCTCCTCCTTCCACCATTTTGTCCACTCTTTCGGCGGCATCCGACGAGCAGGAAGAGCAGTTCTCTGGCATAAAAGCCGTCCGGGTGGCCCACCGAGCCCGGTAGCTCGCTTCTCCACCTACCTAGCCTAGCCTGTCGGAGGTAGTTGCCGCACTAAGCTAGCGTGTGGTTCCGCAGCTGGCCTCTCCAATACAGGTCAAGGAAGAGTGCCGACTTGCTCCACACCGGCTTGTTGTGGAGCACGGTGGCACGGGCATCGTCCCTGCCCTTGACACCATCACGTCGTACAACGCCTCTAGTGTCTACGACTACCATCCGTCGTCGACGCACGCGTAGCCGCGACATGCATGCAGAGAAAGAAGCCGCCACGGATGTCGACGAGGTGATGCGGCTACGCGATGTGGACGAGGTGACGGGAAGCACATCCCCGCCCACCGCCATCATCGAGGAAAAGTAGAACACGGGAGGCTGCCGCCGATTGTATCCCATGAAGGCCACCGCCGAGGCGACGCCGGCGAATACAGCCGGTGTCTTGCTCGATTCTTCTTCTGTCGGATGCTGGAGGAGGACAAAGAGATCGGGTGGCAACCATTTAGATTAGGTATTTTAATTCTACCGGGCTGGTTGTAATGGGAGTATTATAGGTAGTATCATGCATGCCAACTACTCCCTCCGTTCCTAAATATAGGAGTACTGTAAGAGCATGGTTAATAGTATAACCAGCTGATGGCTACATTACACTGCCACGTCATCTGTAGCCAACCTTGTAGCCTTCAAGTATAATAGTCCCTCCGTCTAGGTGTCATCTTACGAAAACCAAATAATCCCAAAATACTTAGGCACGGTGTTAACTTCTACCTCGTTTCTTGTTTCTTGACATATCAACCAAAGAGATGTGGGTGTGCATGGTTTTAATGACTTGAGACTAGCAAACACGACATGCAGTCGTTAGTTCATTGCATGCAATGCTATTAATTAGCAAATAAACATTAAGTTCTCTCGCCTCTTCTGAAAGTCGAACAATGATGATGGCACTACAGTCGATAGTGTACTACTAATAAGCAAAGCTTCTCCTCGTTTGCGAGTAGATAAGACACATCAAAAGTAGTGCATTGTCTCCAAAAAGGGTTGACCATGTCCATGGCTACCATCCCCTGCTCCGTCATTCAGTGTGTGCTTCTCGTCGTTCTGCGAGTTGACGGGACACATCAAATTTAATACGTATTCAGTACTCTCTCCAAAAAGGGCCGACCATGTCCATCAGTCCCTGGCTACCATCCCGTGCTCCGTCATTGAGTACGTGCAGTATTCACGTGCCATCGAGGAGGAAAAATATTACTATGTGGTACTAGGTGCCATCGTAGTGCACGACTCACTTACGCACTGCTTATCTCCATTTTCTTGCATGACACGTGCACCTTGATGCTAGATGTCCCGCGTGTTGGCAAAAGGATGAACAAAGCTCATGTAAAAAAAGAGTGGAAGAACATAGATTCCCGACGACCGAGAAGGAGCAAGGAACCTTGTGGTGGAGCGTCTGCACTCATAGTATTTTATATGATTTAGCGATATAAAATCAACCAATCATGTCCACAGTAGACCGGAAGAGTATGAAACACGACAGCCTAGTGTAGTTACATCATACTGTACGTGGACAACCCACGCTATCACCATATTTCTTGGCCTCCGTGCGGCACCTAGCTCTAGTAATCCATCAGCCCGTATCGCTTCTCGCTCCTCGTTCTCTCAAAGTGTGGCGGGCTGGCGTTTTTGCCATCTATTGAGCTCGGTTAACTCATCACATGTTAGCGACATGCCAAGAGCATTCTAAAAAAAATAATGTACTCTATTGTTATGCCAAGAAGAGGAAGCGCTTTAACCGACAGACCAAACGAGAGAGGCGTGTTGTACCGTGAGTGGGTCCAGTTTCTCGTTTTGAACTTGTTTGGTGTAGTAGTAACACTTGGTTTTTACTATTGGTAAGATTTTATATACTCCCTCCGTCTAGTGAATAAGTCATCTTAGATTGTGCACCGTGACCAAGGAAGAGGGGAAAATGAGAGAAATTAATATTTATTTGCTAATTAATAGCATTGCATGCAATGATCTAACCATTGCATGTCGTGTTTGGTAGTCTAAGGCATTGAAAACATGCACGCCCCACATCTCTTATTGGTGGATATGTCAAGAAACAAGAAACGTCGTGGGAGTTAATGCACCGCGCCTAAGTATTTTTGAATTATTTGGTTTTCATAAGGTGAGTTATACACCTAGACGGAGGGAGTAGGGCCTAATGTATTCTTCGAGGATGCCTTTGACTATTGATAAGATTTTATATAATTTGAAAATTATATCATTCGAAGATCCTTTCATGTTCAGTTTTCAAAAAGAAAAAAGATCATTTCACGTATGAATTTGACTATATGCTTTGAGCAACTTGCATGGCCTATACTGCTCCTGTTTGGATACTCTAACTTAGCTAGAGGTTGGACTAACTCATGACTAACCCTGAACCTACTGTAGCCAAAGAGGTGTTCCGGTGATAGGGTTAGATTGACAATAAGTGCACTTGATGGAGAAAGAAAAGTGATTTTTCAGTGGGCCCAAGGAGGTACGTACTATGGGAAAGATGAAGTGAAGGTTGCTTCGCCCGAGCAACTTATTACTCTGCGAATATGGGAGTACCAATGGATTCAAGGAACAGAGAAATGATGGTTGCTTCGTCCGAGCAACTTACTGAGGCGAAGGTGGGGCTCTTTGATTTGACTGCTCACTACTCATTACTAATGTGGTGCAATGACCAGGGTAAATCTTTCCCTACAGTTGTGCACTCAATATTGCTGCACGGCAGGTGGAGCCGGATGAAGGATGTCCCACATGTCGGCAAAACGAAGTTGAATTGTTTCTGGCATTGCTATCAATCCTTCAGGATTTGTTTATATGTACGCATAATTTTAATGAAATTGTACTGTGATGATATGAAGGTTTCAACTTTGGTTCCAGCAGGAAAGAAAGGTTTCAACTTAGGATTCATGTGTCCTCTTGCCTCAAGATTATCTCGTTACAACATTCCATCAAATACAAATGAAACTACTACCATGGCTGCTAATGCATCTCAATGGTTCGCAGATCAGCGCCAATATTCACATCACAACTGAAGACAAAGTTGTGAGAAGGTGTACAAATAAAGAAATATATATATATATATATATATATATATATATATATATATATATATATATATATATATATATATATATATATATATTTGATCGATGCTGTTTGTAGGCATGGGTCCATTTCCTGGGCACAGTGTTCGTTGCTTGGCAGCTAGTTTCACCCAGCGTTGTAGCCAAAGAGGTGGTGTACGGAGGACACCACAATCCGATCGTTTTGTGCAGCTCCACTAAAATCGAGCTGACCACCCCTGTTTGCAAAGATATCCAGTTAGTGTGGCTACAATAATAGTGGAACTAGATGATGAAACGTAACACACACAAATAGAAGCCGATCACCTCTGCGATCTCTCTTTAGGACTAACTACTTGTTGGAGAAGATTAGGCAGGAGTTGGATGAGGAGGATAGCAAAACCAATCTCCCTTTCTGCAGTACCAAAGAAATGTAAAAACGTTGCCCGTGTGACATTTTGGCAGAACTGCACAAAACACTCTTAAGAAAAAAAGTGATTTGTGCAGTTCACCAAAAGGTCGCAATAGCAACAAGGTGAAATGGCTAGCCCTGTTTGCAAAAAAGAGGTAGAAAGGAAACAATTACTGGCGAATAACACGAGTTGAAGACACATACGCCGAAAAAAGAAGAAGCATATTCCATGTAATAAGGGAAAGATAGCAGCATGGTGGTTTATCAAAGATGGTTTGAGGACGAGATTGCAAGATGGAAAGTACACCGACCGAGATACGTTTTAAGCAAACAACTAAAGAAGATCCACCTGCAGCAACGTGGGAGGATGGACAGTGGAGCAAGGCCGGAGGAAGCTGTACCTGAGGGTCGTCGAGATGTTACTAGGAGGGCGCCGGCGGTCGGGATCTGCCCATACTGCGGCAGCGAGCAAGCGGCGAAGGCCCTACTGTTGGGGAACGTAGTAATTTCAAAAATTTCCTACGCACATGCAAGATCATGGTGATGCATAGCAACGAGAGGGGAGAGTGTTGTCTACATACCCTTGTAGACTGAAGCGGAAGCGTTGACACAACGTAGAGGAAGTAGTCGTACGTTCTCCTCGCGATCCAACCGATCATAGCACCGTTACTCCGGCACCTCCGAATTCTTGGCACACGTTCAGCTCGATGACGATCCCCGGGCTCCGATCCAGCAAAGCGTCGGGGAAGAGTTCCGTCAGTACGACGGCGTGATGACGATCTTGATGTGTTACCGGCACAGGGCTTCGCCTAAGCACTGCAACGATATGACCGAGGTGGAATTTGGTGGAAGGGGGCACCGCACACGGCTAAGGAAAGATCTCAATGATCAATTGTGTGTCCAAGGGGTGCCCCTTGCCTCAGTATATAAAGGATGGAGGAGGAGGAGGCCGGCCAAGCCAATTGGTGCGGCCAAGATATGGAGTCCTACTAGGACTCCAAGTCCTAGTAGGAGTCCACCAAGAGGGGAGGAAGGGAGAAGGAATAGGAGGAGAAGGAGAGGTGGCCGGCCCCCTTTTCCCTAGTCCAATTCGGACTAGAGGGGAGGGGGGGCGCAGCAGCCTTTTTCCTCTTCCCACTAAAGCCCATCAAGGCCCATTACTTCTCCCGTAATCCCGTAACTCCCCGGTACCTCCGAAAATACCCGAACCACTCAGAACCCTTCCGATGTCCGAATATAGTCGTCCAATATATCGATCTTTACGTCTCGACCATTTCGAGACTCCTCGTCATGTCCCCGATCTCATCTGGGACTCCGAACTCCTTCGCTACATCAAAACTCATAAACTCATAATATAATTGTCATCGAAACCTTAAGCGTGCGGACCCTACGGTTCGAGAACAATGTAGACATGACCGAGACACATCTCCGGTCAATAACCAATAGCGGGACCTGGATGCCCATATTGGCTCCTACATATTCTGCGAAGATCTTTATCGGTCAGACCGCATAACAACATACATTGTTCCCTTTGTCATCGGTATCTTACTTGCCCGAGATTCGATCATCGGTATCCAATACCTAGTTCAATCTCGTTACCGGCAAGTCTCTTTACTCGTTCCGTAATACATCATCTCACAACTAACACATTAGTTGCAATGCTTGCAAGGCTTATGTGATGTGCATTACCGAGAGGGCCCAGAGATACCTCTCCGACAATCGGAGTGACAAATCCTAATCTCGAAATACGCCAACCCAACATGTACCTTCGGAGACACCTGTAGAGCACCTTTATAATCACCCAGTTACGTTGTGACGTTTGGTAGCACACAAAGTGTTCCTATGGTAAACGGGAGTTGCATAATCTCATAGTTAAAGGAACATGTATAAGTCATGGATAAAAGCAATAGCAACATACTAAACGATCGGGTGCTATGCTAATGGAATGGGTCATGTCAATCAGATCATTCAACTAATGATGTGATCTCGTTAATCAAATAACAACTCTTTGTTCATGGTTAGGAAACATAACCATCTTTGATTAATGAGCTAGTCAAGGAGAGGCATACTAGTGACACTCTGTTTGTCTATGTATTCACACATGTATTATGTTTCCAGTTAATACAATTCTAGCATGAATAATAAACATTTATCATGATATAAGGAAATAAATAATAACTTTATTATTGCCTCTAGGGCATATTTCCTTCAGTCTCCCACTTGCACTAGAGTCAATAATCTAGATCACATCACCATGTGATTAACATCAATAGTTCACATCATCATGTGATTAACACCCATAGTTCACATCGCTATGTGACTGACACCCAAAGGGTTTACTAGATTCAGTAATCTAGTTTACATCGCTATGTAATTAACACCCAAAGAGTACTAAGGTGTGATCATGTTTTGCTTGTGAGAGAATCTTAGTCAACGGGTCTGCTACATTCAGATCCGCATGTACTTTGCAAATTTCTATGTCAACAATGCTCTGCATGGAGCTACTCTAGCTAATTGCTCCCACTTTCAATATGTATATAGATTGAGACTTTAGAGTCATCTGGATCAGTGTCAAAACTTGCATCGACGTAACTCTTTACGACGAACCTTTTTGTCACCTCAATGTGGATCAGCTGTCTCTAATGCATGATCCCAAAATGATATTGGTAAATCAGTAAGAAACATCATAGATTGTACTATATCCAATAAAGTACGGTTATGACGTTCGGACACACCATTATGCTGTGGTGTTCCAGGTGGCATGAATTTGTGAAACTATTCCACATTGTTTTAATTGAAGACCAAACTCGTAACTCAAATATTTTTCTCCGCGATCAGATCGTAGAAACCTTATTTTCTTGTCACGATGATTTTCCACTTCACTCTAAAATTCTTTGAACTTTTCAAATGTTTTAGACTTATGTTTCATCAAGTAGATATACCCATATCTTCTCAAATCATCTGTGAAGGTCAGAAAATAATGATACCTACTGCAAGCCTTAATATTCATCGGACCACATACATCAGTATGTATGATTTCCAATAAATTTATTGCTTGTTTCATTGTTCCGGAGAACGGTGTTTTTAGTCATCTTGCCCTTAAGGCATGGATCGCAAGCATCAAGTGATTCATAATCAAGAGATTCCAAAATTCCATCAGCATGGAGTTGAGTTTCTTCATGCGCTTTACACCAATATGACCTAAACGGCAGTGCCACAAATAAGTTGCACTATCATTATTAACTTTGCATCTTTTGGCTTCAATATTATGAATATGTGTATCACTACGATCGAGATCCAACAAACCATTTTCGTTGGTGTGTATGACCATAGAAGGTTTTATTCATGTAAACAGAACAACAATTGTTCTCTAACTTAAATGCATAACTGTATTGCAATTAACATGATCAAATCATATTCATGCTCAACGCAAACACCAAATAACACTTATTTAATACAAACGCATCAAGTCGAACTTTGTTCCGTCTAGGCGTGGTACCCGACCCTCCTTCGAGTAAACAACCGCTACACGCGTCAAATTATCACGTGGGCTGCCTTTTCTTACAGAAACGAACTCCACCGTGTACCCGCGCGGGTGTGGCCGGGAACGAGACGTGAGTATGTGCGTCCTACGTGCACCTCTTCTTTAGGTGTAGGTACGTACATGGGTGGGTGTGAGAGAGATGGTTTGTGCGAAATCGAGGCAATGTGTCGATGATATCTCAAACAAAAAAACATAACATATGCAATGTGTGTGAAACAGAGTCATGGACATATCATATATAGAGGGAGCGATCCACGAGAAGAGAGTGGAGGGATCATCGGCATGAGATATTGATAGAATCAAAAATAGGGATGAAGTGTGTGGCTGCAATCGATAAAGAGTGCCATCGAATTTATGTTTGCCCACGTCAAAGATACAGGGCGGCTGGCCTACTGGAATTTGAGAGGGCAGAGGTGCAGTTTTTCTCTATGGCATGGATACCTACCTACAACGTCCGACTATCGGTGGGGGGAGGGGGCAGAGACCTAACTATGGAGAGGTAGATCGACTAGTATATGTCTGGAGAAGGAGAGAGACCTAGCTATGTATAGAGGGAGATCGATCGGCATCCATGGATATGTGTAGCAGAGGAATAAGGTTGGGAGAAAGGCAAAGTTAGAGTGTCGGAGGGTTGGTGGTGGTGTGGCATCTCACAAATGGTGGGAGAGGCCTGCTAGACAAACGGAGGGTACGAGTGCAATATCAATAAGAGAGGGCGGGGATGTCTGTCTATCTATGCGCGTGCGCGTGAGAGACGAGTCGGGAGGTATGCAAGGATTATGAGGGGAGACGATATGGTTGTGGTAAGCATATGTAACTACATAGGAAGATCAACTGTCGTGTGTCCGAGAAAGGGAGAGACATAACTAGTGAGGTAAGTCTATCGGTGCATGGGGAAAAGAATTATAGTCGACCTAGCTATATGTAGGCAGATCAGTACGTATACATGCATGCATGTGTTAGAAGCAAATAAGGTCCGGATAGACAGACATGGGGAAAGGAGTTTGGCTAGGAGGTGGTGCGAGAGGCCTACTATGTCGAGGGGGAGGAGTGTGCGACTATGAGATCGACGAAAAGAGGGGCGGGAGTGTGCACCTGCGTGGAACCGTATTGGACATAGGGGGCATGGACGGTGAGAAGAGAAGAGGGAAAGTATGTGTTTGTGGCAGGCACACTTGGCTAGAGAGGTATATCGAACGGTGTGTGCCGGAAAGAAGGAGTCGGGGGGCCTACATACACCGCGGGTGAACGACCTAAAGAGAAATAACGAATGTGTGTGATGGAGGGGACCCTGAGGGAGAGTGAGAGGGGGGCGCGCGGGCGTGTGCATGCACGATAGAAAATTAGCGCTAGCTAGCTACAAAGAGAAGAGGATCGTGAAGGTGTTAAAGATGAACATAGATCATAATTCATTATAAAAGAAGTAGATACGGATACTTGAACAAGATATCATAATGTAGAACATTGATTATAATTTGGGCTAATGTGTGGCTTTTGCAGCTCAGGGCTAAATACTTGTCATAATTTAGGGGGCGGGGCACTATACTTTGTGTCAGAAACACGGCGTATGTATGGAACATGGTTTAGAATATGAATATATAATTAGTACATCAAGTGTACTATTATTTGGAATCAACATCAAGTGTATTCAAAAGATTGACTTTGAGTTCATATAGTACACATAGTTCATATCTATCTCTATAGTAATCATGTAGTGTGTTGTTAAGGTAATACACGAATGATGGTTGAAGTTGGAAACAATCATGATTGTAGATTCTTATTGAAATAGAGAAACGAATTCAAATCCAGTTCGAATTGCAGCGGTAGTATAGACATTTGGAATGCACTAAAATGTTGGCATGAGTAGGATACATGCATTATACAGCCAGCAAAAAAATTGGACATAACATGGATTCATACTCCCTCCTTCCATCTATAGAGGGCCTAATGCGTTTTTTAAGACCGCCTTTGAATATTGACAAGATTAATAGTACATGACATGCACAATGTGAAAATTATATCATTGAAAGCTCCTTTCACACACGAATTTAACAATGTGCTTTGTGTAAGTTGCATGTCATATATTATTGCTCTAATATTTAGTTGGTCAAATTTAGCCTCGAAAAACGCATTAGGCCCTATATAGATGGAAGGTGGGAGTAGCTTTGAATAGCATTTGTATAGTAAAATGGGACAAGACTCTCTCTTTGTGTGGTGTGAATAGTTTTTATTTTTTTCCTTTTTTTTCATTGAGTGAAGTGCAAATTGATTTGGTACGTACAAGTACAATATTACACGTTAGGATTGTCCCAAAAATTCAATCCACGCCTTGTTATATCCCGAAAATTCTGATATCGTGCTCCCAAAACTGGCGCCTTCACAACCCGCGCCTTGCTATCCCGAAATTACAATGCGCGCGAAAACTCCCTCTAGCTGCCAAATCCCAACACGCAAAATCCCCCTTCTAACCCTGAGCCGAAAGGGCCGCTAGTTCAAATCGGTGGGGGTACTTTTATAACACACCCTACATTTTGGACAAGCGCGTCCCTAAGTCATGGTTCCCCCCTCCCATTACATCCTTTACGCCATTCGAAATCTCGCCGCCACAACCTCTCTGCTCCAGCCACGAAACCCCACCCTCCTCCGTCCGCCACCTCAGGACGGCCCAGCCGGAGCCTCTTCCCCGACGACGTCGTCCACCACAATAGCTCAACGTCCCTCATCCGCCTCCCCGAATGAGGATCTGTTTTCCATCCCGTCGTCCCGCCGGTTCAGCCGCCCCATCCTCCACCTCCAAGGAGCTGCTCCAACGATCGCCTCGTCTATCGTGGCTGCTCCATCCCCACAGTGCCGCCTTAACCTGCTGCACCGGAACCGTAGCATCCTCACCGACTCCTCGGACGAAGCCGAGGCCTTCTCGGCGCCACCAAAGAGGTTGTACACTCATCGCATCGCACCTTCTCCTTAACTCAACCTCATGTCACCGACGATGCTCCATCCTGCACCCCCATGGAGCGGCTACCTCGAAGCCGGCGCCATGGGCGACATCTCCACAGTGGCTCTCCCAGGTGCGAGGCCCCTTCGGCGGCGGCGTCCATACCAACCGGATCTGCTGCTGCTCCGGCGGTGGCATGGGGATCGCCGGAGAAAAAGCTTGGCGCGGGGGGGGGGGGGGGCTAGAGGGCTGGCCGGGGCGGCGGCGGACCGATGGTGGGGAGTTGTTTTGGGGCGGTGAGGCGGCGGTGGACCGGCGGTGGGGAGTTGTTTTGGAGCACCGAGGCGGCGGCGGACCGGTGGTGGGTAGTTGTTTTGGGGCAGCGAGGCGGCGCAGGGTTCGACCAGTGGTGGCTGGCGGCTTAGGGGGGTGCAGGTTGAAGATGAACTGCAGTCCCTCCCTAAAATATCCCATGTGAAGTGCCTCTCTGCTACCATTGCGTTCAGTTTCGACAGTAACATTCAGATTCCACAGTAAATTCTAGTTTCGACAGTTAAGTTCAGAGTCAACAGTTTTTACCTCATATGTTATAGTCAGGTGGTTTTTGGTGATGTAAATTTTACATCTATCACTTTTTGGTAATGTATTTTACATCATCTATTGGAGATGCTATTAGAATCCCACTTGAGATTAACAATCTATGTCTTGTGCTGCTTCAGCCTTGACGTCTTATGGCTCACCGGAGCTGCTCCAATGATGGAATGATCCATCACAACAGAGTAGTGCCCTGGACGCCGTCTACAAATTCCTCAGATGTTCCTCCACACCTCCGATAGCCACCTCTGCCTCAACTTCTTCAGCGACCAACCCAATGATGCTGAGGTCGACACAGTTACGGCAAAGAGGTTGTACACTTGTCACATCACTTATTACTCTACATTCATGTCTATCCATTAGGGCTATTGTGGTTCAACGGAAAAACATAGCAATAGGAAATTTTCCTATGGCACTCTACTATTCAATTATTCATGCATTTTGTTGAAAGGAATGGAGCAAAACATCCACCTGGACCTACTTTTCAAAATCCTATGCATGAAAACAAGACCAAGTGCATTAGTGGCAGAATAACATTCTAACTGTACACGCTTTCATATAAATTCACTTTATTTTGGGCATGTTTCTTTGCATTCCTCTGCTCCTCCTTTCCTGTGAACCAAACACCCAAGTTGACAGATATCCTATGTTCACAAATTCTTTGTTTCCCATGTGCATTCCTATCCTATTCCGGTGTTTTTCCTCCTATCCCTGCGTTTTTAGAATCATGCAAGCCAAATGAGCCCTTACATAATTACTTCAGTTACAGGTAGGTGTCGAAGAAAACTTTGTGTGGTTTGTCCTGCTCCTGCTGTGACGTCGTCCACCTCACCTGAGCTGCTCCATCGCTAGAAGCATCCACCAAACCAGACATCACGACTCCTGACCGTCTTTCGCCAGCTCAGATCTCCTTCCCTGCCGCCGGCACCCACCGCAATAGCATCACCATAATCGACTCAGCAGATGAACCTGAGGAGTACACGGGTCCACAAGAGAGATTGCACTCTGTTGTTTCTTCTTAAGTTATACATTGCTTAATATTACCTGCTACTTTATTTTCTTGTTCACCTCTTAGACTCCAAGTCAAGTCCAAATTGATGCTCAAAATTGAGTTCTAAATTATTTGTGGGCCACATATCGAGGCAGCAATGAATCGTATCTCTGTCTAATATCTTGTTCACCTAGGGTATGCCTATGTTGTTCATCTTTGTCGGTGTACTAAAGTAGGGGTACCTTAGTACCCCAAACTTGTGCACGGTCAGTCATAGCACCCCGCGGCAAGGCTTGCCAGGCGATCGCCAAGACTCTCCATGGTCCCTTTTTGGGCCATCCAAGGACAAAGTATTTGAGCCAAGGCCCCAGCAGGAGGAGCCTGCCGGGAAGGCTACCCGAAGAGAGCAAGGCCCCGGCAAGAGGAGCTTGCCCGGACGACCGCTCGAAGCACAAGGCCCCGGCAAGAGGAGCTTGCCGGGAAGGCCGACCGAGGCACGACAAGAGACTTACTGCGACGCGCTCCGCGTCCCGGCAAGGACCGGTGAGCGACAAGCTCCCGGGCGCGACAAGGCATCAACCGCGGCAAGGCGCTTGCCGCGGCAAGTCACCACCCCGCGCCTGCGCTTCAGCTCATCCACCCACGCGTCGCTCTGGGGCCATTCCAGGCGTACGTGGCGAGAGGCTACGCGGCCAGGGGCATGCGGTGGCGAAGCAACGCTGACAGAGTAGCCATCGTGGCAAACGGTGGCGCTACTGACGGTCCCTTTCCTGCACGGTCTGGGCGATGCGGACGGGCATTTAATGCCCTTGTCCCCCGCCGTCAGAGTTAGGTATGTTAGCACTGTGCAAACAGCTGTACCCAACACAGCGTTTTCTAGTTTTGCCCCCGCCTACGTTGCCACCTGTGGGTAACCCCTTGCACATATAAAAGGAGGCCCCATGCGCAACGAGAGGAGGAGGAGGAGGCCACTCACGCTCGATCTCGCCGGCAGCTCGTGTGTACTGTAGCGCCACACGCTCCCGAGCAAGAACACAATACAAACCACAAAGCAGCAGTAGAGTTTTACGCATCCTTGCGGCCCGAAGCTGGGTAAATCCCTTGTGTGCATCGCATCGATTCGCTCTTCGTGCGACCTCCGCCCCCCGCCGAACCAAGAAAGGGGCTCGGTCCCCATAGGTGTTTGACGAAGCCTATTTGCCCCGACATCCTTGGCGCGCCAGGTAGGGGGCGTCGAGGTTGTGTGAACCTGATCCGGCGTCTGCACAGGCTAGATCTCCATCATCTTCATCGACATGCCACCGAAGAAGAAATCTCCAGAGGTGGCTGGTCCGTCCGTGTCGAACCCACCGCCCTTGGAGCAAACGGGTGGTGGGGACGGCACCGGCGGCGGAACGGGCGTCGTCGAGCCAGCTCATGGTGCCACGGCGTCCGAACATACGCCGACACCTCTCGGTGCAGGTGAGCCCTGGTATGACCAGGCAACCTTTCGCTCTATCCCATGGAGCGGAGGCAGTCAGCCCCACGGATCTCGCATACGGGCCACCTCGAGTGTTCGCTCATGCTGAGCTCGAGCGAGAGCAGCTGCGACGAGATGACGCGCTGCTCCTCGAGGAGGACCGTCTTCAGGCCGCTGTGCGAGATGCTCGCTACCAGCAAGCTTTGCGTTGCTTTTATAGCCGCAAGGTTAGTGCCAGAAGTTTCGAGGAAGTGGGAAGGCCCTTACCGGGTGACACAAGTCGCTAGGCCTGGCGCTGTCCGCCTTGAGACCGAAGACACCACTCCGGTGAGCAACTCCTGGAGCGTTGGGCATCTTCGTAAGTTTCGCCCGTAAGGCGCGGTTGTCGGACCCCGTCCGGCAACCACCCTTCTGTACAAAGTCTTGCTGCTGTTGCATGTGATCCTTTGTACAGAGTTCATGTGCTCCGCGCACCTTGTCGATCTCATGCTCTTTATCCCTTGCATGCATTATCTGACACTCTGTGCAGCACTGACCCCGGGTAAGCGACGACGAGTCCCATGTTTCGCCTTGCCGGAAAGCGACCTTGCCGGGCAGCGAGCTACGAAAAAGCTAAGTTGCCAAAGTTTGAGCAATCGAGTTTTTAAAATTTTGAGGTTATCTTCCTCGAACGACCGTACTTTGTATGGAAAACCTATGTGCGGAGGGACCGGCTCGTGGCTAGTTGCGCCCTTACTTCGTTTCGAGTCCGCTCAACGACTTAAGTGTGCTACAACCGGAGTGGCATCCTTACTTTGTTTCGAGCTCGCTCGACAGCTTAAGTGTGCTGCGACTGCAGTCGCAACACTTACTTTGTTTTGAGCCTGCTCAACAATTTAAGTGAGCTGCAGCTAGCCGCGGCAAGGTTTCTTGCCGGTAATGGCGCCGCTGGCGGGCTGCTGATGTCCCGCACTCAGAGCCCGTGGCAAGGCGGAGGCCTACGCCGACAAGTCTCCAAAAGCGTAGGGTAAAAACATACAAAGCACGGAATCAAGTAGAGGAGATAACAGTGCAATCACTACCTAAGATAAAGTTATATTACAAGATAGTTTGTCGCAGCCCTAATGAATTGCTTCCATAACTTGGCCAGCAGCGACAAGAAAAAAAAGGGCAGGCGGCCTAATCCACACGGTCGCCCTCAATCGTCTTGATCCCGGCCACCTTCTCCACAATGGGCGCGACGAGGGCCCTGATCTCCTCGAGGTCAGCGTCTGCCGGCAGGGATTTGAGGACGTTGGTGAGCCTGATGCCGGGGTTGTGGAAGGCGATCTTCACCAACACCTTCTCGAGGGCTCCGGCGATGGCATCGCGCGTCTCACCGGCCAGCTGCTCTGGGATCGCGTTCCGGAGATGCTGAAGGGCCGCCACCACGCCTTTGAAGAACGAAGTGAGCTTGGCGCTGGGTGGGACGTTTTCGCCAGAGGGATACTCGTGACCCTCCATCCCTAGCAACGTCAGCTCCTTGTCGATGGCGGCGGCGATGTCCACGAGACCCTCAGTCCACTGCTCCACCGTCGCCCTGAAGTTTTTCTGGGTAACTGCGGCGCTTTTCAGCAGCACCTCATTGTCCACGACCTCCTTCCGCAAGGTCGTCTCCCGCTCCTTGGTGCTCTCCAGCGCCTTGGTCAAGGTGGCCAGCTTCATCTCGAGATCGGCGTTGGAGTCCTTGGCAGCGTCGAGCTCCTTGATCTTCTCGGCGAAGCGGCCCTGCAGCTCGCCGAGGGTGTGGGCACCCTTCTCGCCCTCCTATTTGAGCGCGGCAAGCTCCTCACCACTCTCCTTGAGATCAGTGTCGAGCTGCGCCACCCTCGCCTCCAGCTCCTTCTTGGCGGCCTCGGCGGCCGCGGCAGCATCTTGCGCTTCCTTGAGGGCCCCGCCAAGCGCTTGCTCGCGCGCGGTGACCTCCTCCTCGTGGCTGGCGAGGCTGGCTTTCTGCTGCACCAGCTCGCCTTCCCGCGCAGATAGCCCCGCGGCGGCAAGCCTTTGCTGCTCTTCGGCTTCTGCCTTCTCGAGGATGAAGGCCGTCCGCGCCTCGTCGAGCTGCCTTCGTTCCTTCGCCAAGGATCGGAGGGCCTCCTGGTTGAGGTCCCGGAGCTCCCCGACGCGCTTCTCCATGTCTGCTCCCGCCTTCGCGACAAGCGCTTCCCGGCGTTCCACCTGGGCTTGTCGGGCGCGGTAGAGTGACACCAGCTTCCGGAGCAGCCGCTCCTCCTCAGGCTCGCCGCCGCTGCTGCCTGGCGCATCAACCAGCGTCAGCCCGGCGGAGGCGAGCACCTCTCCTTCCAAGGTCTCCCCCTCGACCGGCGCCCTGGAAGTCGACTCCCAGGGAAGCTTGATGAAGATATCATCACCGGCCTTCAGGTAGACACCTGGCTGGGGCTCCTCGGGGCCCGACGCTGCTGCGGAGGCGGGATCGGCGGTCGGCGCAGCGCCTGGCGTTCCTGCGGCCCCAGGGCCGTCCGTACGATCGCCGACCCCCTCGCCCGCGGCTGCTGCGGCTGCCTTGGCGGCCTCTTCGCCGGCCGGATCTTCAGCACCGCCCGCCTCTCCGGTGGCGGCCACGTCGTCGGTATGGCCGCGCGCCTCCTCCTCGACGACGACCTCGGTCTCCATCGGGTCCGTGACGGACGGATCTGAGGGCCGAAAAGAAGGGGAGAAATCAAGCAACTATCCAAAGAAGAAGAACCCCAGGGGAGTTTCGAAGCAAGAAAGTTACCTGCGCCAGGGTCTGCAGTCACGATCTCCGTCGCCGAGGGGTCGCCGGTGCTGTCCCTCACCGGAGACTGCTCCCTCGCCGGGGACTGCTCCCTTGCCGGGGACGGCTCCCTTGTCGGGGATTCCTCCCTTGCCGGGGAACTCCCCCTTGGCGGTGTAGTCGTAGCGGGTGGCTCATCGGGGGCGGTCTCCGGACGCTCCTGGTGGGGCTGCTCTGCTCCTACACAAATCGTCAGCCAGAAGTCAGGAAAAGCGAAGAGTGCCCGGGCGCGCCCAACGGCAGGAAGCAAATCGTATGCTTACGCTGGGGGCTGCGCTAGGGGCTGCTCTGAGGATTAGTTGGCGGGTCCGGCAAGGTCGTCTCAGGCGCACCCCCTGCCATCACGGCGGGCTCGTCGTCCAGGATGACCACCGGGACTTTGGCTCTCTTTGCCGCCCTCTGAGCCAGTGACCTGAAAAGGAGCAAATTCAGAGGAAAGCAAGTGAGATGCGAGACACAACTGCAAGAATTGAAGAAACACAAGTACAGCGGGGATCTTACTCCTCTCCCTCTTCCTCGTCGGAGCTAAGCGCGGAGAAGTCGAAGACTGGCCCGCTTCTGGCGTGGGCAGGCAGAGGAGTAGGCTCCCTCGGCCGCTTGGCGGAGGCAGTGGTGGCGCTAGCCTGAGGTGGCCTTGCCCCGGCCGTCGCCGTGGCGCGAGGGGCGGCAGGAGCAGAGGCCCCGGCCCGCGAAGACCCCGCTCCCGCTGCCACAGCGGAGCGTGTCACGCGGCCCTGCGGTTGTTGGCTCGCTTCCGTACCACCTCCCCAGCCTTGCGGAGGCGCCTCCGTGGTTGAGCCGGGGGGCTCCGCCCGCGACGAGCTGCCCGAAGGTCGGGAGGAAGAGGCGCCAACCTCCGGCAAGCCGCTCGTGCCATCGGTGGACTCGTCCGCCTCGACGCCGTGCCCGGCAAGCTCTTCCTCGCCGACAAACTCTGCTCGATTGGCAAGGCTTTCCGCCTCCGCTGCGTCCGCCTCCGCCAATGTGAAGCCAATTTGGCCCGCGGCCGCGACTGCCGCCGCCTCTTCCATCCTGGAGGCGATGCGCCCCAACTCCTCGTCGGTGGTGTCCCGGGTGAGGCCCTTCTGCTCGTCGGGGTCGACCGCCACCTCCACCAAGTCGTCGAAGAACAGCCGCACGACATCGCCGGTAGGCTCGTGCCAAGTAGGGTCGATCCCGTGCGAGTCGCACAGCGGCATCATTGCAAGGATGCGGCTGAGCGACGAATTGTTGCACAACGGGACGACGCCTCGCGGCAGCTTGAACCATTCGGGGTGGTCGGGGTCGTGCTTGAACAGCTCCCTGAGCGTCCCGTCAAGCTCCAAGACGGTGAAATTGAAGTTGAGGCCAGGGCACAGCCTCATGATGTCCGCCGCATTCTGGAACTCCCAGGCGGGCCTCCCTTTCTCCTGCAGGGGAGCGATGCGGCGGTAGAGGAAATCTGCGCCAACGGCGCCAACTGTGAGCCCGGCACGCCTAAGCCGCATGATCCGGGTAACGGCAATCTGCAGCTTGTCGTCGTCCGGAGCCACGTCGCTCCAATCCCTGCCGCGCACCACAGGAGTTTGGCGCACAGCAGTGAATGGCTGCGGGTTCTCCTCGACGATCAGGCAACAGTCTGCTCTCCACTCCTCCCATTTGCTGCGGAGTTCTCCCTCCAAATAAGCGTCCTTCTTGCCGGGCTTCGAGATCCAGGCGATTCCGCCAGAGAGGGGCTCCCCTCTCTCTACTCGAGGCGTGAAGAAGTGGCGGAAGAGAGCTATGTTTGGAAAGACTCCGACAAAATTTTCGCAAAGATGTGCGGAAATCGCCATGGTCAGGACAACATTGGGGGTGAAATCAAGGAGGTGGAACCCGTAGGTGTTCATGATGTCGCAGAAAAATTCAGAGAAGGGCGGGCAGAGCCCGCAATAGAAGAACAGAGGAAAGAAGGGATACCCGGTCGGATACTCCTTCTGGGCGACGGCGGGAAGAACCCTCGTGCACGGATGCGCTCGCGTCCCCGTCGACCAGAAGAGGTAGAATTCCTCCCTCAGGTCCAACGCCTCGATCTCAGGAGGGAAGGTTGCCTGCTCCTTTCGCTGCGCCTCAAGTCGCTGCGCCTCGGCCGACTTCACGGCCTTCCCTTTTCCCTTGTCGCCCTTCGGGGCCATGGCGGAAGCGGGGAGGAGGCCGGCAGCGTCGGTGGCACTGGTGGCGACGGAAGGGGCGGAACGCTGCTTCTCTTGGGAAGTGGCGGAGATTTTTCGAGGAATCGCAACTGGCGGGTGGGCGGACTGCCCCTGTTTCCCCTGCTTATAAGGGGAGGAGGGGCGTTTCGCCTTTCCGAATAAACAAATCACATGCGACGTGACGCGTGCCTGCGGGGCTCAGCCCCGCGCATGCCGCCCACGTCACGCACGCCTCTCCCCATGATGCCGCGTTCGACGCGTGCCGTTCGGGGAGGGCGTGGTGGATGCAGAAGCAGATGCAGCGTGACCCAGGCAACGCGTGCCCGTGCACTGTTTTGGGCCTGGGCCAACAGCGCTCAGCACCGTGTATGGCCCAGGCCCGGGGGCTCCTGTCGGTGTACTAAAGTAGGGGTACCTTAGTACCCCAAACTTGTGCACGGTCAGTCGTAGCACCCCGCGGCAAGGCTTGCCAGGCGATCGCCAAGACTCTCCATGGTCCCTTTTTGGGCCATCCAAGGACAAAGTATTTGAGCCAAGGCCCCAGCAGGAGGAGCCTGCCGGGAAGGCCACCCGAAGAGAGCAAGGCCCCGGCAAGAGGAGCTTGCCGAGACGACCGCTCGAAGCACAAGGCCCTGGCAAGAGGAGCTTGCCGGGAAGGCCGACCGAGGCACGACAAGAGACTTGCTGCGATGCGCTCCGTGTCCCGGCAAGGACCGGTGAGCGACATGCTCCCGGGCGCGACAAGGCATCAACCGCGGCAAGGCGCTTGCCGCGGCAAGTCACCACCCCGCGCCTGCGCTCCAGCTCATCCACCCACGCGTCGCTCTGGGGCCATTCCAGGCGTACGTAGCGAGAGGCTGCGCAGCCAGGGGCATGCGGTGGCGAAGCAACGCTGACAGAGTAGCCATCGTGGCAAACAGTGGCGCTACTGACGGTCCCTTTCCTGCACCGTTTGGGCGATGCGGACGGGCATTTAATGCCCTTGTCCCCCGCCGTCAGAGTTAGGAATGTTAGCACTGTGCAAACAGTTGTACCCAACACAGCATTTTCGAATTTTGCCCCCGCCTACGTTGCCACCTGTGGGTAACCCCTTGCACATATAAAAGGAGGCCCCATGTGCAACGAGAGGAGGAGGAGGAGGCCACTCACGCTCGGTCTCGCCGGCAGCTCGTGTGTACTGTAGCGCCACACGCTCCCGAGCAAGAACACAATACAAACCACAAAGCAGCAGTAGGGTTGTACGCATCCTTGCGGCCCGAGGCTGGGTAAATCCCTTGTGTGCATCGCCTCGATCCGCTCTTCGCGCGACCTCCGCCCCCCGCCGAACCAAGAAAGGGGCTCGGTCCCCATAGGTGTTCGAGGAAGCCGATTTCCCCCGACAATCTTGGGTGGGAAACAAATAGTAAAGCAATCATCATCGGTTTTTTTATTAAATTAAAGCAATCATCAGCCTGCTATCATTATTTTTGGATCCATCCACTGGTTGTTACATTACTCTAGATTTCTGCATGCTCTCCTTACATAATCTCACTATATTTTTTTGTATGCATGTCATATATTGTACATAGTCATGCTGAACATGTAGAGAAAAAGAGAATAGTTTTGCGCGGCAATACAATGTCATGCAGACATTGCTCCATGGTGGGTTAAATGGAAAACCCTCCCCCCTCTCCCGATTGTAATCCAGAGGAAGATATCTGTTTTGAGGCGGATTCAGACGCAGCTGACCACTCCTATTTACCCCTCAAGGTGTTTTCTCTAACTTGGCATGATGATGTTAGTCATATCATGCATATGTTGCCTTGTAGTGCCTACTTTCGACATCATATATGTCATCTGCTTAGTTTAGACATGTTCTGTAATGCCACCTGTTTAGTTTCAATATCTATATGGGAATTATGCAGTCTCATGCCTTTTAGCCAGCCATAATATATGTGAAATGTGCAATGTCATCCTGTTTAACCAGGCATCATATATTTGAATGATATCTAGCCCATCCTTTTCTTCATTAAATTTCCATTTGTCGACAATGTTTGTACATTAAACTACTCTTCATGTGAATCAGCCATCTGAGTGGGTGATGGAAAAATCTGGAGTGAAAACAAGGCCTTCAAAGCATACAGTGCTACCTGTCAAAGCAGATCTATTGCTGGGTCCTGATAGCTCCTCAGAGATGGATTCAGAGACAGATGACCAGTCCTATTCCCCCACCGAGGTGTACGCTCTAACTTGGCATGGTTCTACTGCTCATATCATGCATATGGTGTCTTGCATTGCATAGTTTGGACATCATATACACAATATTCAAAACCATGTTCTTAGTTCAGACATCATATATGTGAATGTTGTCCGCTTAGCATATAAATCACATATGTGAATTAAATCATGCGATCCTGGTTACTTAGATAACATGTATGTGAATTATGTCATGTGATCCTGTTTAATTAGTCATCATATCTTTGAATTATGTTATGCTATGCTATCCAGTTTAGATAGACATCATATATGTGAAATTATGTCATGCTATCCGTTTTAGTTAAACAATATACATGTCAATTATTTAATGCCCTCTTTTTTCCACACTATCTATTGCATTTGTCTCTCATACAATGTATGTACATTCAATTATGTTTCCTGTTTATCAGCCATTTGAATTGGAGCGGGTGATGGCAGTATCTAGCGGAGTAAAAACATGGTCTTCAAATAAAACAGTGCTACCTCTTGGTGGAGATAGCACCCCGGTTATACATGCACGAGAACCAGCCCTACCACACATAACCCAGACTCTCACAGATTTTACCCCTACTGCGATGGACAAAGAACCAGCTTCATCCAATCTAACCCCAACCCCAGCAGATAGTAACCCAGTTCCTGTTGACACATCACCATCTCCCCCACAGAGCTCCCAAACAAGAGCAGTTAGTAAGGCAGCTCCAGTGCCCAAAGCGCCAGTACTACCACGGCGAACCCTAACTCCACCAGTTAGTACACCTATTCCTGTGGAGGAAGAACAACCAACCATTCATAGTTTAGCATCTATCGCATTTGATGTTGTTAAATCCTATGTGTGTATCTTCCCATCATGGAAATATTATACTAAAGATGAAGGAAAATGTCAGTTACAGGTGTTTGCCAAGGAGTTATGTGTAATTAATATTATTCATGGCAATTACTTTGCTTTATCCCATACATTCTACCTCCATGATGGTTATAATACAGCAAATTTTCCCATTTTTCTCTATAGAGAAGGACCGATTTGGAAACTCGGGATGAGGTAACCTGTGCCAATACCTCTGCTATCTTCAAGAATGCTTGGTGGCACTATCGGAATTACCTGAAGAAAACATACTTCACTGGCAAAGAAACTCATCAAATTCCTTTACGTTCTCTTGAGACTCATTTACTGGACGATGACTAGGAACGCCTTGTTCTTTACTGGTCCCGAACCAAGAATGTGGTAAGGTCTATGAGCTCATTTTATTTTTAAGTACTATATGCTTGCGTCTTACTGTACTCTGTTCATGTAGAACAAGTGCTTAAACCTGAAGAACAACTCTTCTCATTTAAGATTCCATTGCTATCGTGCATACTGCTTTGCTCTTGTATCACTGATTTACTCATATAAACTTATTTTTAGATTGAACTATCCAATGGAAACTCCAATGGCACAACAGGTATGTTTACGCATGTTTCTTTAACAGGTTTGCTCTTATAAATAGCTCTGTTGACTTCAATTTCAATTGTGTATATAGCTGACTTCTCATATCATGCACATTACTAGCATCATAACAGGGCCAATAGTGTTGTTGTACATGTAGACCCGTGGTACCCATCTGAAATGTTGTTGTGCCGTTTAGTTTCCCACGCTTTGTATTATTGAAGTGTTGCTTTCTCTTGAACTGATATGATTTGAACGGTGTCTCTATTTTGATTTGGCAAGACAATGCAGTGACCATAGGATATAGATATATGTTTGTTTGATGCTTTTATAATGTACTACTTGGCAATAGAAGACTTGGTAGTTTAAACTTGTCCACCTTACTAATGAACTGGTTCACCAAAATGAGTTTCATATACTAGTACATGTTAAACCTGTTATGTGTCTTCTTGTTTCTTATTTTGGAATGCTGATAGAATATTGGGGAAGAGTGCCTTATTAAGCAATAATAAAGGAAGTAATGCAGAAAAGGTTCAGGATCGTGAGACATCCTTGTTGGTCTCCAACAAAGCTGATAAAATAGCTAAGGAAAACTATCTTGAAGATAGTGAGGCAACCCCAAAGTCCTGTCTTGGTTTACTGTTCGAGTTAATAGCCACTACCGCTTGCACAAGCTATACAAACTCACTGTCTGAATCAGTTTGGTTTCTTGAGTCTCAAACAAGCTGAAAGACTTCGTTCAGCTGTGCCGCGACAAGAAGCGGAAGGACTGCGGAAGTCCCTGGAGCACTCAGATGCATACTTTGTGGTGCAACAGCAAGCGCTGGAGGATTTTAGCGCCAAACAGGACAAAGCTAATAAGCTTGCTAAGCTTATTGCCAGCATGGTGGATACCCAGGATAACGTTTCTTGAGCTCTTCTGAAGTTGTTTCAGTCATGGACTTGTTTTGCTGTTGCGTTTATTTACACTGGTGGCCAATTTTGACGGCCAGTGTATGTAATATGCTGCTTTGTCCCCCATATTTGCACTGAGCGAACTTTGATGCCCAGTGTGTCGGTGTACAAAAAGAGGGGTACACTTTTTTGTACCACTATAACAGTGCACGGGCAGTCTGAGCCACGGGCACCACCACACTGAGCAAGGCGAGGGAGGTGAGCCAAGGTAAGACCAAAGCTCGAGGGAAGCAGAACGACGCCAAGGCCAAGACCACAAAGATCAAAGGGGACGAAGCGGACTCCCCCGGCAAGATCCTTGCCGGGGGCGGTTTTAGCGAACCCGACAAGACCCTTGCCGTGGCAGCTCGCCCCACACCTACGGAGCGAATCACCCTTGAGTCCACTGCCCCATGGGGCAAGGATTCGGGAGACATCCCCATGGTGGCATGCAGATCTTTGTGAAGACGTTCAAGATCAGTTACACACTTTAGAAGATGATGATCCTTGGCGGGATCCCAGCCAAGGAGGACCACAAGGCCCCCGGCAAGAACCTTGCTGGGGATGACAGCAGGCGCCACGGCAAGACCCTTGCTGGGGATGAACACCCATAGGGCCACCATCAGGCCCATGCCAATCAGACCTCCACCGCCGTTCGCATGCAGCTGCCGACTCAACCAGCTAGGCAGGCACCTGCATGGCGGCATGCGGATCTTCGTGGAGACCCACCACTGCGCCACCTCAGCTCCCTGCCTGCCTACATGGCACCGCGGGCACCGCTGGCCAGGGCGCGTGTCGACGCAAGAGGGAGCAGCGACGGACGAGACAAGGCTCTCCCCCGTCCTCGATAAAGCAAGGACACCTAAGCAAGATGCATTAAATGAACTTTGTCATCTAATGCGAGGGATAACCTCGCATCACTGTACCCTTTCCACCTCCTGTGTGCCACTGTGGCAACCCCTTTCCCTATAAAAGGAGGCCCAAGGCGACCAGGAAGAGGATTCGGCTTTTTGGAGCTCCTCACGCCCCATTGCTAGTTCAAGAACACAGATAAACAATCCACCAAAGCAGGAGTAGGGTTTTACGCATCCTCGCGGCCGGAACCTGGGTAAAGGAACCGTGTGCTATCTGTTTGATACGCTCTTCTCACGACCCCGCGCCCCGCAACCGTAGTAGGGATTCTTGTGATCCCATAGGTGTCGTTCAACACCGACATCTTTATTGCGCCAAGTAGGGGGCGCAGTTGTGAGAATCGGCTTTAGCAGTTAGTTCGATGCTTCTTCACCGTCATGGCGCCCAAGAAGAAGACGACGGTGGCGGTTGGCCCGTCGGAAGCTGGACATCCCGTCCCGACGTGGGCGAGCAGTGGACCGGTCGCAGAAAGTACCCGGCGCGCCGTTCGCGAACACCAACACCGTCCCAGCAGCCAGAGTTTGGGAGGCGGCGATGTTCGTGCGGCTGGTAACGGGTCGCACGCCGCCAAATCCAAAGACAGAGCCAGGCCCTCCGCGGGTGGCGCGGGGCCTTCCAAGATCGCTGCCACCCCGCCCGAAGGTGATGCGAGGACTTCCAAGACTCCCACGCCGGCGCCGACGGCGCGCTCCTCTCAAGCGGCGCGCGACGAACGGCGTAATCACGCCGAAGACCCCGGGCGTCGCCGCGGGAAGAGCCCCGAGCGCCACTCCCGGGATGTAGAAGACCTGCCCACTCGCCGAGGCGCTGGTGAAGATGGCATGCGACCGCGGGGTCGTGATAGAGCTCCTTCTGACATGGTCAGAAGTCGAAGCGCGTCGCGATCCGTGCAGGTTTTGCTGCCACCAACGCCAGCAGAAGCCCTAGCGCACGCGCAGTTGCTCCTCGATTTTCCTCCCACTACGAGGAAACTCGACGAATGGAGAGCCACTATCCGAAGCCTTGTTGCGGTGGCCAACAAAGACGAACCGAGTCCGGTGGAGCCCCCTGGTCGACGCTCCAACGGAGTCCCACGCACCAGTGGCAGCTTGGCAGGAAAGCCGGCGGCACCGCAACCATGGTGCACTCGCCTCCTCCTCGGCCGGTACCACGGACGCTAGCCCGTCGCAACGTTAAGGGCGACAAAATCTCCATAGCGTCGTCCTACCCGCGGACCCATTGTGACCAGCGCCAAGTTATTCTGGAACGATAACATGAAGACGCTCGAACCACTATCGAGCGCCGGCGCGGAGCGCGCCACCAATCGGACAGGCAAGCAGGGCCTGCTGTGAACCACCCGGCACCGGGGAGCCCTGGAGGCCTACCTTACGAGGTAGGCTGTCCGGCTTTTACCCGTGAGCTGCGGCAGTTCCAGTGGCCCTCTCACCGCACCTTCAATCCTGACGTGGGCGAGAAGTACAGTGGCAAGACCCACCCGTCCGAGTTCCTCATCATCTACACCATCGCGATGCAAGCTGCCGGAGCCCGCGACGATAAGGTGCTTGCGAATTACTTTCCGTTGGCTCTTAAACCCAATGCCATGTCATGGTTGATGCACTTGCCGGTAGACTCTATTTCCTCCTGGTCGGATTTGTGCCACGAGTTCATGGGCGCCTTTACTGGAGGCCACCAAGCCCATGGCCAAGCAAGCGACCTGCACGTCATTCCCCAGAAGGGAGGCGAGAGTCTCCGCAAGTATATACAGAGGTTTAGCCGGATACAGTACAATATCCCTGATGTTCACCCTGCCGCCATCATCAGCGCGTTCCATCAGAACGTGCGTAACCGCAAGATACGCGAAGAGCTGGCAATGAACAAGGTGAAAGATGTGGCAGAACTCTATGTTCTTGCTGACAGATGTGCCCGAGCTGAATAGGGAAGGAAGTACCCCGGCGAAGATGCCGGCGTGGAAACCGACTCCTCAGATGAGGATACTGCCGCCCCGGCGAAGAAGGGCCGACACCGCAACAGGAAGCGCAAGGGTAAAGCCATGCTTGCCGTCGAGGGATCTGATGACACCGGCTCCACCAAGAAAACCAAGGCAGATGACCCCGGCAAGGAAATTGCCGGATGTGACGCCTGCCGGGCCTTGGCGGCTGCCGAGAAGCCAGGAAACTCCAACAAGCAATACTTCAAGATCCATCGCACCAAAGGCCATGCTCTCCAAGACTGCCGACAGGTTGAGCTCCTCGCTGAGAAGCAGAGGGCTGAGTATGATAGGCGGGACAAGGAGAAGGGCCAAGACGGTGCTGAGGGGTCCGGCAAGAAGCGTGACGGCCAGGCGGGCCGTCGCGGCAAAGATAAACAACAGGAGAGGCCCGCCTGGGGCCGTGACAGAAAGCCGGAAGACGACGATCGTGAAGAGGACGACGAATCCGACGACCAAGAGTTTCAGAAAGCTACAGAGGCCATGTGCGTCGACGGCGGTGCCTCGCTGCATACTTCTCACCGTCGGCTTAAACAGTGGGCGCGAGAGATTACTGCGGCAGAGCCATCGTTTGATGCCCAAAGGCCGCTGAAGTGGTCCAGGACACCTATAATTTGACACTGAGGATCACCCTGATCGCACTACTGCGATCGGGTGCTTGCCATTGTTGGTTTCACCAACAATACGCAACCTCAAGGTGACAAAAATGCTAGTCGATGGCTGGGCCGGTCTGAACTTAATCTCGCCTGTCGTGATCGAGAAATTGCAGATTCCTGATGGAGACCTCGAAGAGACGGGCACGTTTCAGGGGGTCAACCCGGAAAAAGCCAAGCCAAGGGAAAGGTCACGCTGCCCGTGACTTTTGGAAGCAACCTGAACTATAGGATAGAGAGGATCGTGTTTGATGTTGCTAAGATCCCCTTTCCCTACAACGGGATCCTTGGCCGCCCAGCGCTGGCCAAGTTCATGGCGGCGTCACACTACTCCTACAACACCCTGAAGATGCCAGGACCTGTGACGATCATCACCATCCCCTCCGATAAGAAAGATGCGCTGATTTGCGCTGACCAACTATACCAGCAAGCAGTTGTAGCAGCTGCTGCCACTAGGGCACTTGCTCCTGCCGCTGGGACCCCGGGAGGGAAGAAGAAGAAGAAGACCGGTGAGACCTTGGGCACCCACTCTGGCAAGCGCACCTCTTCGAAGTGTAGCACTGCCGTCAAGGACGTGCCAGAGAGCTCCACCGACGGAAACAAGAAGCCCAGGGCCATACCGCCGGGAACCAAGAAGGTTTCTGTCAATGAGGACGACACGGGAGGAGCTTTCACCATAAGCTCCACCCTTGACGACAAATAGGAAGACGCGCTCGTCACCTTCCCGCAGGCGAATGTCGATGTGTTTGCATGGCAAGCTTCCGACATCCCCGGCGTTCCCAGGGAGGTGATTGAGCACCACCTTGCTGTCTGTCCTCATGCGCGGCCCACCAAGCAGAAGGTTAGAAAGCAAGCTTTGGAACGACAAGAGTTCATCACAGAAGAAATACGGAAACTGGAAGCAGCGGGTTTGGTAAGAGGAGTGCTCCATCCAACATGGTTGGCCAATCCGTTCGTAGTGCGCAAGGCAAATGGGAAGTGGAGACTGTGTATTGATTACACAGATATCAATAAGGCTTGTCCTAAAAGACCCCTTCCCGTTGCCGCGCATCGACCAGATTGTTGACTCCACGGCTGGGTGTGATCTGTTGTCATTCCTCGACGCCTACTCCGGCTGCCACCAGATCTTCATGACAAGAGAAGACGAAGAGAAAACAGCATTCATCACCCCATGTGGTACGTATTGTTTCATGCGGATGCCTTTCGGGTTGAAGAGTGTTGGTTCGACGTTTGCAAAGGCAGTCCAGATTGGTTTTGAACCCCAACTCCATAGAAATATGGAAGCTTATATGGATGACATAGTGGTCAAAACCAAGGACAGGGCAACCCTCATACCAGATTTGCAAGAAACATTTGCAAACCTGCGCAAGATCAATCCCAAGCTGAACCCTGAGAAGTGCGTCTTTGGCGTCCCGTCCGGCAAGCTTCTCGGGTTCTTTGTGTCACAGCGTGGGATAGAGGTCAATACGGACAAAATCAAGGCTATAGAGCAGATTGAAGCACCCAAGCGAATCAAGGATGTGCGTCGGCTTGCTGGTTGCGTCGCCGCCATGGGCAGGTTCATTTCCAAGTCTGCCGAGCGCGCCCTTCCCTTTTTCAAGATCCTGAAAAAGGCGGGCCCGATGGAGTGGACGCCACAAGCCGAAGCAGTGTTGCAAGATTTGAAGAAGTACCTCTCCAACGCGCCAATACTAGTTGCACCTAGGCCACAGGAGCCGTTGCTGCTATACCTGGCGGCAACGAACCAGGTGGTCAGCGCCGCGCTGGTGGCGCAGAGAGAGGTTGACAACGAGGTAATGGCAGCGACAGAGCCCGACACCACCAATGCAGAGACGACAAAGCCAGTTGAAGTGCCGCTGAAGAAGAAAATGATGCAGCACCCGGTCTACTTTGTTAGTTCCCTCATGCAGGGGGCTAGATCAAGGTACTCCGGCATGCAGAAACTGCTCTTCGACCTTCTTATGGCCTCGAGGAAGCTGCGTCACTACTTCCAGGCACACGAGATCACTGTCGTCACTCGCCTCCCTCTGCAACGGATATTACACAATCCAAATGCAACGGGAAGAATTGTGGAATGGGCACTGGAGCTGTCCAGCTTTGGCCTCAAGTTTGAAAGTACTTTGACGATTCAGAGCCGAGTCCTGGCGGAGTTCATTGCAAAATGGACCGCAACACCTGACGAAGAAGCCCAAGAGACTGCTCTCCCCGGCAAGGAGGCAAGTTGCGATTGGATCATGTACTTTGATTGAGCTTTCTCCTTACAAGGCGTCGGGGCTGGCGTACTGCTTGTCGCGCCCACCGGAGAGCACCTCAAGTACGTGATCCAGATGCACTTCCCCAGGGAGGCGTCAACCAACAATACGACTGAGTACGAAGGGCTGCTTGCCGATCTTAGGGTCGCGGCGGACCTCGGAATCAAGAAACTCATTGTCAGGGGTGACTCGTAGCTTGTCGTCAAGCAAGTCAACAAGGATTGCTAGAGCTCGTTGATGAAGGCCTACGTCGATGAAGTGAGAAAGCTGGAAGAGCGTTTCGACGGTATACAGGCTGAATACGTTCCCCGAGCGGAGAACGATATCGCCAACTACCTGTCAAAACACGCTGCCCTCAAGCTACCTATGGAACTGGGTACCTTTGTGCTTCAGCTAACTCAGCCATCCATTGATCCATCAACAGAGCAGAACAAGAGGAGGAAATCAGGGCCCGGCAAGTACCTTCCCGCCGAGCTCCCGGAGCCGCCGACAAGGATGTTGCCAGGGACACTGTGCCCGCCACGGGACGGCTAGATCCGGCGGAGCGTCAAGCTCTTGCCGTCGAGACAGCCGCTCCTATGGCGGAGGAAATGCCTTTAGTTCTCGCCGTCGAGCCCCAGGCTCCAGCATGGGCACAGCATACCATTCGATTCCTCCAAACAGGGGAACTTCCTGAGGAGCAGGAAGAAGCGTAAAAAGTAGCCCGTCGCTCTACCATGTACCAGTTCGTCGATGACGTCCTGTACAGAAAGAGGCCGAACGTTGTGAAATTGAAGTGTATCCCTCGAGAGGAAGGACTGGAGCTGTTGGCAGAGATACACGGAGGCATATGTGGATCCCACATCGGGTCAAGGGCCCTTGCCGGCAAGGCATTTCAGCAAGGCTTCTTCTGGCCCACCGCCCTCCAGGATGCGACGACACTAGTCACCAGGTGTGAAGCGTGTCAGTTCCATTCAAAGAAGCTTCATCAGCCAGCTCAAGCCCTTCAAACCATTCCTCTCTCCTGGCCCTTCTCGGTCTGGGGGCTCGACATACTGGGCCCCTTCCCCCGTGCTGTCGGTGGCTTTGAGTACTTGTACGTTGCAATCGACAAGTTCACAAAGTGGCCGGAGGTGGAGGCAGTGAGGAAGGTCACAAATCAGTCAGCCGTCAAGTTCTTCAAGGGACTAGTGTGCCGTTTTGATGTACCCAACAGGGTCATCACCGACAACGGCACAAAGTTCACAAGCCGCACCTTCATGCAATATACTCAAGACCTCGGCAGCAAAGTCTGTTTCGCTTCCGTTGCTCACCCACGGAGCAATGGTCAAGCTGAGAGGGCAAATGCTGAAGTACTGCGAGGCTTAAGGACCAAGACCTTTGACAGGCTGCACAAGAGTGGAAGGCGCTGGATTGATGAGTTGCCGATGGTTCTTTCGTCGATCAGGACGACGCCAAATCGAGCCACCGGCCAGACACCCTTTGCCCTAGTATACGGGGCAGAAGCAGTTCTCCCCTTTGAACTCATATATGGGTCACCTCGAGTGCTCCCTTATGATGAGCTTGAGCAGGAGCAACTGCGGCAAGATGACACGATGCTCCTTGAGGAAGATCGTCTTCGGGCTCCTGTGAGAGCAGCACGCTACTAGCAAGCCTTGCGCCGCTACCATAGACGCAAGATTCATGCCCGAAGCCTTGAGGAAGGGGACCTTGTCCTTCGGCGCATTCAATTGGCCAAGAATTCCAACAAGTCAACGCCAAAGTGGGAAGGCCCTTATCGGGTAATACGAGTCACCAGGCCCGGCGCAGTCCGCCTGGAGACCGAAGATGTCGTTCCAATGAGTAACTCCTGGAACATTGAGCATCCTCGTAAGTTCTACCCGTGAGGCGTGGCTTGCCAGGCCCCCAGCAAGCCACCTTTTGTACAAGCATTGACGATGATGCATGTAACCCTTTGTACAAAGCCAGGCGCAGAACCTGAGCATAAATAAGTGAAGCGCTGGCGCCCTAAGTTATAGCATGCATGCTAGGTCGAGTATCGTCCTTGGTTAGGGTTGATAGTGCTTAGCGACGACTAACCCCTAGCTTAGAGGTCGAGTGTGCGTCTCTTTGCCGTTCTTTTGTCTTCTTTGGTTTGCAGGACTCACAGATATCTTTGCCGGATCACTTGAGGACGAAAAAGAGAAGAGGGGCAAACCAGCATCTAGACCCCGGCAAGCCAGTATTGCCGGGGGCTGCAAGTGCAAAGATTCACCCACGGCAAACCAGAGTTGCCGGGGGCTACAACTTCAGATAAGTTCTTCATCCCTTATCATGCATTCCCTTATGGACTGAGGTATGTGAAACCTCGTTCCTTCCTAAAGCTACCATGCTCACCTAAACTCTAGGCCCTAGGGCTCGTTCCTGGGGCCAGGTTTGGTCGTAGTCACGGCAGCGAAAGGATGAAACAAGGAGCCTGAACCCACCTCATCCCTGCCTCTGCCAAAAGCGTGAGAAAGGTCGAGCGACGTGGGAAGACGGCAAGGCCTGCTGCCGGGCAAGGAAATGTTTATCTTAGAGATATCAAGGATTTACTCCTTGTCGTGGGTTCTACCCGCAAACAAATGACCCGGCAAGCATCCCTTTTTCATTAAAAACATTCCACTCAGGTACAGTCCATAGGGAATGAAAAACATGAATGATGGGATTACAAGTTTTAAATTCAGTCAAGGCCCGAAGGCTTACAAGCTAAAAAGAGATAAGGTGCCCGTAACCCCTTTCTTGTCCCTCTCCTCAGGAGGCAGGTCAAGGAGGCGAAAAGGGCAAAAGGGGCGCCTAGGCGAGCTACGGGTGGCAGAAGACACCAAGAGAACATCTCGGTGGCCGTCCGAAGGCTGGATGGTGATGGCGGCGCCGGAAGCAGAGCTCGAAGACGAGGCGGCAGGACGTCAGCACGCGTCGAAGGCGTCGGTGCCCGCGTACTCCGAGTTGACGGCCTTGCCGCCCGCCCTCTTCCTCTTCCGCAGCCTCCCAGTGCCAGCCGCCCAAGGAGACGACCCCGAGAAGTTCAGGGAGCTGGCGACACGGATGATGGGGTCGCCGGTGCCGCACGGGGCGGCGCCCGACACCTAGTCGGACCCATCATCCTGCCGCCTGCTACCCTCGTCGTCGCTGCCGCTGTCCTCCTCGTCACTCCCGCCCGAGGAGGAGTCTTCGCTATGAGAAGAGCTCTCCACGCAACACCTTGCAAGGGTCCCGAAGAGCCCAAAGACCTTGACGGAGAGGAGGCCGCCCTCCATCAGCTTGAAATGGAGAGTGAGCCCCTCCGTCAAGCGGTGGATATGAGCGAACGTCTTCCATCCCCGACGAAGATACATCACGTGAGGGGCTGGGAAGTCGATGCGAACCCGCGTACCGCTGATCCCACGGCCCCTCATGTGCAGCCACAATGACTCCGGCGGATCCAGCTCCATCTCCCACGCGAATGGAGTCGGGAGACGAAGGCGACGGCGAGGCGGCCGGCGCAGCCTGACAAAGAACTCACAAGGGTCATTCCCAACGTGGCCCTCCGTGGGGGGAGGAACTGCTGGCGGAGGCGAGGCCGGCGCGCCGCCCCGTCCTCCTCTTCCCAGAGCGCCTCGACCTCGCCCGCGGCCTCGCCCCTCCCCCTTCCCCTCGCGGCTAGGTCTGCCACCGCAGGTGCAGGAGAAGGAGGAACGCGTTGTCGAGCGGCGACCCTCGCCGCCACCGTTGAAGGACCAGGATTCCCTCTCTCCATGGCAGATGGAAGAGGGGAGCAGAAGCAGAAGGAAGGAGGAGATGAAAGAATGCGGGACGCCATTCCCCCCTCCCGCTCTTTATAAAGGAACGGGGTGGGGGCTCCGCCGCCCCGCTCAGCCAATCAAGACGCGGAAGGCGTAGGGAACTGGGACCGACCCGCTGCCCCAGCCCGCGGCGGCCCGGTTTCCCGCCTCCACCGTTCGCCACCCCAAGCGCATGAGAGCCACGTGGCATGCGTGTAGGACCGAAGCGACGGGTGAGGCGACCTCTCCCCACCCCGTGATCATGGGGAGTGGACGCCTTGAAGACCATGCCTCGGCCCCGTTCGGTAAATGGGTCGCGCCCCCACGCCTCCCTCCGTTTATGGGGAACGCGCGAACCACCCCCTTTACTACGACGTGATGCATGCGTGCAGAGCTCTGCCCCACGCATGCCGCCCACGTCACACACGCCTCCCCATGCCGCGCCACGCACGGGGAGCGTGGGAAGCGCAGCGCGTGAAGAGACTTACCGCGGAAAAAACCACCCCGCCTGCCCGCGCAACATTTTTGGGCCTAGCCCAACGACGCGATTGCGCTTACGTGTGGCCCAGGCCCGGGGGCTCCTGTCGGTGTACAAAAAGAGGGGTACACTTTTTTGTACCCCTATAACTGTGCACGGGCAGTCTGAGCCACGGGCACCACCACGCTGAGCAAGGCGAGGGAGGTGAGCCAAGGTAAGACCGAAGCTCGAGGGAAGCAGAACGACGCCAAGGCCAAGACCACAAAGAGCAAAGGGGACGAAGCGGACTCCCCCATCAAGATCCTTGCCGGGGGCGGTTTTAGCGAACCCGGCAAGACCCTTGCCGTGGCAGCTCGCCCCACACCTACGGAGCGAGTCACCCTTGAGTCCACTGCCCCCATGGGGCAAGGATTCGGGAGACATCCCCGTGGTGGCATGCAGATCTTTGTGAAGACGTTCAAGATCAGATACACACTTTAGAAGATGATCATCCTTGGTGGGATCCCAGCTAAGGAGGACCACAAGGCCCCCGGCAAGAACCTTGCCGGGGATGACAGCAGGCGCCACGGCAAGACCCTTGCCATGAACACCCGTAGGGCCACCATCAGGCCCACGCCAATCAGACCTCCACCGTTGTTCGCATGCAGCTGCCGACCCAACCAGCTGGGCAGGCACCTGCGTGGCGGCATGCGGATCTTCGTGGAGAGCCACCACTGCGCCAGCTCAGCTGCCTGCCTGCCTACATGGCACCGCGGGCACCGCTGGCCAGGGCGCGTGTCGACGCAAGAGGGAGCGGCGACGGACGAGACAGAGCTCTCCCCCGTCCCCGATAAAGCAAGGACACCTAAGCAAGACGCATTAAATGCGCCTTGTCATGTAATGCGAGGGATAACCTCGCATCACTGTACCCTTTCCACCTCATGTGTGCCACTATGGCAACCCCTTTCCCTATAAAAGGAGGCCCAAGGCGACCAGGAAGAGGATTCGCCTTTTTGGAGCTCCTCACGCCCCATTGCTAGTTCAAGAACACAGATAAACAATCCACCAAAGCAGGAGTAGGGTTTTACGCATCCTCGCGGCCCGAACCTGGGTAAAGGAACCGTGTGCTGTCTGTTTGATTCGGTCTTCTCACGACCCCGCGCCCCGCAACCGTAGTAGGGATTCTTGTGATCCCATAGGTGTCGTTCCACACCGACACAGTGGATGTAATATCTGTAATAGCTGTAATAGGCTAGCACTAGTTGCTTGCTTATTTATTTCCTTATTGTCTTGTTTAGTTGTTTGCTTGTAGTCACTTCAGTTCTTTTTCCGCGTTTTTTTAGTGGCCACAATAACCTAGTTTTGGTAACTAGGCCACAATAATCATGGCAACACACGGGCTGTTGTAACCATGGACCTCCTGTGGGCCATAGGATTCGTGGGCCTTCTACGGGCTGTAGGATCCATGGACTTTCTACGGGCCGTATTATCCATGGGCCTTCTACGGGTCATAGGATCCATTGGTATCTATGGGCCGCAGGATCCATGGACTTTCTACGGGCCGTAGGTTCCATGGGCCTTTTACGGGTCGTAGGGTCCATGGACTTTCTACGGGCCGTATGATCCATGGGCCTTCTACGGGCCATAGGATCCATTGGTCTTCTATGGGCCGTAGGATCGATGGGCCTTCTATGGGGCGTATAATCATTTTCCCAGACATGGGCCGTACTATTCGTGGACCATAACGGGCCGTTAATAGGTCGTATTTGATAATGCTATGAAAACAGCCAAACGGGTTAACGGGCCACAAACGGGCCGAATGTAACCACGGGTTGTATCTTTCCCACAAACGGAACAGGCCAGTAACGGACTGTATCTAACCGAATTCTAGAAATGAGCCCAAGAATAAATGGGCCCTTAGAAGGCCGAAAGTTAACACGGGCTGGAAACGGCCGACGGAATAATGGGTCGTTAATGGGTATAAAGCAATACATTGTTCATTATGGGCCAGTTTCATCTCGGGCCTTTAATGGGCCGAGAGTGACAAAGGGCCTCATATGGGCCGAAAGACATCATGGGCCATACATGGGCCAGAAGTTACAATGGGATGGACTCATATTTGACGGCCCAGATGAAGCTATTGGGCATAATTCCGATAGGCCATAACGGGCCGGTAGTAAGCAGCCCGTAAATGGGCTATATATGAACATGTCGTTAACAGGCTTTCCGTGGGCCGGCCCGTTACCTTTTGGACAAGCCAAACGGGCCGGCCTTTTCACCGGATTGGGCATCTGTTGGGCCGTGCCACGTGTCGACGTATCATAGGCTCCTCCTGCCCAATGAGTGGATGACATCTGTCCGAACGTTGAGCCGACACGTGTTTCCTTCGGCCAATGAGAATTTTACACGTGGAAAAGTCCCATTGGTCTAGGCTGTTAACGATTATTGGATCCAAAGCTGGACCCTATAGCTTAACGGCGTCCCGTTACGGTGGATGCCACGTGTTGGTCACCCTTGACGAAAGCACTTCTATGCCATGCGATTTATCATCATGGAAGTGGGCACTTCCGTGATGATAATTTTGGTAATGTCATGGAACACTTCTATGACAGCACAAGTATGACTATCTTGATTCTGTCATAATTTTGTCATGGACGTACATGCATGACAGAAAATGTGACCTACTGTGACAAACACGTATCATCACGGAATTGTCTTTTTTGTAGTGCATGGTCACGCGCATGAAGACGACGAGAAGGGAAGAGGACAAAGCAGAAACGGTGCCCTGGACGCGGCCACTGCACACAGAGCGCGTGCACAGCCACGCAATCGTCGTAGTGACCACATGAACCAGGGCATTTAATGCTCTATAGTACCCAAGACGTTGTCTAGCTGATAGTCCTTCCAAGCTTGAGACTGTGGGTAGTAAAAACGTGAGAGAAGGGGCTTTGTGTGTGAGTTAGGCATCGACTAAATGTTGTTGTATCAAAATTGGCTGGGCACTGCTGATCAACAGAGGATTGATTCGTGCCAATGGAGTTGTCTGGGGTTATTAGATTAGGAAGGACTATCGTCCTGTTAACTTTGAGAAGATTTGGACCGAGGTTTAATATAGTTGCTATGCAACTACCAAATCTGGTCAGAAACTGAATTAAGATGATGCACTCACGTGAAGCATCAACTTGAGCTTAAATTTGTCATAGGATGATGATTTGGACAGATAAAGGCGCTGTAAAAATTTCATACCAATTGGATTCACCAAAATGGTACTTCCTTCACAGCTATTCTCTCTGTCCAGAAACTTGGAATAATTTTGGTGAATTATTGGCTTGAGTAAATGGTCCCCAATTTGATGGAGAGATGTTATTTGGGTAGGATCACAATCTGGTAATTTATCAGAAGTAATGAAGCAATAAAAATTATACTTGCTTCACAACCGCTCACATAGATCAAGGGATGGAGATGAAATTTGGAGGAGTGTGCTAATATGAGCACATGAAGGAGTGTGCAAAATTTCAACTCATTCAAAAACTCGTAGCTAGTACTTCCTTCACATTGCCTTTTGTCTGACAGAAAGTTTGAAAAATTGCTGAGGAAGATTGGCTGGGCAAATAAAGTTGAATTTTGGCATGAGGCAATTATTTGGACATAGAATGCCCAAAAGGTTTGGGAGCAATCAGGAAAGGATAGGTGGCACTTCCTTCACAGAAAGCCACACTGGATAGAAATGAAGAATAATTATTAGGGAATTATTCTTGGGCTATGACATGAAAGCTTGGGCATATTTGAGCAACCTATGACCCAAAGAAATTATGAGAATTAATTGGATTTTTGGGAGTGACAGAAATATAGGTTGCTTCACAACCTAGGGCAAATAGGGTTATTCCTTTAATAGAAAAAGAAATATTCCTGAGAAAAAGAATTTAGGGTTTGGTCAAGCAGTGAAGTGGCTTGATCTGGAGAAAGTTTTGAGGATGAAGAATCACTTGGGAGAGGAAATGATGATGATTTCCCAGGTGACAAGGCCACAGATCCACTCTAAAAAGAAAAACAGAGCAAAAATCAAATAAATCAAAGGAAAAAGAAAAGGGCAAAAAAACTAGACTGTTACACACAGCCCATCAGTCCGGCCCATATCAAATAGCCTGGACACCTGAGGACCCCTTAGTCCAGGACTCCCTCAGTAGCCCCTGAACCAGTCTTCAATGACAATATGTTCGGCGCGTAGATTGTCTTCGGCATTGCAAGGTGGGTTTCTCCTCCAAATACACCAAAGTAGTCTTCTAAACAAGAGAACTGAATCCGGCTATGCATAATAGTTACAACTCCCAACCATAGGTGCAAACTACTTAAACAAAATAGGTCATGTCCACTGACAGATTTTTCGGCGAGACATTACGTCTGGCCTTGTTATTATTTTGAATCGTTATTTGGCCTCCCGCTTCATGTCTCGAGGCGCAGCTTCCATTAACATGTCTTGTCAAAGCAGAGATCGTGTCCCCTTATTGCAGGATTCTCATCAATACGGGTTTGAATAATCCAACCATGTCGTTCGCACGACCCCTTGGGAATAGGCGAGTTTTAAGGCTTGTGAGCGGGCGCTTGATATTCACTGTACTTATAAGAGGATAAGGCCCCATCAATTTACCCCACGCCTTCTTCTTCCTCATCCCTTCCATCCTCGAGCTCCAGCGCTCAAGTTTTGATCTTTTCCGTCACCACCAAACACTCCAGCCATGTCCAGTTCTAGCTCGCAGGGCAAGTGGATGGCTTCCTCCGTCACGGAGAGGAACGTCAAGGAACTCCGAGAAGCAGGGTACTTGGCCGTGAACATCGCGCATTGGCTCCTTGCCAAAAAGCAGATCATCCCTACTCCGCAGCCCAATGAGAGGGTGGTGTTTATCCCCCACTTTCTCCGTGGATTAGGGTTCCCCCTCCACCCTTTCGTCCATGGCCTCATGTTCTATTATGGGCTAGATTTCCATGGTCTAGCCCCAAATTCCTTTCTCCACATTTCGGCGTTCATTGTCATGTGCGAGGCGCTCCTCCACATTCCCCACCCCACTTCGGCCTATGGCATAAGGTCTTTAACGTCAAGCCAAAAGTGGTCGACGGGCAACATGCGGACTGCGGCGGCGCCATGGTGAGCAAGCTCCCCAACGTCACTTGGCCCAAGGAGGCCTTTGTGGAGACCATGAAGGGATGGCGGCAGGAGTGGTTCTACATCACGGAACCTCGTGGCACCACATGGGCCGCCACTCCTGATTTTAAATCCAGACCTCCAATGCGGCTTGCATCATGGATTAACAAGGGCCTGGATTGGGTGTCGTCCGATGAGGTGATGCTGCTGCAGAAGCGCATGAAGAATATGATAGAGAAGAACACCAGTCTTGCTGATGTGATCCAGGTGATGCTTTTTCGCCGAATTTCCCCCTGACAGCCCTGGCCTCTCCACATGTGGGAGCTCAATCCGGCTGGCCCTCGGACCCTGCAGCGATTCTTCGGCACGACACACGAAGAGATCTGGAAGCTGCTTTCCAAGGCCCAGAAGTTGTGGCCAGAGACAACCGAAGACATCGGCCTCGACTGCACTCATCCAGCCACTCTAGTAATTTTTTTGATTTCCGAACATAACTTCAACTTGTAAATCCAAGGGGTATGCTGATCTTTCCATTCTTCCCTCAGGGCTGGACAAGGAAGGCGGAGCGGATCCGATGTCCGGCTCCGCTAACCAAAGAGCCAGCTATTCCTCTACTAATGTGGATGCTGATCCCGGCGCCATACCAGGCACCGGAGAAGAAGGCCAAGAAGATGGGCAAGGAGGCCAAAAGTGGCCTTTGCCGTAAAGGTACTTCAGATGCTACGTCCGGAGATACTGAAGCTCCCTCCTCCGACAAGGGAGATGAAGACGAAGAGGAAGAGGAGGAGAGAAATTCTCCCCTTAAGGGGGGAAGAAGAAAAGGGCGGCTTCCATGGACCTAGAGGCGGAGGCGTCCAATTCTAATGATTAGGTCTCGGACGCCAAAGCCATCCCCGAGTGGCACCCCAGGTTGAAGCCCCTGGCCACATCGTAAGTGCCCAAAAATACAGTGTACATATTCGGCTTTCATGATTGCAGTTTTAACACTTTTAAATTTCATGCTGCGGTACGGCTTGAGATCTCCCCCAATAATCATCACTCACTAGCGCTAGAGATGGTGGAGAGCGAGATGCCTCCGTGAGCCTCTCCGCCACATGTCGCGGATGACAGCGAGGTGTTATCCCAAAGGACTTCTCCGTGCTAGGGAGAAGTGTGGCAGGCCGCCAAGACGGTGCTAGAGGGTAATGGCTCGGCTGCCGAGAACATGGGGGGTACAACCCCCATGGAGACTGACAACGGGGTGCCGGACCTGACCGGTCCCCAGCCGAATACCACTCCGGAGACCCATACGTCTCTGGAATCGAGCGAGCAACCCCCTTTGAAGGAGGGGGGAGTGCAGACTCCACCGGCGACCTCCATCAATCCGGAGGCGCCGGACAATTTGATGGAAGCACTTCGACGTGCTTCCGTCATGCAGGAGCACCGTTCCCTAATGGGTATGGTGGTTGAGAAGGTTCAGTCCACCAAAAGCGGATTGAACGAAGCCTTCACCAGCCTATTAACATGCTTCGAGGTACGTGATGTAGTATTCTTAGCAGCTTTGTATATGCAAAAAATATGCCTGAGCATAGATAGTAGCCCCTGAGACTTTGTTCGAGTTTTGCAAAGAAGGGCCGAACAGAGGATCAAATAGTTATTCGCAGGAGATAATATACGTGTCTATGCTGATAAACATGCTTCCCTGTTAGCGGCAACCGCCCAGGCCACCGAACTATCTGAACTTAATTGGAAGTTGGAGCGGGCCAATGAAGAAATCGTCCATACCAACAAGCGATTTGAGGAATCGCAAGGTATGGTTGGAAAAAAATTATTGGCACGCTTAAAGGAATATATCAATACGGAGTCTAATCTCATGTGTTGCTCATCATATTTGCAGATAGGGCGTCCAAGGTCAAAGACCTAAAGAGCGCCCTTGCCCAAGCCAAGGAGCAGGCGCGGGTGAGCCAAGCGGCCGCTGACAAAGCGGCTACGGATTTAGAGGCGGAGCAGGTCACCCGCCGTAAGAATGAAGAGTGGGTGACTGAAGTGGAGCAGGTGCTCCAGGATGCCGCCAACAAGTGTGAGACCTTGGAGAAGAGTAATAGGACCCAGGCGACAGAACTCACCAAGGCTCTTCAAGACGCAAAGGAGGCACGGACCGAGTCCCGGGCGGCTCGCGAGGAGATCAAGCAAGCAGACAGATAGCGGCTGGTAAGCCTTTTCTTTTATAGAGTATATTTGGCAGTCAAAGATATGCTTTGCTAAGTCAACTATGGAGTGCTCCGAACACCTTTGTAGATCTCCGAGGAGTGATGCCGACGCTGCACAGTGTTTTCAGGCCCAAGAAGGGAACGCAACGGAGAAGCTCTTCTAGTCACAGTAACTGGTGCCAGAGCGGCCAGCGCCGCTAAACAACCAGATGATGCAGCTGGCGGAGCTGCATAGGATGTCTGGTTTGGTCATGAAGGACCTTATAGTCTGGCTATGGCCAGTCGGACCCATTCCTAGCAGCTACTTCGGTTTGTTCAAGCGGCTCGGCGATGCCTTGCCCCGAGTTGAGGCTGTGAAGTTCTCGTCGTGCATAGAGGGCACATGGATGGCCCTTGCCCGTGTCAAGATGCACTAGGTGAAGATGAAGGCCACCGTTGTGGCCATCGAGGGTCCGCCCGAAGGCAACGACTACCATAAGCCGGAGCGATACTTCGAAGACGTCCTGGAGGGTTCCCGTTTGATAGGGGGCCAATGCTCGAAGTATATTGTGTTTGAATGAATGTATCCGGGCTACCCAGACTGTGTGTTATGGAACAAGTTCTTTGTATAATATGCTTGCTTGCTTATCCCAAATTATTTTCCTCCTGTGCGGCCATTTTTGTATCTGAAAGTTTGCCGATCGTCGGCTTCAGCTCCCACGTAGATACTACGGGGGTGTTCGGAGTAGCATGTGTCCACACTTACCACAACGTCTTGGTCCGTAAAGGAGGTGATCGTGCGGCGAACTAGGCAATCAGTCTATGCGGCTTTACCACTTTCACTTAGCCATAGGAGTTTGACGATCGAATATAGGCTTAGCCCCTGGTGTTGTTTGGCTATCCGAACTTGGGTGCTTCAGACGCCTGACCTGGTGGAGGCCAGTCCTTCGTATAATACGAAAAAACACACGAAAGATTTGATAAGTCACCGAAGCGCTGACCTGCTCTCGCCATATCATGACTGTCAGTTTTCGACTTCTCTACTAAGGTGTTTGAACGGACGAGCTAGAAACACAATCACAATAGTTCTCCCTTTACTACCTTAGCCGAATGAGTGGAACATAAGGTGGTAACCACAGGAGCCGGGCAACCCAACTATTGACCAAAGACATGATTATGAGCCGATGCATATAATGCGGTAATCGGGACGCTGAAGTGTACTATGAAAGTATTCAGACTTTTCGTTTTTGAATATATGTGGACGAATAAAGCCCCTGGCAATTAATGCCAATGTGTATATGTCAATCAGTTGTGAAGACGGAATACGGATTATGGAACAGGCCAGTACCGAATAAGGTAGGACAAAATTGTTTCCGCTATATTCTGATTGATACGTCAAACGTGCTCTTTTACATAGGATGCCATAATTATCAAGGCTATTTACATGCCAAGAATTTGAGAACAAGAGAAAGCTGTATACAGGTCCTAAAAAGGAAAAGGTAATGTTGAAGATCCTTTGGACACCCTGCCGCACATATGTGCCGCTTTTCGCCTTGGTGTATTATCCTTTGAGAGGATCAACGATCGAGTACACATAAGGGGCCTGGAAAAGGGCCCTTGGTACCATCGAAAAGTGTCGTGTTTGTAAAGAACCAGAAAAATAAAAATAAGAAGAAAAAATAAAAATATGATGGTCCGGATAGGGTCAAGCCATATTGTGGACTTTGTTTTTAGTGTGCCTCCGTCCTCGCCCATGGTATCTTTAGTGCGTAATTATGTACGCGTGGTACATATGCTGTAATCAGGTTGGGGTTTTGATGGAGGCCGTGTCACGCCCAAGATGCAACCCTATCCTAAAGGAACTCGAAGGTCCCACCAAGGATAGAAGCGCATCTTGAAGACGCTTTTGCAAGGTGGATATCATTACATCAACATTACATAATAGTGGGGATACATCCAATACATCCAATGACATATGAATACAACAATACATCATATACAAGATCAACATCCGACTACAGATGAAACATAAACAGAAAATCAAACAATATCCACCCTGCTAGCCCAGGCTGCCGACCAGGAACCTATCCCTCAATCGAAGAAGAAGCAGAAGAAGAACTCCAACACAAATAAACATCGCTCTCGCGTCATGATCATCGCATAACCTGTACCTGCAACTGGTTGTGTAGTAATCTGTGAGCCACGAGGACTCAGCAATCCCATTACCATGGGTATCAAGACTAGCAAAGCTTAATGGGAAAGGAAGGGGTAAGGTGGTGAGGTTGCAGCAGCGACTAAGCAAGTATGTGTTCGCACACGAACACGTCACCGTGTACCTCCAACGCCGAGGGTGATGCACCGCAGCTCACGTCGAAGGAGGCCCACCGGAAGCGCGGTACGCAAGACAATCCGGCGGGCGCTTTTGTAGACCCGAAACCCCACACGCCCGGGAGGGACCCCGTCTGGACGTGCGGCGGCTATGGGCTGCCCTAGGTCGGTTCGCCCGCCCCTAGAGCCTCGAGGATCGCTTCCCTTCAACACGAAGAACGAACGAAGAACGAGATGGAAAGAACAAGGGAGGGATGTAAAACTAGGGTAAAAAGTAGATGTGTTTTGCGATTGTGTGTTGTTTCAATCGGCCGTCACCCCCAACATATATAAGAGGCGGCTGGACTTCCCGTACAAGCAAAGGATTTATCTAGGCTTTCCTTACAAGAAAATTGCATCAATTCACGTCCAAAACCCTAGTCAAATTCGGACTGGTTTTATCCGAACTTTCCAAAACTGTTCGGTTTAAACTGGCTGTACTTTGAGGGTCCTTTTTGTGGTGACAAACTACCTCGGATGAGCCCAAAAGCAATCTTGACCGTTTCGACGAGACGAACATCTTTCATGTTGAACGTTTTTTCATCCGAGGTCATCCTGAGGGTCAAATTACTCACGCAAAACAGCTAATTATTCACGCAGCTCATCAGACATACCCACGTATGTGTCTGGTTCTGAGCGTCATATTTTGCTCACTGGAGGGTCGCGCTGTGCGGGCTCTAACTTTTGCATACGAACTCGGATTTGAATGATTTTTATATTAAAATCGATCGCTTCGACGAGACGAACAACTTTCATGCTGAACGTTTCTCCATCTGAGATCATCTGAATAACGTTTTGAGCCTGTCTTCAACTTATCGTCCGATTGACTATCACAGCCTCCAACCCGGCAAGTTTTGTACTCCGGCAAGGGTTTCACTCCGGCAAGTTTTGTACTCCGGCAAGGGTTTCACTCCGGCAAGGTTTGTACTCCGGCAAGGGTTTCACTCTGGCAAGGTTTGTTCTCCGGCAAGGGTTTCACTCCGGCAAGGGTTTCACTCCGGCAAGTTTTGTACTCCGGCAAGGGTTTCACTCCGGCAAGGTTTGTACTCCAGCACGGGTTTCACTCCGGCAAGGTTTATACTCCGGCAAGGTTTGTACTCCGGCCAGGGTTCCTCTCTGACAAGGTTTCCACCCCGGCAAGGGTTTTCTTTCCCACTCAGGGCCGGCCCGCGAAGTGTTGCCTCTAACTTTTGCATACGAACCCGGACTCTTAACCATGCCAAAATCTGGTGTCAACACATGCCCCCCTGTTTTTCGGCAAAGCTAGTGTGCTGAAAAATAACTTGTACCATGTTTGTTCTGAGGACGATCTCAACACTCCATCGGCCTTTTTATGTGCTTCAGGCGATAATTTCTATATCGTCCATGTTTATGCTTAGGGCGATAATTTTATATCGGCCGTTGATTTTAACTTCTTGTTTACATCATACCTTGGAACCGATTATCACCAATCGGCTTTAAAGAGATGGGAATGAATCCGTTCCTCGTAGCACTAAGGAAATCAAACCCCGAGAGGTCACGCCCTGTTAAGCAAGTAACATTGGGATGATTCCAATCCACCGATGCATCAGCCAAAGCAAGACAAGCCGAATTATCCGCGTGAATGACTTCTACCTCATCATCGACCCATTGTATTAAGAATTGATGCATGGTAGATGGCACACATTGGTTAGCATGAACCCAATCGCGGCCTAATATAACATTATAGTTACCTTGCACCTTGGCGATGAAGAATGTGGTGGCCAAAGTTTTACTTCCCACGGTGAGTTCCATGCACATCACATCTTTGGCCTCTGTTTTTTATTTTCCCTCAAATCCATTAAGTACCATATTGGTCTTCATCAATGCATTATCGTCTAACCCCAACTTCTTGAAGACCGAGTAGGGCATAAGATTTACCACAGCACCACCATCAACGAGCATCCTAGCAACCGGCGATCCGTTAATATGACCTTTGAGGTACAATGGCTTCAAGTGTTTCACCGGTTCTTTTGGCTTCTCGGAGATAGCATTCTTAGGACCAAAATCCAGCTGGGCTACCTCCCATTCTTTACCTATAGCACGAAACTCGGCAGGTAAGTAATATACCATATTAATATCCATACCTTCCCGAACCGGCGTAGATTCATAATCCACCATCTCATCTTCATCCCCCAATGTGAATATTGGGCTCAAAGATTTCTCAACTGAAGGGGATGTTTCAGGTGGTGTGGACGATGTAATAGGGGTTGCATCATCCTCTTTTGGTGGCGAATGGGTTGCTGTAGCTAATGTAGAAGCATCTATGTTTTCTTTTTGTTTAGGCCTCCACACTTGTTTTGTGAGTGCCATGGGCCGAATTTCACTTCACAATTCGTCCCTTTGCCTCTCCTCTTTGCGCTCTACCTTCTCGTGGTTCCTCATGCGTTGTAATCTCCTTTTCATGGTCTTAGTTAAACCGGGAGGACACCACTTAGGTTGAGTATATTTGGGATCCGTTGGTTTGGCCTTGCTTGTGCTTGCCTCATGATCACTAACCGTGGAACCCTGCTGAACAATAACAATATCACCATTAGAAGTAGCCAGATTACCAACAATCGGCTTTTTGGTCTCCTTTTTCTTGTCGCATTCTGAAATTTCTGCATTACATGACTTAACATGCCACACTTTTTTATTGGCCTTACTTGGAGAAATTTTTGTTGGCCGATTAGCACCATAGCTCAAACGGCCTTGTGTGGGATAATAAAGCCTCTCGCGAGCGGGCCTTCTAGGTGCTGCCCACCCCATATGGAAAGCATAAGGAGCCATTGGGGGCTGCCCCCATCCTCCACTGAAGCCTCTCATGTAATATGGCGCATCGAAGGGTTGTGACATCCATGGTGTCGGTGCCCATGACCCATATGGCCTTGCATATCGTCGAAACTCTTGCTCCGGAGGCAATCTTGAACGCTTTGAATGTGATGGCCGATTAGAGCTAGAACCGGCCGCTTGACTTGCATATTTGGATAGCAACATATCAAAAGTTGGCTTGATTCTCTTGTTGTTAGTTTCATTCTTTTTCCACTTGCCAACTTCTGAATTCTTGGGCTTGATCAATTTAACATGAGCATCCTCTTGTACTTGTGGTTGCCCCCCCGAGTGTAGCATTTTTTATAGTGATCTTCAACACTTCCTTGCCATCGGGTTGCTTCTCAAGCACAATCTTTCTTACCAAGACCTTGTCGCCCTCCTTGCTATTCCTGGGTTCACCAATAACAACATTATCTTTATTAGCGGATTCGGCTATGTTAGGCCGAATTAACATTTTCTTCCCTTCCAAGTCTATGGTGTTTATGGGGAAGGGCTGCTTATCAACTTGCATCTCAGCAAAATTCAATCGTCCGTCATTAATGGCCGATTGTATCTGTCGTCGAAAAACATTGCAATCGTTAGTAGCATGAGAAAATGAATTATGGTACCTGCAATAAGCATGCCGTTTCAGCTCCTCAAACGGCGGTATGGTGTGTGATATTCTAATCATCTTATCTTGCAAGAGAGCATCAAATATTTTGTCACACTTTGATATATCAAAAGTAAACCTCATCTCCTCATCACGATTCTTGCGAATCGGCTTAAGAGCATTGCACATATAGGGTTTGGCCTTTGAGGAACAAACAAATTCAGTGGTATAAACATCAACCTCATCGTCCGAATTATCATCATTGTGTTCAACCATATGCATTCTAGGACGATCGGTTGTAGACCTATGGACCTCTTTACTCCGACTCTCTTGGGCCAAGGCTTTTTGTAAGACTTGATTAATGCTCGAAAACTCATAACTTTCTAGCCTCTCTTTAATGTGAGTTTTCAAACCATTAAGAACAAGATCTGCCAAGTCTCTCTCAGTTATCACTGAGCTATAACATCGGCTTTTTATATCTCTAAACCTCTTGACATAATCGGTGACCAATTCATCATGTTTCTGCCTAACCGATGTAAGATGTGACAACTTTAGCTCATTATCGCCGCTATAAAAGTGATCATGAAACTTTTGCTCTAATTGCGACCATAAGAGAATTGAGCCATGTGGTAAAGCAGCAAACCATGAAAATGCGGTACCAGTTAAAGATAATGGAAATAAACGCACTTTCAATTCTTCTATGGAACCTGCTTCACCCAACTGTGCTAGATACTGACTCACATGCTTCCAAGTTGTTTTCGTACCCTCACCACTAAATTTAACAAAATCAGGAACCTTATAACCTTGAGGGTAAGAAATTGCATCGAAGTGTTCAGGATAAGGCTTTTGGTACACACGACTCTTTATTTTCGGCTCGTTTCCGAAAGTTTCTAGAAACATCTTATGCAAATCCTCCCTTAATTTAGCTAAAATTGGATCCGAGGTAGATGAAGATGTTTGTGGCAATGACATAGGAGCAACCTGAGTACTAGCTATTGGTGCAACTTGTGGGATGGGCGCCGAACCATAATTCGGCGGAAGACCAAACATGCCTGCGCCTATGGGTGGTGTGACAAAGTGATTCGGCGTTGACGCCGAATTGGGCACACTCATAATAGGATTAGAGTATGTAGGTGCAGCCACAAGCTGGTTGGTTTGAGTAGGGTAAAAATTCAACGACATATTATATTGTTGTTGCATAGGTGGTGCCGATGAAATAGGTAAAATTGGGCTAGGGTTTTCAGATATACCAACAGTACCACTAGATGATGGAGGCATATTTTTCTGAGCATTAGCACAAGCCACAAAAGAATTGTATGCCATCACATTACCCTTACTAACAAGACTTTCAATCACAGCCACTTGCTCTGGAGAAAAAACTTTACTCACAGTGATTACATCTTGTTCGTCGATGAGGGGAGGAAGATTGACGTTTCCAACCGGAGTGATGTTCCCTTGACGGTCTTTCTTGAAACTTGAAAGAAACGCTTCCAAATCCTCCTCCTCGCGCTTCTTCTTGAGCGCCTCAAAAGCCTCTTCATGCTGCTTCTTGCGCGCTTCATAGGCTTGGCGATGTTCATCCGATAGTTCATCAAGACCAGGCTTAATGATGTTATCGGCGCTAACTTCTGAGGGCTTGGGGAGATCCGACATGGTTGATGATGATTCTTGATCTTTATTCCCCAGTGGAGTCGCCAAAAAGTGTGTTCGCACACGAACACGTCACCGTGTACCTCCAACGCCGAGGGTGATGCACCGCAGCTCACGTCGAAGGAGGCCCACCGGAAGCGCGGTACGCAAGACAATCCGGCGGGCGCTTTTGTAGACCCGAAACCCCACATGCCCGGGAGGGACCCCGTCTAGGTCGGTTTGCCCGCCCCTAGAGCCTCGAGGATCGCTTCCCTTCAACACGAAGAACGAACGAAGAACGAGATAGAAAGAACAAGGGAGGGATGTAAAACTAGGGTAAAAAGTAGATGTGTTTTGCGATTGTGTGTTGTTTCAATCGGCCGTCACCCCCAACATATATAAGAGGCGGCTGGACTTCCCGTACAAGCAAAGGATTTATCTAGGCTTTCCTTACAAGAAAATTGCATCAATTCACGTCCAAAACCCTAGTCAAATTCGGACTGGTTTTATCCGAACTTTCCAAAAATGTTCGGTTTAAACTGGCTGTACTTTGAGGGTCCTTTTTGTGGTGACAAACTACCTCGGATGAGCCCAAAAGCAATCTTGACCGTTTCAACGAGACGAACATCTTTCATGTTGAACGTTTTTTCATCCGAGGTCATCTTGAGGGTCAAATTACTCGCGCAAGACAGCTAATTATTCACGCAGCTCATCAGACATACCCACGTATGTGTCTGGTTCTGGGCGTCATATTTTGCTCACTGGAGGGTCGCGCTGTGCGGGCTCTAACTTTTGCATACGAACTCGTATTTGAACGATTTTTATATCAAAATCGATTGCTTCGATGATACGAACAACTTTCATGTTGAACGTTTTTCCATCCGAGATCATCTGAATAACCTTTTGAGCCCATCTTCAACTTATCGTCCGATTGACTATCACAGCCTCCAACCCGGCAAGTTTTGTACTCCGGCAAGGGTTTCACTCCAGCAAGTTTTGTACTCCGGCAAGGGTTTCACTCCGGCAAGGTTTGTACTCCGGCAAGGGTTTCACTCTGGCAAGGTTTGTACTCCGGCAAGGGTTTCACTCCGGCAAGGGTTTCACTCCGGCAAGGGTTTCACTCCGGCAAGTTTTGTACTCCGGCAAGGGTTTCACTCCGGCAAGGTTTGTACTCCGGCAAGGGTTTCACTCCGGCAAGGTTTATACTCCGGCAAGGTTTGTACTCCGGCCAGGGTTCCTCTCTGACAAGGTTTCCACCCCGGCAAGGGTTTTCTTTCCCACTCAGGGCCGGCCTGCGAAGTGTTGCCTCTAACTTTTGCATACGAACCCGAACTCTTAACCATGCCAAAATCTGGTGTCAACAGTATAGTGACTAACTTACGCAAATAAGAGCGAGAAGAGTAGCAAAGCAAGCGGTCGCCAACTAGTAATGATCAAGAAGTGATCCTGAACTCCTACTTACGTCAGACATAACCTAGAAATTGTGTTCCCCTCTCGATTAACCCCGAAAAGAGACACTCACGGTTACACACACGGTTGGTATATTTTAGAAGAGTTTACTTCAAGTTTACTACAACCGGACATTAACAAATTCCCATCCGCGACATAGCCGCGGGCACGGCTTTCGAAAGTTCAAACCCTGCAGGGGTGTCCCAACTTAGCCCATGATAAGCTCTCGCGATCAACGAAGGATATTCCTTCTCCCCGGGAAGACCCGATCAGTCTCGGAATCCCGGCTACAAGACATTTCGACAGTAATAAAACAAGACCAGCAAGACTGCCCGATGTGCCGACAATCCCGATAGGAGCTGCACATATCTCGTTCTCAGGGCAACACCGGATGAGACAGGCTACGAGTAAAACCAGGCTTCGAGTTTCCCCGAGGTGGCCCCGCAGGCGGCTCGGTTCGAACCAGCACTTACAGAAGCATTGGCCCGGGGGGGGGCTAAATAAAGATGACCCTCGAGAGCGCGACTCCTGAGGGAAAAGTAGGTGGTGGTGAGGCAAATGGTAAAACCAAGGTTAGGCCTTGCTGGAAGAGTCTTATTCAAAGCGAACTGTCAAGGGGGTCCCATAAATCACCCAACCGCGTTAGGGACGCAAAATCCGGGAACATAACACCGGTATGACGGAAACTAGGGCGGCAAGAGTGGAACAAATCACCAGGCATAAGGCCGAGCCTACCACCCTTTACCAAGTATATAGATGCATTAATAGTATAAGAGATATTGTGATATCCCAACATAAACATAAACATAATCCAACCTGGAGCAATCTTCATCTTCACCTGCAACTAGCAACGCTATAAGAGGGGCTGAGCAAAACGGTAACTTAGCAAAATAACAGTTTGCTAGGAAGGGTAACAAAGGTTAGAGGTTCATGGCAATTTGGGAGGCTTGAATGCAAGTGGTAGGTAACGCAGCATAGCGATAGAACGAAGCAACTAGCATAGCAATGATAGTAATGAGATCCAAGGTGACGGTCATCTTGCCTGAAATCCCACAAGGAAGAAGAACAAGTCCATGAAGAAGATGAAGCCACGAAGATGAACCAAGCGTAAACGAACGAATCCTCACGATCGCAACGAAACGGGAACTATCGAGAAGAAGCACACAACATGGTAAACACACCACACATGAACAAGGCATGATGCTCAATCAAGTATGATGCATGACAAGGCTACATGAAGCTACTCATGGCAAGAGATGATACATACAAGAGCAACACATCAAAGCAAGTTTAAATGAGGCCGGAAACAACATATAACAATTCCGGTAAGTCCTCATATGCAAATTTCGAAATTGGTCCAGATCTGAATAAACCTTATGTTCAAGTGGTTAAACAGCAAGTTAAGATGCACCAACATGAGCTACACGAAATTCTAGTCGAGTTACATATAAAGTTCATTAGATTCGGAGCTACGGCCTAGAAGATATGAGCAAAACAAGTTAAACATGGCATTGATGCAAAATGCATTCAAACATCAAGCGCACACCTGAAAACATGGATGCAACAAGGTAACATGAATCTACTTGCAAAACTAAGCAAGTTTCATATAGAGCACACTCAAAAGGGAGCAACGGTTCAACACATACACCCTATACAAGGTTAAAGGACGAGCTGTCCAAAACAGCAACTAGGCAACTCGCAAGTATCAAAACAACATGCTAAAGGATATCAATATGAGAAAAAATGCATGGAAATGATGTACAGGTAAAGAATTACAAAACATGAACACTGAGCTATCTCCAGAAACTACTAGAACATGCTCAAAAGGACATGGCAAGATTGCAAATAATAACAGGTTCACAGACTTAGCAGAATTTCAGGACATGGCAGAAATAACATCAGGTTGCAATGTTTAGAGCTATCAAACAACATGGTACAACAAGCTATCATGTCAAACTAGAGCATAGTATGCATCTACTAATTGCATAGAACAAAAGTCCCTTACTGACCATAAGCCAAAAGGGATCGGAAAATACAATTGCAAGCATGTGAACATAGCAAGAACATAAACAGATTCAGACTTGGTGAAAAACTGGAGCGTGGCAAAACAGATAACAAGTAGGCATGTTTACGACCTCGATGCACTCACTACGAGGTATTGCATGACAAGATAAGCATACATCCAGAAACTAGACATAGCATAGGAGCTATACATGTCAAGATCAACAACATAGCATGCACGGATCAACAACAACAAGCTAGGAAAAATTGCTAAACATATTAACAATCTGCCAGGAACATTTTATAGCAAAAGTAGAGCAAGATTAAGACATGTTACAGCACTCGATAAATGCAACCAGGAGCAAGGATGGATAGGGCATAACCATATGAACAAAACATCATTACTGAACATACTCAAAAGAGTCATGGATCTCACTGTAGCAACATGAATACATGGCATAAAAATAACAGCAGAACAATGATTTAGGAAAATCCCAACTCCCTGAAATCAGCAACATTAAGATGCCTAGTTTGCATGCTTGTGCTAGTCACCACAAAGATCAAAAATATACATGGCATACACCCCTGTAAAGATGACATGGCATAGTTCAAAACACATGTAGGGCTGAAGTTCATAGGGTGCACATATCAATCATGGCAAAAATGACAAAAGTGCATGTTCTGAAACAAATCTGAAACTATCATCACATAGCTCTCTTCCAACAGCATTTCGGGCATCAATATGAGCTCAAATGAAAATGATGCAATGAGGTGAAATGATGTACCCGTTGAGGCGAACATTCTGATATGCTACACGTGCAAAACGGAGCCACGGACGCAGAGTTATGACACGATGAATAATGATAAAAATAACTGGGACTTCGAAGAAATTAGCACCTCAGGGAAGAAGTCAGCGGGCGAGGTGGCGGCGGATCTTGCCGGAATCTCGCCGGAGATGGCGAGGGAGGCCCCGGGGTGGCCGAATCGGAGGCGGGGCGACGGATCCGGGCGGCTCCTGCCCAGATCTGGCCGGAGGCGGGGAGGCGTGGGGTCGCCGGCGAGGCGGCGCGTGGCGGCGGCTCGCCAGCGCGGGCGGAGTGCGGCGGCGTGGGGCGCAGTGACGGGCGCCGGCGTGGAGGGGGGCGCGGGGCGGCGTGATGCGCAGACGGCGTCGAGCTTCCCGCGGGCGGAGGTGGCGGCGGGACGCGGCGTGGCGGCAGCGATGCGCGGCGCCAACGGCGCGGGAGGCTCGGGCCGCGGCGGGCGAGTGGTTGCGGTGTCCGGGCCCTGGCGGGCCGGCCACGGGCCCCACGGGCCGCGGGCGGCGGAGAGAGAGAGAGGAGGCACGGGGGAGAGGTGCTGGGGCGACGTGGCATGACGCCACTGGCCGGGAGCGGCGGCGGGGTGACGTGTCAGCCTGCCATTGGCCGTAGCAACGCGGAGGGGAGCGGCGGACATGTCCGGCCGTCGGCGGACGTGTCCGGCGGCGCGGGGAGAGGCTAGGCTAGGGTTTCGAGACCCGAATTTTCGGAGGGGTGCACATATTTATAGGTAGAAGGAGGTGGGAGTGTCCAAATGAGGTGCGGTTTTCGCCCACACGATCGTGATCCGACGACCGAGAGGATTGAGATGACTTAGATGGGTTTTGGGCCACTTTAGAGGGGTGTTGGGCTGCACACAAAAGAGGCTTTTGGAGATACCCGGTTAACCGTTGGAGTATCAAACGGACTCCAAATGGCACGAAACTTGACAGGCGGTCTACCGGTGGTGTACCAAGGCCGCTTGGCAAACCTCGGTCCATTCCGAGAAAGTTTAACACCCGCACACGAAAAGAGGCAAAAGGGGCGCCGGAGGACATAGGAGTGCTGAATTGGAAAACGGACAACGGGAAAAATGCTCGGATACATAAAACGATCACGTATGCAAAATGAGATGCACATGATGACATGGCAAAATGCAACACGCAAGCAAATGACGTGGCAACAACGGCGAATAACTGGCGGACACCTGGCGCATCGAATCCGGGGCGTTACAGTCCGAGTTGCTAATCTAGCTCTGGACGAGCCAGACTGTCATTCTGGAGGGTAGACCAGACTCGTTTGAAAGTGTCCGGTGGCTTAACTATCGATGTAGTATTCCGCTTGATGAGGCCACCATGTACTTCGGCTGCGAGGACCGCGGTATGCTCCTCAGTACAGAGGGAGCGCTCCATGTTTCCATTGACTGTTATAACGCCGTGTGGTCCAGGCATCTTGAGCTTTAGATATGCGTAGTGCTTGACTACATTGAAACGAGCGAAAGCGGTTCGTCCGAGTAGTGCATGATAACCACTGCGGAAGGGGATGATGTCGAAGATTAAATCTTTGCTTTGGAAGTTCTCCGGTGAGCCGAAGACTACCTCCAGCGTTATTGACCCTATGCAGCAGGCCTCTACACCTGGTATTACTCCTTTAAAGGTGGTTTTAGTGGGCTTGACTCTTGATGGATCAATACCCATTTTACGGACAGTGTCCTGATAAAGCAGGTTAAGACTGCTGCCGCCGTCCATAAGGACTCGTGTGAGATGGAATCCGTCAATAATTGGGTCGAGGACCAATGCTGCTGAACCTCCATGGCAGATACTGGTTGGATGGTCTCTGCGATCAAAAGTGATTGGACAGGCTGACCATGGGTTGAATTTTGGGGCGACTGGCTCTATGGCATAGACGTCCCTTAATGCGTGCTTGCGCTCCCGCTTAGGGATATGAGTAACGTAGATCATATTTACTGTTTTTACCTCGGGGGAAATTTCTTTTGCCCCCCTGATGTCACTTGAAGCTACGTCGGTATTTCCCCAAAGAGGAAGGGATGATGCAGCACACCGGCAGTAGGTATTTCCCTCAGATATGAAACCAAGGTTATTGATGTCTACTACACAACCTTCTTCTTGTAGACGTTGTTGGGCCTCCAAATGTAGAGGTTTGTAGGACAGTAGCAAATTTCCCTCAAGTGGATGACCTAAAGTTTATCAATCCATGGGAGGCGTAGGATGAATATGGTCTCTCTCAAACAACCCTGCAACCAAATAACAAAGAGTCTCTTGTGTCCCCAACACACTCAATACAATGGTAAATTGTATAGGTGCACTAGTTCGGCGAAGAGACGGTGATACAAGTGCAATAGGGATGGTAGATTGTAATATGAAAATATAAAAACAGCAAGGTAACTAGTAACAAAAGTGAGCGTAAACGGTATTGCAATGCTTCGAAACAAGGCCTAGGGTTCATACTTTAACTAGTGTAAGTTCTCTCAACAATAATAACATAATTGGATCATATAACAATCCCTCAACGTGCAACAGAGAGTCACTCCAAAGTCAAAAAGAGTGCCCCAAAGTTTCTACCGGAGAGTCAAGACGAAAACGTGTGCCAACCCCTATGCATAAGTTCCCAAGGTAACGGAACCCGCAAGTTGATCACCAAAACATACATCAAGTGAATCAATAGAATACCCCATTGTCACCACGGGTATCCCACACAAGACATACATCAAGTGTTCTCAAATCCTTACAGACTCAATCCGATAAGATAACTTCAAAGGGAAAACTCAATACATTACAAGAAGATAGAGAGGGTGAAACATCATAAGATCCAACTATAATAGCACAGCTCGTGATACATCAAGATCGTGCCATATCAAGAACACGAGAGAGAGAGAGAGAGAGAGAGAGAGATCAAACACATAGCTACTGGTACATACCCTTAGCCCCGAGGGTGAACTACTCCCTCCTCGTCATGGAGAGCACCGGGATGATGAAGATGGCCACCGGTGATGATTACCCCCTCTGGTAGGGTGCCGGAACAGGGTCCCGAGTCGTTTTTGGTGGCTACAGAGGCTTGCGGCGGCGGAACTCCCGATCTAGGTTTCTTTTCGGGGGTTTCTGTATTTATAGGAATTTTTGGCGTTGATCTCACGTCAGGGGGGTCTCCGAGTCATCCACGAGGTAGGGGGCGCGCCCAGGGGGTAGGGCGCACCCTCCACCCTCGTGGATGGCCCAGGACTCTTCTGGGCCAACTCTTTTACTCCGGGGGCTTCTTTTGGTCCATAAAAAATCACAAAAATTGGCACGTCAATTGGACTTTGTTTGGTATTCCTTTTCTGTAAAACTCCAAAACAAGGAAAAAACAGAAACTGGCATTGGGTTCTAGGTTAATAGGTTAGTACCAAAAATCATGTAAAATAGCATATAAATGCATATAGAACATCCAAGATGGATAATGTAATAGCATGGAACAATAAAAAATTATAGGTACGTTTGAGACGTATCAGTTATCGAACTAGTAGAAGAACCAAGCAACACAACGTAAACAACCCCTGCACACAAATAACAACCACTCGCAACCCCACGTGTTAAAGCGGTTGTCAATCCCTTTTCGGGTAACAGTGCCAGAAACGGTGCGTGGACGGGATAAAGTTGTAATAGATTGAATAACTAGATCACAAATAAAATAAAGTGGAGCAAGATATTTTTGTATTTTTAGTTTAATAGATCTAAAAATAAATGCAAGGAGAAAGTAGATCGCAAAGGCAAATATATGAGAAAGAAGACATGTGGGCCGTAGGTTTCACTAGTGGCTTCTCTCGAGAAAAATAGCAAACGGTGGGTAAAAAAATTACTGTTGGGAAATTGATAGAACTTCGAATAATCATGACAATATCTAGGCAATGATCATTATATAGGCATCACGTCCAAGATTAGTAGACCGACTCTTGCTTGCATCTACTACTATTACTCCACACATCGACTACTATCTAGCATGCATCTAGTATATTAAGTTCATGGAAAAACGGTGTAATGCAATAAGAATGATCACATGATGTATACAAGATCTATCTATGTAGAGATAGACCCCATTGTTTTATCCTTAGTAGTGATGATACATACGTGTCGGTTCCCTTTCTGTCACTGGGATCAAGCAACGTAAGATCGAACCCACTACAAAGCACCTCTTCCCATTGCAAGATAAATAGATCAAGTTGGCCAAACTAAACCCAAATATCAGAGAAGAAATACGAGGATATAAGCAATGATGCATATAAGAGATCAAAGAAACTCAAATAACTTCTCATGGATATCAAAAGATATAACTGATCATAAACTCAAGTTCATCAGATCCCAACAAACACACCGCAAAAGAGTTACATCATATGGATCTCCAAGAGACCATTGTATTGAGAATCCAGCGAGAGAGAGATAGCCATCTAGCTACTAACTACGTACCCGAAGGTCTACAAAGAACTACTCACACATCATCGGAGAGGCACCAATGGAGGTGGTGAACCCCATATGAGATGGTGTCTAGATTGGATCTGGTGGTTCTGGAATATTGGGGTATTTATAAAGCAAAGAGGCGGTCCCAGGGGCACCCGAGGTGGGCACAACCCACCAGGGCGCGCCTGGGCCTCCTGGCGCGCCCTGGTGGGTTGTGCCCCCCTCGGGGCACCCCCAGGAGCAGCCAGGGCCCGTTGTGTTCCTTCTGGACAATAAAAATTATCCGTAAAGTTTCAGGGCATTTGGACTCCGTCTAATATTTATTTTTTGCGATGTAAAAAACAGCAATTGGCACTTGGCACTATGCCAATAGGTTAGTACCAAAAAATAATATAAAATGACTATAGATGATTGTAAAACATCGAAGATAGATAATATAACAGCATGGAACAATCAAAAATTATAGATACGTTGGAGACGTATCAGCATCCCCAAGCTTAACTCCTACTCGTACTCGAGTAGGTAAGTGACAAAACAAAAAAAATTATGTGGAATGTTGCCTAACATGTCATATCATATTTCTTTTCTTTATAGCATGGACATCTGGAATTTTAGTTGTTCAAAGCAATGATAATTTAGATACTCAAGCATATCAACAAGCAACCATGTCTTTCAAAATATCAACGCTAAAATAAGTTATCCCTAGCCCATCATGCTCAGCCATTGATCCATTCATGAAACACACTCGAATATTAGCTGCACACAATACTTAAGTACGATCATATTGCCTCCTGGTTGGTGCTTTTATAAGAGAAGATGGAGACTCAAATTCAAAAATAAAAATCGCACAAGTAAAATAAAAGGCCCTTCGCAGAGGGAAGTAGGGATTTGTAGAGGTGTCAGAGCTCAAAGCGAAAAACTTAGAGATAAAAACATTTTGGGAGGTGTATCCATCCCACCAACAAAATCGACTTAGAGTTCCCAACAGTTTCCATGCTAGATATATCATAGGCGGTTCCCAAACAAAAAATAAATTTTATTCCTTTTTCCTTCATACTTTCACTTTCCATGGCTAACCGTATCCACTGGTGCCCTCCATACCAACACTTTCCAAGGAATTTATTATTTGACAACATAAAGTAAATCCTCGTGCAATGACAAGTGAATAAACACTCATCGTGAGAATAACACATCTAGCATGGAAAATATTAGCCACCCCTCACCGCTCCGCGAGCGAAACAAACACATAAAAGAGAAGTTCATTTTGAAATTAGAGGTGGCACATACAAATTTGCTTAGAATGGCAAAAGAATACCGCATAAGGTAGATATAGTGGACTCATGTGGCAAAAATAGTTTAAAGGTTCTTGGATGCACAAGTAGAGATCATACTTAGTGCAAAATGAAGGCTAGCAAAAGATTGAGAAGCAACCAACCAAGAAATGGATAATCTCATAAGAATGCATTAAGCATAAATAACACCGAATAATGCACCACAAGTAGGATATAATTTCATTGCATCACTATTGACTTTCATACTTGTAGGGAATCACAAACCTTAACGCCAACATTCTTACTAAAGCATAATTACTCATCAACATAACTCACATATCACATCATTATATCTCAAAACTATTACTAAGAATCAAGTTTATTTTGTCCAATGATCTTCATGAACGTTTTTATTATATCCTTATTGGATATCTATCACTTTGGGACTAATTTTCATATGTTGCTTTTGACAAGCTCCAACAAATAAAAGTGAAGATCATGAACATAAGTTTTTCTTTCTCTCAAATTAATTTAAGTGAAGCAAGAGAGAACTTCTTGAAAATTTTACTAACTCTCAAATAAATCTAAGTGAAGCAAGAGAGCATTTCTTCAAAAATAATAAAGCACACCATGCACAAAAAGATATAAGTGAAGCACTAGAGCAAGTCCATAGCACATAAGAATTTAAGTGAAGCATAGAGAGCAATTCTAACAAGTCATGACATAATTTTGGCTCTCTCAAATAGGTGTGTCCAGTGAGGATTGATGGCTTAAAACACAAAATAAAACAAGCAAAGATTCATATCATATAAGACGCTCCAAGCAAAACACATATCATGTGACGAACAAAAATATAGTTTCGAGTAAAATACCGATGGTCGTTAGAAGAAAGAGGGGATGCCACTCAGGGGCATCCCCAAGCTTAGTTGGTTGCTCATCTTTTGTAGAGACCCGACCTCATGCGGTCAAGTATCTGTGCTTAAGTGTCATCCCTGGATTGGTATGCTGACACACACAGTACTCGAAGATTTATAACAGAGGTAAATCACATGTATAAAGTAACATAAAAACTATTACCTCAATCCATATAGCGGAAGTAACAACAAGGTTGTGGATTCCCATCAACACCAATGACAAAGTTGAGTGTAGAAATTGTAACCCTAACGTATCACTTACTCGTCGTAAGAATCCTGCAACATGAGACGTTGCAGCCATGTAGGTCAGTACATTGAATGTACTGGCAATTTCACACTTTAGAGCAATGCTGAATAATGGCTATCACTACATGCATATATGGCTGGTGGAGGCTCTAGGCTAAATTTTGCATAAAGCTAGTTTTTTCCTACAACAATGGAATATATTTATTTAACTACAAGGTTTGCTGAAAACATTGAGAATGGTAACCCTATCTCAATCCCAAATTAATAATCAATAACCCAACAAATTAATTAAGTAAAGTGATGATATCAACATAATAATTCAAGCACCAGATACTCAGGATGACCATAACCGGGGACACGGCTAACCATGATTAGTTTGTACACTCTGCAGAGGTTTGCGCACTTTTCCCCACAAGACCTGATCTCCTCCGTTAGATTTCTCGCACTACATGATGTTTGAGAAACGGATGACCGAGACACAGTCTTTCAGAAGCGTTAGCTCATTACGACGGGTAGACAGTACCACCTACATCCCCTACATCTGCTAGTCTACCACTATAAGAGATCACATAACATACTCAACTATGCTAGAGCGCATAATGGCTTGTGGCTGCACACGGAATCTTCCAGCATGAATAACATAATGATCCCTTTGAGCCTGGGTGGCAAACCATAGGAAAAATCACACGGATACCCTAGGATTCTCCTTTGGACAACACTAGATTACCCCAGTTGTCCGGGTAACCCATTGGTATCCCCAGGGTGCCCCAACCAATCCACCCAGATGTGTATTAAAGTAGCCACCTTAAGTTTCCCTTAGTTAACAATGATCTCTCACATCTTTCATGAATTCTCTCAAACCAATCCACATCTACGAGCATAGCATAGCAGTATAAGCATAATGTAGCAATACCCTGGGTTTGAATGCAATACAATAGGTTCCTACCTCATCAACTACTTCCCAATAACCACATGTTATCAATCCTACTCATGCAATGTTTGAGGGGTGAAACTAATGCATAAAAACTGGGTAATAAAGGGGTATGATCAAAGTGTGAACTTGCCTTATACTATTGATGAAGATGACTCGCACTCATAACTCCTGATAGTTCCACTCGTCACACTCCGTTCAATCTATCGTAAGCAAGCAATTGCATACATAAGCACTCATGCAAAAGAATCGACGAAAAGATCTCGGGAAACTTTGAAAACAATCAAACAACTCTTGCAACAGAAAATAATTTCTGACAGCACCAAAATTAGGTGGATTTGGTCTTATTAGAAAGTTTAGGTCAAGACCTTCAAATAGCAAAAAGAATCAAATAAATCGGAGTTATAAAACTCGAGTTATGAACAAAAGAAATTTAAAATTAAATATGTTTGAAATCAAATTTTAAACTTTCAAAAAAATATGTTTAAGTTGGGTATCTGGACAGAGGGGATCATAACAAAGAAGTGGGCGTTGGTTCCGTTGGATTTGGACAAACGAGTAAAAAGTAGTGAAGGTTTGAAGACCAGGGACTAAACTGTAAATAAACTCATCACAAACGGGTCCCTGGCTACGAGACAGAAAAGCTAACGAACGCACGTTCGCTACCGAACGCTAACAAACGAATTTGGTCACTACGGAACGTTCACTGATAAATCAAACTAAAACGATTCGAGAGAAAAAACAAGACGATCTGGACCGTCAGATCCAGATCGGACGGCGAGGGAAGGGCGGCGATGACAAAGTCCAGCGAGGCAGACGGCTTCGGGCACTGGCGGCGACGGCTTCGGGAGGCGGCGGCGAGTACAGCGCGGGGCGGCGGAGTCGGCGTTGGCGGCGCGGGGTGGCGGAGTCGGCGACGGGAGGAAGAGGTTTTTTAAAACAATTTTTGCACACAAGAAAAGAATAAAACAAAATAAAACAAGAATATACTATAGGCATAAAATATATCAAAATTTTCAGAAAAATATTTTCTACAACATGAACATTTCTCTAGCATCAAATAAATTCCACAAAAATTTAAACAAAATAAATAGTGCTACTCTTGCAATAAAACCCAATAAAAATCATTTTAAAAATACCAAAATGATTTCAAACTTTTTCTCTCCAATTTTCTAATGTAGGGAATCATTTTACCCTAATTTCCATATATTTTATTTTTGGAGAACAATAATTTGAATGAAACCTAAATAACTCTAAATTGAACTTTCAAAGGGACTTTAAATTTGATTCTTTGAAACTTCCAACTAATATTTCATATGTTTTGAAGAAGTCATTTTATCTTCTCTCATGAAAATAATTGAGTTGCTTAAAGTTTCTTGAAAGCACAAGTGCTCCCCAGGTGGTTTTGGTAATTAATGTCAACATATCTCTTGTTGGACTAACGTTTCTATCTAGCATGTTTCAGATAAGTTCAACAATGGAGTGGCATGGACTAAAGGATGTGGGAACTCCTTCAAGATGCTAAGGACAAAGGATTGGCTCAAGCTTCAAGCTCAAGACTCTTCATTTTACATTTTAGTGATCCAAGATCACATTGAGTCCATAGGAAAAGCCAATACTATCAAGGAGGGATGAGTTGTTGCTTAATGAGCCTTTTGCTTGGTGTGCTTAATGATATGCTCCAAAATCCTCAGCTACTTTCCCACTTCCACTTTTGACCTAAACCTAAAGTCAAACTCGGACCTACCGATTCTTTCTATCTGGCGCCACCGAGTTTCACTTGTCATAGACACTGCCAAACCCTAAGCAAATCGGTTTCACCGATAGGGATCTCGGTCTCACCGAGATGGGATTGTAATCTCACTGTGTATGTCCATTACCAAAATCGGTCTCACCGAGTTTAGGTAATGGAAACTACCGATATTACAATGCAAACTCTCTGGTTAACTTATTACCAAAATCGGTCCAACCGAGTTTAGTAATCGTTCCCACCGAGTTTGCCTGACCAACTCTCTGGTTAGCTTATTACCAAATCGGTCTCACCGAGTTTGTGTAATCGGTCTCACCGAGATTACGTTATGCCCTAACCCTAACCATATCGGTCCTACCGAGTTGCATATCAGTCCCACCGAAAATCTCTAACGGTCACTAGGTTTACTATTTCGGTCCGACCGAGTTTGTTGATTGGGTCCCACCGAGATTGGTAAATTGTGCGTAATGGTTGGATTTTGTGTGGAGGCTATATATACCCCTCCACCTCCTCTTCACTCGTGGAGAGAGCCATTAGAACACATCTACACTTCCAACTAATATGTTCTGAGAGAGAACCACCTAGCCTTGTGTTGAGGCCAAGATATTCCATTCCTATCATATGAATCTTGATCTCTAGCCTTCCCCAAGTTGCTTTCCACTAAAATTTTCTTTCCACCAAATCCAAATCCTGTGAGAGAGAGTTGAGTGTTGGGGAGACTATCATTTGAAGCACAAGAGCAAGGAGTTCATCATCAACACACCATTTGTTACTTCTTGGAGAGTGGTGTCTCCTAGATTGGCTAGGTGTCACTTGGGAGCCTCCGACAAAATTGTGGAGTTGAACCAAGGAGTTTGTAAGGGCAAGGAGATCGCCTACTTCGTTAAGATCTACCGCTAGTGAGGCAAGTCCTTCGTGGGCGATGGCCATGATGGGATAGACAAGGTTGCTTCTTCGTGGACCCTTCGTGGGTGGAGCCCTCCATGGACTCACGCAACCGTTACCCTCCGTGTGTTGAAGTATCCATCAACGTGGATGTAGGATAGCACCACCTATACGAACCACGCCAAAAACATCCGTGTCTCCAATTGCGTTTGAATTCTCCAAACCCTTCCCTTTACATTCTTGCAAGTTGCATGCTTTACTTTCCGCTGCTCATTTACTCTTTTGCATGCTTGCATGATATGTATTGTGTATGTTGAAATTGTGCCTAAAACTCCACTTAAACTGAAAAAGCTTAAAAACTGCAACTTTAGCACTAAGTGTCTAATCACCCCCCTCTAAACACACCTCTTCAAGGTCCTACAAGTGGTATCAGAGCTTTGGTCTCCATTACCTTGCTTTAATCACCATTGGAGGAAGATGGATGTGTCTACTTTAGGGAGTCTTAGACATAGAGTGCCTATTCTTGATGGAGAGTATTTTCGTGAGTGGAAAAATGAGATGCTTGTAATTTTCAATCAATATCATTTGAACAAGTATATTGCTAGTCCTTGTGCTCCTCATGTTGATCCTATGCATCCCACCCTAGATGAAGATATTGACATGATTCGCAATCTTAGAACCTTTGAGCTTATCGTTAGAGGATTGCCCAAAAACTTGATTGCTAGTTTACCTACTCTTAATTGTGCCTATGCTATATGGAAATTTCTTGAGGAGCGATTTCCCGATTATTCCTTGAAAAATCTAGATGAAATTCTCCATAAATCTATTGCCTTGAGTAAGATGAACTCTAGTGATCCTAGTTTTGGTGATTGTCTATTTGAGCTTACTAATCTCATGCACGCTAAAGGAAATGTTGGAATCATTAGTGATATTATATCCTAAGCTATAAGAATTCATAAAAGTGACCACTTTGATGATCATTTATCTAACGAATTACTCTCTCTAGGAAATGATGAGTCACAAGATCATGTTGAACATGGATACTATGATGAGGATGATGATAGTGACTTCGATCTTGATGATGCAATGAGACATTTTGGTCTCATGGAAAATCTTCGGGGATATGCGTCAGGAGGAAAGGAATGGGTTCTCGAAAGTGGATGTACTGATCATATGACCGGAGATGAAGAGATGTTCCGTGAGCTTGCTGAAAATGACGGCCCTCGAAAATACGTCACCTTTGGTGATAATTCAAAGGGTAAGGTGGTTGGCCTTGGTAAGGTGGCCATCTCACACGATAGCTCCATTCAAAATGTCATGCTCGTTGAATCTCTTGGCTACAACTTACTTTCAGTATCTAGACTTGCTGATTTCGGTTTGAATGTCCTATTTACTGAGGTAGATTGCCAAGTGTCTCGTCGAGACAATCATAAAATGGTCTTTACCGGTATACGTAGAGGTGATTTTTACATTGTCGATTTCTCTAAAAAGGCTCAACCTAAAACTTGCTTTATCGCTAAATCCTCAAAAGGTTGGTTGTGGCATAGACGACTAGGTCATGTTGGCATGAGAAACCTTGACAAGCTTATTAAAGGAAATCATATCCTTGGAGTTAACAATGTCATATCTGATAAGAATAGACTTTCCAGTGCTTGTCAAGCAGGTAAACAGGTTGGAGGAAGGCATCCCTTGAAGAACATCATGACCACAAGGAGGCCACTCGAGCTACTTCATATGGATCTTTTTGGTCCCAACGCCTACAAGAGTCTCGGTGGAAATTCTTTTGGTCTAGTTATAGTTGATGATCTTTCAAGATTTACGTGGGTGTTCTTTCTTGATGATAAATCGCAGGTTCAAAAGATCTTCAAAAACTTCGCTAGGAAGGCCCAAAACCAGTTTGATGTGAAGATCAAGAAGGTTCGGAGTGACAACGGAACGGAGTTCAAGAACGCAAATGTGCACACGTTTCTTGACGAAGAAGGGATTTCACACGAGTTCTCGGCTACGTACACACCTCGACAAAATGGAGTTGTTGAGAGGAAGAACCGAACGCTCATCGAAATGGCGAGAACGATGCTTGATGAGTACAAGAGGCCGAAGCACTTTTGGGCAGAAGCGGTTGAGACAGCTTGTCATGCAACAAATCGCTTGTATCTTCACAAGCTACTCGGCAAGACAGCATACGAGCTCCTCACCGGTAACAAACCCCAAGTTGGATACTTTCGAGTATTCGGCTCAAAGTGCTACATTCTTGATAAGCATCGCCGTTCAAAGTTTGCTCCTAAATCTCATGAAGGTCTCCTACTTGGTTATGGCTCAAACTCTCACACTTACCGTGTCTACAACAACTTCACCCGAAAGGTTGAAGAGACGGTAGATGTGAAGTTTGCTGAATCTAACGGCTCGCAAGTAGAGCAATTGCCAATTGATGTAGGAGACAAAGACCCTTCAGAAGCAATCCAAGACTTGTCCATTGGCAAAGTTCGTCCAACGGAGGTGAAGGAGAGTACTTCGTCCGTCCAAGTGGAAGCTTCTACTTCACGACAAGGTGAACCAAGAATTGATACGGAAGCATCCACAAGTGGGACACACCAAGAAGAAGATGAGGAAATGCATCAAGACAAACATCAGCAACCTCCTTCTCCACCACGACAAGAGAACGACAACGTCAACAATGAAGAAGTCCAAGAAGAAGAACAAGATGAAGAAGATGTTCAACGAAGACCCAAGCAAAAGCTCTCACGAGTTCGAGCAAGAATTGCCAAAGATCATCCCGTCGAGCAAATCTACAATGATATTCAAACCGGGAGAATCACTCGCTCTAAAACTCGTTTAGCTAACTTTTGTGAAAACTATTCATTCATCTCTAGCATTGAACCTATGAAGGTTGAAGAAGCATTGGAAGATCCGGATTGGATAAACGCTATGCATGAAGAGCTACACAACTTTGAGAGAAACCAAGTTTGGACATTGGTTGAGAAGCCCGACAACAACCACAACATCATTGGTACCAAATGGGTGTTTTGAAACAAGCAAGATGAAGATGGATAAGTGATTCGCAACAAAGCGTGTCTCGTCGCCCAAGGGTACACACAAGTGGAAGGTATGGACTATGGTGAGACATATGCTCCCGTTGCTAGACTTGAGTCCATTCGCATCTTACTTGCCTATGCTAATCACCATAATATCACCTTGTACCAAATGGACATTAAAAGTGCTTTTCTAAATGGTGAAATAGAGGAGGAAGTTTATGTCAAACAACCTCCCGGCTTTGTCAATCCTAAGAAGCCAAATCATGTTTACAAACTTCATAAAGCTCTTTATGGTCTTAAACAAGCTCCTAGATCATTTTATAAATGCTTGACCAAGTTCCTTATTGCAAGTGGTTTCGAAATTGGAAAATTTGATTCCACACTTTTTACTAAAAAAGTTAATGGAGAACTATTTGTATGCCAAATTTATGTTGATGATATCATATTTGGTTCAACTAACCCTCTTTTTAGTGAAAAGTTTGGAAAGCTAATGTCGGAGAAGTTTGAGATGTCTATGATGAGTGAACTCAAATTCTTTCTCGGTTTGCAAATCAAGCAAACTAAGGAAGGTACATTTGTATCTCAAACGAAGTACACCAAAGACTTATTCAAGAAGTTCAATATGCAAGAGTGCAAAGGTATGCCTACACCCATGCCTACTAGTGGACATAATGATTTGACCAAAGATGGTGAACCGGTTGATCAAAAGGTTTATCGCTCTATGATTGGTTCATTGTTATACCTATGTGCTTCACGTCCCGATATTATGCTAAGTGTGTGCATGTGTGCACGATATCAAGCTGCTCCTAAAGAATGTCATCTTAAGGCTGTGAAAAGGATAGTGAGATACTTAATCCATACACCAAATTTTGGCATTTGGTATCCTAAGAGGTCATCTTTTGATCTTGTTGGCTATTCCGACTCGGATTATGCCGGAGACAAGGTTGATAGAAAGTCCACTTCGGGTACTTGTCAATTTCTTGGTCGATCGCTTGTGTCTTGGTCCTCCAAGAAACAAAACACGGTATCCTTATCCACCGGCGAAGCGGAGTATATTGCCGCTGGTTCATGTTGTGCTCAATTACTTTGGATGACCCAAACTCTTAAAGATTATGGGATCTATGTGAAACATGTTCCATTTCTTTGTGACAATGAAAGTGCTATAAAAATTGGTCATAATCATGTACAACATTCTCAAACTAAGCACATTGAAGTTCATCATCATTTCATTCGAGATCATGTTGCTAAGGAAAACATTGATCTTAAGCATGTTGGCACCGATAAGCAATTAGCGGATATATTCACTAAACCACTTGATGAGAAAGTGTTTTTCAGGTTGAGAGGAGAATTGAACATCATTGATGCTTCAAACTTGCAGTAGGAACTCCATTGGATACATGCTAGGCATGAGCCTATGACTAATCCTTGATATTTCTCTTATGATGCTATTCATATGTCTTGGATATTTTTGCACCTTGCATGTTATCTAACCCATGTAGGTACTTGGTTGAATATAATTCTATGAGATTGCAACTAACTCACATCTTGAGCAATCTCTACATCACCAAGTCTCTACACAACGGTGGTTAACGACAAGGAAGCACAAAACCATTCAAACATATCCTTTGAACAACTCTATGTTGAGCTTCATGATTGTCATTTCTGGATATACAAGTGCTCTTCTTTGCAAGAACTAACCCATGTAGGTAGAATGAACTCAAATTCCAAGTGGTGCTCCCAACTCTTGATGAGCTACATCAACTTTGAGCACCCACACAAGGTCAACTACGTGAGCAAGATCCACACCACCACCCAAGGTATGTTATTCCATCTTGGAGAAGCTTTACTTCAAGTCATGAGTCAAAGCAACTCAACAAGATGTGAATACATCAAGATGCTTAAACGAAAAATGGTAACCCCATTTTGAGCTTAAACGATGAGTATGACCTATGATCAAGTGTTCTCACTTGACTCCTAAGTCAATATACTCTAACATAGGTGACTATGTCACCGCCCAACTCTAGATGAAGTTCTCATGTGTTCTTTTCTGTGTTATTGCATTTGTCCCTTGCATATTTGTCTCCCTCTTTTTCAAACAACACAAAAAAAACTTCATCTAGAATTTTCATTCTTTTCTTTTTTGCTTCTTGTTCTGCATATTTCTGCATCTAATTCCTTGCAAATCCTTTAGTTAATTCATTGCAAATCTTTGTGAGATCTTATTTGTCTAGTGAGCTGAGGTGACAAGTGTTTTTCTCTGTGATGAACTCGGTTTCACCAAAGTGTAGTTTTCGGTCCAACCGAATCTTTTCGGTACCACCGAAACATGCCACTCGGTGCCACCGATTTCACAACAGGAAAAACAGTTTGCCACTTGTTCCATATTTCTTCTGATCCATCTCCACTCAATGAATCTTGTCCTCTACAAGCATCACAAATTTATCCATTGCTTTGTGCTGAGTCTCAAGGACCAAACCCATTCGACAGATTCCAGAAAGCCCTTCTTGGAAATTGATGTCAAAGGGGGAGAGAGAGATCACATCAAAGCTTATCACCTACAAAGGAGAAAGTATTAAGGGGGAGAAAGAGATCTCCAGGGGGAGAGAATACTCAAGGATCCCAGATGCTTGATGTTCAAGAGGAGAGATGCCACATGTCTTTTTGGGGGGAAAGACATGTTCATATGTGCTTATTTGCATTAAGTTCTATCCATTTATATCTTTCAGCTCTGATTTTCGGTTCCCTATCTTCTCCCAGTATCCCATGTCAGATTCAGGGGGAGCAAGACATCTAAGGGAAATAAATCATTCAAATTCATTGCATATCTTTACTCTTGGGGACATGTCTAATTCATTGTGGTACCTTGTACTCACTTTCTACATGTCATCCCAGTCTTGGTATTCTTGTGGTTTCTTTTGGTTTGGTCTGGCTAGTGGATGTACCTGTGTTATCTAACCTTGTTTGTGCAGGTTTATTCCATCCTAAGCCAACTCGAGACTACAAGGTAAGTATATGCATCGGAATCATGAGTATGAGGAATTCTTGCTTATGTACATACTATTTGCAAGAAGGACTCATGAGCATGAAGGTATTCTTCTTAATAATCTTTTGCTCTGATGCATATGGCCAAGATACATGTAACACATTGCCTACTCTGTCATGATTATGCTCTCACATGCTTCTATATTTCATATTCACATGATTGCATACATGTAGGGGAAGCCTATGTTTGTTACATGTCCTTCCAAAGCTTTACTTGCTATTCTTTATATCTTTACCTAAAGCTTTGATGTATGTTGCCATCAAATACCAAAAAGGGGGAGATTGAAAGCACAAGTGCTCCCCAGGTGGTTTTGGTAATTAATGTCAACATATCTCTTGTTGGACTAACGTTTCTATCTATCATGTTTCAGATAAGTTCAACAATGGAGTGGCATGGACTAAAGGATGTGGGAAATCCTTCAAGATGCTAAGGACAAAGGATTGACTAAAGATTCAAGCTCAAGACTCTTAATTTTACATTTTAGTGATCCAAGATCACATTGAGTCCATAGGAAAAGCCAATACTATCAAGGAGGGATGAGGTGTTGCTTAATGAGCCTTTTGCTTGGTGTGTTTAATGATATGCTCCAAAATCCTCAGCTACTTTCCCACTTCCACTTTTGACCTAAACCTAAAGTCAAACTCGGACCTACCGATTCTTTCTATCCGGAGCCACCGAGTTTCACTTGTCATAGCCACTGCCAAACCCTAAGCAAATCGGTTTCACCGATAGGGATCTCGGTCTCACCGAGATGGGATTGTAATCTCACTCTGTATGTCCATTACCAAAATCGGTCTCACCGAGTTTAGGTAATCGGTACTACCGAGATTATAATGCAAACTCTCTGGTTAACTTATTACCAAAATCGGTCCAACCGAGTTTAGTAATCGGTCCCACCGAGTTTGCCTGACCAACTCTCTAGTTAGCTTATTACCAAATCGGTCTCACCGAGTTTGTGTAATCGGTCTCACCGAGATTATGTTATGCCCTAACCCTAACCATATCGGTCCTACCGAGTTGCATATCAGTCCCACCGAAAATCTCTAACGGTCACTAGGTTTACTATTTCGATCCGACCGAGTTTGTTGATTCGGTCCCACCGAGATTGGTAAATTGTGTGTAACGGTTGGATTTTGTGTGGAGGCTATATATACCCCTCCACCTCCTCTTCACTCGTGGAGAGAGCCATCAGAACACATCTACACTTCCAACTCATATGTTCTGAGAGAGAACCACCTACCCTTGTGTTGAGGCCAAGATATTCCATTCCTATCATATGAATCTTGATCTCTAGCCTTCCCCAAGTTGCTTTCCACTCAAATCTTCTTTCCACCAAATCCAAATCCTGTGAGAGAGAGTTGAGTGTTGGGGAGACTATCATTTGAAGCACAAGAGCAAGGAGTTCATCATCAACACACCATTTGTTACTTCTTGGAGAGTGGTGTCTCCTAGATTGGCTAGCTGTCACTTGGGAGCCTCCGACAAAATTGTGGAGTTGAACCAAGGAGTTTGTAAGGGCAAGGAGATCGCCTACTTCGTGAAGATCTACCGCTAGTGAGGCAAGTCCTTCGTGGGCGATGGCCATGATGGGATAGACAAGGTTGCTTCTTCGTGGACCCTTCGTGGGTGGAGCCCTCCGTGGACTCCCGCAACCGTTACCCTCCGTGGGTTGAAGTCTCCATCAACGTGGATGTAGGATAGCACCACCTAACCGAACCACGCCAAATACATCCGTGTCACCAATTGCGTTTGAATTCTCCAAACCCTTCCCTTTACATTCTTGCAAGTTGCATGCTTTACTTTCCGCTGCTCATTTACTCTTTGCATGCTTGCTTGATATGTATTGTGTATGTTGAAATTGTGCCTAAAACTCCACTTAAACTGAAAAAGCTTAAAAACTGCAACTTTAGCACTAAGTGTCTAATCACCCCCCCTCTAGACACACCTCTTCAAGGTCCTACATTTCTGAATTTGAAATATTTCCAAATGGAATTCAAATATTTTCAAAACCCTTTTCATTTATTTAAATGGAAGAAGTCATGTTATCTTCTCTCAGGGGTCTTGTGATGAAATGGATTTAAATTCATGGAGATCATAAAAGCAAGATGAAAGTTCTGGGAAAGTTATTTTATTCCCTCTGATTTAACTTTCAAAAAGTTTCAAATTTCACTCAATTTCACACAAGCAACCATACCACAATCAAACAATCAATCAAAACTATTTATTTAATATAACATTCCAAAATTTAGAATTTTGGGATGTTAGAAATGTGCCACCCTTAAAATGAATCTCGCCCTCGAGATTCGGAGAGGCTAGAAAGAAATAGTTTAGGTTCGGGGGTCTTCTCAAAATCCATCGATCGTTACAGGGGGTCTGGGGTGCTACCACCCTTAGAATCATGGTTACGGCTCCATCGAAACTTATACACTACATACTTATTGTTGACAGTGTTAGTCTTCTGATATTCTCGGGGAAAATTCCTACTCTGGCCTCTTCCAGTAGTGGCATAACCTTTTTCCTCAATTACTGTGTCCATTTCATCTTGGTGCGGTACCTCTGTGACTGGGCCTTCTTAGCTAACAGGTCTGGCGCCAGTACTAATCAACTATCGATATCTCATGGTGGTCAACAATTTATGGTTTCTCCTGCAGGAAATGGGTCTGGGTTGAACCTCACTGTATATCCTACGATTGGCAACCGCTGCCATCTACAAGGGAAAAATTGTCATACCATTCTAAGGTTTAAACATGGTTTTGATCGTCGTCTCTCTACTATAGGCAAGTCACTTAGATTTACCATCCCATATAGCAAGGCAAATAATAAGAGTAAGTCGGTATGGTGATCAATCCATCCCGCACCCAAATCATTACCTTGTATATGGTTTAGCGAATCTCGCATTCTAACACTCGGTCATCCTCACAGGCATTGTAGAATTTCTCTTGTCGATGAACTATGTTTGGATAATCCATGGATTCTGCAAGCCAAACGAAATTTATCGTTCTTTCACAACTCTCAGGTTTTGCCTTACTCCTATAAGATCGTCAGTTGATAAAGTCGTAACTTCTTCCAGGGTTTTTCCTTCAACAAGAGTGTGCTTGCTTCTTGCAGGTCTTAGAGCCTATGGGTTTATGGCCCATCTCATCACATATAAACCTTGAACTTGTCATCGGGGCAACCGATCATTATTCCAGCATCCAAGTTCCTAGCATCCTTAAATCCATCCAATTGTACTGTCTCCCTTCCTTCTATTTTTACCAAACTAAGGCGTGATTACTCAGGCTCATCCTGGAGTTACAATTGCTCCGTATTACTAACAATATATCGCCTCTATATCCAATAGTACTTCATCCCTTCGTACTTGTTGGGGTATCCCACATATCGAGATAAAACTCGTACTTATTTGTCCATAGTCCACTCCGTGGAATATCATTATATTTTCCAGGGGTCAAGGGTCCTCACAGGGTACTACCACCCTTAAAATGCTCAAATTCTTCCATAGACCATATTTCTCATATCCTCGAAAATGGTCCAAATCTTTCTTCATAAAATCCAAATCAGTACCAACGATGCTAACTGAGGGAGTCCTGGACTAAGGGGTCCTCGGGCGTCCGGCCTATTATCCATGGGCCGGACTGATGGGCTATGAAGACATGAAGGCCGAAGACTGTACCCGTGTCTGGATTGGGCTCTACTTGGCGTGGAAGGCAAGCTCGGTGACCGACTATGAAGATTCCTTCTTATGTAACCGACTCTATGTAAACCCTAGATCCCCCCAGTGTCTATATAAACCGAAGGGGTTAGTCCGGAAAGGAGACACACATACACATTACCATAGTCATATAGGATAGACTTCTAGGGTTTAGCTATTACGATCTCGTGGTAGATCAACTCTTGTAATACTCATATTCATCAAGATCAATCAAGCAGGAAGTAGGGTACTACATCCATAGAGAGGGCCCGAACCTGGGTAAACATCGTGTCCCCCGTCTCAGGTCAATATGCTTAATCTCAAGTCAAATCGCACTCTGTGGTCAAACTTCCCGGAAGGTCACCCATCCTCACACTACTCCAGCCCGAGCACACTTAACTTCGCAGTTCTATCCAACCCCAGCACAACCTCACTTCACACGAACTTGTTGATATATCTATCATATCAATCCTATTAAACCTTGTTGATGTCTAGGACTTTGTTCATGTTCATGAGTATGATGAAATTTTGAAAAAATATTTCAAACTTCCCGGTCATATTACGTATCATATTTTGAAAAAAATCAAATTTTTTTCGAATTTTTTTCTGTTACTAGTGGCACACCTAGCAAACGGTGCGCCACTAGTAAGTTTGAATTTTTTTGCCTCTAGATCTTAAAAGCCCGATAAATTTTTTCTGTTAGGTTTTTGGGGATTTTGAAAATGTTTAATGGGGTTCCCCCGGTTAAATTCGGATGTAAATTTTCGAGTAGATGATTTTTCATATAAAAAACTTTTTAATCCGAGTTCGTATGCAAAAGTTATGCCCATTTTACAAATTCTACAGAGATTTTGCAAATAAAGTCGAAATTCATATTTGTAAATTTTCCCAACAACTAGACCACATATCACATGGGAAACTTATTTTCTTTTATTTTTTTGACATTTCCATCATTTTCTTTTATTTATTTTTAACTGAAAAGGCGGTCCATGGGGGGTGCATTTGGTGGAATTTTTGGGCCAAGTTAGTAATGGCGCACCGTGGGAGTGGTGTGCCATTACTAGTTGAACTAGTAATGGCGCACCACACAACGCCATTACTAGTTTTGAAAAAAAATAAAAAAAATTGAAAAAAAAATTGAAAAAAATTACTAGTGGCGCACCGTGGATGTGGTGCGCCATTACTAGTTTAACTAGTAATGGCGCACTATACGTTGGTGCGCCATTGCTAGTTTTGAAAAAAAAAATGAAAAAAAAATTGAAAAAAAATTGAAAAAAATTACTAGTGGCGCACCGTAGATGTGGTGAGCCATTACTAGTTTAACTACTATTGGCGCACTATCCACTGGTGCACAATTAGTAGTTTTGAAAAAAAATGAATTTTTTTTGTTACTAATGGCGCACCTTGGATGTGGTGCGCCATTAGTATTTGGACACTAATAGCGCACCAACAGATGGTGCGCCATTAGTATATAGTAATGGCGCACCACATGTCTGGTGCGCCATTAGTAGCCATATCATCTATAGCCCTTTTCCTAGTAGTGCAACATTGGTGCTTTCATTGAGAATTCCACTGTGCCGTCGATAAAAGGTTCGATGGCCCTTTCAATCGTCTATAGTCACGCTGTCCAAGGAGGAACTTTCCTCCCCTAGACAGAATTTTGTGTTTGGCAGCTTCGTACTGTAGGCCAATTCGCTTGGCCGCCTAGAGCAGGTCGATAGCTACGTCCCTGGCCATCAGGTCAGATTTGGAAGCTTGAACTATGTCGCGGATGTCCGTGGAGACTTGATCTTCAATGGGTTGGAGACCGCGGCGATCGCTCCCCCTCGATCCGATGAATATGACCTAAATCTGTCTTCGGACCAGGCTCTAGAGATGGTTCATGTAACTGATACGACCTTAGATCCGGAGTATTTTACACCATCCGAAGCCACAGAGTCCGCGGCGTTGGAGCCGCACACAAACTCAACACCAGGCAATATCAGCGTCAACGGAATTTCAGACTCGTTTCCGGCTATAAGTTCCAAACCATGCACGCTCCCGGACACCGAGTTGGATCGGTTATCAATCATCGAGTTCAGCACCGCAAACGTCTTCCAACACTTGCCCTTCAGCGATATGCTGAATCCGCTGAAAAGCATGTCCCCGACTCACGGCCAAACTATGTCCGGTTCGAGCTAGAGGCTGATTTTGGAGAATTTCACTTCCCACCCGCCACCCACTTCATAGCCATTGTCGAGGACTTAACCAACATACCCGCTTCTGGCTCCGAAGACATTGACGGTATAGACGACAATGCCGACAAGGAGCAAAGCCAAGACCCGCCAATCTTCAGGCTGGGACGGCCACCCCTTCATACGACGTGTACCTGATCGATACACTCAAAAAGTCCCGCAGCAATGACAAGGGAGATCAAGTTGAGAATAAAACTCTGGAGACACAGTCTAAGTCCTGGCACCCGAAACGCCGCTCCAACTTACGCCGCAACAACGATGGCACTGGAGAGAATAGTACTCTGGACGGCGCCGAAAGCAATGAAGACCCTGCGGGAGTAATATTCGAGCAGGAGGAACAGGAAAACGGGCAAGCAAGCCCCGATGAAAAGGCCCTGCCCAGCGATGGTTCGGAGGACGGCAACTACCTTCTTCTCTCCGAAGATGAGGTAAGCCTCGGTGACGAAGACTTCATCATACCCGTAGAGCCCCTCGAGCAGGAGCACTTCAAGCGTAGGCTAGTAGCTATGGCAAGGAGCCTGAAAAAGAAGCAGCAGCAGCTTCAAGCTGACCAAGACCTACTCAACGAAAGATGGACTGAAGTCCTGGTCGCCGAAGAATATGGCCTTAGTGGCCTAGCCAAAAGCTACCCAAAGCACAGATTGCTATACCAGTCCGATGACGGGGCGTTGGAGCCCACACCTGTTGGGGAATGTAGTAATTTCAAAAAAATCCTACGCACACGCAAGATCATGGTGATGCATAACAACGAGAGGGGAGAGTGTTGTCCACGTATCCTCGTATACCGAAAGTGGAAGCGTTAGCACAACGCGGTTGATGTAGTCGTACGTCTTCACGATCGGACCGATCAATTACCGAACGCATGGCACCTCCGAGTTCAGCACACGTTCAGCCCGATGACGTCCCTCGAACTCCTATCCAGCCGAGTGTTGAGGGAGAGTTTCGTCAGCACGACGGCGTGGTGACGATGATGATGTTCTACCGACGCAGGGCTTCGCCTAAGCACCGCTACAGTATTATCGAGGTGGACTATGGTGGAGGGGCACTACACACGGCTAAAAGATCAAACGATCAATTGTTGTGTCTCTAAGGTGCCCCCCTGCCCCCGTATATAAAGGAGCAAGGGGGAGATGCAGCAGGGCAGGAGGGGCGCGCCAGGAGGAGTCCTACTCCCACCGGGAGTAGGACTCCCTCCCTTTTCCTTGTTAGATTAGGAGTGGAGGGGGAAAGAGGAGGGAGAGAGTAAGGAAAGGGGGGCGCCGCCCCACTCTCCTTGTCCTATTCGGACTAGGGGGAGGGGCACGTGGCCCTACCCTGGCCGCCTCTCCTCTTCTCCACAAGGCCCACTATGGCCCATTAAGCCCCCGGGGGGTTCCGGTAACCCCTTGGTACTCCGGTAAAATCCCGATTTCACCTGGAACACTTTTGATATCCAAATATAGGCTTCCAATATATCAATCTTCATGTCTCGACCATTTCTAGACTCCTCATCATGTCCGTCATCTCCTCCGTGACTCCGAACAACCTTCGGTACATCAAAACTCATAAACTCATAATATAACTGTCATCGAAACATTAAGCGTGCAGACACTACGGGTTCGAGAACTATGTAGACATGACCGAGACACGTCTCCGGTCAATAACTAATAGCGGAACCTGGATGCTCATATTGGCTCCCACATATTCTACGAAGATCTTTATCGGCCAGACCGCATAACAACATACGTTGTTCCCTTTGTCATCGGTATGTTACTTGCCCGAGATTTGATCGTTGATATCTCAATACCTAGTTCAATCTCGTTACCGACAAGTCTCTTTACTCATTCTATAATACATCATCCCCCAACTGACTCATTAGTTGCAATGCTTGCAAGGCTTAAGTGATGTGCATTATCGAGAGGGCCCAGAGATACCTCTCCGACAATCGAAGTGACAAATCCTAATCTCGAAATACGCCAAACCAACAAGTACCTTCGGAGACACCTGTAGAGCACCTTTATAATCACCCAGTTACGTTGTGATGTTTGGTAGCACACAAAGCGTTCCTCCGATAAACGGGAGTTGCATAATCTCATAGTCATAGGAACATGTATAAGTCATGAAGAAAGCAATAGCAACATACTAAACGATCAAGTGCTAAGCTAACAGAATAGATCAAGTCAATCACATCATTCTTCTAATGATGTGATCCCGTTAATCAAAATACAACTAATGTCAATGGCTAGGAATCAGAACCATCTTCGATCAACGAGCTAGTCAAGCAGAGGCATACTAGTGACACTCTGTTTGTCTATGTATTCACACAAGTATTATATTTCCGGTTAATACAATTCTAGCATGAATAATAAACATTTATCATGTTATAAGGAAATAAATAATAACTTTATTATTGCCTCTAGGGCATATTTCCTTCAGTCTCCCACTTGCACTAGAGTCAATAATCTAGATTACAAAGTAATGATTCTAACACCCATGGAGTCTTGGTGTTGATCATGTTTTGCTCGTGGAAGAGGCTTAGTCAACGGGTCTGCAACATTCAGATCCATATGTATCTTGCAAATCTCTGTGTCTCCCACCTGGACTAGATCCCGGACGGAATTGAAGCGTCTCTTGATGTGCTTGGTTCTCTTGTGAAATCTGGATTCCTTTGCCAAGGCAATTGCACCAGTATTGTCACAAAAGATTTTCATTGGACCCGATGCACTAGGTATGACACCTAGATCACATATGAACTCCTTCATCCAGACTCCTTCATTTGCTGCTTCTAAAGCAGCTATGTACTCCGCTTCACACGTACATCCCTCCATGACGCTCTGCATGGAACTGCACCAACTTACAGCTCCACCATTCAATATAAATACGTATCTAGTTTTTGACTTAGAGTCATCTGGATCAGTGTCAAAGCTTGCATCGACGTAACCATTTATGACAAGCTCTTTGTCACTTCCATAAACGAGAAACATATCCTTAGTCCTTTTCAGGTATTTCAGGATGTTCTTGACCGCTGTCCAGTGATCCACTCCTGGGTTACTTTGGTACCTCCCTGCTAAACTTATAGCAAGGCACACATCAGGTCTAGTACACAGCATTGCATACATGATAGAGCCTATGGCTGAAGCATAGGGAACATCTTTCATTTTCTCTCTATCTTCTGCACTGGTCGGGCATTGAGTCTTACCCAACTTCACACCTTGTAACACAGGCAAGAACCCTTTCTTGCTTGATCCATTTTGAACTTCTTCAAAACTTTGTCAAGGTATGTGCTTTGTGAAAGTCCAATTAAGCGTCTTGATCTATCTCTATAGATCTTAATGTTCAACATATAAGCAGCTTCACTGAGGTATTTCATTGAAAAACTCTTATTCAAGTATCCCTTTATGCTATCCAGAAATTCTATATCATTTCCAATCAGCAATATGTCATCCACATATAATATCAAAAATGCTACAGAGCTCCCACTCACTTTCTTGTAAATACAGGCTTCTCCAAAAGTCTGTATAAAACCAAATGCTTTGATCACACTATCAAAGCGTTTATTCCGACTCCGAGAGGCTTGCACCAGTCCATAAATGGATCGCTGGAGCTTGCACACTTTGTTAGCTCCCTTTGGGTCGACAAAACCTTCTGGTTGCATCCTATACAACTCTTCTTCCAGAAATCCATTCAGGAATGCAGTTTTGACATCCATTTGCCAAATTTCATAATCATAAAATGTGGCAATTGCTAACATGATTCGGACAGACTTAAGCATTGCTACGGGTGAGAATGTCTCATTGTAGTCAATCCCTTGAACTTGTCGAAAACTTTTTGCAACAAGTCGAGCTTTATAGACAGTAACATTACCGTCAGCGTCAGTCTTCTTCTTGAAAACCCATTTATTTTCAATGGCTTGCCGATCATTGGGCAAGTCAACCAAATTCCATACTTTGTTCTCATACATGGATCCCATCTCAGATTTCATGGCCTCAAGCCATTTTGCGGAATCTGGGCTCACCATCGCTTCTTCATAGTTCGTAGGTTCATCATGGTATAGTAACATAACTTCCAGAACAGGATTACCATACCACTCTGGTGCGGATCTTACTCTGGTTGACCTACGAGGTTCAGTAACAACTTGATCTGAAGTTTCATGATCATCATCATTAACTTCCTCACTAATTGGTGTATGTGTCGCAGAAACTGATTTCTGTGATGTACTACTTTCCAATAAGGGAGCAGGTACAGTTACCTCATCAAGTTCTACTTTCCTCCCACTCACTTCTTTCAAGAGAAACTCTTTCTCTAGAAAGATTCTGAATTTAGCAACAAAAGTCTTGCCTTCGGATCTGTGATAGAAGGTGTACCCAACTGTCTCTTTTGGGTATCCTATGAAGACACATTTTTTCGATTTGGATTCGAGCTTATCAGGTTGAAGCTTTTCACATAAGCATCGCAGCCCCAAACTTCAAGAAACGACAACTTTGGTTTCTTGCCAAACCATAGTTCATAAGGCGTCATCTCAACGGATTTTGATGGTATCCTATTTTACGTGAATGCAACCGTCTCTAAAGCATAACCCCAAAACGATAGCGGTAAATCAGTAAGAGACATCATAGATCGCACCATATCAAGTAACGTACGATTACGACGTTCGGACACACCATTACGTTGTGGTGTTCCGGGTGGCGTGAGTTGCGAAACTATTCCGCATTCTTTCAAATGTAGACCAAACTTGTAACTCAAATATTCTCCTCCATGATCAGATCGTAGAAACTTTATTTTCTTGGTATGCTGATTTTCAACTTCACTCTGAAATTCTTTGAACTTTTCAAATGTTTCAAACTTATGGTTCATCAAGTAGATATACCCATATTTGCTTAAATCATCTGTGAAGGTGAAAAAATAACGATATCCGCCATGAGCCTCAATATTCATCGGACCACATACATCTGTATGTATGATTTCCAACAAATCTGTTGCTCGCTCCATAGTACCGGAGAACGGTGTTTTACTCATCTTGCCCATGAGGCACGGTTCGCAAGTACCATGTGATTCATAATCAAGTGGTTTCAAAAGTCCATCAGTATGGAGTTTCTTCATGCGCTTTATACCGATATGACCTAAACGGCAGTGCCACAAATAAGTTGCACTATCATTATCAACTCTGCATCTTTTGGCTTCAATATTATGAATATGTGTATCACTACTATCGAGATTCAATAAAAATAGACCACTCTTCAAGGGTGCATGACCATAAAAGATATTACTCATATAAATAGAACAACCATTATTCTTTGATTTAAATGAATAACCGTCTCGCGTCAAACAAGATCCAGATATAATGCTCATGCTCAACGCTGGCACCAAATAACAATTATTCAGGTATAAAATTAATCACGAAGGTAGATGTAGAGGTAGCGTGCCGACCGCGATCACATCGACTTTGGAACCATTTCCCACGCGCATCGTCACCTCGTCCTTAGCCAATCTTCACTTAATCCGTAGTCCCTGTTTCGAGTTGCAAATATTAGCAACAGAACCAGTATCAAATACCCACGTGCTACTGCTAGCATTAGTAAGGTACACATCAATAACATGTATATCACATATACCTTTGTTCACCTTGCCATCCTTCTTATCCGCCAAATACTTGGGGAAGTTCCGCTTTGAGTGACCAGTCAGCTTGCAGTAGAAGCTCTCAGTCTCAGGCTTAGGTCCAGACTTGGGTTTCTTCTCCTGACCAGCAACTTGCTTCCTGTTCTTCTTGAAGTTCCCCTTCTTCTTCCCTTTTCCCTTTTTCTTGAAATTGGTGGTCTTATTGACCATCAACACTTGATGCTCCTTCTTGATTTCTACCCCCGCAGCTTTTAGCATTGCGAAGAGTTTAAGAATCGTCTTATCCATCCCTTGCATGTTATAGTTCATCACGAAGCTCTTGTAGCTTGGCGGAAGTGATTGAAGAATTCTATCAATGACGCTATCATACGGAAGATTAACTCCCAGTTGAATCAAGTGATTGTTATACCCAGACATTTTGAGTATATGCTCACTGACAGAACTATTCTCCTCCTTCTTGTAGCTGTAGAACTTATTGGAGACTTCATATCTCTTAATCCGGGCATTTGCTTGAAATATTAACTTCAACTCCTGGAACATCTCATATGCTCCATGAAGTACAAAACGTCGTTGAAGACCCGGTTCTAAGCCGTAAAGCATGGCACACTGAACTATCGAGTAGTCATCAGCTTTGCTCTGCCAGACGTTCATAACATCTGGTGTTGCTCCTGCAGCAGGTCTGGCACCCAGCGGTGCTTCCAGGTCTTCTGTGCAGCAATGAGGATAATCCTCAAGTTACGGACCCAGTCCGTGTAATTGCTACCATCATCTTTCAACTTTGCTTTCTCAAGGAACTCATTAAAATTCAACGGAACAACAACACGGGTGTAAGTGCATCTAGTGCCACCCCTAGTTGGTTTTGGAGTATTGACGACAAACCTGGTTGAGGGACTAATGTGTTTGTGAGAATTGCAGGATAACACAAGTAATAGTCCCTCATTGATTCGGTTTACCTACCGGAGATGACCCCTAAAAATGTATGAAGACATTGACGACAATGGTGGTATGAGAAGATATTCATATTGAAGACTATGACATGAGAAGACATTGAGTGAATACTATGGAGCGTGAAGACTTAGTTGTTTCGTTGTTTCCTTTTCTTCTTTGTTGAGTCATAGGAACCACCGTACTATTAAGTGGGGTCCAAGTGAACAAAGTCAGAGTGACTGAAGTGATGCTCAACCAAAATCCTATGTCTTCGAGTGAAGACAATGAGAGCAAATCTTATCTAGAGCTGGATGAGCCAGCTTTGCTTGTAGCCCAAGTAAAGTTGTCGCGTGTGTTTGAAATCTGACTGTTGGAACACTGTCAGTTCCTTAGTGACCCAGGGTCATTTCAGACATATCAGGTCGGGTTTCCTAGTGGCTATAAATGGCCCACCCCCTACACCATAAATTGGTGCCTGCTCAGAGTTAGTGCACGGCTTTTGTTGTATTGAGAGCAACCCACCTTGAAGCCTTTGAGAGAGAGAAATCCTTGCGAGGACAAAGCCCAAACACCCAGAGCCAAAGAGTGTTAGGCATCACTGAAGTCTTTCTGTTTGCGTGACCTGAAGGCTTATTACACTTGAGGACTGTGAATCCTCCAGCCGGTTAGGCGTCGCGTTCTGAGCATCCAAGAGTCATTGTGGATCGCTGGTGAACGAAGTCTGTGAAGGTTTGGAAGTCTACCTTGAAGACTTACCAGAGTAATTGGGCGAGGACTGTGTGTCCTTAGCTCAAGGGGAATAAGGTGAAGACGCGGTCTTCTGAGTTGAATCTCAGCCTCCCTAACCAGACGTACAGTTGTCACAGCAACTGGAACTGGTCCAACAAATCATGTGTCCTCTACAAGTATTTGGTTCTATCCTCTCCCTCTCTTGCTTAGAGTTTGTCTTTGTGTAGTCATTGCCTGTTTGCTTTACCTGTTTGTCTTCACTGTTTGACACCTATTGTTGTTTGGCTTCATACCTTCTTCCATTCTGATCCTTTCTACCTAGCTGCTATCTGCCTTCATACTCTCATTGCATACTTGACTATGGCTTGCTTAGTGTAGTATATCTTCCGCTGCATTTCAATAGGTTCATTTCTATTGTTTGTCTTCGAAACTTCCATGTTTTGAACACTTTCATAAAAATCGCCTATTCACCCCCCCTCTAGTCAATAACTAGCACTTTCAACGGGCCATCTATCTACAATCAACATAGACAAGCAAGATACTATCAGGTACTAAGTTCATGATAAATTTAAGTTCAATTAATCATATTAGTTAAGAACTCCCACTTAGATAGACATCCCTCTAATCCTCTAAGTGATCATGTGATCCAAATCAACTAAACCATGTCCGATCATCACGTGAGATGGAGTAGTTTCAGTGGTGAACATCACTATGTTGATCATATCTACTATATGATTCACGCTCGACCTTTCGGTCTTCGTGTTCCGAGGCCATATGTGTTATGTGCTAGGCTCGTTAAGTTTAACCTGAGTATTCCGCGTGTGCAACTGTTTTGCACCCGTTGTATTTCAACGTAGAGCCTACCACACCCGATCATCACGTGGTGTCTCAGCACGAAGAACTTTCGCAACGGTGCATACTCAGGGAGAACACTTATACTTTGATAATTTAGTGAGGTATCATCTTATAATGCTACCGTCAATCAAAGCAAAATAAGATGCATAAAAAGATAAACATCACATGCAATCAATATAAGTGATATGATATGGCCATCATCATCTTGTGCTTGTGATCTCCATCTCTGAAGCACCGTCATGATCGCCATCGTCACCGGTGCGACACCTTGATCTCCATCGTAGCATTGTTGTCGTCTCACCAATCTTATACTTCTACGACTATCGCTACCGCTTAGTGATAAAGTAAAGCATTACAAGGCGATTGCATTGCATACAATAAAAGCGACAACCATATGGCTCCTGCCAGTTGCCGATAACTCGGATACAAAACATGATCATCTCATAGAATAAAATTTAGCATCATGTCTTGACCATATCACATCACAACATGCCCTGCAAAAACAAGTTAGACGTCCTCTACTTTGTTGTTGCAAGTTTTACGTGGCTGCTACTGGGCTTAGTAAGAACCGTTCTTACCTACGCATCAAAACCACAATGATAGTTCGTCAAATTGGTGTTGCTTTAACCTTCGCAAGGACCAGGCGTAGCCACACTCAGTTGAACTAAAGTTGGAGAAACTGACACCCGCCAGCCACCTATGTGCAAAGCACGTCGGTAGAACCAGTCTCGCGTAAGCGTACGCGTAATGTCGGTCCGGGCCGCTTCATCCAACAATACCGCCGAACCAAAGTATGACATGTTGGTAAGCAGTATGACTTATATCGCACACAACTCACTTGTGTTCTACTCGTGCATATGACATCTAAGCATAAAACCAAGCTCGGATGCCACTGTTGGGGAATGTAGTAATTTCAAAAAAAATCCAACGCACATGCAAGATCATGGTGATGCATAGCAACGAGAGGAGAGAGTGTTGTCCACGTACCCTCGTAGACCGGAAGCGGAAGTGCTAGCACAACGCGGTTGATGTAGTCATACGTCTTCACGATCCGACCGATCAAGTACCGAACGCACGGCACCTCCGAGTTCAGCACACGTTCAGCCCGATGACGTCCCTCGAACTCCGATCCAGCCAAGAGGGAGAGTTTCGTTAGCATGACGGCGTGGTGACGATGATGATGTTCTACCGACGCAGGGCTTCGCCTAAGCACCGCTACAGTATTATCGAGGTGGACTATGGTGGAGGGGGGCACCGCACACGGCTAAAAGATCAAGCGATCAATTGTTGTGTCTCTAGGGTGCCCCCTGCCCCCGTATATAAAGGAGCAAGGGGGAGATGCGGCCGGCTAGGAGGGGCGTGCTAGGAGGAGTCCTACTCCAACCGGGAGTAGGACTCCCTCCCTTTTCCTTGTTGGATTAGGAGTGGAGGGGGAAAGAGGAGGGAGAGAGGAAGGAAAGGGGGGCGCCGCCCCCCTCTCCTTGTCCTATTCGGACTAGGGGGGAGGGGCGCGCGGCCCTGCCCTGTCCGCCTCTCCTCTTCTGCACAAGGCCCACTATGGCCCTTAAGCCCCCGGGGGGTTCCGGTAACCCCTCGGTACTCCGGTAAAATCTCGATTTCACCTGGAACACTTTCGATATCCAAATATAGGCTTCCAATATATCGATCTTCATGTCTCGACCATTTTGAGACTCCTCGTCATGTCCGTGATCTCATCCGGGACTCCGAACAACCTTCGGTACATCAAAACTCATAAACTCATAAAATAACCGTCATCGAAACTTTAAGCGTGCGGACCCTATGGGTTCGAGAACTATGTAGACATGACCGAGACACGTCTCCGGTCAATAACCAATAGCGGAACCTGGATGCTCATATTGGCTCCCACATATTCTACGAAGATCTTTATCGTTCAGACCGCATAACAACATACGTTGTTCCCTTTGTCATCGGTATGTTACTTGCCCGAGATTCGATCGTTGATATCTCAATACCTAGTTCAATCTCGTTACCGACAAGTCTCTTTACTCGTTCCATAATACATCATCCCGCAACTAACTCATTAGTTGCAATGCTTGCAAGGCTTAAGTGATGTGCATTACCGAGAGGGCCTAGAGATACCTCTCCGACAATCGGAGTGACAAATCCTAATCTCGAAACACGCCAACCCAACAAGTACCTTCGGAGACACCTGTAGAGCACCTTTATAATCACCCAGTTACGTTGTGACGTTTGGTAGCACAAAAGCATTCCTATGGTAAACGAGAGTTGCATAATCTCATAGTCATAGGAACATGTATAAGTCATGAAGAAAGCAATAGCAACATACTAAATGATCGAGTGCTAAGCTAACGGAATGGGTCAAGTCAATCACATCATTCTTCTAATGATGTGATCCCATTAATCAAATGACAACTCATGTCAATGGCTAGGAAACATAGCCATCTTCGATCAACGAGCTAGTCAAGTAGAGGCATACTAGTGACACTCTGTTTGTATATGTATTCACGCAAGTATTATGTTTCCGGTTAATACAGTTCTAGCATGAATAATAAACATTTATCACGATATAAGGAAATAAATAATGACTTTATTATTGCCTCTAGGGCATATTTCCTTCAACACCATCGTCACACAATGCGGCAGGTCGCCGACAACTCTGTCCGGATAAACATGCAACTCAAGCCGAACACCAGACCGCCCCACCTCACCGTAAAGGCAAGAACAACGTAGGCCACGATTACCCAGACGACCTGCGAACGGACTTGGACAATAGAGCAAGACACGCAAGACCGGTCTACGGATCATGCAAGCACGCTTCGACACGCAACGCCAGCTACCTATTCGGACGTGTCGAACCTCGCCACGCCCGAGCCGCAAACCGCAAAGGGACTCCTTCGGAGTTACATCGTAGTGTGGCCCAACATAGAGGCGCCGCACACCAGCTTTGCTTCACTGATGAAGTAATAGATCATGAATTCCCCGAAGGATTCAAACCCGTCAACATTGAATCATACGACGGCACAACCGATCCCGCAGTATGGATAGAAGATTTCATCCTCCACATCCATATGGCCCGTGGGGACGACCTCCACGCCATTAAATACCTCCCACTAAAACTAAAAGGGCCAGCTCGGTTCTGGTTAAACGGCCTACCTAAAAATTCCATAGGCAGCTGGGAGGACTTGGAAGAGGCCTTCCTTGATAACTTCCTAGTCACATTGTCCAGCAGCCCGGAGAATCAGCCAGGGAGCTTTTGACTCGGTACTTAGTCAAAAAGAACCAAATCGTCGACTGTTCGGACGCGGAAGCTCTCGCGGCTTTCAGACACAGTGTCCAGGACGAATGGTTGGCACGCCAGCTCGACCAAGAAGGACCTAAATCCATGACATCCGTCACTGCTCTGATGACCCACTTCTGCGCGGGGGAAGACAGATGGATCGCTCATAGAAGCAATACCGCCAGCAGCCCCGACACCTCCGAAATTCGAGACGGCAACGGCAAGCCACGACGAAGCAAAAACAACAGTCGCAATGATAATGAAAGATCATGCGACACGGCGGTCAACGCCGGATTCAGCAACCCTCGAACTGGTCAGCGGAAGAAACCATTCAAGGCGAATCGAGACAAACCATCCAACCTGGACAGAATATTGGACCGACCCTGCCAGATTCATGGCCACCCGATAAACCAGCTAATCATACCAACAGAAACTGTTGGGTCTTTAAACAGGCCGGCAAGCTCAACACCGAACACAGGGCGAGGAGGCCGCCAGGCGACAGGGATGACGGCAAGGTTCACCAATGAAACACTGGGGGTCAGAAGCAATCTCCACCCGAGGATCAACTACTCCTAGAACGGAAATAGCAAACCGGCTTCCGCCGCCCACTCCGTACACCTACAAAATTTGTACCGCGCGTACATCATTACGCACTCAAAATACCATGGGCAATGGCGGAAGCACAACATGAACAAGCCTGCAAGCACTCCAATAACATTTTCTATTTGTTTCCTTTTTATTTCTTCCTTCGCTGTCCTTTAAAAACAGGTGACGAACAGGATAAACATCTGAAACTGGTTCTATTGGAGTCTGGATCCGTACACTCATCCAAGGGGCTATTTCCATCAAGGATTCCCCCCATCAAGGACTGGCGACGCAGACATGCGATAGGAGGTCCAAAATAACTTTTTGTAGACTGCACTCTCTATTTCTTGAGCATGTACTATGCTTGTTCCTTCGCCTCCAACCCCGAGCATGTCAAATAGCCGGGAGGATGGCTTTTATATATATCATAAGTAACCATTGGCATATCGCTCAGTTCCCGGTAAACAATATCCGAACTCATCATCTGTATTGCCTTTTCAACAAATATGGCCCTCGCGGTTATTTCACAGAAATACCTTGGCATAACCTGCCAGGGGGGCCGGTGTGGGAATAGATGAGTAGCCATTAAAAGTCTGAACAGCTCTATAGCATACTTCGGCGTCGCAAGTTTGGCCTTATATGCATCAGGTCTGAATCATTGTCTTGGGTCAATAGTTGGGTTGCCCGGCTCCTATGCTTGCTACCCTACATTTCGCTCTATTGGCTAGGGTAGTAAAGGGAGAACTAAAGCGATTGTGCCCTGGTCTAGACCGGACGAGCACCTCAGTAGAGAAAGCCGGAAACTGACTGTCATGATGCGGCGAGAGCTGGTCAACCACTTGACAACTTGTTGGAATCTTTCGCGATTCTCCGTGTCACACGAGGGATCTTTTTCAGATCAAATGTGTAAGGCACCATACGCCGCACACATACTAGGGGGTATGTCGTAGCCCCACCATAAACCTCCTATGGCTAAGTGAGAGTGTTAACGCCCTATAGTCCGATTTCCCGGTTCGCCGCATTATCACCTCCTTCATGGACCAAGACGTTGGATAAAGAGTGATTAAATGCCTTTCCAAACACCCCCGTACTTCTTACGAGGGGGCTGAAGCCGACGACTGGAAAACTTTCAGATTATATCAAAACGGCCGCACAGGAGGAATTCAAGCTTCTATGCAAAATATAAATAGATTAACTATAAAATTTTCTTTTACAATTTTCATACACCTCACTCGAACATTATGTATTTCGAGCACTGACCCTCTATAAAGCGGGCGGCCTCTAGGACGTCTTCAAAATAGTGCTCCGGTTTCGAGCGGTCATTGCCTTTGGGTGGACTCTCCGTCGCAACATCGATGGCCCTCATCTTCCCCCAGAATGTTTTGACTCGGGCAAAAGCCATCCGTGCACCCTCAATGCACGATGATCGCTTCATAGCATCGGTACGCGACACCGCATCAACAAGCCATTGCACTAAACCGAAATAGCTATTCGGAATAGGCTCGGTTGGCCACAACCAGATTATGACATCCTTCACGGCAGCGCCGGATATCCTATGAAGTTCGGCTCATTGGGACATCTGTTCATTGAGCAACAGAGGGCGCTTTGATGCGCCAAATTGCGACCAAAAAAGCTTCTCCATTGCATATCCATCCCGCACTTGGTAATACTGCACCGCATCGGCAGAACTCTTCGGCAAGTCCAAGAACTCGTCCGGAGAACTCCATACTTGGTTAAGCTGGACATAGTTCAGGTCACCGAACTTAGTTTGCAGCAAGAATGGCTTTCCAGCCGCAATCTCCCTCGCCTGTCGAACCTCCTCACGGGCTGCTCGGGATTCCGACCAAGCTACTCTAGCCTCTTGTAAGGCCTTGTCCAGATCAGACGTTAAGGCTTTACTCTCCTTCTCCAGCAATTCACAGTGGCCGGTAGTATTCTCTAGTTCAAGGGTCATCATGGATATCTTCTCCTCATCTTGGCGCCGTGCAGCTTGTTCGGCCTTTAATTCAGCCACCGCCTTTACGGCAGCAGCATTGCTCCGACGGGCCTGCTCCTTGGCCGGGGCCTGCTCCGCTCGAATAACTTCAACGTTGGCAGCACCATCTGCAGCCATGCATATTCCAGCATCTAAATCTCAGCATCATGCCTCTGCCACAAAAAATGTATGAGGATTGCCCCGAATACATACCGTGCGACTCGCCAAGCCGCATATTGATCAAAGCAAGATAATCCCCTTCCACGTCAAGCTTCCGTTGCAACTCGGCAATTTCCATAGTCCGAGAAGCGGCCAAGGGAGAAGCAGCATGTGTTCAAAGTTGATCAGGTTAGTCCTCAAACGATCCTTTTCGATCCTCCGTTTTGCTTCCCAACGGAAGCCAACCCGAGTATCAGGGGCTACTACCTATACACAGGGGCATATTTGCAAATGAAACACAGCTGAAAACATTATGTCACAAACCTCGAAGCCCTTCAGTAGGCTCATGAAGGCTTCATTTAATCCGCTCTTTGCGGACGAAATCTTTTCAATCACTGTACCCATCAAGGTACGCTGTTCCCCCGAGACAGATGCTTTCCGCAACATGTCCTGCAACATCTCTGGAGCCCCCGGGTCTCCGGAAGCTGCTCCAAGAGCATGATTATCCTTTGAAGGAATCTAATCACCTGTCTCCAAAATTACTGTCGGCTGTGGACCAGACAGTCCGGGGCCGTTGTTATCATCAGCTCCGGAATCCCGGATGGTCGAAGCTCCACCTTCAGGTACTGCCTCCTTTGTCCCCCAGTCTAAAGGGACCCTCGGCGATGACACTTCAGAATCATCCGCCTTATTGGGCGAGGAGGTTGGAGGAGGCGTCTCGCTCTCCATCATCTCTGGGAGGAGACTCCCTGAAGAAGAGGAGCCCCCAGAAAAATTATGCGCCGACCTGCAAAAATGCATAAATGTGTTATGTATGCCTTCGGTAAGAACAACGGAACGGGATGTTGTCAAAGTACTCCGGATTCTCTTATGGTTCAGCCGAGGGCTTGTCCCCTTGTTGGAGCTGCTCAATAGCGTCGCTTTCCAAACCCAAGCCGCTCGACGGTGGCATCTTGCCCTTCTTGGTAGACCGCCCCTCCCAATATTTGGTGGCTGCCCTTTTCCTCCTACTTGGAGAAGGGATACTGGGTCCTTTTCCGCCTCCGTCTTCGGGCGAGGAAAGGCCGATTTTTTCGGACTTAGTGTCCGACTTACCTCCGGAACCAAGGTCATCTCGGGTCTTCTCGCCCTCCCCTGCCCGTGCCTGGTATGGTGCCGAGGCCAACATCCTTGTTAACACGGGAGTAGCTGAGTCTTCGGGGAGGGGAGCCGGACACCTAATCTTTTCCACCTTCTTTATCCATCCCTGAAAAAGGATGATATTGTTAGTATCTTGCCACTGGGTATCTGACTATAAGGTATTCGGTAAACGGGTACTTACCGGGGTATCCGGATGATTACAGTCTAGGCCGACATCTTCGGTGGTGTCCGGCCATTGCCTTTGTTTCCTGAAGAATAATCTCCACATCCCTTCGTGCGTAGTGCCGAAGAAGTGCTGAAGAGTCAGCGGCCCTTCTGGATTGAACTCCCACAGGCGGAGAGGCCGTCGCTGGCACGGCAGGGTCCGACGAACTAGCATTACTTGAACGACGTTGGCTATGTTGATGTCCTTCTCAATGAGGCTTCGGATGCGACTTTGCAGAATTCACACATCATTCATTGATCCCCAATCCAGCCCCTTGTTAACCCACGATGCAAGCTGAATTCGGGGGATGGATCGGAATGCGGGCGCAGTTGCCCACTTGGAGCCGCGGGGCTCAGTGATATAGAACCACGCCTGTTGCCACAAATCAGAAGATTTGGTAAAAGATCCTTTCAGCCAGACGGCGCTAGCAAGCTTGCTCACTGTAGCACCACCGCACTTGGCCTGCTCCTCCTCTACCACTTGCGGCTTCACATCAAAGGTTTTTAGCCACAAGCCGAAGTGTGGAGGAGTTCGGAGGAAGGCTTCGCACGTGACGATAAACGCCGAGATAATAAGAATAGAGTCCGGGGCCAAATCGTGGAAGTCTAGACCGTAATAGAGCATGAGCCCTCGGACGAAGGGGCAAAGTGCAAACCCCAACCTGCGGAGGAAGTGGGACACGAACACGACCCTCTCACTGGATCTGGGGGTGGGAATAACCTGCCCCTCAGCTGGAAGCCGATGATGGATTTCAGCGGTCAGGTACCTCACCGCAATAGAAGAAGCTACCCACCGGCCTTGACGGCTGGATCCGGACATGATTGGGGCTGGTGGCGACCGAAACCTAGGTGTTGGAACTCGGGATAGTAGGGGCTGAGAAAGAGGGAAGCGTGGAAGAAAAAGACGGGTCCATGCCCCTATATAAAGGCTGCAAATATCAAACGTCTCCTCTTAGGCCTCAAAAAACTTGCTTGTTTCCAAGGAGCTGTACCCAGGCGATGGTTGGGTTACCCACTCAGGGTTGACAGGAATCCCTTAAAAAAGGGAGGCACGATCTCCGCTTGGATAACGCGCGTCAATAAGACCACGTCTTAGGACGTGGGGCGACGAGCCGACTAAAACGGTTCGCAAATAATGGTCGAGCAGGCGTGGTGTCATATTACCAAAGAGTGGATGGTGGATTGAACTCGTGGAACATTATATCTTCTTCAGTTGTGTATACAAGTCCGGATACTACATCGCATCCGAAGACTATCTTGGAGTTCAGAAAAAGGGGAACCCGCCTTGCAATGCCGAAGACTATCTGCACGCCGGACTCCTCGTCATTGAAGCCAGGTTCAGGGGCTACTGAGGGAGTCCGGGACTAAGGGGTCCTCGGGCGTCCGGCCTATTATCCATGGGCCGGACTGATGGGCTGTGAAGACATGAAGGCCGAAGACTGTACCCATGTCCGGATTGGGCTCTACTTGGCGTGGAAGGCAAGCTCGGCGACCGACTATGAAGATTCCTTCTTATGTAACCGACTCTATGTAAACCCTAGACCCCCCCCCCGGTTTCTATATAAACTGAAGGGGTTAGTCCGGAAAGGAGACACACATACACATTACCATAGTCATATAGGCTAGACTTCTAGGGTTTAGCTATTATGATCTCGTGGTAGATCAACTCTTGTAATACTCATATTCATCAAGATCAATCAAGCAGGAAGTAGGGTACTACCTCCATAGAGAGGGCCCAAACCTGGGTAAACATCGTGTCCCCCGTCTCCTATTACCATCGATCCTAGACGCACAGTTCGGGACCCCCTACCCGAGATCCGCCGGTTTTGACACCAACACTAACTTTATTGATTCTCAAATTATTACAATCTCATGCGTTCCCATTACATGCCTCAACTCAACACCTCAATATAATAGAATTGTTCCCACTACTACTACTATATTTCTCATAGACTCAACTATTTATCATAAGTCTCCTTCTCCTTGGGACAACCTCTGGCAAAGTGCCCTACTTCATCACAATGGAAACATATTACTTCTGACAAGTCTCGTGGTTTCCTTGCGATTACATAGCCTCCTTGGGTCCTCGGCTTCCTTTTTGGGCAACCGCTTAAGTAGTGCCCTGAATCTTTGCACCTGAAACAGGTGATATGACTCAGGTCCTTCCTGGAATCTAATCTATTTCTCTTCCTGGACTTTTCTGCGCCAATTAGGGCTTCTATTTCCTGCGGGTCATACTCTACTTCCTCTGTTGGGAATTCTACTAAATCCCCATTCATACAATTCTGGGAGATGTGTCCTTCTCAACATGAATAGCAGAACTTAGTGCAGGGTTTAATTGGTTATTCTTTGGGTGTGTCCTCCATCTCTTCCTCCATCACAGGTTCTTCTAAAATTTCCATGAGGGCTCCTTTCATTTCTTATTTCTTTTGCTAGATGGTTCTTTGTACCATGGGGTAAATGTGATACTGAGCAGGGTAGTGGGTAGTTCCTTCACACAAGAAACAAGTAATCTCCCTAGTTGGGCATTTATCAGCTGGGTGACTTCTTTCACAATTAGGGCATTTATCCTTGTGTTCTTTATGGTCGCGTCCTATTCTTCCACAAAGCTTGCATGCATAGGGTTTCTTCATATCATTTCCATAAGGCTTCAATTTCTGGATACAAGCCGAGACTTTAGCAGAGTCAACTTACATTCTTTCCAAGTGGTTACTCCTTGCCATCCATTGATGGTTTGGTACATCCTCCACCAGGTAGCACCTCTTTCAAAGCACTGAAGAGCATGATGGGTCATATCCTTTCCGGCTATAGTGTTATTCTTCATGTGATCTTCCATGTTCTGAATCCATCGGTCCGTATCCAATTGACTTATCGGTCCCGGAAAGGTGAGTTCATCTCCATTCATCCTCTATTGGTTCCAAGGGTTTTTGGGTGAGGTAAGAGAGATAGGGAGGGATACACACAATACAAACAAAAGTTTTGAAAAGACAGATTTTATTTGTGGTTGTCGGAAAAACATCAAACAAATGAAAGCTCACAAACGTCGCATCTAACATAAGTATATAACAGGGGTTTGGTCTTCTAAGGGTCAATAAATCTTCAAAGTCGCCAAACTCTTCAAGTCTTCATCATGTCTCCGATGGTTTCTTCCAATCGTGCTTGTCCTTCTCAAGTTTTTTTTGCCAGGTCATCTTTGTTGATGAGAAGTCTCTTGTGACGTCCTTTAATATTTCCGGAGTTGCATTCCAAACTTATAGGTTTCAACATCCTTGGCATGAACCATGGTCCTACTGTCCTTTAGTTCCTGACTAATCTCCGGTATCTCAAGGTTTAGCTCCCCCAGCTTGGCTAATTTCAGCTTCTGGGTTCTTAGTTCTTCACAAGATGTTCCTTGTCAAATACGACTTCTTGCGGGTCCATCTTAAACTTCTTGATGTAATACTCCAGATCCTGGTGATACACCAGCTAAGGTTAAAGCTTCATGTTTTGTTGATGGATGCTCCGTTAGCCCGTTTGTCATCCAATCCATCCGAAGAAATGCATGCTTATCTCAGCCCGGTGACATAGCATAAGCGGGCGATAACATCATGGATAGCCGTGTTTCTTCCCTTGTCATTGCCATGAGCTATCATTCCATACTTGATATCTCATGCCTTAAGGTTTTCTTGACAAAACTTTGAGTTTTAACGCTCCATATTCAGGTCTTTCTCCGACACACCTTGATCCCGGGTATTGACAGCTTTAATAGTCTGACAAGTTCCATAAGGGTAGCCTTCCTAGGTCACACTAATCTGGAAATTCTTCAGAGCCTTCAAATTCTCCTAGTCTTCGGAGTCTTCAATCGTTGTAGTTTCCATTATTGTAATGCATGGTAAAAATCCTCTTCATTCCGAAGTGGTCTTAGTTGTCCAATATCTTGTACTACTTGGAGTGGTCTCATCAGTCGAATCTTCGTGTGGTCAAAACGGGAAAGGAGGTATAGTCTATCTAAAAGGGAATATTTGATAAAGCTCAGAAAAGAAGAGAGGTAAAAGATGTTTTTGAAAGTGAAGTTTTGGAGAAAATCTTTCCTATGGGCTTGCCAGTTTTTAGGGGTCACGTCCTACAGTCAACATTTGCTCTGATACCATCTTGTAGCCACCCGACCTCAGGCGGTCAAGTCTCTGTGCTTAAGTGTCATCCCTGGATCGGTATGCTGACACACACAGTACTCGAGAATTTATAACAGAGCTAAATCACATGTATAAAGTAACGTAAATACTATTACCTCAATCCATATAGCAGAAGTAACAACAAGGTTGTGGATTCCCATCAATACCAACGGCAAAGTTAAGTGTAGAAAATGTAATCCTAACATATCACTAACTCGTCGTAAGAATCCTGCAACATGAGACGTTGCAGCCATGTAGGTCAGTACATTGAATGTACTGGCAATTTCACATTGTAGAGCAATGCTGAATAATGGCTATAACTACATGCATATATGGCTGGTGGCCGCTCTAGGTTAAATTTTGCATAAAGCTAGTTTTTTCCTACAACTATGGAATATATTTATTTAACTACAAGGTTTGTTGAAAACATTTAGAATGGTAACCCCATCTCAATCCCAAATTAATAATCAATAACCCAACAAATTAATTAAGTAAAGTGATGAGATCAACATAATAATTCAAGCACCAGATACTCACGATGTCCATAACTGGGGACACGGCTAACCATGATTAGTTTGTACACTCTGCAGAGGTTTGCGCACTTTTCCCCACAAGACTAGATGTCCTCTGTTAGATTTCTCGCAATACATGATGTTTGAGAAACGGATGACCGAGACACAGTCTTTCAGAAGCGTTAGCTCGTTACGACGGCTAGATAGTACCACCTACATCCCCTACGACTGCTAGTCTACCACTTTAAGCGATCACACAACATACTCAACTATGCCAGAGCCCATGATGGCTTCTGGGTGCACACGGAAGTTTCCAGCATGAATAACATAATGATCCGTTTGAGACTGGGTGGAAAACCATAGGAAAAATCACACGGATACCCCGGGATTCTCCATTGGACAACACTGGATTACCCCAGGTGTCCGGGCAATCCAATGGTATCCCCAGGGTGCCCCAATCCACCCAGATGTGTATTAAAGTAGCCACCTTAAGTTTCCCTTAGTTAAGAATGATCTCTCACATTTTACATGAATTCTCTCAAACCAATCCACGTCTAGGAGCATAGCATAACAATATAAGCATAACATAGCAATAACCTGGGTTTGAATGCAAGACAATAGGTTCCTACCTCATCAACTACTTCCCAATACCCACATGTTATCAATCCTACGCATGCAATGTTTGAGGGGTGAAACTAATGCATAAAAACTGGGTAATAAAGGGGTATGATCAAAGTGTGAACTTGCCTTGTACTGTTGATGAAGATGACTCGCACTCATAACTCCTGATAGTTCTACTCGTCACACTCCGTTCAATCTATCGTAAGCAAGCAATTGCATACATAAGCACTCATGCAAAAGAATCAAAGAAAAGATCCCGAAAAACTTAGAAAACAATCAAACAACTCTTGCAACAAAAAACAACTTCTGATTTTACAAAATTAGGTGGATTTGGTCTTATCAGAAAGTTTAGGTCAAGAGCTTCAAATAGCAAAAAGAATCAAATAAATCGGAGTTATAAAACTTGAGTTATGAACAAAAGAAATTCAAAACTTCATCTGTTTGGAATCAAATTTTAAAATTTCAAAAAATATGTTTAATTTGGGTATCTAGATAGAGGGGATCATAACGAAGAAGTGGGTGTTGGTTTCATTGGATTTGGACAAACGCGTAAAAAGTAGTGAAAGTTTGAAGATCAGGGACTAAACTGTAAATAAACTAATCACAAATGGGTCCTTGGCTACGAGACAGAAAAGCTAACAAATGCACGTTCGCTACCGAACGCTAACGAATGAATTTGTTCACTACTGAACCCTAACTGGTCAATGTTCACTGATAAACTAAAGTAAAGCAATTCGAGAGAAAAAACAAGACGATCTAGACCGTCAGATCCAGACCAGACGGCGAGGGGAGGGCGGTGGTTACCGCGGCGGCGGTGACGAAGTCCGGCGAGGTAGACAGCTGCGGGCGTCAGCAGCGACGGCTTCGGGAGGCGGCGGCGAGTGCGACGCGGGTAGGCGGAGTCGGCATTGGCGTCTGCTAGCGGCGCGGGGCGGCGTTGTCGATGACGGGAGGAGGGAAGCGAGCGGCGGCGACGAGTGCAAGGAGGAGAGAGTCGGAGTCAGGGGTTCCCTTTTATATGCGGCAGGAAGCGGCGGCGTGGCTTGGAGAGGGGGCAAGGTGGTGGCGGTGGAGACCGGGGCGGACTCGGCTCCCATGGCGGCGCAACGGCGGGCGGCGGGAGAGTCCCGCCTGGGATCAGGGGCGAGCAGCACTAGCTGGGCCTGGCCTGGCTCGGCTAGGCCGGCCCAGTCGGAGGAAGAGTTTTTTTAACAATTTTTGCAGACAAGAAAAGGATAAAACAAAATAAAACAAGAATATACTATAGGCATATAATATATCAAAATTTACACAAAAAGATTTCCTACAACATGAACATTTTTCGAGCATCAAATAAATTCCACAAAAATTTAGATAAAACAAACAGTGCTACAGTTGCAATAAAACCCAATAAAAATCATTTTAAAAATGCCAAAATGATTTCAAGTTTCTTTCTCTCCAATTTTCTAATGTAGGGAATCATTTTACCCTAATTTCCATATATTTTATTTTTGTAGAAAAATAATTTGAATAAAACCCAAATAACTCTAAATTGAAAATAACTTTCAAAGGGACTTTAAATTTGATTCTTTGAAACTTCCAACTCATATTTCATATCTTTTGAAGAAGTCATTTTATCTTCTCTCATGAAAATCATTGAGTTGCTTAAAGTTTCTGAATTTGAAATATTTTCAAATGGAATTCAAATATTTTCAAAACCCTTTTCATTTATTTAAATGGAAGAAGTCATGTTATGTTATCTCTAGGGTTTTGTGATGAAATGAATTTAAATTCATGGAGATCATAAAAGCAAGATGAACGTTTTGGGAAAGTCATCTTATTCCCTCTCATTTAACTTTCAAAAAGTTTCAAAATTCACTCAATTTCACACAAGCAACCACACCACAATCAAACAATCAATCAAAACTATTTATTTAATATACCATTCCAAAATTTAGAATTTTGGGACGTTACATCTTTGGATAATAGCTTGGGATGCCAGGGCATCCCCAAGCTTAGGCTCTTCTATCTTTCTTTCATCCATCGTAAGATAACCAAAAACTTGAAAACTTCGAACACACAAAACTCAACAAAACCTCCGTGAGATCTGTTAGTGTAAGAAAGCAAACCACTACTATAAGTATTGTATCAAACCATTTCATATTTTGTTTGTGTATTATATATACTGTATTCCAACTTTTCTATGGCAATAACTCATCAAACAAAACCATAGAGCCATCAAAATAAGCACACAACACAGAGAAAACAGAATCTGTCAAAACAGAATAGTCTGTAGTAATTTGACTTTGTCGAAAACTTCTGGAACTCCAAATTTTTTCAAAAAAATAGGACGACCTGAGCAATCTGAATATTAATCCTCTGCAAAAAGAATCAGGGAAAAAGAACTTTCTGATAAAAATAAGAATAATTTTCATGAGCGCAAAGTTTCTGTCTTTTTCAGCAAGATCAAACAACTATCACCGAAGAGGATCCTATCGGTTCTACTTGGCACAAACACTAACTAAAAAAACACAATCATAATAGTAGCATAATTGTTCTAACACTCAAGAACATAAAGCAAAAAGCAAAAATAAAATTTATTCATTGGGTTGCCTCCCAACAAGCGTTATAGTTTTACGCCCTTAGCTAGGCATAAAGCAAGGGACTAAGTTTTGTCTTCCGAAGTTTTGGCAACTTTTGTAAGGGTTTTCTCAAACCCGGGAGGCTATTTACGCTTCCCTAAATTCTCCGGGAAAGAAACCATATTAAGATCCAAAATATCCAATCGCTTATTGCAAAGAGTAACCAGGGTATTCATGCGATTGATACTACCGTTGAGGTGTTTGAGGGGTTCATTATATTTCTATATTTCAACCATATATTTATGCAAATCACCAAGTTTGTCTAACATTTGAGCTCCCTTGGGGGTAAAAGGAAACCCCTTTTTTTGAGGTGGGATTCCCAAAATTCCCTCTAAAATTTCATAGGCAGCATTGGCATCAAGTTCAATGAAATTTCCTTTAGCGGCAAAATCGAGAAGTTGCCTATGATGCAAAGCCAATCCTATATAAAAATTATGTAGCAAAACCTTAGCATCCACCTTTAAGTTGGAAATACGATATGATTCCATAAGCCTATACCAGGCATCTTTTAAATTTTCTCCTTGTCTTTGCTTGAAGTAAAAGACTTCAAAATCTGGTGACAAACGAGGAGTAGGGACGCTAGCCATCAAGACTAGAAAGCAAGAAAACGACGAACGGAAAAAGAGAGGCAAATAAAGTGGCAAATTTTTGTGAAGTGGGGGAGAGGAAAACGAGAGGCTAATGGCAAATAATGTAAATTGCGAGGAGATGAGATTTGTGATTAGGAACCTGGTATATGTTGAAGATCCTCCCCGGCAACGGCGCCAGAAATTCCTATTTCCCTCAGATATGAAACGAAGGTTATCGAACCAGTAGGAGAACCAAGCAACACAACGTAAACAATCCCTGCACACAAATAACAACCACTCGCAACCCGACATGTTAAAGGGGTTGTCAATCCCTTTCGGGTAACAGCGCCAGAAACGGTGTGCGGACGGGATAAAGTTGTAATAGGTTGAATAAATAGATCCCAAATAAAATAAAGTACAGCAAGATATTTTTGTATTTTTAGTTTAATAGATCTGAAAATAAATGCAAGGAAAAAGTAGATCGGAAAGGCAAATGTATGAGAAAGAAGACCCGGGGGCCATAGGTTTCACTAGTGGCTTCTCTCGAGAAAAATAGCAAACGTTAAGTAAACAAATTACTGTTGGTCACTTGATAGAACTTCGAATAATCATGACGATATCCAGGCAATGATCATTATATAGGCATCACGTCCAAGATTAGTAGACCGACTCCTGCCTGCATCTACTACTATTACTCCACACATCAACCGCTATCCAGCATGCATCTAGTGTATTAAGTTCATGGAAAACGGAGTAATGCAATAAGAACAATGACATGTTGTAGACAAGATCTAGCTATGAAGAGATAGACCCCATCTTTTTATCCTTAGTAGCAACGATACATACGTGTCAGTTCCCTTTCTATCACTGGGATTAAGCACCATAAGATCGAACCCACTACAAAGCACCTCTTGCCATTGCAAGATAAATAGATCAAGTTGGCCAAACAAAACCCAAATATCGGAGAAGAAATACAAGGCTACAAGCAAACATGCATATAAGAGATCAAAGAAACTCAAATAACTTTCATGGATATAAATATATATAACTGATCATAAACTCAAAGTTCTTCAGATCCCAACAAATACACTGCAAAAGAGTTACATCAAATGGATCTCCAAGAGACCATTGTATTGAGAATCCAACGAGAGAGGGAGAGAGCCATATAGCTACTAACTACGGACCCAAAGGTCTACAAAGAACTACTCACGCATCATCAGAGAGGCACCAATGGAGGTGGTGATCCCCATCCGAGATGGTGTCTAGATTGGATCTGGTGGTTCCGGACTCTGCGGCGGCTGGATGAATATTTCGTCGACTCCTTTAGGGTTTCGGGAATATTGGGTATTTATAGAGCAAATAGGCGGTCCGGGGGCACCCGAGGTGGGCACAACCCACCAGGGTGCGCTTGGGCCTCCTGGCGTGCCCTGGTGGGTTGTGCCCCCCTCAGGGCACCCCCGAGGTGTAGCCAGGGCCCGTTGTGTTCCTTCTGGTCCATACAAATTCTCCGTAAAGTTTCGGGGCATTTGGACTCCGTCTGATATTGATTTTCTGCGATGTAAAAAACATGGAAAAAAACAGCAACTGTCACTTGGCACTATGTCAATAGGTTAGTACCAAAAAATGATATAAAATGACTATAAATGATTGTAAAAAATCCAAGATTGATAATATAACAGCATGTAACAATCAAAAATTATAGATACGTTAGAGACGTATCACCCCCTGTATTTGTTTGGTGAGGCTCATCGTCGTCCTTGCTAGGCGGCCCTTTCCCTTATGTTCGGTGTTTAGCTTATCGTCCTGTTTAAAGACCCAACAATTTATGTTGGTATGATTGGCAGGATTGTCAGGGGTGCCATGGATCTGGCAAGGCCGATCTAGTATTCTATCCAAACCGGATGGACCATCTTTGTTTCCTTTGAATGGCTTCATCCGCTGACCGGGTTTGGATCCACTGAATCTGACGTTGACCGCTGTGTCTTTGGTATCTTCATTGTTGCTTTGATACTTGTGTTTGTTGCATCGTGGCCTGCCGTTTCCATCTCTGGCTTCGGAGGTGCCAGGGTCACCGGTGTTGTTGCTTCTACGAGCTCGCCAGCTATCTTCTCCTGCGCAAAAGCGGCTCATGAGTGCGGTAAGAGCTGCCATGGACTTCGGTTTTTCTTGGCCGAGGTGTCTGGAGAGCCACTCGTCCCGGACGCTGTGTTTGAAGTCCGTGAGGGCTTCGGCGTCCGGACAATCGACAATTTGGTTCTTTTTAATTAAGAACCTGGTCTAGAGCTTCCGGGCTGACTCTCCGGGTTGCTGCACTATGTGACTAAGGTCATCGGTGAATGGAGGCCGGAAGTAGGTACCCTAGAAGTTGTCTCTAAAGGCATCTTCTAAATCTTCCCAGCTACCAATAGAGTTTTTTGGGAGGCTGTTTAACCAGTGTCGTGCTGGTCCCTTGAGTTTTAGGGGGAGGTACTTGATGGCATGGAGATCGTCACCGCGAGCCATGTGGATGTGGAGAAGAAAATCTTCGATCCATACTGCGAGATCTGTCGTTCCATCGTATGATTCAATGTTCACGGGTTTAAACCCTTTTGGGAACTGGTGCTCCATTACATCATCGGTGAAGCATAAGGGGTGTGCGGCGCCTCTGTATCGGGCGATGTCACGACACATCTCGGATGAAGTCCGTATGCGGTTTTCGGCCCAGGTGAGGTTGTGCCTGTCGCGCCAGGCCTTATGGCCGTCTTCTCACGTTGGGGCACGCCCCCTCGATCCATAGATTGATTTGGCTTGGCCTGCTCTATTGTCGAGGTCCTGTCGTAGGTCGTAGATGTATCCTGGAGCCGCTGTCTCTCTGCCTCTACGGCGAGGTGGTGCGGGTTGGTGTTTGGCGTAGGTGGCCGCTTTATCTTGCCCGCGTGGTGGCCAGTCTGGCTCATCTTCACGGTCATGTCTTGACGGTATGGGCTCGAGGGCCTCGTCGTCAAATTTTGGTAGTAGTTGACGCTTCAGATAGCTCTTTGTTGAGCGTTGAAGGCCATACTCTTCGGCAGCTAGGACTTGGGTCCATCTGTCATTGAATGTATCATGTTCGGCTTGGAGCTATTGCTACTTATTTTTTAGGCTTCTCGCAGTAGCAATTAGCTGGCACTTAAAGCGCTCCTGCTCAAGTGGTTCCTCTGGCACGATGAAGTCTTCATCGCCGAGGCTCACCTCATCCTTGGAGATCGGTAGATAGTTACTATCCTCCGAGTCCTCGTTCCTGACCGGATCATCAGGGTTAACTTGCCCTTCCACCCAATGTTCGGATGTTGGCTCGACGGGGGCTTCGGGGTCTTCGGTGTTCTCTGGAGTGTTATTGTCTCCAGTGCTGGTATTTCTGTCTTTTTTTTACGCGATTTTGATTGGCGCCGCTGACCTTGATGCTTTGGAGGTGCCTCAGCAGGCTTGTCCTCAACCGGATCCTTCCTGCCATCATCGTCATCCTCTTTGGTTGTGTCCACCATATACACGTCATATGTGGAGGTGGCCGTCAAACATCCGATAAACAGCGGGTCTTGGCCTTGTTCGTCTCCGGCATCATCGTTCATGTCATCGATGTCTTCGGAGGTGTAGTCCAGCATGTCGGTTAGATCTTCGACAGTGGCTATGAAGTGGGTGGTGGGTGGGACGTAAAATTCCCCGCCTTCAGCCCCTAGTCCGGGCTGGGCGTAAGTCGGAGGTGATTCCTCTGTGATGGCGAGGGATCGCATTAAGTCCAACACCTTGTTTAAGAGCGAGGTTTGGACGGGGGAACGAGAGTCCATGGAGCTAGAGTCCGGGGACGAGTCCGGCCTTTCAGTGATAGGAGGAACCCGGTCTGATTCTGAGTTCGCTGCGGAAACAATCGCCTCCGGATCTTCAATAGTGCGATTTGCAGCGGGGAGTCCGGTGGGCTCCCAACTCCCATCTTCGGACATGGTGGTTTGCTCTGGATCTAAGGCCAAAGTAGTGGTCGGGGCCGCGAACCCTTCGAAGATCAAGTCTCCTCGGATATTGGCGACATAATTTAGGTTCCCGAAACTGATTTGATGACCATGGGCGTAACTGTCGATCTGTTCGAGGTGGCCGATCGAGTTGGCACGCAGCGCGAAGCCGCCGAACACAAAAATCTGGCCGGGGAGGAAAGTTTCCCCAGAAACAGCATCATTGTTGATGATAGAACGAGCCATCAAACATTCTGTCAACAGCACAGTGGAACTCTCAATGAAAGAACCAATGTCGGTGTCAAAACCGGCCGATCTCGGGTAGCAGGTCCCGAACTGTGCGTTTGAAGATCGAAGGTAATAGGAGACAAAGGGGGCATGATGTTTACCCAGGTTCGGGCCCTCTTGATGGAGGTAATACCCTACTTCCTGCTTGATTGACTTTGATGAGTATAGGGATTACAAGAGTTGATCTACCTTGAGATCGTAATGGCTAAACCCTAGATGTCTAGCCTGTATGATTATGATGATCTCTGCGGACTAAACCCTCCGGTTTATATAGACACTGGAGGGGCCTAGGGTTGTACAGAGTCAGTTTACAGAGAAAGGAAACTACACATCCAGACGCCAAGCTTGCCATCCATGAAAAGGAGAGTCCTATCCGGACACGGGGGAAGGCCTTCTATCTTGTATCTTCATAGCCAATCAGTCCGCCCATATCAAATAGCCTGGACACCCGAGGACCCCTTGGTCCAGGACTCCCTCAGTGCTCAATTGCTATGGATGAAGCAAACCCTCAAGGACTACGGCATCAATGTGAAGAATGTGCCTCTCTACTATGACAATGAGAGTGCCATCAAGATTGCTCATAACCCAGTTCGGCACTCGAAGACAAAGCACATCCAGATTTGTCATCATTTTCTTCACGATCATGTGTTGAAGGGCGACATCTCTATCGAGCACGTGAAGACTAAAGAACAGCTAGCCGATATCTTCACAAAGCCCTTGGATTAGAAGAGATTTAGCAAGTTGCGGTGTGAGCTAAATATCCTAGAATCTTCAAATGTTCTTCGAAAAGGACACACATCCTAACACTTCTGCAAAATTCATGACTTAGATGTTTAGATGTGCAACACATGAAGTAACGTTTTTCTTCAATAAATGAGGACTAACCCTCTAAGTGTGAAGAAATTAATGAAGAATTTGTTTCTCAGAGCCCTATGACAATTGTACGCGGCGTCTGAAATCATCATTCTTATACAGTGGGTCACGCCACAAACAAAAGTTGAAAATCTTCAATTTGAGTTTTTCTTCTGTTTTTTGAAATTCCTCGGTTGTTCAAATTCTTCAACTTTGCATTGTCTTCACTCTTTCCGTCGTTGTTCTTTATTGACTATATATATATATATATATATATATATATATATATATATATATATATATATATATATATATATATATATATATATATGAGTTTTTCAGTCCTCTGTAGCATTCACTTATTGCTAATTCTTCAAGTTGACTTTTCTACTAAGTGAATGTGATCGGACCCTTCCCCCTCTATGCTAAACTCAACTCAGTCTGTTCACAAATTCCTCATGTGAATTCTATTTGAAACCCGTTCAAAATCTTCATTGTGTCCATGTTAGCTGAAGAATTTGCGAACGCAACTTAAAAATATTCTTATCTCAAATTTTTGGCTTTTGCCACTCAAATCGTTTCGCATTCCATGCTAAGACTTATCTATTCACCCAAATCTCACACGATCTCCACCTCACTGTATGTGGGTGACACATGTCGCTAGGATGAGAAGGGTCAGGGGCACGTTTGTCCATTTTCCTCGGACGAGTGGTTTTTCACCTCGGCTATAAATACCCCTCACCCTCCTTAGACCGCACTTACCCAGCACATGTTCTTCACTGATTACAACCCATATGATGCTGCTAGACTTAGACGCAAGTGCTTTTGGACAGCAAGTCAAATGAACTTCTATTCTTCACTACTGTTTGATAAAGACAAGATCTTTTGACCATGAGCAAATTCCTCATGTGGACATGGAGTCGCTGCCCTGCTTCACCCCAGTCCTCAGTGTTCTTCATGACGCTGGGCTGCTTAACTTCTGCACCGACATCTACAACTGGAATGAAGAGCTCATTCTTCTGTTCTATGCCACTCTGCACATCACAGACAACGTCGAAGATGTGAATTCATGGGTTTTGGACTAGATGACTAACAACACTCACTACAAAGCACCGGCCTCTGAATTACTTCATGCCATCCCAGTCAGTCCTCCTCCTGAAGGTGCACGGCTCATCTATGCTGACCATGAACCATCAGATCATCTGATGCAAGTGTTGATGAAGCCTTTGAAGCCAGGCCAAGCTCCAAGAACCAAATTCCTCGTCAAGGAATTGCTCTATGTGCCAAGGACAGTGTACATGATATTGACCAAGACCCTTAGTTTCGCAAGGCCGCATCCTACTCCACCAATGATGACTCTGCCACTCATGATACTGCCACAAATGCTTCAAAGCAAAATCCTGAAGCCACTGCTCCAAGGGTGATGATTGATCGTGAGCTTCTCCTCAGTCTTCATCAGAAGGTCAATCACAACCACAAATGGGTCAAGCGACAGTTTGGTTCAATTCTTCAGAACATGACAATCACGCAAAACTCTGTGAAGAAGAACCATTACTATCTGCATGAAGTATTTGATCGCACCTGGGCTGTTTTGTCTCACCTCTAGAGTGAAGAAGATCTCAAGCAAATGGGCTTCAAGTAGGACTTTGACTGGTCTCAGCCGCCTTCGAAGAAATTTAAGAAGGTTAAAGTTCCTCACTTGGTGGCCAGCTCCTATTCTTCATCGCGCGAGGCTGATGAAAATGAAGACTTGGACGACACTGCGGCAGGCCCTACATCAACGAACGACCCCAACAACGCTTGCGCTCCTCCATCGACATCATGATGATATTCTTTAGGGGCATTAGTCCTCATTTTTCGTCCCTTTTGGTCATTCGATGACAAAGGGGGAGAAATTTGAGTTAGTCTTCAAGTGGGTCTCTATATATGGGCGGTTTTTTTTGCTAAGTTACAACTCTCGTTCTTCTGAAGTATTTGTTGGATCGAGTTGTAAACTTAAGTCTGATGGTGGTCTGATACTTTTACTATATTCTTCTACATGCTGAATTACATCATTCACCATATTTCATCACGCATTTCAAGTTCTTCATATCATATGTTAAATGTGTGTATGAATTACAAGATATAGGGGGAGATCTCCATGATTCTACTCTACAATGTGCATTTGCTCTTCAAAGAAAATTCCTCACATATGCACATCTTCAGGGGGGGGGGGGGGGTTCTTCTATATCTTGCAATCAAATTCCTCAATATCAGTATTTACACTTCATATGTTTATCCCCGTTGAAAACTTAACCTATATTGTCATAAATCACCAAAAAGGGGGAGATTGTAAGTGCATCTAGTGCCCCTTAGTGATTTTGGTGTATTGAAGACTTATAGGTTAAGGGACTAATGTGTTTGTGAGTGTACACAAGTCTATAATTCTATGAGGAGTTTGATATTTACAGAGAAAGTCAACCCCTAAAAATAAATGTCTTCAACTGAAGACTTTGGTTTTTTGCAGACTTTGAAAGTGAAGAAATTGGTGTGACCTTGAAGACTTGATATTCATGCGAGGAATATGAAGCGTGAATACTTTTGTTTTCGTAGTTTCATTTTCTCTTTCTTGAGTCATAGGAAACACCGTACTGTTAAAGGGATCCTAGGTAACACTAAGGAAAAGTTTCCAAGTGATGCTCATCTCAAAATCCTACACTACAAAAAAAATACACTTCCGTGATGATACGTGTTTGTCACAGTAGGTCGCATTTTTTGTCATGCATGTACGTCCATGACAAATTTATGATAGAATCAAGATAGTCATACCTGTGCTGTCGTAGAAGTGTTCCATGACATTACCAAAATTATCATCACGGAAGTGTCCACTTCCATGACGATAAATCGCGCGTCACAGAAGTGCTTTCGTCAAGGGTGACCGACATGTGGCATCCACCGTAACGGAACGCCGTTAAGCTACCGGGTCAGGTTTTGGATCCGATAACCCATTAACAGCCCCGACCAATGGGGATTTTCCACGTGTAAAATCATCATTGGCTAGAGGAAACACGTGTCGGCTCATCGTTGGGACAGATGTCATCCACTCACTGGACAGAAGGCGCCTATGATACGTCGACACGTGGCACGACCCAACAATTTTAAATGGGCCGGCCCAACTAAAGGCCCACAAGATTTTGCGGACCATAATGGGCCGGCCCAGCTAAAGGCCCACGAGATTTTGCACACCATAATGGGCTGGCCCAGCTAAAGGCCCACAAGATTCCGCGGGCCATAATGGGCCGACCCAGGTAAAGGCCCACAAGATTTTTGTGTGCCATAATGGGCTGGCCCAGGTAAAGGCCCACAAAATTCTTGCGGATCATAATGGGCCAGCCCAATTAAAGGCCCACGAGATTTCGCCGACATTAATGGGTCGGCCCAGTTGTAGGCCCACAAGATTTTGAGAACCCTAGTAGGCCGGCCCATTAACTGGTTGCCATGTTTTGGGCCAAATGCCGGCTCATATTTGATCCGGTCCATTAATGGCCTGCCACGTTCCGGGCCTAATAATGGCCCATATAAGATCCGGCCCGTTAAAAGCCTCCCACTTTCTGGGCCAAATCACGACCCAGATCAGGTCTGGCCCTTTAAGAGGCTTTGGGCTCAATTATGGCCCATATCAAATTCGGCCCGTTAACTGGACGCTATGCTTTTGGGGCCAATTGCCAAAGGCCCATTTTGTAATTCGGCCTGATATTAGTTTCGGCCTGTTAAGGGTCCGTTTAACATTTTAACCCTATATTAATTTCGGCTTGTTAAAATCCCGTCATATAGTTGGGCCTAACTACGGCCCGGTTTGCATCCGGCCTGCTCGCAGCCGATATCTGATTGGGCCAAACAAGGACCGAGACAACTTTGGCCTGTTAAAAGCCTGTGATTTGATTCACACAATCATGGGCCAGGGTCCATTTCGGGCTGCTACCGGGCCGTGAGTGTTGACACCTGATTTTGGCAAGATACAGAGTGAAAGGGTTTTCAGCATGAGAAAGTTTCATATCGTCGAGTGGAACAACTTTGATTTTTAGGCTATCGCCAGTCGACCTCATCTCAGTGGCCGAAGCTATACTCCGAGTGACAAAATTTAATGTTCTGAGTGCTTTTCGGCAGATTACGCCCTAAATATGACCTCATATGAAGGAGCGCTCTAAAGGAATTGTCTTCGTCTCGTCGAGACGATCGATTTTCATATATAAATCATCTCAATACGAGTTCATATGCAAAAGTTATAGTCAATACGGTCTGGACAGGCCAGAGACCAAAATATTACGCTTGACACCAGACACATGTTGATGAGTGTCTGATGCAAAGCGTGAGAAATTCGGCCTTCAAGGCGGCCTTGAATTGAAAAACCTTCAACACAAAAAAGTTTCGTCTCGTCGAGCCGATCGATATTCATATATAATTCGTCTAGATCCGAGGTCGTATGAGGCCTGGAGAGACAAATCAAGATCAGGCTATGTTTTCAATCGGAAAATCCGAGTGAAAAGTTTACCATCCGAGTGAAAGTTTACGGTCGAGTGAAAATTTACCGGTCGAGTGAAAGTTTGCTGACCGGATGAACTTATTATTATCCAAGTGGAAATATAGTCATCCGAGTTGTCGGTGTACTAAAGTAGGGGTACCTTAATACCCCGAACTTGTGCACGGGCAGTAGTAGCGTCCCGCGGCAAGGCCTGCCAGGGGAGCGACAAGAGTCTCCACGGCACTTTTCGGGCCGGACGAAGGCCAAGTGATCGAGCCTAGAAGACCAAGCCCCGGCAAGGGGAGCTTGCTGGGTCGAGAAGGCATGGTCCGGCAAGAGGAGCTTGCCGGGCCAAGGCGACAAGGCCCCGGCAAGAGGAGCTTGCCGGGACGACTAAGCCGAAGCACCAGGGCCCCGGCAGGAGGAGCTCGCCGCGACGGCCAAGCCAAGGCACCCCAAGAGAAGCCCGCCGCGGCGCGCCGCGCGCCCCGGCAAGGCCTGGCGAGCGGCAAGCTCCCAGGTGCGGCAAGGCAACTACCGCGGCAAGCCACTTGCCGCGGCAAACCACCACATCAGGCCCGCGCTCCAGCTCACCTGCCCACGCGTCGCTCTGGGGCTTCCCCGGAGGCACGTGGCGGGGCGCCGCGCAACCTGAGACGCGCGGTGGCATGCGACGTTGGCAGAGTCGCCCCCGTGGCAAGCGGAGGCGCTCCTAACGGTCCGCCTCGGCACTGTTCAGGCGATCCAGACGGGCATTTAATGCCTTTGTCCCCCGCCGTCAGAGTTAGGTGCGATAGCACTGTGCGGCCACTATTCACACAATCCCTTGCCATTTTTACCCTCACCTGCGTCGCTCCCTGTGGGAAACCCCTTGGCATATAAAAGGAGGCCCATGCGCACGTAGAGAGGGGATCGGACCCAATAGGCCCTCACCTACGTCCATCTCCAACTTACTGTAGCTTCTTGCGCTCCAGAGCAAGAACCCGAATCAACCAGACATGCAGCAGTAGGGTTTTACGCATCCATGCGGCCTGAAGCTGGGTAAAATCGTTGTGTGCGTGGGTCGCCTCGATCTGCTCTTTGTGCATCCTCCGCCCCCGCCGAACCGACAAGGGGCTCCGTCCCGATAGGTTCTCGTGGAGGCAGATATCCCCCGACATCTTTGGCGCGCCAGGTAGGGGGTGCGTCGAGGTTGCGCGAACCAGATTCGGCGACCACAGGCAAGCTCAGGTATGTCCAGGTACCTTTCCGCTCCAGCCCGCGGAGCGGAGGCATTCCTCCTCACGGACCCGTGCGCGGCCCTCCTCGAGTACCCACTCGCGCAGAGTCCGGGCAAGAGCAGCTGCTCCTTGAGGAGGACCGCCTTCCGGCCGCTGAGCGAGTCTCTCGCCTCCAGCAAACTTTGCGCCGATCCCGTAGCCGCAGAAGTTAGCGCCGGAAGTTGCGGGAAAGGCGACCTCGTTCTTCGGCGAGCCCAGGCCACCAAGATCCAAACGAGTCGACGCCGACCGTGGGAGGGACCTTGCCCGCGCGGCGGTCGGAACCATTCCGTCGGCCATCCTCTCTGTCCAAGTCTTGCCGCAGTTGCATGTAATCCTTGGTACAGAGGCGGGCGCAGATCCCGAGCATAGCTTATGTGCCCCGCACATCTTGTCGATTTCGCGCCTCTCCGCTTGGCGCATGCATCATTCGACACGGTTGTGCAGCACTCGACTCCGGCAAGCGATGGCGGGCCGCGAAGCCCCGAGCCTTCGTTATTCCCTTCCCTCGAGTAGGGGGGATGACAGGATAGGCTGGGCGTCGCCCGAGGAAGCTGCGCCTTGCCGGACGGCAAACGACAGAGAAGCTAAGTCGCCAAAGTTTGAGCGATTGAGCTCCTTTTTTATTCTTAAATTATCCCCCTCGAACGACCGAGCTTCGTATGGGAAACCTGTGCGTGGAGGGGTCGGCTCGTGGCTGGTTGCGCCCCTATTTCGTTTCGAGCCCCGCTCAACGACTTAAGTGTGCTACATCCCGAGTAGCGTCCTTACTTGTTTCGAGCTCGCTCGGCAGCTTGAGCGTGCCGCGACTGCAGTCGCCACGCCTACCTCGCCCCGAGCCTGCTCAACATTTAAGTGAGTTGCGCCAGCCGCGGCAAGGTTTCTTGCCGGTGGAAGCCCTGTCAGCGGGTTGCTGATGTCCCGCACTCGGCACCCGTGGCAAGGCGGAGACTTTTGCCGACAAGTTCCTGTGAGCGTAGGGCGCGAACGTACGAAGCACAAGGTCGAACAAGGGAGATAACAGCGCAATGAACTGCCTAAGATAAAAGTTATATTACAAAATAACTTGCCGCTGCTCTAATCAGCTGTTTCTGTGGCATGCTCAGCAGCGACGAGAGAAGAAAAGAAAGAGGTGGGCGGCCTAATCCGCGCGGTCGCCCTCGACCCGCCTGATCCCCGCCACCCTTTCCACGATGGGGGTGACGAGGGCCCTGATCTCCGTCAGGTCAGCATCTTCTGGCAAGTGCCTGAGGACGTTGGTGAGCCTGATGGTGGGGTTGCGGAAGACGATGTTCACCAACACCCTCTCGAGGGCCCCGGAGACGGCTTCCCGCGTCTCCTCGGCCAGCTGTTCTGGGATCGATTCCCGGAGGTGCCGGAGCACCCCCACCAAGCCCTTGAAGAAGGAAGTGAGCTTGGCGCTCGGCAGGACGTCCTCGCCGGAGGGGTACTCGTGGCCCTCCATCCCCAGCAGCTTCAGCTCCTGGTCGATGGTGGAGGCGATGTCGGCGAGGCCTTCCGTCCACCGCTCCACCGTCTCTCGGAAGGCGTTCTGGGTAACGGCGGCGCTCCTCAACAGCTCCTCGTTGCCAGCAACCTCCTTCCGCAAGGCCGCTTCCTGCTCCTTGGCGCTCTCCAGCGCCTTGGCCAGGGTGTCCAGCTTCAGCTCGAGGACAGCCTTGGAGTCCTTGGCGGCGTCGAGCTCCTAGATCTTCTTGGCGAAGCGGCCCTGCAGCTTGCCAAGGGAGTGAGCGCCCTTCTCGCTCTCCAGTTTGAGCGCGGCAAGCTCCTCGCCGCTCGCCTTGAGGTCGCTGACGAGCTGCGGCACCCTCGCCTCCAGCTCCCCCTTGGCGACCTCGGCGGCCGCGGCGGCATCCTGCGCTTTCTGCAGGTCCCCGCCAAGCGCCTGCTCGCGCGCGGCAACCTCCTCCTCGTGGCTGGCGAGGCTGGCCCTCTGCTGCACCAGCTCGCTTTCCCGCGCAGATAGCCCCGCAGCGGCAAGCCTCTGCTGCTCTTCAGCCTCTGCCTTCTCGAGGAGGAAGGCCGTCCGTGCCTCGTCGAGCAGCCTCCGCTCCTCCGCCAAGGACCGGAGAGCCTCCTGGTTGAGCTCCCGGAACTCCCCAGCGCGCTTCTCCATGTCCGCACCGGCCTTCGCGACGAGTGCCTCCTGGCGCTCCACCTTGGCCTGCCGGGCGCGGTAGAGCGACACAAGCTTCCGGAGCAGCCGCTCTTCCTCGGGCTCGCCGCTGTCGGTGCTTGGCGCGTCAACCACTGTCAGCCCGACGGAGGCGAGCACTTCTCCGTCCAAGGCCTCCCCCTCGACCGGCGCCCTGGGGCTAGACTCCCAGGGGAGCCTGATGAAGACGCCATCGCCGGCCCGCAGGTAGGCACCTGCCGGGGGCTCCTCGGGGTCCGACGCGGTGGCAGCAGCGGGATCGCCGGACTGCGGAGTGCTTGACGCCCCTGCCTCCCCAGGACCGTCGGCACGGTCGCCGGTCCCCTCGCCGCCTGCTGCTGCGGCGGCCTTGGCGGCTTCAGCCTCCTCGCCGCCTACGGGGTCGTCGGTGTCTTCCGCCTCCTCGATGACGACGACGTCGTCGGCGTCGCCACGCGCGCCCTCCTCGACGACGACCTCGGTCTCCATCGGGTCCGCGGTGGGCGGGTCTGATGGCCGGAAGAGGGGAGAAGAGTCAGCTGAACAGCCGACAAAGAGGCTCATAAGGAAAGATAGCCAGGGGAAGTTTTCCGTGCAGGGGGGCTTACCGGTGGCAGGGTCCGTGGCCGTGGCCTCCGCTACCGGGGGATCGCTAGCCGCGTCCCTCGCCGGAGATCCCTCCCTTGCCAGAGAGGTCTTCCTTGCCGGGGGCTCCTCCCTTGCCGGGGAGGTCTCCCCTGCCGGGGGCTCCTCCCTTGCCGGAGATTTCTCCCTAGGCGGGGTGGTCGAAGCGGACGGCGCGGCGGGAGTGCCCCCCGGGGTCGCCTGCCGGGGCTGCTCTGCTCCTACCCAACGACAACAACAACAGCCACATGTTAGCAAAGAGAAGGGAAGCTCGCACGCGCACCAAACGGCAAGAGCTAGCCGTGCCCTCACCCTGGGGGCTGCGCTGTGGGCTGCCCTGCGGGCCCGCTGCCAGGTCCGGCAAGGTCGTCTCCGGCACCTCCCCAGTTGCCGGAGGAGATTCGCCCTCAAGGACGACCAGCGGGATCTTGGCCCTCTTCGCCCTCCTCTGGGCCAGCGTCCTGAAAAGGGAACGGTTTCGGGGGGGATGAATGGGCTGCGAAACAAGACGAAGCAACAGAAATCAAGAAGATACAAGCTCTACCAGGAACTTACTCTCCGTCCTCCTCTTCGTCGTCGGAGCTGAGCGCGGAATAATCAAAAACCGGCTTGCTCCAGGCGCGAGGAGACAGGGGAGTGGGTTCCCAGGACCGCTTGGCGGGGGCGGTGGACGACCCCGCCCCCGTTGCCGCCGCGGAACGAGGAGCGGCAGGAGCAGAAGCCGTGGCCCGTGAGGACCCTGCTCCCGCTGCTTCAGAGGCGCGCGTCACCCGGGGCTGCGGTTGCTGGTCGGCCTGCCGCACCACCTCTCCGGCCCTGCGGAGACGCCTCCTCGGCTGGGCAGGGGGCTCCGCCTGCGATGAGCTGCCCGGGAGCTGCGAGGAGGGCGCGTCCGCCTCCGGCAAGCCACCCGCGTCCTAGGCGGGCTTGCCCGCACCACCGTGCCCGGCTGGCTCCTCCGCGCCGGCGAGCTCCATCTGGTCGGCGAGGCTCTCCGCCTCCGCCGCGTCTGCCTCGGCCAGGGTGAAGCCAGACTCGCCCGCGGCCGCGGCGGCCGCCGCCTCCTCCATCCTGGAAGCGATGTAGGCCAGCTCCTCGGGGGTGGTGTCCCGCGTGAGGCCCCTCTTCTCGTCGGGGTCGACCGGCACCTCCTCCAAGTTGTCGAAGAAGGCCTGCACGACGTCGTCCGCCGGCTCCTGCCAGGTCGCGTCGATCCCGTGCGAGTAGCACAGCGGCATCATCGCGAGGATGCGGCTGAGCGCTGAGTTGTTGCACAGGGGGACGACGCCCGGCGGCAACCTGAACCATTCTGGGTGCTCGGAATCGTGCTTGAACAGCTCCTTCAACACTCCGTCGAGCTCCAGAACGGTGAAGTTATAGTTGAGGCCCGGGCGCAGCCTCATGATGCCCGCCGCGTTTTGGAATTCCCAAGCCGGTTTCCCCCTCTACTGCAGGGGGGCGATACGCCGGCGAAGGAAATCCGCGCCGACGGCGCCGACGGTGAGCCCGGCAAACCTGAGGCACAGGATGCGGGTGGCGGCAACCTTCAGCTTGGCGTCGTCCGGGGCCAGGTCGCTCCAGTCGCGGCCGCGCACCACTGGAGTTCGCCGCACGGCGGTGAACGGCGGTGGATTCTCCTCGACGATCAGGCACCACTCGGCCCTCCACTCCTCCCATCTGCCACGGAGTTCCCCCTCCAAGTAGGCCTCTTTCTTGCCGGTCCTGGAGATCCAAGCGACTCCGCCAGACAGCGGCTCTCCTTTCTCCACCCGGGGAGTAAAGAAGTGCCGGAAGAGGGCTACGTTGGGGCGGACTCCGACAAAGTTCTCGCAAAGGTGTGCAAAAACCGCCATTGTCAGAACGGCGTTGGGGGTGAAGTCAAGGAGGTGGTGGTTGTAGGTGTGCATGATGTCGCAGAAGAACTCAGAAAAAGGCGGGCAGAGCCCGCAGAGGAAGAACATGGCGAAGAAAGGGTACCCGGTCGGGTACAGCTTCTGGGCGATGGCGGTAAGAACTCGCGTGCGCGGATGCGCTCGCGTCGCCGTCGACCAGAAGAGGAGGTATTCGTTCTTCAGCCTCAGCGCGTCAAGCTGAGGGGGGAACGTCGCCGTGTCCTTCCGAAGCGCTTCCAGCCGCAGCGCCTCGGCTGACTTCACGGCCTTCCCCTTCGCCTTGTCGCTCTTCGGGGCCATGGCGGAAACGGGGAGGGGGAGTTGTCGGCGTTGGCGGCGCCGGGGGCTGCGAGAGCGAATCGCTGCTTTCTCTAGCAAGGAGGAGGTGGCGGAGATTTTTGAGGAACAGCAATCGGCGGAATGGCGAGCTGCCCCTGTTCCCCTCCGCTTATAAAGGGGGGAAGGAGCGGGGGCGGACGCTCCGCCTTCCCAGATAAAGAGATCGTGCACGACGTGACGCATGCCTGCGGGCCTCCGTCCCGCGCACGCCGCCCACGTCACGCACGCCTCGCACGCCTCGCCCCCCCCATGACGCCGCGATAAGCGCGCGCCACCTGGGGAGGGCGCGACGAGCACGGAGTTAAGGAGCAGCGCAACCCAGGCCACGCGTGCCCGTGCACTGTTAGGGCCTGGCCCAACAACGCTCGGCACCGTGTATGGCCCAGACCCGGGGGCTCCTGTCGGTGTACTAAAGTAGGGGTACCTTAATACCCCGAACTTGTGCACGGGCAGTAGTAGCGTCCCGCGGCAAGGCCTGCCAGGGGAGCGACAAGAGTCTCCACGGCCCTTTCCGGGCCGGACGAAGGCCAAGTGATCGAGCCTAGAAGACCAAGCCCCGGCAAGAGGAGCTTGCCGGGTCGAGAAGGCAAGGTCCGGCAAGAGGAGCTTGCCGGGCCAAGGCGACAAGGCCCCGGCAAGAGGAGCTTGCCGGGACGACTAAGCCGAAGCAGTAAGGCCCCGGCGGGAGGAGCTCGCCGGGACGGCCAAGCCAAGGCACCCCAAGAGAAGCCCGCCGCGGCGCGCCGCGCGCCCCGGCAAGGCCTGGCGAGCGGCAAGCTCCCAGGTGCGGCAAGGCAACTACCGCGGCAAGCCACTTGCCGCGGCAAACCACCACATCAGGCCCGCGCTCCAGCTCACCTGCCCACGCGTCGCTCTGGGGCTTCCCCGGAGGCACGTGGCGGGGCGCCGCGCAACCTGAGACGCGCGGTGGCATGCGACGTTGGCAGAGTCGCCCCCGTGGCAAGCGGAGGCGCTCCTAACGGTCCGCCTCGGCACTGTTCAGGCGATCCAGACGGGCATTTAATGCCTTTGTCCCCCGCCGTCAGAGTTAGGTGCGATAACACTGTGCGGCCACTATTCACACAATCCCTTGCCATTTTTACCCTCACCTGCGTCGCTCCCTGTGGGAAACCCCTTGGCATATAAAAGGAGGCCCATGCGCACGTAGAGAGGGGATCGGACCCAATAGGCCCTCGCCTACGTCCAGCTCCAACTTACTGTAGCTTCTTGCGCTCCAGAGCAAGAACCCGAATCAACCAGACATGCAGCAGTAGGGTTTTACGCATCCATGCGGCCCGAAGCTGGGTAAAATCGTTGTGTGCGTGTGTCGCCTCGATCTGCTCTTTGTGCATCCTCCGCCCCCGCCGAACCGACAAGGGGCTCCGTCCCCATAGGTGCTCGTGGAGGCAGATATCCCCCGACAGAGTGGAAATATGGTCATCCGAGTGAAATTGTCCTCCAGGTGAAAATATTCCGAGTGAAAGGATTACCATCAGGATGGAAACTTGCCGATCGAATAAGATAATGGTCATTCGAGTGGAAATATTGCCTTCCGAGTGAAAATATGGTCATCTGAGTGAAAATTGTATTCCGAGTGAAAGATTCTAAACATCCGAGTGAAAAAGTCCAGTCGGACGATTCAAGTGAATGACTCTAATCTGAGTGGATGAGCTCGAATCCGAGTGAAATTGAATATATGCCTGAAAGTTTATCAAGATAACTTCGGATGAAGAAGTGTTCAATACAGAAGATGTGCGTATCATCAAGACGGTAAACTTTGATTTTGGAGTCATCATCATTAGAGATAGTATATAGCCTACAAATTTACTACAAGACTCGGATAATCCAGTCTACTGCAAGACCGAGTCCGACTGGAAGATAAAGATGACCTCGAAAAGTATTCAAGATGGCCTTATTTGAAACAGTGATCAACATGAGAGTTGTTCGTATCGTCGAGGCGCACAACTTTGTTATTTGGGCCGTCTTGATCGGAGATCATATGCAAGCCCGGTGTCCCGCGCAAGAAGGAAGACAGGGTTTGGGCCAGATTCAGACTGAATCCGAGTTGGAATAGAATTAGGACTCTAGGACGTGAATTGATGTAATTTTCCTTGTAAGGAAAGCCTAGACGAATCCTTTACTTGTACGGGAAGTCCAGCCGCCTATTATATATGTTGGGGGTGACGGCCGATTGAACAACACACAATCGAACAAATCAATATACTACTTTTTCATCTACATTTTATCTCTCCACCATTTTTCTCTCTCGTTCTTCGCTGTTCTTCGTGTTTGAGAGCTATGAATTCCGAGGCTCTAGGGGCGAGCAAATCGACCTAGGGCAGCCCATAGTCGCCGCACTCCCTGACGGGGTCCCTCCCGGGGGTGTGGGGTTTTCGGGTCTGCAAAAGCGCCCGTCGACTGTCTTGCGTATCACGCTGTCGGTCGGGTCTCCTTCGACGTGAGCTGCGGTGCATCACTCCTGGCGTCGAGGGTACATGTGACGTGTTCGTGTGTCAACACACTTTTTGGCGACTCCGTTGGGGACTGAAGATCAATCATCATCATCCACCATGTCCGATCTTCCCAAGCCATCTGAGGTAGACGCCGATAACATCATTAAGCCCAGTCTTGATGAGATATCGGTCGATCATCGCCAAGTCTATGTGGAGTACAAGAAGGCGCGTGAGGAGAAGGACTTGCAGGAGTTCCTTGCAAAGTTCAAGAAGGATCGCCAAGGCAACATCACTCCGATTGAAGAAATCAAGTTCCCTCCTCTTCAAGCCGAGCAGGTTAAACCCTCTGTAAGTATTGCCTTTTCTCCTGAGCAGTGGGCTGAGATTGAAAGTCGCATTGCTAATGGTAACAATCTAGTCTATCAAACTTTCATAGAAAATACTAATGCTCAGAAGAATATATCTCAATCGACTAGTGGTAATGATGGTGTAGCTGCTAGTGTGCAAAACCGTAATCTGGCTTTACCTATTGCATCGGCGCCTCCCATGTCGATGGCTTATTACCCTACCCATACAAATCAGATTGTGGTTGCACCCATTAGTCTTATCATGAGCACGCCAGGTTCGGTGGCAACGCCGAACCAAACCCTACCTACAGCTACAACCACTCGACCACTACCAAATTATGGGTCGACATACATGCCACAATTCTTACCTACGGCTAGTAACCCTACTCCTCCTATGCCACTGCCACAAGCTTCATCGTCCACTATGGATGATGGTCTAGCTAATCTTAGAGAGGAGATGGCTAAGATGCTTCGAGAGAATTTTGGAGTTGAGTTACCTCGGAGTCGGATTTACGAAAAGCAGTACCCCAAGTACTTTGATGCCATCCAGTGCCCTCCGGGATATAAGATTCCAGATTTTGTTAAGTTCAATGGAGAGGGAAAAAAACCACATGGGAGCATGTTAGTTAATACTTGGCACAATTGGGTGAGGCAGGCTCATTGAATGAATTGAAAGTGCGTTTATTTCCTTTATCATTAACTGGTACTGCATTTTCATGGTTTTCTTCTTTGCCCCATGGTTCCATTCGGGTTTGGTCGCAGATAGAGCAAAAGTTTCATGATCACTTTTATAGCGGCGACAATGAACTCAAGTTGTCACATCTAACATCGGTTAAACAGAAGCATGATGAATCGGTCTTCGCTTACGTCAAGAGATTCAGAGAAACAAAAAACCGGTGTTTTAGTTTGGTGATAACCGAGAGGGACTTGGCAGACCTAGTGCTGAGTGGTTTGAGAACTCCCATTAGAGAAAAGCTAGAAGGCTACGAGTTCTTAAATATCAACCAAGTCTTACAAAGGGCTTTGGCTCAGGAAAGCCGAAGCAAAGACCTCAAAGAAGTGCATAGATACAGAGACGATCGTCCAAAGATGAATATGGTGGAATATGACAGTGATCACTCGGACGATGAGGGAGATGTTTTTGCTACTGAATTTGTTTGGCCATCTAAGGCCAAACCCTTTACTTGCAATGATCTGAAACCGATTCATAAGAATCGTGATGAAGAGATGAAGTTTACTTTTAACATTGCTAAGTGTGATAGAATATTTGATGCTTTGCTGCAGACTAAGATTATTAGAATATCTCATACTTTACCGCCGTTTGAAGAGCTAAAACGGCGTGCTTATTGCAAGTATCATAATTCTTTTTCTCATGCTACTAACGATTGCAATGTTTTTCGACGACAGATACAATCGGCCATTAATGACGGACGATTGAACTTTTCTGAGATGCAAGTTGATAAACAACCTTTTCCAATGAATACCATGGATTTGGAGGGGAAGAAACTACTCATTCGGCCAGAGGTAGCCGAATCTGCCAATAAAGCCAATGTCATTGTTGGTGAGCCCAGGAAAGACAAGGAGGACAGCAAGGTCTTGGGGAGACAAGTTGTGCTTGATAAGCAACCCGATGGCAAGCAAGTGATCAAAATCACCATCAAGAACCCTACACTCGGGGGGCAACCGCAAGTGCAAGAAAATACTCGTGTTAAATTTGTCAAGCCCAAGAGTCCAGAAGTTGGCAAGTGGAAGAAGAATGAAGCTAAAGTGCAGCGCAAATGGATCAAACCAACTTTTGATATGTTGCTATCCAAATATGTCAATCAGTCGGCTGGTTCCAGATCTAACCGGCCATCATACTTGAAGCGACCACGGTCACCATCAGATGATATGTTCAGTCAATATATGAAACCGAGTGGACCAAAGGCGTTATTTCCAGAAGAGCAGAGGCAAACTGTTTGGGACCGACTTGAATACTCATATAATGGCCGACTGAACATCGGTAACTATCAGCCGGCTGGTCAAAACATGCGACCGGATGGAAATTATCCGAGTGTAAGAATGCACCCAAGTGGAAGCTATCCGATTGAAAAAATGTGGTCAAGTAGATTCCATCCGACTGAATTCCATCCGAGTGATATCCATCCGAGTGGATTCCATCAGAGTAAAAAGGTGCGCCCAAATGGAAATTTCATGCATCTGGAAAGTCGAAAAGAATGGCATGTTAAATCACCAAGTGTTGCAGCAGTTGAGTCGGGAAAAGGCAAGGAGAAAATGGATGCCGACTCACTCATCTTAGGCACCAAAACATTCGCCATACAACAGCCGATTGTGCATAGCGATCCGACAGAGCCGATACTTGCTATCGCGCCAAAGCACTCGGCTAATGACCATGAAGCAAACACCAACCAAGTAAAAACGAGAGATCCTAAATACACTCAGCGAAAGTGGTGTCCTCCAGGGCTAACAAAGACACAAAAGAGAAAACTACAGAGGTTAAGGAGTCAAGAGATGGCAGAACAAGAGGCCGAGAAGCAAAGGGATAAGTTGTTCAATGACACTCGGCCTGTGGTACCTACAAAACAAGTGTGGAGGCCCAAACAAATACAAGATGCAGTGGCTTCTACACCTATCCCAGCAGCACCTACACTACCAAAAGAGGACGACGCAATCATTCCATCGTCTACGTTACCTATTGCTTCTCCTTCACTCGGACAAATTTCAGAATCGGTGGATGCACTCGAGGAGGAGGCTGATATGTTGGACTATGAGTCTACGCCGGTTCATGAAGGTATGGATATCAATATGGTGTATTACTTACCTGCTGAGTTTCGTGCTATAGATGAAGAAGGGGAAGTAGCTCAGCTGGATTTTGGCCCTAAAAATGCAATATTTGAGAAGCCAAAAGAACCAGTAATACATCTGAAACCGTTATATCTCAGAGGTCATATCAATGGGTCGCCACTCACTCGGATGCTTGTGGATGGAGGTGTTGTGGTAAATCTTATGCCCTATTCGGTCTTCAAGAAATTGGGTTTACCTGATGAAGAATTGATCAAGACCAATATGGTGCTCAATGGGTTTGAAGGCAAAGAGAAAACTGAAGCCAAAGGTGTAATGTATGTGGAGCTTACAGTCGGAAGCAAAACTTTGGCTACTGCATTCTTTGTCGCTGAGGTGCAAGGTAACTACAATGTCATACTAGGCCGCGATTGGGTTCATGCAAACCAGTGCGTGCCATCCAGTATGCACTAGTTTTTGATTCAGTGCGTTGATGATGAAGTGGAAGTCATTCATGCGGATAACTCGGCCTGTGTTGCTTTGGCCGATGCATCGGTGGATTGGCAACATCCCATGCTACTTGCTTGACGGGACGTGACTTATCAGAGTTTGATTTTCTCAGCGCGACCAAGAATGGTTTTGTGCCCATCTCTTTAAAGCCGACTGAATGCAATCGGCTCCAAGGTATGATATGTCTAAATGGATTCTAGCTCCAAGTGGTTACAAAAACGTCTTGTGAAATATCGGTCCAGCGAGAACGATATGTATGAGTCTATAGAGGAGTTGGATGACATGGATAAACTTGGACAAGGTTTTACATCGGCCGATCCATTAGAAGAGGTAGATATTGGAGATGGTTCAGTCACTCGACCGACGTATGTAAACAAAAATTTGAAAGCCGATTGTAAAGCTAAGTTAGTCGAGCTATTGAAGGAATATGTTTGTTGTTTTGCATGGGAATATCATGAGATGCCAGGTTTAAGCCGAGAGCTAGTGGAGCATCGGTTACCTATAAAAGCTGGTTTTAGACCTTATAAACATTCGGCCAGAAAGTTTAATCCGAAAACATATGACCGTATCAAGGAAGAGATCGGTCGACTGCTTGAAGCTAATTTCATTCGACCTTGCAGGTATGCCGAGTGGATTTCTAACATTGTCCCAGTGGAGAACAAAGGATCTGGCAAGTTGAGGGTGTGCATTGACTTCAGAGATTTGAATAGGGCCACACCCAAAGATGAGTATCCTATGCCAATAGCCGATATGCTTATTAATGATGCTTCTGGACATAAGGTTATTAGCTTTCTAGATGGTAATGCCGGATACAACCAAATTTTTATGGCCGAAGAGGACATGTACAAGACTGCTTTTCGATGCCCTGGTTTCCTTGGTTTATTTGAGTGGACAGTGATGACATTCGGATTAAAAAATGTTGGCGCCACATATCAAAGGGCTATGAATTTGATTTTTCATGATTTACTCGGTGTCATACTTGAAGTTTATATTGATGATATTGTTGTCAAACCGGATTCTTTTGAATCTCACTTGGCCGATTTGCGTTTAGATTTTGAAAGAACGAAAAAGTATGGACTGAAGATGAATCCTTTGAAGTGTGCTTTCGGCGTGTTAGCTGGCAAGTTTTTGGGTTTCATTATTCATAAAGACGGCATAGAGATTGATCCCAAAAAGATAGATGCCATACAGAAAGTGGAAGCTCCAACATGCAAGAGAGATATGCAAAAGTTCCTTGGCAAGGTCAATTATTTGAGAAGGTTCATAGCTAATCTATCAGGGAAAGTTGATGCAATTACTCCTATCCTTCGGTTGAAGAATGATGCTGATTTCACTTGGGGGGCAAAACAGCAAGAAGCATTTGATATGATCAATAACTATTTGTGCACTCCTCCGGTGATGAAAGCACCCAAGCATAGAGAAACCTTCAGGCTTTACATTGTAGCAGATGAAGGAGTTATTGGTGTTGTTTTGACTCAAGAAACCAAGGTAAAAGAGCATGCTATTACATATTTGAGTAGGCGCTTATTGGACGCCGAAACAAGGTATACATTTATTGAAAAATTATGTCTATGCTTATATTATGCTTGCACAAAACTGAGACATTATTTAGTGTCGAGTGCTTGTGTAGTAGCTTCTCAAACCAATGTCATTAAATACATGTTGCATAGGCCAATTCTTAGTGGCAGAATTGGCAAGTGGGCTTATGCTTTGATTGAATATGATTTGGCTTATGAATCTCTAAAATCCATGAAAGGCCAAATTGTTGCTAATTTCATTGTTGAACATCGGATTAATGACAAGAATGATGTTGATATGAACCTTGTTTCATTAGTACCATGGAGATTATACTTTGATGGTTCAGTTTGTAGCAATGGCCAAGGTATTGGCATTATTTATATATCTCCTCATGGTGCTGTTTTTGAAGCTTCATCCCGCTTAGAATATTTTTGCACAAACAATCAGGCCAAATATGAAGCATTGTTATTCGGCCTAGAGATGTTAATTGCTATAGGTGTTACACATATTGAAGCTTATGGTGATTCGTTACTAGTGGTGCAGCAAATATCCAAAGTCTTTCAGTGTTTGGATGAATCACTTAATGTCTATCTTGATAAATGTTTAGATATAATCTCTACTTTGGATTGTTTTAGCATTGCACATATATCTAGACATGACAACTGGAAAGCAAATGAGTTGGCACAGCAAGCATCTCAAAGTCCGGTGTCTTGTTTTGCCAGTATAGAAGAGGCTGAACCAGAACCCACTGATTCGGTCATTAACAAAAAATCTAGTGCAGATGACAATTCCGACTAGAGGAAGCCCATTGTTGCTTACTTGCGCTATCCGAGTGAAAGGGTGGATAGGGCTGTTCGGCGTATGGCTTTTAATTATATTATGAGGGATGATGACCTTTATCGTCGAACAGTTGATGATGTTCTTTTAAAGTGCTTGGATGAGGACCAAGCAAGAGTTGCTATGGGAGAGGTACATGAGGGCATTTGTGGTACTCACCAGTCGGCTCCCAAGATGAAATGGTTATTACGACGTGCTGGGTTTTATTGGCCGACCATGATTAATGATTGCTTCAGATATTATAAAGGGTGCGAAGCTTGTCAAAAATTTGGTGATATTCAATTGGCTCCTGCTGCTATGTTGCATCCTATTATCAAGCTGTGGCCTTTCAGAGGATGGGGTTTAGACTCTATTGGGCAAATTCATCCATCTTCCTCAAAGGGGCATCGGTTCGTGTTGGTGGCAACTGATTATTTCACTAAATGGTCTGAAGCAGTACCTCTCAAGAACATGACACATACGGAGGTAATTCAATTCATAACCGAGCACATTATTCATAGATTCGGTATTCCTCAAACGTTAACTACAGATCAAGGTTCATCTTTTATGTCACACCAAGTCAGAGAGTTTGCCGAATCTTATAATATAAAGTTGCTCAATTCCTCTCCGTATTATGCCCAAGCTAATGGACAAGCCGGGTCTAGCAATAAAATTTTAACCAAGCTCATCAAGAAGAAGATTGAGGATAATCCAAGGAAATGGCATGAGTTGTTGTCTGAAGCTTTATGGGCACATAGAATTTCAAGGCATGGTGCTACGAAGGTGACTCCATATGAGCTAGTATATCGTCAAGAGGCTGTTTTACTAGTGGAGGTAAATTTGAATGCTTTGAGAATAGCCAAACAAAATAATTTATCGGCAGTAGACTTTTACAACTTAATGATGGACAATATTGATGAGGTTGCCGATAAATGTTTGGCTGCTTTATAGGCCATAGAGAGAGATAAGTTGAGGGTGGCAAGAGCTTACAATAAGAAAGTCAAGTTGAAGAATTTTCAAGTTGGTGATCTCGTCTGGAAAGTGATTCTGCCGATTGGTACAAGAGATAGAAAATTCGGGGAGTGGTCTCCAAGTTGGGAAGGTCCTTTTAGGATTAAAAGATTTGTTCCCGGAAATTCATATTTGGTGGAATCAATACAAGGGGCATTGTTACCTTGAGCTCTCAATGGCAAATATTTGAAGAAGTACCACCCGAGTGTGTGGCAGAAAGCCTAAGTAGGCAATGGCCGATATATAATTATCGCCCTTAGCACAAACATGGCCGATACATAATTATCGCCCTAAGAAAAATAAATGGCCGATGGAGTGTTGACATCGTCCTTAGAACGAATACTATGCATATTATTTTTCTGCATGCAAGCTTTGCCGAAAAACAGGGGGGCATGTGTTGACACCTGATATGGCAAGATACAGAGTGAAAGGGTTTTCAACATGATAAAGTTTCATATCGTCGAGTGGAACAACTTTGATGTTTAGGCTATCGCCATTCGACCTCATCTCAGTGGCCGAAGCTATACTCTGAGTGACAAAATTTAATGTTCTGAGTGCTTTTCGGCCAATTACGCCCTCAATATTACCTCAGATGAAGGAGCGCTCTAAAGGAGTTGTCTTCGTCTCGTCGAGACGATTGATTTTCATATATAAATCATCTCAATCCGAGTTCATATGCAAAAGTTATAGTCAATACGGTCTGGACAGGCCAGAGACCAAAATATTACGCTTGACACCAGACACATGTTGATGAGTGTCTGATGCAAAGCGTGAGCAATTCGACCTTCAAGACGGCCTTGAATTGAAAAACCTTCAACATGGAAAAGTAGAAGTTCAAATTTTCATGTGATTTCATAGACAGTACCTCATCCTGGGAACGAGACCAGTGCATAACAAGGTTTTTCCATTCAATGTCTTCTAAATTTAGCACAGGAGACTTCACAGGAAATTCGTTTATAGACTTGCCATCAAAGTGTGATTTCCTCAGGTAACACCGATACTGCTGCAATGCTTCCTTGAAAAGCACAAGCAAGCTTTGCTTGTCATGACTATCCAGATTGACCCTCTCCTAGTTACAACAATGTAATGTAAATCATTGATGTGTTCGATCAGCAGAAAACAGGAAAATAATAACCATGAATAATAGCACTTACACGTAAGTTGGACAGGAAGATGTGAAAATGGTGTTTGTCTTCACTATAATCTTCCCATGATGGGTATATATGCACGTAGTCCCTAACAACATTGAAAGCATTGTATTTTAAACTGGGAATAAATGGAATGGGGTTCCAATCTGCGGGGATTGGCCGTCTCTGCAGTTGGGATAGGTCTTCGGCCGGTGGACTTGCTGTATTTTTTGCTGGAGTGGGATTTTTTTGTGGTACGGCTGGTGCTATGGCAAATGAAATCGGTATACCTTTTGTTGGAGTGCAGGTCCTGTGTGGTGGGGCTAGTGGTGTGGCCAGTGAAGTATGGGTACAGTCTGCTGGAGTCGGTCCTACGTTTTGTGTCACTGGTTGTACAGCTAATATAAGTGGGGTGCTCTCTGATTTCTCCGGCACCACCATGTTTTTCAAGGACTTTGTTGGTGCTCCTTCAGGTTTGGCAATCACCCTCTTCCTTTTTGATGTCTGATGCACAAGAACAGCATTTGAGTGGAAAAACATGGTATGATGACAGATGGAATATGTATTGATAATGGATGGGCATGGCATCTCGAGTTATATGATGAGTAAACTAAGCAGATGGCGGTGCAACAAAGTAGAAGAAATGCAAGAAAACATATGCAAGATACGCGCAATCAATAAAACCTTGCCAAATTAGAACAGGCACCTTGATGGGTGAACAGGACAGACCATCGGCCTTTGACTCCTCGAGGTTAGAATAGTCATTAGGATGATATTCTGAACAAGAATCAATAGGTGGGGAGCGTACGAGTTTCATTGCTTCCAGAATGGCACTCAATGCCTTGGTGCCAATCTTGTAAGTCATTGTAGTGTTCCACAATATTCTTCTGATGCGGAGATTCTGATATTCACTGTAATTGCGTATAATATCTGAGAACCATGAAAACATAAATAGTTGTGAGATTATCTTTGTAATGCAGATGATATTCTAATATATGGGCGCCCCTGTAAACACTTGTGTGCTATCACTGGATTCTGATGAGAGAGCTTATGTGTGCTGTAATATGGTGCGTGCATTTATATAATCTAGCACAAGTACACAAAAAATAGGCTCCAGAAGTAAGGATAGCTGGCAGATGATAGGTTCATAATATACTATATAGAGAGTTTATTGCCAAACTATGATAACAAGAGCACACAGCAACTAGGTAGATCATAGTGTACATAACAGGGGTACACCATAACCACGATATATAAATCGGGAAAGTGGAACTGGCTTGAAAATACGGTGTTGTATTGCCGCTAGTAATTGAAAGCCTATCGATCACGTACAGGCCAGCTCTATCGAACAAGGTAATGAAGAGCAAGCAGATTTTGGATAATAAATTGTTGGTTGCGCAGTGCCCACACATGATGAACCAGAGCGCATTAAGAATGCAACTCCCAGCTGTCTCTTGACCATTTCAGGCGGTTGGATGAAGATCCTATGTCTCCTAACCCTTCTTCTTCCTCATCTCTGATTCTTCCCATACAGAACACCGCACGGGCCGCCGGCCAGACCACCGGCCCCCACCGCCTGTGTTCCTCCGCCATCCCCACCCCCACCCCCGCCCCAACCCCCACCCCCGTCGAGTTTTCTTCATTCGGCGAGGTCCCACAACCACCCGAGCCCCTTCGATCGCACCGGCGAACTCCGGCGAGCTCTGAAAAATTGACTGATCCAATTTTGAAATTTAGTCTACTGTGATTTAACTAGTGTGGAATATAAAAGGGGAAAACCATAAGCATTGGGAGTATAGTGTTGAGCATGCCATGACGGATCTGAAGGTGCAAACCGGACAAAGGCAACTTCACAACCAAGACAAGAAATCAGAGTAAAGCAGTGGCGATCTATGTTCTTGCTGCGAGAAATACGTTGAGCAGATAAGAAAGAGTACCGCCTCTGGTGCGGCGCCGTGTACGCATCTGCTGAGAATTTGATGGTGCTGCGGTAGCGATGGCTGTCGGCGGCTTGGAAGCAGATCTAGGAGGGTAGACTGTGGCGACGGGGCACGGTGGACGAGACTATCGTAGGAGCGGCGCCGGCAAGGTGGACAGCGGCAGGGATGAAGCGAGAGGACGGGATGCAAGGATCCCGGTCCAAAGCCGTGGATGAGAGAGGTCGATCTCTTGTAATGGACGACGGTGTCGGGGTATCAGCTCCGGCATGGTGGAGGAGGACGGTGGTGGATGGGGTGGCGGACGGCGGCGGACGGAGGAGGGTGGGGTGGAGAGGGTGGTTTGGCGCCCACGGAGTACGAATAGGGAAAAGGGAGGTAGAAAGGAAGGGGGGAACCATGTATTCAGGGCGCGCTTGTCTCAAATGCGAGGAAATTTACAAACTTAGCCCCCGTTTCAAATTTCTACTACATCACAGCAACATTAGTCGGTTGGGGATAGGACGGTAATCTCGCATACACCGAATATTTGCCGACGAGAGTTTGTTTTTGGCGCCCACCGTCTATGAATATGAATCGGGGAGGGAGTCGATTTTGGCCGAGGACACACTGTGTTTTGGCGCCCACCATGTATGAATCCGAGTGAGAGGCGGTTACGTCATGTGTGGGTGAAATTACAAACCTACCCCTATCGAAACCTATAGAAATCCAGTAGATAGGCTTTGCGTGGCAGGGATAGGCAGTAGTGATTTCCATATCCCAGATTTTGGTTTTGGGCGGTTACTGCGACTTTCCCCGCTTCATTCAAATTTTGCAGAGTGCACGTTTACCGTGCCAACTCAATTCGAATCCCGTTTGTATTCTATTTTTTTCAGGCGGGATCCATTTTCAATTGGAATTACATTCTATATACATCATTTTTTATATATACTTTCAAAAGCACAACACCATTTATACATAAGTATGGTTTACAAATGGCATGATCTCAGATTCATAAGGTTGTATCCATCAATTTGGATTTTCAAATATTTGAAACCACTTTATGTTGAAATCCAATGTATGCATTCCTCGCTAACTGTCTCCAATTAATGTATGTTTCATGCGGGTTTTTTTTACTTCTCAAACATGTATAATGTGTTTCACACACGCAACATATAGTGTAATCCCGTTTAGACATTAATTGCATATAAAACATGCATTGTTTGTAATTGAAGAATCTATGGATCACCAATATTGATAAACTATATAACATTACACGTGTGCCCAAATTCAAATGAATATGCATGTTTGATACGCCAATTTGCGTTATGATATTATCGATGTCGTGATCTCCAGTTTAAATATTTGAATCCCCTTTAATCCAGATACTCGTCTCATATAGCTATCACTCATGCTTATATAGTACTATCTCTCTGGACCTATACGCGTTCATCGTCTCTCAGGTATCTCTCGTGCTACCTGTATGTCGACAATGATCTTTTATCTTTGTAACACACTGACGGTACTCTATCCCTCGACCTTCATCACTCTATCTCTCTCTAAGTATATCTCGCTCCCTGCTATGTGTCTCTAACTATTATTCTCCATGTGGAATCTCTTTCTCTCACGCAAACACAAAACTGTGTCTCCCGGGGTCTCATTTCTCTCTACTATTCCCATGTGTGCCACTCGCACACCCCTCATACAGAGATGTCTTTTGCTCCTTAGATATGAGAACCTACGACTCTTCCTCTTCGGTATCTCTTTCTCACACACAAACACAAACTCTGTCTCCCAGGGTCTCATATTTCTCCATTGTTCTCTTGTATGTCAGTCACACACACCCTCTCTCCCTAGAGATATCTTGCGTTCCCTCGTATGTCTCTCTAGCTATCACTCTCGTTGTGAAATATCTTTCTGTTCGCAGACACAAAACTCCGTCTCTCTAGATCTCATTTCTCTCTGATATCTGTTTGTATGTGACTCACATGCACCCTCTCTCTATCTCTCTCACACCCACACACATAACCCAGCCTTCTGATCCACTCGACTCCTATCTCTAACGCACACTAGCTAGCATCTTTATCTTTCTATTTATCTATTTCTCCATCAACCTTCTTTCTCGCCCTCACTCTTGATTCCTATCATGCACACTACATATGTTTCTCTCTACATGCAGTCAAGTGCCCTCTCACACACATATATAACTTCACCCTTTGAACCACCCGACGGTCATCTCCAACACCCAAACTAGCGGATGTCCCTCTAGCTAGCATCTCCATCTCTGTATCTATCTGTAGTTTCTCCGTCAACATTTCTTTCTCGCATGGAGTCTTGCTTCCTATCACCAACACTATATATGTCTCACCGTACATATGCATTTATAGGTTGGTCTCTTTTGCACAATCGTTGTGCCTCACTCCCTCTGCTCGCCATAGATGCATGCTCCAGCCCACGCCACTATTATTAAAGACAAAAACACATGCTCAATTGTCGGGCCTTCTTCCCTGCATTCTCACATGCATGCATATTGTCATACCGATCCGTCTCTCCCATGTCGTTGATCTTATGACTTATGTCTTCTTTCTTTTATCCCGATCATGCGCGCGCACACACACACACATCCCACATATACATGTATACCTCTCACACATGCACGTTCAAGGTCTCTATGTCTCCAAACGTAGTTAATTACCCTCAATCCTAACGCCACATCGAATCGTTCTCCTCTTTTGTGAACATAACTTCCGCCTGGATGGGTAAAACACACACTCACACTTAACAATCTCCTTCTAGCTACCCCCCCCCCCCCCCCCGCCTCTCACTCTTCCCCTATATCCCCGAAACCAATAAGACTATCTCTTTGTTTAATTCCCGCCTACATGCACCATCGATATATAGTAGTCTTCCTTGGTGTCTCTCGAACAAACACGTTCTCTCGATGTCGACTCCTCTCACACGCACACACCTTCTCTTCCCTCTCTACGGGCATTTTCTCTCTCGCACCCCATCGTTGGTGGCCTCTGCCATACACATAACCTCTCTATGATGAAGCCATGCACACTTAAATTACATCCGCCACAGAGGACCCCGCGACACACACACACACACACACACACACGCACACACACGCACCCCCCCACACACACACACTAAGACTCCATCTCTCTCTCTCTCTCTCTCACACAAACACACACACACACACACGCACGCACCCCCCCACACACACACACACTAAGACTCCGTCTCTCTCTCTCTCACACACACACACACAAACTAAGACTCCACCTCTCTCTCTCTCTCTCACACACACACACACACACCACACACACGCTAAGACTCCATCTCACACACACATGCTCTAGGCAGAGCATTTGTTCCTACCACCCTTCATCCAACCTTACACGTATGATAAACAATCACCTTTATTTACTTGCATAACATGGACAAATTCCACTTTACTTTAGTAGTCAGCAAACTTATCATCTGTACCCTTATAAAAAAATGAGTTGGCGGTGATGGTGTGCCTGCCATCTTGTAATACAGACCGTATGATCTATATCTGAGGATAGAAAGCAAACTATGATAATTTTACAAAATATACCCGCACCTCTCTCCACATCATTATCTCCCGCAACCTCATTGCTCAGCAATTAAAAAAGGAATAAGTCTCTGGAACAATCTAGCATGCATGGTGGCCGCTGCAGCCTGCCGGCGCCGTCCATCCCCATGCCTCCGCCCATTCCGACCACCAGTCACCACCACGCTCCACTCCTCCTCGCCTTATCTCTCATCTTTCATTTTTTCGATGACATTCTCGAGATACCAGTTTTCGGATAAAATTCTTGAGATATCAGTAGTTTTTACACATGGGATTACTCCTGCATGGGTCAATCACAACATGTGTTTTGTAAAAAAAATGCATATTGATGTTCCGTGCAATGCACGAGAATCTTGCTTGTAATTATATAACGCAAATCACGAGCAGGAAGTGACATTTTTTGACACAACCACGTTAACATGGCCACGTATATCACTACCTAAAGTAAATACCATTATACTTATATCCCGATGCAAAAGGTTGAGTACATGTCCGAAGAGTAGAGTCGCACACACGCACTCTGTCTCTCAGAATCTTTCTCACACACACACCAGTTACGTGACACCCACTTAAGCAGACACGCATGTTACAAATTGTGCACCCGCGGGTAAACGTGATGTTGCGCATTTATTTAAGCCGGAAGGTGAACCCAAACAGTAGCTGCATTCATTCCCCTCCCGCGGCCTCTTCTCTGTTCGCCGTCGCCCAGTAGCCATGGGCCGGCCGAAGGTAACAACATACGCCATACTCCCGCCGGAGCGGCGCTTTAATATGGAAATTTTAGCTGTCATGCATGCATCTTTTTGTGCTAGCACTCCTATATAAGGGTTGATCGGTCGCTTCCCGCGGACGTGCGTGGGTGGTGGAAGAGGAAGGAGAAGGGAAGCGGTTTGTGGAGTAACGTTTTTTACCACAATTTCTTAGGAAACTGAGTGCAATAATTGAGTAGTTTTGCAAACTACCAGTACTACACCTGAAACGGTTCAAAACCTATACTCCCTTGCCAGCGCGCACTTCCCGCGTGATACGGTTAGCGTCGCCCTAGAGCGTCAGTGTCGCATTAATGCCCGGCCAGAGTGGAGGCGACCTCTCACTGGCGCCGGCTTTGAAGTGGCGCGACGGCCAAGAGAGCGCCGCTTCTCGGTGCACGTGACTGCTCCGCGTCGAGACTGGCCATAGGCCCTGTTTGGATCCATGGGTTAGAGTTAGTTTGAGCTAGTTGGGGCTCAAATAGCATGAGGGTTTAAATTGGAGCAAGTTGCACTGAACCCACCAAAAAAACTATCCCACCCAAGAGGTGCTAACTGGAGATAGTTCTCATTGGGACCACTGAAAAATCACTTTTCTCTCTCCATGAAGTGCATTTATTGTCAATCTAACCCTGTCACCCAAACACCTCTTTGGCTACAGTTAGTTCAGGGTTATTCATGAGTTAGTCTAACCTCTAGCTAAGTTAGAGTATCAAACAGGAGCGGTATAGGACATGCAAGTTGCTCAAAGCATACAGGCAAATTCGTACGTGAAAGGATTTTTTTCTTTTTGAAAACGGAACGTGAAAGGAATTTTTTTATAATGCTCTTGGCATGTCGCTAACATGTGATAGTTAACCGACCTCAATAGACGGCAAAAACACCAGCCCGCCGCACTTTGATACAGACGAGGAGGGAGAAGCGATACAGGCTGCTGGATTACTAGAGATAGGTGTCGCACGGAAGCCAAGAAATATGGTGATAGAGTGGGTTAGCCATGTACTAGTATGATGTAACTACACTGGGCTGCCGTGTTTCGTACTCTTCCAGTCCACTGTGGAGATGATTGGTTAATTTTATATCGCTGAATAATATTAAATATTATGAGTGCAGACGCTCCACCACCAGGTTCATTGCTCCTTCTCGGTCGTCCGGAATCTATGTTCTTCCACTCTATTTTTTTACGTGATCTTTGTTCATCCTTTTGCCAACACGCGAGACATCTAGCATCAAGGTACATGTGTTATGCAAGGATCATTCCATCTATATGAAGAAAATGTGGGACTAGAACTACGAGATGGACATGTACCCAGGAGTGGACGTACGAACCTGAGTAATGTAGCGCAGTAAGTGAAGTAGAAAGGCACAAATGGTATGAACATGCGTGGCATATATGGTCTGTTTGGTTGCGTTCTCGTCTCAACATAGTTGTTCCCTCTTCATGCATGCTCAACTCAACACCCCTCTTCATGCATGCTTCTAGTGTATTTGTGCTAAACTAGTGTGGACTCATGCACCCTCCATACACTCTACCAAACACCAAAAAGTAGGTCGAGAAGGGAACTCTTGGGCAGCATTTGTCTCTTACTACGTACTACCACTAAATGTTGTACATGCAATGCACGATGATGTTATGGAGTACGTGCCTAAGTACTCTACTACTACTATATTAGTTGGAGGCACACATTAACTTTTATATTTGTTTACGTGTATGCCCCTAGACCTTCCAACTAGACATGTCTTTCTCTCCAGGTTGCACTTTGTATCATTCATACCACTAAGTACTACTATGTGTGGTCTCTGACCCAGAAGTGGAAGAAGTGGAGACGCTCTACCATGCTGTTTTTTTATGCTGGGCTCTACCACGCTGTTCATGTCCCACTCCTTTCGCTGACGTGTGGGACATCCAGCACGTGTCGTGTTTGGCACCCTTCGTCGTAAGAGTTGAAACGCTAGCATTCATCAGAAATAAAAAATAATTATAAATCAGCAGTGATACTATTTTTTTGCGAACCAATCAGCAGTGATACTATACCACGCGGTTTCCTTGCTCCTCGATATCGGAAAGAATACTTCCGTTCGCCAACATGTGGGACGTCGACCATCCTAGTCCACTTGCCATGCACGCAGAACTCCAAGGGAGAGTCACCCAGGTCGTCGCGCCGCAGTAACAATGACTAATGAGCTGTCAAATCACAGGCCCACTTCCCACTTTGAAGTTGCTTGGACGAAGGAACCATCATGACTTTGTTGAATTCCGCTTCTTGAAGAAATCTACTGTACCAGCAGTACTGCTAGCTACAGTAGTTACTCCAACAGGCCTCCTTTCGTTCATAGGATAGGAATATGAAAACCATAGGAAGTGAGATGACATGCATCTCAATTCCTATAGAGAAAGAGATGCCATTTGATGCTTAGGATAGGAATTTTTCCATTTAGTCTAGGCTAATGTACTGGTAATTTGCTCTAAAAGCTACAGTAGTAAATAGTAGTACTGGTACATGCTCGTACTCAAACACAGACACACACACTAACTACTAGTACTACTACTTCTCACATGCTGGCCAGACGCCATCGTTCTCCTTCTCGGCTTTGTCGGCGACACCCCATCGTGCTTGGATCTCCGCCGACCTCTCCGCAGCAGCGCGTGCGTCCTTTTCTTTCTTGCGGCGGCGGACCTCTCTTTTCTTGAGTGCTTTCTGACTTTTCCGCTCCCTCTATGCGGCTTTGGCCGCCTCTTGCTCTACCACCCATTCGGCCTTGGCATCTTCAATTCCTCCCACATGGTTGTGAGGTCGCGAGCGGCGATGAACTCGGCACGGCGGGATGCCATCACTTCCCTACCATTTTGTGTGCGGTCGTGGGCAGCGAGGAACTCGGCGCGGCGGGATGCCATCGCTGCCTTATCGGCTAGTGTGCGGCGCGGTGGCATGAACGACGCTTGGTGAGAGCTCTGGGGTGGAGTGGCCGGACAACCGTATAGTGCATTGGTTTGTCAAGAGCTCAAGGACAGAAGACGAAGAAAATTTGGATTCCCCTTCAATCCTGGTCATTTATGACCGAGTAAAATGCATTGGCGGTCATCGAACTTGTCTTGATAGCTCACTTCGATCATTGTATACGAGATATGGTGATTATACGGTCACTGGCTCAGCGTATAGCTCCGTATTTTTCTGGTTGACCAGTTAAACAGTCCGCATGCGCCTCATCAGCTCGTGTTCTTTATCTATCTACGCGGGCCTACCTGTCAGTGGAGAAAGAAATACTGTAAAAACCAAAATTATGCTGGAGTCCAGACCGCTTCCGGAGCCCGCTCTCACCTCCCTGGCCCCTCAAGACGTCAGCTGCCCACCGCATGCATGCATAGCAAGTAGTACTCCTTATGTGGAGGAGAGAGAGGCATTGACAAAGTCAAGGAGTGGGCTCTGCAAGAGCCCGTCTCTACACGTTCTCCTAGGTATAAAAAATAATTCTAAAAAAGCCATAAAAATCAATTGTGTTTTAAAAAAGAAAGGTAAAAAACATTTGAGAGGAAATAGATAGAGAGAAAGTGAGAAAAAGCTGTAACCTGGGCATTACATGAGGAAGGAGGGAGTGGTGCACATGCCAAGTTCACTGGGCTACCGTGTTTCACACTCATCCGTCGTAACAGTGGAGACCATAGCTTTCATCAAAAATAGACAATGAATACTCGTTGCTCGTCCTCTATATCGGAAAGAATACTTTCATTCACCGACATGTGGGACGTCGACCATCCTGGTCCACCTGCCATGCACAAAATTATCCTGGTCTACCCCGGTCGTATCACAGGCCCAAACTTTCCCACTGTAAGTTGTTCGGACGAAGGAACCATCATGACTTCGTTGAATTCCACTTCTTCAAGAAAACTTACTGTACCCGCAATACTGCTACCACACGCGAAGACTGGACGACACTGTACCACGTCATATCACTGAAACCCACTAGGCCAAACTAGCCCGCCTAGGTCATCTATTTTGGAACGGAGGGAGTACGTCTCTGCACTGCTATGATTTTTTGTTGCACGTTCTCTATACTTTTGCTACGATTTTCCTACCCTATGAACCAAATGAGGCATGAATGTATGTCGACTATTGTCTGATCGATCACTAAGCCTACAATTTTAGGAGCTAGGGCTATTGGTCAATCGACGAGGGATAAGTATAAGCGTACCACGAGCTCATCAGCCCCAATGTTTCTCTTCGGTGAGTGTTTTGCAAGTACTATAGCTCGCACAGTAGCTAGCCTACTAACACCAAGAATCATCAAACAAGCCCTGCTGATATGATAAATAGTTCAAACTTACATCTAAGCATGCCATATATTACATCAAAAGCTGGTGAGGATACATCTGTTTCCATAACTTGGAGAGGGTTCGCATGATTCACTATCAAACAAAAGTAGCAAGATCCGCCCACACAAGACAGTGCACTATCCCTAAGATGCTTTGATAACACGCATCGTTCTGGTAATTAAACACAGGGCAATGCAAACTACCCTGAAGGATTAGCGCGACCAACTATTTCTTGTCATCGATCTCTCGGGCAATGACCACAGCACGGACAGTGGCATGGGAATCGATTTCTGGGGCGATGTCCACAGGACTGACCGCGACATCGGAATCGATCTCTAAGGCAATGTCCACAGGATGGACAGCGGGATTGGAATCGATCTCCAGGGCGATGCCAACAGGATGGGCAATGACATCGGAATCATCAAGGACGTCCACCGGCACCTGCACAACCCTAACATATTAGCAAGCACATTGAAAATAATCAAAAACCACAACTATGGTAATAAGCCATTATTTTTTACCTTGTGCAGCTCACCGGGGGATCTCATCCCTCCAGGGGCCATCTCCTCATCCTCGATGGGGGCCATCACCTTGCCAGGGGAATACTGCTTCTCAACGGTGACTATCTCCTCAAACTCGGTCTTGAGCCTCACTTAGGTGGCAATCAGAGTTCCTGGGGTAGGCACGGTGGGCCCTTGCTATTCTTCCAACTTTCTTTGAGGAGTTCATCTGCCAACGTCCTCAACTCTTTGGCCAGTGCTTGTTTCTTGGAGTTCTTCGTCTGGGTTGGCCTGCCAACATGGTCAACTCATTGGTCGGTGCTCGCTTCTTGGAGATCGTTGTCTCCAGTGGATTGTCCGTCGGCAACTCTTTGCCTAGTGCTCCAGGATCCATCAATGAACTGACAAACAAAAAGCAATCGAAAGGAAACCACAATTGCAATGAAAACGGGAAAAGAATAGGATGTGAGAATTGGTCGGTGCTTCGCAAAAATAAGATTCTGGGAATGAAAATATAGCAGCATAACTGATTCGCCGACCTTTCCTTCGTCGGTACAGAAGAAAAATGGCAGAAGTGAGTAGCCTGGAGTGAGGTTTTCTTCAAGAAAGGGAAGAAAGGGCTTGAACGAGCGTTCCAGTGAAATGATGGTTGCTTCGTCCAGTCCAACTTGGAGGCCACCTTACCACTGCTGGTAAAGGTGTGGGTTTTGTGATATGACGGGTCATGACGGCCACACCGGGGTGACCAGTGACTCTCGACTGTAGCACCTCCCTGTGATTTGGTGGATGGCACGCGGGCCCGGATGCTTTGAAATGTCCCGCATGTATATAGAGTGGCTAGTCATATAGGAGTGCTCAATATTGTGCACCGCGACCAAGGCGGAGAGGAAAACGAGAGAACTACGTAATTAATGCATGAGTTTAATTAGGGTAGTTTTGTAAAGTACGAGATACATCCCTCCAATCGCAAAATGCCTTGGTTCATGAGATTTGAGATTTGAGCCCGATAAGACTAGCCATAGTGGGAGTAACTTCAGCAGTAACATAGAGTCCAACTCAGCAAATTTGCTTATGTGGCAATGAGTTAATGAGGAGAGAGGTAGTTGTAGTAACTTAGCTAGTTACTGTAACATCACATTTCCCAATGCGATATGAGTCTATAACCTAATAAATGAAGCTTTACATGTTACCACACTTATGTTACTACCCACTATGAAGGTACTAGTAACATAGTCTAGAGATATGTGTATGTTACTAGTGTATGTTACTCTCCATTGTGACTAGTCTAAACCGGAAGGGAGGGAGTACTGCACACGATGTAGTCTAGTCACTTGTTGAAATCTCTAGAAAGGCAAATACTCCTTTCCGTTTTACATGGCTATACTACTCCCTCCGTCTAGGTGTGTAAGTCATCTTACGAAAACCAAATAGTCCCAAAACACTTAGGCGCGGTGCATTAACTTCTACCTTGTTTCTTGTTTCTTGACATATCAACCAATAAGAGATGAGAGGTTTGCATGCTTTTAATGATTTGCAATGGCTAGTTCATTGCATGCAATGCTATTAATTAGCAAATAAACATTGGTGACCCCAGGAGGAAACGGTGCTAAGCGCGTGGACCTATGCAGAATGAGTATCAAGCAATGGATAATGGAGTTTAATTGTTAAACAATAGCAATTTTGTCTCATGCAAGAGCCTGGCTAGTACTCCAAGGAACAGCACCACGCGAGCGTTCGCAACTCCCACGTTTGGGTTGTGCTTGGCTCTTCGCCTCTTCGAGAAGACGAACAATGATGTTGCTCCTACTTCTACAGTATCGAATCCACTGCTGCATGTCCGTCCACTTCGTGCGGGAGGGATAGCGTGTAGTGAAAGCTTCTACTTATTGCTCCTTCCTTTGCGTCTATGACAGGTGGGCCCAACAGGTGGTTGGCCCTCCTGTCATGCAGCCAAAGGCAGGTGCAGTTAAGGCACCGGAGCTTAGTCCGCGAGGGAGAGGGCGTTGTAGTAATCAAATTTCTCGGTCTTGTGCGAGTTGACGCGACACATCAGAGCACGGCACTCGATATAAGTCTTTTTACACATTTCAAATGGGCTACTTCGTATGTAGGAGTAGACATATTCTGCTTCGTATGTAGTCACTTGTTGCAATCTCTAAAAAGACTTATATTTGGAAACGGAGGGAGTATAACGGATGCATGCATGCCGTGACTTTCCTTTTGATACTTGCATGTGTTGATTTGATGCACCTTGCCAAATTTTGACTATAAATTTAACTAACCAAATTTTCATGCATGTCACAAAAAATTACGGGACTGTTTGGATTGTGACTATGTTTGTCTTATGTTGCCACATTATTTCTCCCACACTTGCCACACTTGCCTAACCTGAGTTGCTCAAATTGTTAGACACACTTTGGCTTGCCTAAGGGAATCTTGCCACAATTTTTGTGTCTGACATGTGGGGTTCACTGCTAATAAAAAAATTCTTGTCTTAGGTGTGGCTAATAAAAAAGACTTATATTTAGGAACGGAGGGAGTAGAAAATGTAAATAATAATGCATGTTGGGGCAACCCACGTTTTCGCTAATTTTAGCCGTGGGCTTGTTCACAATTTTTACGAGGGGGTGGTTGTTCATTTAATGGAGGGACTTGTAGTACCAGACTTGAACGATACAAAGTGCGACCTGGCACACCATAACACCACTTGGAACAAGTGGGTAGCTATCTCAAAAAACAATCAACAACTAAAAAACCGCGACCTGGCATGTAGTAGTACACAATTTTAAACGATTGTTTTGATGGAGTGAAAAAGGAAAACTACCATACTACGTATATATAAGCCGGAGCCTCCGTGCTTGCTTGCTAGGGTTGCTCTATTCACACACTCCCATCCTCTCCAGATCTAAACAAGATAGGGGTAGTAACACTGTCTTTCTCCCTTCAAAAAACACTGGCTTTCTATCCTCACCGCTGGTTATAGATCCGGAGGTATCCCCCTCCGCCGGTGAAGGGGAGGAGGGGCAGCGTTTAGGGCATCGTCGACAGCAAGGGAGGAGACCCACTGCCGGCCGCACCGTTATCTCTGGCCGAGCGCCGGCGCAGGAGGTCCTCCGATCCCTTCGTCGTTGCCTGTGGGCGGATCCGGCCTCCCGCCGCCCACCTATCCATATCCCGGCGACCTTCAGGTAGATCTTCGTTCGAAACCGCCTTAGCTCTACTTCCCTAGCTCGCTACGTCGCTGCATGTGCATCATTTTCTACCTCTCAGCCCCTCTCGATCGGATGGTCCAACGTCACATTTTTATTTATTCTATTGTTAGTGGTAAAGCTACTTCATGGAGTCGAATCTTGTACTCCCTCCGTCCAAAAATACTTGTCATTGAAATGGATGTATCTAGATGTATTTTAGTTCTACACATCCATTTTCATGACAAGTAATTCCGGACGGAGGGAGTACTTGGTTCAAACAAGAAATAAAGTGGGAGTGGGGGAATTTAGTATGTACATCGGACTTGGTACAAACAGGAACGAAAGGGGGTGAAAGTAGTACAGACTGGTCATCCAACTGGTCTCTTGGTCGAAAAGGGAAATATAGGGGTAACGCTGTACATAGTGGTATGACCAGGACTAGATTTGCTATCCACACATAGGAGTAGGTGGCTAGAGTGAACAAAAATGGGACCAACCCAGATATGTTTCTTGGATGTTTGCTTCTCGGGGCAACAAACTATGAATCACCACTTTATGCCCCTGTTTACGTACATGGTGTTGGACTGCTGGTGCACCCACTGTCCCATGCCCTTATACCAAATATTTAGGCTCCGTTCGGAATAAAGGGGCAGAAAACATAGGTCTTGATGAAAATAGAGGAATAGGAAAGGAATGTAGGTATAAAACTATGGAACAGCGAACCGGAGGAAACTCTCAAGAGAATGTGTTCGGATGGACTATGAAATGTACAGATTTGTTTTTTAGAGTAGCATGCTTGGCAGTATGAGATGCTATTTGTTTATTCAGTTGCACAGTGACTACTCTTGTCCTCACCTCACGTACCACACATAGGATGATGTTTTTATTCCGGCAACACAGCACAGCAACCTGTCTAATGCATGGCAGCGAGCGCCTGCCTAGGGCTTCCGGCCAAAAAATGAGCAGCGCGTGGATGTTTCTAATCCTATGCAATCAGTACTACCAGACCAGCTTTCCTATGAAACACTATTCACCTTTCTCGTATTCTGAACGGCTGGAAGGGAAAGAATACCGTAGGAATTGTGTTCCTACGAAAATCCTGCACCAAACCTGTGAACCGAACGCAACCTTAGTTGTTCTTAATCTAATGTCCCTCGTAAAAATGAAGGCATGCCACTGTTATAAGCCATGACAAGTTTAGCCAAATGTTTTTGCCTGTAATTGTTTGAGACTCTGACTGTTTCCTCCGTGCCTTTTTGTGCAAACAGGGATATCCAATTCACCTGGTTGCTGTTGTGACCTTTTGGTGCACTGCACAAAACTCTTCGTAAAAGAAGTGACTTTTGTGCTGTTTAACCGGAATGTCAGAATGGAACAGTTGGTTCATTTTGGTGGAACTGCACAAAGGGAGATCTGTGTTCCAATCCTCATCATCCATATTGGCGCCATAACCTTCCTTTAGGTAAGAATGATATTTAATGCATGTGTTCATCTCTATTTTCCGACGGCCATGAGAAAATAATGCTGTTTTTTACTAGTACACTTGTACTCCCTCACTGACAAAACCAATTCTGAATTAGAAGGCCAATCATGTACTTGGTTTCACCAACTGGTGAGGAGAAAGAGAAACAGAGCATGAAGAGGAAGAAGAAGAAGAATAAATAGTGCCAAGGCGATCTTGCTGAAGCCAGAGGCCTCAGTTGAGGCCACTCAAGGGCTCCGGCAACGACTACCTTACATGTGAGACGATCCTCCAGGGAGCCCTTCCACTTCTACCTCACTTAATTAAATAGGAGTACTTAAGTACCACTAATTTATTACTGCCTAATTTTCCTATTGGAGTTAAACAAATCTTTAGTAGGACCCTATGCTGAATCATGTACATGTGTATGTTTGTCTATGGAGGTGAATCATGTGGTGGAGCAGGGAGGGAATATTATTAGTGTCATGACATAATAGTGCTATTGTTTAGCATGTCAATTTATTGCCATTGGTTCAATGAGGCAATGTTTTGCGTATTGTCCATCATGAATTTGATGCTACTGTTTGAGTAATATGCTAATGTCTTCCTATCCTTTATAACTAAGCTAATGAAGGTTTCACCTTGTTCCTACTTGTGCAAACAGGGATCATGTTGTGCCAATCATACATTTTAGTGGAACTACACAAGACAATACAATGAACTGTATCCCAGCTAGTGCTTTAACTCTGCTGGAAGTTCTTGATAATCTTCCGATATAATCTCAGCACTGGTAAACAAGAGTGATTTCAACCATACATTTGAAGTGCACAAAAATATATACTATTGTGTGATTCCAGTGAGTGCTTTATCATCTCTTATGGGACTACATGAATAAGCTTTTCTTCTCAGGTTGGTACGGGCCTAAGGCCTTCATCCATATTAGTTTGTTGTCATCTCTATTTGTATCATGCTACTGTCATGAGAAACTCCTTTATCTTTGCACGTTAAAGTTTTGCAACCTATGATAAATGGCAATGCTTTGAGTGTTGAGTTGAGCTAATTTGCACTGATTAAATAAACTAATACCTCTCTTTAAGCAAGACTACTATGTTGCTAACTTTACCCATTAAGATAATGAGGGTGCTTCTATTTGTTAGTGTATGTTTCATCAACTAGTCCCACTATTACAGTAATCTCACTCTCTCAATATATGTGCCAACAGGGATGCTCAATTTTGGTGGAACTGCACAAAAACTTTGGGTGCTTCATTGCCTCGACAGCTTCCGTCCTTTCCTGTCAGTCGCTAAACTCCGCTTGCTTTCTTCCTTTGCTGTCATTCGCTTGGCTTATCTCGGCTTCCAGTCAAAGGAAATAGTAATTGATATGCTACCTCACACAGGTTGGTACTGGTCTTTATCCTGATTATTGTGCCTGTCATATGTATTGGTAATTTGGTATTGTGCTACTGTTTGCCGATTTAATAAAGGAGTAATTTGGAGCCTGAACTCGCAGGCAAATCATTACATCGGGTGATTTCAGTAGAACTACACAAAATGATCAGATGGACAGGTACTTATGCTGCTGCTATGTACTCCAAAGTTCACTCAGGCAAGCACCGATGTTGACAAGAAGTGCCTATATTCATTCGAGTATCAATCGGCGTCAACCAATTGTCAAACTCCAAGTATTAGGAGAGTGAATGCCAAAAATATTGCTTGGTGCATAGCCCAGAAAAACGCAGTCCAGTCTTTGGTCCCAACTTGTGCCTTTTGGTTATCAGCACATATGGTAGCGAACTATATGGCATGGAGTCTAAAGATTCCAGACAAGTTGGTTGACGCATATATTCATCTAGCACTTAGTCAGTATGCACGCCAAGGATGCTCCATTTCAGTTGAACTGCACAAAAAATTTGGGTGGTTCATTTTCTCAACCGCCTCCTTTCTCGTCTACAATGTAGAATTTTGGTAAGATACAGGACCAAGATGAGCCAGTAAAGTAGTTGGATGCAAGTAGTGGCCAAGTTGCTCAAACCTCGCTCGGCACGAGGCCACTATTTGAGGATAAACCTACAAGCAAAGTTCAGATTGTCTGTGCTGCAGCTTATGTACTCGAAAGTTTACTCGTACAAGAACTAATTTTAGCAAGAAGTACCTCCAATTGAACACCATTTACGAGTCTGTACCCTAGGTAATTAAAGTTCATCCATGGATCATATTGGTTGTGATCTCAATCATTTGGATGCATAAACATACTGAACATGTGTATATCTGAATCTTTTTGTAAATTATGTATGAATATTGTCGTGTGATCTATCAATCATTTGGATGCAAAGATATGCTGAGCTTGTGTATATATGAATCTTTTGAGTTGCTGATAGTGAATGTTGGCTATGAATATGAATGTGTCCTGTGAACCTGAGTTTGATATGAATGTTTACCTTTTCTATTGTATTTTTGTGTGAATTTGTTAGTATGCCTACTGTGGGGTATAAAACGCAGGTCTCTTATAAAAGTAATGTTGTGTCCAATTTATGTTTTCCCTTCTAACCACATTATATATATTTATATTATTACTATTATCGTATATTTTATAGAGACTTATATATACATCATAAAAACATCCCACGTGTTATTAGCTTATAAAAGTAAATGTTTAACGGAAGTTGGCAAGGAAAATCCTGGTTGTTTTTGACTCACAGGCAAGGAAAATCCTGGTGATTGCGTACAAAAGCTTGCGAACATTTTAAGGACCAATTTAATAATAATGCGCTCATTTTTATTTTGAGCAATAACTCGCTAATTTCTTAATTGTATATATATAATGTGCCTCTCTGGTTTATTCTTTGATATTAATTGCTCCTTCTAACATAACATTATATATATAACGAGCCCACCTAATACGTGTATTTCAAGGAAGTGCAAATGGGCTGGGATTTCTTAGAAAATATAAATGGGCCTGATTGACGTGAAATTATTTGTTCACCCAGTCCAGCAATTGGAATGTACATTCTAGAAAACATGGGTTAAATATATGCCACATTTTTGCAGGCTGACGGGCCAATAGGTCGAAGCCTACGCACGGCGTTGTCAACTTGGTCAACAAATGACTATGTCATCCACAGCCATTGGATTTATATCCAATGGCCGGCATGCACCTTCAATCTCTCGTCTTCTTCCTCCAGCGTCGCCGGGACCGCCTAGTCCGACCTCTGGCGGCTAGCGCCTCTGCTTAGCATGCATCGCTGCGAAGCGCTACCCCACCACCGGCCAGGCTATCCCTCCACCCCTCGACACCTCCTGTTATTCTCCATAGACTACATCCCCACGCCGCAACAGAACCAGTTATAACCCTTCTCCTCCTCTCAATCTGCGACTCCACTGCCGCGTTTTCCCATCTCCAAGTCGTTCCCGTTCGGGGCCTCACCGTCGTCTACCGCCTCGCTGCTTTCGGTGCGGCGTGGTCAACAAATGAGAGTCATCGGAAGAGGACTGTACATGGAGAGCCTGGCGGCTAGGACCCACGAGGTCCATGGTCGCGCGCAAGGAAAGTTCCTCCTTATTAAGCTAAAAAATGTTTCCTCCACCTGACAACTAGGACCCACCGGCTGTATCTTTGCACGGAAGGAAGTGCCTCCTTGTTTTGTGAAAAAAATATTCATCCCGTTGATAGCTGGGACCCGTCAGATTTGGTGACTGACTTGTGGGCCTACTAAGCGGACGTGTACACACGGCTTTGTCAACTTAATCAACAAATGATTCTAGCAGCTGGACCGTTGGATGTTAATCCAACAGCCGTGCTCCTTCTTCAACCTCTGTTCTTACTCCTATCTCCCGTGGGTGGCCCCGCGGCTGTGCTGCCGCGCACCCGAACCAGTGAAGTTTCCCACTCCTCTCCATCTGAGACTCCACTGCCCCGTCTTCCCCATCTCCGGTGTGATCAACGTGGTCAACAACCGAGAGTCATCGTAAGATGACTGTACGTGAGAGGCTGACAGTGGGGACGCACCACGCCCATGGAAGCATGCATGCAACGGAACGCGGCAAGGTCAACGTGGTCAAGGAACGACTTCCATCGGAAGTATACTGTACGTGGAGAGTCACAGCTTGGTCCACGGCCGCAGCAAGTGCCTCCTTACTACACAGAAAATAATGATTCCTCCAATTGGCAGCAGGGACCCACTGGACGGGCCACCGTATTTTGCGAAAAAATGTTTGCCCCTGATTGCTGGGACCCACCTGACGGGCCACCGTATTTTGCGAAAAAACGTTCCCCCCCATTGTTCGCTTGGACCCACCGGAAGTGCCTCCTTGTTACGCACAGAAAAATGAATACTCCCCCGGCTAGCTGGGACCCACCTTGGTGGGAGGCTGACTTGTGGGCTTACTAAGTTGACGGGGACGAAGGGCTTTGTCAACTTACTCAATATGAACGATTCTAGCTCCAGTGACCGTATGTTGTCCATCCAATGGCCATAGTGCTTCTTCAACCTCCGGTCTTCTTGCTCCAGCCGCCCAAAGCAGCGCCGGTCGTTCCGCATGCTCTTGCCTCCCGTGGCCGGCTATGCTGCCGCGGAGGCCTCACCGCCCCCTACTATTCCCACCGCTGGCCAGGTCCTGCGGCGACGGCAGCCTCACACCGCAGCCGAACCAATGAACCCTCGTACTCCTCTCCGCGCGGGCTTCCACTACTGTGTCTTCCTCAGCTCCGCTTCGTCCCCTTCCTGGGCCTCGCCGTCGTCCACCACCCTGGTGCTCTCTGCGCAGCGTGGTCAACGTGGTCAAGGAACGACTTCCATCGGAAGAGTACTGTACGTGGAGAGGCTGACAGCTGGGTCCATGGCCACAACCCAGTTTTTTGTGATTTGCCAAGTAAGTCGCCTTGTCAGGCCTGTTGGGCTGCAAATCTTTCAAGACGAGGAGAGCTTTCATTCGACTGGCCGAGAAAATGGCCCATCAGTAATGAGAAATGGGTTGTACATTTTTAAAACACACCAAACCGGCAATTAGTTTCAAATATCTTTTTTCTCATTTTCGAGATTTTAAATTACATTAATTTTTATGCGTGGAGAATTCGTTGGATTTTATATTGATATACATTTATTTTTAAAATAAGTTTGAATGTGATTCGAAATTTCGGGATTAAAAACAGTTTCGACCGCACCGAAATATGCAAAATTTCGTATAATTTTTTAACCGTGGCCACAATATGGGCTGTAATGCTAACAAAAATAATATGGGCTCCAAAAAACCTTAATAATTAGCAAATGGGCTATAAATTATTAGAAATAATGGCAGATGGGTTGTATGCTGTTTTCCATAGATTTGGGGCTTTCCTAAGAAAAGGTTGACGCACAAGCAGTGACTGTTGGATGGCCATCCAACGGCTGTCGTGCTTCTTCAATCTTTGCTCTTCCTGCTCCAGCCGCTCAAACAGGCGCCGGCGAGACTGCCTGCTCCCTCCTCCCAGCGGCTGGCTCTGCTGCCGCGCAGGCCTCACCGCCCCACCGTACTCCCATCGCTGGCCTAGCCATCCCTCTACTCACCCACACCTGCTGTTATTCTCCGGTGATGGCAGACGAACCAGTAAACCCTCGTACAGTCGTACTCCCCTCTGCGTGGGAAACAACTGTCGAGTCTTCCCTGCCTCCGTGTCGTTCCCTTCCTAGGCCTCGTCGTCGTCCACCACCCTGGTGCTCTCGGCGTCGCCTGGTCAACGTGGTCAATGACCGACATCCATCTGAAGTGGACTGTACGTGGAGAGGCCGACAGCTGGGTCCACGGCCGCATGCAAGGAAATGCCTCCTTATTACGCGCAAAATAATGATTCCTCCACCTGACATCAGGGACCCAACGAAAGGGCCTCTGTATTTCGCGAAAAAACGTTACCGCCACTGACAGCTCGGACTCACCGGCTATATCTTCGCACGCAAGGAAGTGCCTCCTTATTACGCACAAAAAATGAATACTCCCCCTGTTAGCTGGGACCCAGAATAGTGGCAGGCTGACTTGTGGGCCTACTAAGTTGACGAGGACGGAGGGCTTTGTCAACTTAGTCAATATGTATGATTCGAGCTCCAGTGACCGTACGATGTCCATCCAACAACCGTAGTGCTTCTTCAACCTCTGGTCTTCTTGCTCCAGCCGCCAAAACCAGCGCCGGTCGTGCCTCGTGCTCATGTCTCCCGTGGCCGGCTGCGATGCGGCAGAGGCCTCACCGCCCCCTACTACTCGCACCGCTGGCCAGGCCATCCCTCTAGTTACCCACACCCCCTGTTATTCTGCGGTGACGGCAGCCTCACAGAGCAGCGAACCAGTGAACCCTCGTACTCCTCTACGCGTGGGCATCCACTGCCGTGTCTTCCCCAGCTCCGCGTCGTCCCCTTCCTAGGCCTCGCCATCGTCCATCGCCCTGGTGCTCTTGGCACGGTGTGGTCAACGTGGTCAAGGAACAGTTTCCATCTGACGTGGAGTGTACGTGGAGAGGCTGACAGCTAGGTCCACGGCCGCAGCAAGGAAGTGCCTCCTTATTACGTGCAAAATAATTATTCCTCCACCTGACAGCGGGGACCCATCGGACAGGCCACCGCATTTTGCAAAAAAAACATTTGCCCCTGACTACTGGGACCCACCAGCTACATCTTCGCACGCAAGGAAGTGCGTCCATGCAAAAAAAAACGATTCGCCCCCTGACTTGTGGGACCCACCAGCTACATCTTCACAGGCAAGGAAGTGCCTGACAGTCGGGACCCACCTGGTCGAAGCGTACGTAGCGTTGTCATTCTGGTCGAGAACGTGCACGTACATATATACTGGTGGATGTAGTGGCGCGCACTTGTCGTAGTAGAGGCGCACACGTAGCATGTACACATACGTACAGTGGCCAGGGTGCAAGAAAGAAAATGCGGCCACGAATGTGTACATACGGGCGGGGTCTTGAATGCCTACTCGCGCATACGTACGGCGAGGGCTTGTGTACATGGCTGGGTCGGAACGGAGAAACAGTGTCGTCGTCGTGTTCATGGGGAGGCAACGGAATGCTCGTGTTCATGGGGAGGCAACAGAATGCGTCGTGTTCATCGGGAAGCAACGGAACGCGTGGGAGCCAACCGGCTGGGTCGGAACGGAATGCGTGGCCGTGTTCATCGGGAGGGCTTGGACGGAACAGGCGATGGAAACGAGGCCTGGTGTACCGCAGAACGGAGGAAACGGACCTCCTACGGTCCAAACGGGATCCTGTTCATCGGGAGGGGTCTGGCGTACCGCAAAACGGAGGAAACGGACCTCCTACGGTCGAAATGGGGGTCTTGTTGATCGGGAGGGGTGTGGCGTACCGCAAAACAGACGAGACGGACCTCCTACGGTTGAAACGGGGTCCTGTTCATCGGGAGGGGTGTGGTGTACCGCAAAATGGGACTCCACGAGATACTGTTCATCTCCACCGTCGACCTCCTCCAGCCTCCACGGGCTACCGTCGACCTCTTCCAGCCTCCACGGGCTCCTGTTCATCCAGCCTCCACCGCGCGCTACTCCACCGTCTACTGTTCATCCAGCCCTCCACACCACGGGGTCCTGTTCAACCACCCCTCCAAGGGCACGCCTCCACCGTCTACTGTTCATCCAGCCCTCCACACTACGGGGTCCTGTTCAACCACCCCCCCATGGGCACCCCTCCATCGTCTACTGTTCATCCAGCCCTCCACCACACCACGGGGTCCTGTTCATCCAGAGGCAACGCCACCGCTCACTGTTCATCCAACCCCCCCCCCCCCCGCGCAACGCTCACTGTTCATCCCATCGATCGGCTTCAGTTAGCAGTAGTAGCGAAGGAATCGCTCGATCGGGTTCAGTTAACAGCCATCGATTGATCACTCAGGTTTAGTAATGCGTAGCCTGCAATGCAATCGCTCGGGTTCAGTTAGAGCCCAATGCCTCGCTCGGGTTCAGTTAGAGCCAACGCCTCGCACACATGCGCGTACGTGTACGAGAGAAACGCGCATCGCTCGGCCCCCGACCTCCCACCGTAACCGGGAACTCCCCGAAATTTTCCTCGCCCTCGCTTCTACCACGGTTTTTCCATCATGGACAGCCCAAAGAATGTCATGCAGCTGCGTCTCCGGTCCGCCCAGGACGAAAAGCCCATTTTCTGTCATGATTTTTTGTCATAGAAGTAGGAGCCCACCACATCTATGATGATACCGGGTTTTGTCACAATTATCATCATAGAAGTGTCATATGTATGACAGAAAAAAAATCGTTCGGCCCAAAATGTCACGGATGTGTCTTTTTTTTGTAGCGCTGCACCTACCAATCCTTTCGAGTGAAGCCATTGGAAATCTCATACAGTTCAGTCAATTTCTTCAGTGACAAAGACGAAGATCTTCTGGTCTCTAAGGAATTTTTTCTGACTGAGTTAGGAATTCTCTAGTGCGGATTGCCTACAACTGAGGAACATGATAGCCCTGAGCAATTTGACACTCAAATATCCGACCATTCTTGTGCTACGCGCCAGCTGTCCCAAAATATCTACCCACCTAACGGTCATATCATTAAAGGGCATTTATGTCTTATCATGTCAGGCTACTCCCTAGGCTATAAATATCCACCCCTACAACCACTAGCTAGTTGGCCGCTCCGAGAGAAATTGACACTTTTCATTGACAGCATCCCATCCTCCGAGGACTTTGAGCGAAAATCATCAAGTGAGGGAAACCCAAACCTAAACACCTACAAACCCAAAGTGATTGAGCATCACTGAAGAGATGTTCCTGTGTGGAACCGATGCTTATTACCTTTGAGGACTGTGCATCCTCCAGACAGTTAGGCGTCATGGTCTAGAGCATCCAAGAGGAAATTGTGGATCGCTGAGTGACCGAGTTTGCGAAGGTTTGGAAGTCACCTGAAGACTTACCATGAGTGATTGGGCGAGGTTTGTGTGACCGTAGCTCAAGGAGAATATAGTGAGGAATGTGTGTCCTCAGGTTTAAATACCTATCCGCTCCAACCAGACGTACAACTGTCACAGCAGTTGGAACTGATCTACAAAATCACTATCTTCACCGAGCTACTAGTTCTATTTCGTCTACCCTTCCATTTCCTCATTCAGATACTGTTGTACTTGATCGTTAATGTTTGAAGACTTTGACTGAAGACTTTCTCAATTTCCTCAATCCTATTTCTTCAGTTAGTTTGTCTTCAGCATGCTTATCTAGTGTTTACGCTACTTGTACTATGTGCTTGTTTTCATTTCATCATGATGACTGTGCTACTGCTCTGTTATGCTTGCATCTGAGTACTTATTCTGCTGATAAGTAGTTCGTTGCTTAGGATTTCCTCCCCTGAAATTCCTCAATGACGAATTTGTAAAAATCGCCTATTCACCCCCCTCTAGTCGATATAATGCACTTCCAATAACAGCCCCTGCAGTATTCAAAAAGTGTCTACCAAGGATAATCGACATGTTGTCGTCTTCGGGCATCTCAAGTATAACAAAGTCAGTTAAGATAGTAACATTTGCAACAACAACAAGCACATCCTCACAAATACTGATGGGAATGGCAGTTGATTTGTCAGATATTTGCAAAGATATTTCAGTAGGTGTGATTTTATTCAAATCTTTTGCATAAAGAGAAAGGCATAACACTAACACCAGCTCCTAAATCACACAAAGCAGTTTTCACATAATTTGTTTTGATGGAGCAAGGTATAGTTGGTATTCCCGGATCTCCAAGTTCTTTAGGTACTCCACCCTTAAAAGAATAATTAGCAAGCATGGTGGAGATTTCAGCTTCCGCTATTTTTCTCTTATTGGTGATGATGTCTTTCATATATTTTGCATTAAGGGCCATTTTTAAGATATCCGTCAAGCGGGTACGCAAAAAGACTGGCCTAATCATTTTAGCAAAGCATTCAAATCTTCATCATCTTTATTCTTAGTTGATTTAAGTGGAAAGGGCATAGGTTTTTGAACCCATGGTTCTCTTTCCTTACCATGTTTTTTAACAACAAAGTCTCTTTTATCATATCTTTTATTCTTGGGTTGTGGGTTATCAAGATCAACAGCTGGTTCTATTTCAACATCATTATCTGGTTCTTAATTATTTGTTTGAGTGTCTTCATGAACCTCATCATTATCTTTTTATTATTAGTAGGTGAGTGTTCATTACCAGATTGAGTTTCAGCATCAGAAATAGATACATCATTATCATTATGAGGAGGCTTTTCTGCTTCAGGTTCACTAGAGGCATGCAAATTCCTATCGTCTTTTTCTTCTTCTTCTTTTTAGAAGGACTAGGTGCATCTGTGTTAATTCTTTGAGATTATTATTCAATTCTTTTAGGGTTTCCCATAGGATAAAGTGGTACTTGAGTCATTCTACCTCCTCTAGTCATTACTCTGACAACATGATCACTGATATTATTGTTCATTTCATCAAGCAATTATTTTTGAGATTTGGCAAATTGTTTAGTTGAGTTTGAGCCATAGAGGCATGCTTTCCTACACCTCTAACATCATTGGTAATTCTAAATAAAAATTCACTCAAGCGAGCAATCATATCAGAGTTGTATTTCAATTGTTTCATAACATTTGCAATGAAGTGATCTTGTTTTCTAATGTAGTTGCCAAACTCATAAAGGCATTGACTAGGATGCATATTATTAGGATTGTCATTGTCATTGAATTTCATTAAAGAATTCACCTCTACCACCTTAGGTGGTGGTGGTGTATCAAGCCCATGTATTTCTTCAATGGGAGGTAAATTTTTGACAGTCTCAGCTTTAATACCTTTTTCCTTCATAGATTTATTTGCCTCTTGCATATCTTCGGGACTGAGATATAAGATACCCCTCTTCTTCGGAGTAGGTTTAAGCGGTGGTTCGAGAAGAGTCCAATCATCATAATTTTTCAACATGCTATTCAATAATTCTTCAGCTCCTAGTCAAAAAATAATAATTCTTCAGCTTGTTCAATAGTGCATTCCCTGAAAACACAACCAGCACAACTATCTAGGAAATCCCTACAAGCATTGGTTAGTCCAATATAGAAGATATCAAGTATTTCATTTTTCTTAAGAGGATGATCAGGCAAGCATTAAGAAATTGGAGAAGCCTCCCCCAAGCTTGTGGGAACCTCTCTTCTTCAATTTGAACAAAGTTAAATATTTCCTGTAAGGCAGCTTGTTTCTTATGAGCAAGAAAATATTTTTTAGAGAATTAGTAAATCATATCCTGGGGACTACGCACACAACCAGGAGCAAGAGTATTATACCAAGTCTTAGCATCACCCTTTAATGAGAACGAAAATAACTTAAGGATATAATAACAGCAAATTTTCTCATCATGAGCAAAAAGGGTGGCTATGTCATTCAACTTAGTGAGGTGTGCCACAACAGTTTTGGTTTCATAACCATGAAAAGGATTAGATTCAACCAAAGTAATTAACTCTGGATCGCCAGAAAATTCATAATCCTTATCATCAACAAAGATAGGTGAAGTAGCAAACTTAGGATCACATTTCGTTCTAGCATTCAAAGATTTTTCTTTCAGTTTGCATAATAATTTCTTAAGATCATCTTTATCATTGCAAGCAATAAAGTCTCTAGTTGTCTCCTCATCCATAACATAGCCTTCCGGTATCTTAGGCAATTCATATCTAGGAGAACTAGATCTAATAGGTGATTCAAGATTTTCAGTTTCAAGTACTTCATCAGTTTCATTAATTTCATCAGTTTCAGCATTCTCAAAAGCTTTAGTTCTAGCAAGTTGTTCAACAAGAAATTCACCTAGTGTCACATTATCATCAAGCAAGGTACTAGCATCATCATGGGTATCATTCATAGAAGAAGTAGCATCATCAATGACTTGCGACATAATAGGTGGTTTCTCAATATAAGCAGTAGGAGCAATAGGATCAACATTATAAGTGATAGTTTCTTCTTCAACTTTATTAGGTTATACTACTTTGACTTTAATGGGAGGATGATATTTAAACCACGTCTCCTTAGGAGATCAAAATGAGTAGAAAATGGTTCACCAAAAGAAGCTACTATCTCAGAGTCAAGTTCATATTTAGTGCTAAAATCACGAAAAGTATAGATATCCATAAAAGATTTAACACAATCAAACTTAAGGTTTATACCTGTCTCCTTACCTTCGTCGAGTTCCCAATCTTCAGAGTTGCATTTAATTCTTTCCAATAAATCCCATTTGAATTCAATATCCTTCTTCATAAAAGAACCAGTACAAGAAGTATCAAGCATGGTGTCGGTGTACTAGAGTATGGGTACCCTAGTATCCCGAACTTGTGCACGGGCAGTCGCAGCACCCCGCGGCAAGGCTTGTCGGGCGACCGCCAAGGCCCTCTGTGGCTCCTTTTGAGCTATTCAAGAACAAAGTATTTAAGCCAAGGAGACAAGTCCCCGGCAAGAGGAGCTTGCCGGGAAGGCCACTCAAGGCACAAGACCCCGGCAAGAGGAGCTTGCCGGGAAGGCCAACCAGGGAATCTCAAGGAACTTGCCGCGACGCGCCACGCGTCCCGGCAGGGTCCGGTGAGCGACAAGCTTCCGGACGCGACAAGACAACGGCCGCGGCAAGGCGCTTGCCGCGGCGAGCAACCACTCTGTACCCACGCTCCAGCGCATCCACCAACGTGTCGCTCTGGGACCCTTCCAGGCGTACGTGGCGGGAGGCTGTGCAGCCAGGGGTACACTGTGGCAAGCGGCGCTGACAAGATCGCCATCGTGGCGAGCGGTGGCGTCCCTGACGGTCCCTTTTCTGCACTGTTTGGGCGACGTAGATAGGCATTTTAATGCCTTTGTCCCCTGCCATCAGGGTTAGGTATGATACACTATGCAGGTAGCTGTACCAACCGCAGCACCTTTTCCATTTTTGCCCTTGCCTACGTTACCACCTGTCGGTGACCCCTTGAGCATATAAAAGGAGGCCCATGCGCAACATAGAGGAGGACGAACGGTAGAACGCTCACGCTCGGTCTCGTTAGCTGCTGGTGTGTACTATAGCACTCAGCGCTCCCGAGCAAGAACTCAATACAATCCACAAAGCAGCAGTAGGAGTATTATCTCTCCGGAGAGCTCCGAAGCTGGGTAAACCGCTCGTGTGCCTCGCCTCGATCTGCTCTTCGCGCGATCTCCGCCCCCCGCCGAACCGAAAGGGGCTCCGTCCCCATAGGTGCTCGCGGATCAGCATTCCCTGACATCTTTGGCGCGCCAGGTAGGGGGCGTCGAGGTTGTGTGAACATGATCCGGCGTTCACACGAGCTAGATCTTCAACATCTTCATCGACATGCCGCCGAAGAAGAAGGCTTCGGAGGCGGCTGCTCCGTCCGCGTCGAACCCACCGCCGCCGGAGCAAACGGCTGGTGGGGAAGACACCGGCGGAAGAACGGGCGTCGACGAGGGAGCCCACGGTGCCGCCAGGTCCAAGGACAAGGCTGCGCTGCCAGTCGGCGGCGTAGCAGGCTCCCACGATGACCGGGCGTCCGTGGATGCTAAGCGCCAATCTCAGGAGGCGCGAGACCGGCAGCGTCATGGTACTCACAGTACCATACGCTTGCTGGAACCAAATCGAGCTGGCGGATCTCCGGATGCTCCAGGCCAGCATGCACGCCAACGTGCTGGCGCGAGCGAGGCATGGTCGCCTGGACGGAATACTGCTCCTTCTAACATCGTTGGAAGTCCGAGCATATCTCGCTCCTCGCACCGTTCGCCACCGCTACCCGCCACTCCAGCGGAAGCTTTGGCGCGAGCTCAACTGCTCCTAGATTTCCCTCCAACGCCAGACAAGATCGACGACTGGAGGGCCACCATTCAGAGTCTCATCGGCTTCGCCAACGGCGACACTCCACGGCAGCCGACCACATCGCAGCCGCGGCAAGCCAGCCAGGTGCGAGCCGATGGCGACAAGACCGGTGGGGGTGCAACCACCATGCACTCTCCGCCTTGAAGGCCAAGATCACTGACTCACCGGGTCCACCGCGACAGCGACTCCACCGCTTCATCAGATCCGTGAGCTCGCCGCGATCAACGCCAAGTTCTTCACGAACGACAGCAAGAAGACGCTCGTACTCGCATCGAGCGCCGAAGAGAAGCGCGACGTCAGTCAGACCGGCGCGCTGGACCCACTGTCGACATGCATGCGCCAGGGGAACCAGGCGACCTGCCGTACGCGGTAGGTTGCCCTGCGTTTACCCGTGAGCTGCGGCAAGTCCAGTGGCTCAGCACGAAGAATTTCAAGCCAGACGTACCGGAGAAGTACGACGGCAAGTTGCATCCGTCGGAGTTCCTCAGCATCTACACCATCGCGGTGCAAGCTGCTGGGGGGCGGGACGACAAGATCCTTGCCAACTACTTCCGGCTCGTACTCAAGCCCAACGTCAGGTCCTGGCTCATGCACTTGCCGGGAAACTCCATATCTTCCTGGGCAAACCTATGCCATCAGTTTGTCGGCGCCTTTACGGGCGGCCACAAACCTCATGGCCAGGAGAGTGACCTTCACCTACTTGCCTAGAAGGAAGGAGAGCCCTTGCGCAAGTACATCCAGAGATTCAGCCAAGTGCAACGCAACATCCCGGATGTCCACCCTGCCGCAGTCATCAGCGCGTTCCACCAGAACGTGCGTAACCGCAGGATGCGGGAGGAGATGGCGATGTGCACGATCAAAGACGTCAGTGAGCTGTATGCCCTGGCCGACAGGTGTGCACGTGCTGAGGAAGGGAGGAAACTCCCCGGAGAGGATGCAGGAGCAGGAGGATCTGACAGCGAGGATGCTGCCCCGGCAAATAAAAACCGGCGGCGGAACAACATGAAGAGGAAAGGCAAAGACGTGCTAGTTATTGAGCAGTCCGGCAACGACGGTGGCGCCAAGAAAGCCAAAGATGGTAGCCCCGGCAAGGAGGTTGCCGCATGCACCAACTGCCAGGCTGTGGCGGCCGCCGACAAGCAGGACGGCACCAACAAACAGTACTGCAAGATCCACCGCACCAAGGGCCACGACCTCCAGAGCTGCAAGAAGGTCGAGCAGCTTGTCGAGCTGCAAAAGGCCGAGTACGAGCGACGCGACAAGGAGAAGGCCCAAGGAGGTGCTGGAGGATCCGGTACGAAGCGCACCGGCCGGGGAGGGCGCCGCGGCAAGGCCAAGCAGCGGCAAGGAGACAGACCTCCCCGCGGCCGCGAGAAAGATGAAGACGACGACGACGAAGACATGGATGATGACGAGACCAGTGAGCAGGAGTTTTAGAAAGCCACAGAGGTCTTGTGCGTTGACGGTGGTGCTTCTCTGCATACTTCACACCGCCAACTCAAGCAGTGGGTGCGGGAAGTCAATGCGGCGGAACCACCCGTCGAATCACGCAAGCTTTTGAAATGGTCCAGCACGCCTATCGTCTTTGATATTGAGGACCACCCTGATCGCACAACTGCGGTAGGGTGCTTGCCGATGTTGGTTTCACCAACTATCCGCAACCTCAAGGTCACCAAGATGCTAATTGACGGCGGGGCCGGCTTGAACCTGATCTCCTCCGCTGTGCTCCGGAAACTCCAAGTCCCTGACAGCGAGCTCGAAGATACCGGCACATTCCAAGGAATCAACCCGGGAAGGAGCAAGCCGAAGGGGAAGATCACGCTGCCGGTGACATTTGGCAGCGAGTTGAACTTCGGGACTGAGAGGATCACTTTTGACGTCGCCGATTTTCCATTGCCTTACAATGGGATTCTCGGCCGTCCAGCGCTCGCCAAGTTCATGGCGGCCTCTCACTATGCGTACAATATGCTAAAGATGCCAGGCCCGATAAGTGTCATCTCTGTCCCTGGCGACAAGAAAGATGCTCTTATCTGTGCCGACAAGATCTACCGGGAAGCAGCAGCCGCAACGGATCGCGAGACACTTGCCGCTGAAGCTCCCGGGGGGAAGAAGAAGACCAAGTCCGGCAAGAGTTCTGATGCCCACTCCGGCAAGCGCACCTCTTCGGAGTGCTGCGCTACCGTCGAGGATGCACCATCGAGCTCCACCGGCAAGTGTAAGAAGACAATGGCAGCTCCGCCAGCGACCAAGACGGTGTCCGCCAAGGAGGACGGCACTGGTGGTACTTTCACCATCAGTGCCACTCTCGACCCTAAATAGGAAAGCGCGCTCATTGCTTTCCTGTGGGCGAATGTCGATGTGTTTGCGTGGCAACCGTCTGACATCCCCGGTGTTCCCAGGAAAGTAATTGAGCACCACCTTGCCGTCTGTCCTCATGCGCGGCCCGTCAAGCAGAAAGTCAGAAAGCAAGCAGTGGAGCGCCAAGAATTCATCGCAGAAGAGATCAAGAAGTTGGAAGCAGCAGGCCTTGTCAGAGGAGTGCTCCATCCTACGTGGTTGGCCAATCCTGTAGTCGTGCGCAAGGCAAATGGGAAATGGAGGCTTTGTATTGACTTCACCAATGTCAATAAATCTTGTCCCAAAGACCCATTTCCCTTGCCGCGCATTGACCAGATTGTTGACTCCACGGTCGGATGTGATTTGCTTTCATTTCTTGACGCACACTCAGGATACCATCAGATCTTCATGGCAGAAGAAGATGAGGAGAAAACCGCATTCATCACTCCATGTGGCACGTACTGTTTCATACGAATGCCTTTCGGTTTGAAGAATGCTAGTTCAACATTTGCAAGGGTAGTCCATACTGCTTTTGAACCGCAAATACACAGAAATGTGGAAGCCTACATGGATGACATAGTGGTCAAGAGCAGGGACAAAGCAACTCTGATTCAAGATCTAGAAGAGACTTTTGCAAATCTGCGCAAGATCAGCCTCAAGCTCAACCCCGAGAAGTGCGTGTTTGGAGTCCCTTCCGGCAAGCTTCTCGGGTTCTTCGTGTCTCAGCGGGGAATTGAAGCCAATCCCGACAAGTTCAAGGCCATTGAGCAGATTGAAGCACCGAAGCGCGTCAAGGATGTACGGAGACTTGCCGGCTGCGTGGCGGCTCTCAGTAGGTTTATCTCTAAGTCTGCTAAGCGCGCCCTGTCGTTTTTCAAAATTTTGAAAAAGGCAGGTCCAATGAAATGGACTCCGGAAGCGGAGGCTGCGCTGCGGGACTTGAAGAGATACCTGTCCTCCACTCCAATACTTGTCGCACCTAAGCCACAAGAGAAGTTGATGTTGTATCTGGCGGCAACCAATCAAGTGGTTAGTGCTGCGTTAGTAGCGGAGAGGGAGGCTGATGATGAGCCAGCAACCGCGGCAAGCACATCCAGTGACAAGCAGGGGGCTTCCCCAACAAGCTCTGGTCCCGTCAAAGATGGATCTGCGCAGATGTGCGAAGAGATACAGCAAAAGAGAATGGTGCAACGTCCAGTCTACTTTGTTAGTTCCCTTCTACAGGGGGCTAGGTCAAGGTACTCTGGTGTGCAGAAATTGCTTTTCGGCCTTCTCATGGCCTCGAGAAAGCTGCGCCATTACTTCCAAGCACATGAGATCACAGTTGTCACTCGCTTTCCGCTGAAGAGGATACTGCAGAATCCAGAAGCAACAGGCAGGATTGTTGAGTGGGCACTAGAACTGTCAAGCTTTGGCCTTAAGTTTGAGAGCACTTCAACTATCCAAAGCAGAGCATTGGTAGAATTCATAGCAGAGTGGATGCCAACACCAGACGAAGAAATTCCAGAAATGAGCATCCCCGTCAAGGAAGCAAGCAAAGAGTGGCTGATGTACTTTGATGGTGCTTTCTCGCTGCAAGGCGCCGGTGCTGGCGTGCTACTTGTCGCACCCACCAGAGAGCACCTTAAGTACGTAGTCCATATGCACTTTCCCCAGGAGCAAGCAACAAACAATACTGCAGAGTATGAAGGATTGCTTGCCGGTCTCAGGATCGCGGCAGACCTTGGGATCAAGCAGCTCATCGTCAGGGGTGACTCACAGCTTGTCGTCCGCCAAGTGAATAAGAGTTATCAGGGTCCGTTGATGGAAGCTTATGTTGATGAAGTGAGGAAGCTAGAAGAGCACTTTTTCGGCCTACAGATGGAACATGTTCCAAGAGCTCAGAACGACATTGCTGACGGCCTGTCAAAGTGCGCAACACTTAAGTTACCTGTGGAACCAGGGATCTTTGTGCTCAAGCTGACTCAACCGTCTGTGACACCATCAACTGGACAGAGCAAGAAGAGGAAGTTGATTTCTGGTGACTATTTTCCGGCAGAGCTTCCCGAAGCGGCCGCCAAAAAGGTCCCCAAGATCGACACCAAGAGTGCTAGGGAGCAGTCTGCTCCGGCAAACCCCAGGGTTCGTTCCGTTGAAGCAGGAGCTCCCGACAAGTTTTGCTCCAGCAAGCTTGCCGGGGAACGTCAAGCTCCGGCTGAGCCGCAATTTCTCGCCGTAGAAGCGGATTTTCCCACAGCAGCAGATGTGCCTTTAGTCCTTGTTGTCGAGCCACAAGCTCCAGCATGGGCACAGCAGATCGTCCGTTTCCTTCAGACAGGAGAACTTCCCGAAGAGCAAGAAGAAGCGGAAAGAGTAGCCCGGCAGTCAAGTATGTACCAGTTTATCGACAACACACTATACAGAAGAAGACTTAACGGTGTGAAATTGAAGTGTATTCACCGGGAAGATGGACAGAAGCTATTGGCAGAGATACACGGAGGCATATGTGGTCACCACATTGGCGCAAGAGCGCTTGCCGGCAAGGTTTCTTTTGGCCGACAGCCCTCCAGGATGCAACTGCACAAGTAACCAAGTGTGAAGCGTGCCAGTTCCATTCCAAGCAAATACACCAGCCAGCTCAAGCTCTCCAGACGATCCCTTTATCCTGGCCATTTTCGGTCTGGGGGCTCGACATCCTCGGCCCCTTCCCCCGAGCAGTCGGGGGCTTTGAGTACTTGTACGACGCAATCGACAAGTTCACAAAGTGGCCGGAAGTGGAAACAGTGAGGAAGGTGACAACACAGTCAGCAGTCAAGTTCTTCAGGTCGATTGTTTGCCGCTTCGGGATCCCTAACAGGATCATCACCGACAACGGTACGCAATTCACGAGCCGCACCTTCATGCAGTACGTCCAAGATCTTGGCGCCAAGGTCTGCTTCGCTTCTGTTGCTCACCCCAGGAGCAACGGTCAAGCGGAGAGGGCAAATGCTGAAGTGCTGCGTGGACTCAAGACCAGGACTTTCGACAGGCTGCACGGGTGCGGAAGAAACTGGATTGAGGAGCTGTCGGTGGCTCTTTGGTCGATCAGGACGACGCCAAATCGAGCCACTGGCCAGACACCTTTCGCTCTAGTCTATGGAGCAGAGGCATTTATCCCCATGGAACGCGTATACGGGTCGCCTCGAGTGCTCGCTTATGATGAGCTTGAGCAAGAGCAGCTGCGACAAGATGACGCGCTGCTCCTTGAGGAAGACCATCTTCAGGCTGCTGTGCAAGCTGCTCGCTACCAGCAAGCTTTGCGCCGCTACCATAGCCGCAAAGTTAACGCCAGAAGTCTCGAGGAAGGCGACCTTGTTCTTCGGCGCGTTCATTCCGCCAAGAATTCCAACAAGTTGACGCCGAAGTGGGAAGGCCCTTACCGGGTGAAACGAGTCACTAGGCCTGGCGCTGTCCGCCTTGAGACCGAAGATGGCATTCCGGTGAGCAACTCCTGGAATATTGAGCATCTTCGTAAGTTTTACCCGTAAGGCGCGGTTGCCGGACCCTGTTCCGGCAACCACCTTTTGTACAAGTCTTGCCGCTGTTGCATGTAATCCTTTGTACAAAGCCAGGCGCAGACCCTGAGCATAGATGAAGCGCTGGCGCCCTAAGTTATAGCATGCATGCTAGATCGAGTCTCGTCCTTGGTTAGGGTTGACAGTGCTTAGCAACGACTAACCCCTAACTTAGAGGTCGAGTGTGTGTCCCTTTTCCGTTCTTTTGTTTCCCTTGGTTCGCAGGGCTCGCATATCCTGACCGGACCACTTGAGGACGAAAAGGAGAAGAAGGACGGACCAACATCTAGACCCCGGCAAGCCAGTGTTGCCGGGGGCTGCGAGTGCAAAGATTAACCCACGGTGAACCAAAGTTGCCGGGGGCTGCAATCTCAGATAAGTTTTTCATCCCTTATCATGCATTCTCTTATGGACTGAGGTATGCGAAACCTCGTTTCTTCCTAGAAGCTACCATGCTCCCATAACTCTAGGCCCTAGGGCTCGTTCCCGGGGCCAGGTTTGGTCGTAGTCGCGGCAGCAAAGGGACGAAACGAGGAGCCTGAACCCGCCTCATCCCTGCCTCCGCCAAAAGTTTGAGAAAGGTCGAGCGACGTGGGAAGAAGGCAGGGCCTGCTGCCGGGAAAAGAAGTGTCTATCTTAAAGATATTAAGGATTTGCTCCTTGATGTGGGTTCCACCCACAAGACAAGTGACCCGGCAAGCATCTCCTTTTCACAAAAAAAAATATTCCACTCAGGTACAGTTCATAGAGAATGAAAAACATGAATGATGGGATTACAAGCTTTAAATGCAGCTAAGGCCCGAGGGCTTACAAATTAAAAAGAGATAAGGTGCCCGTAATCCCTTTCTTGTCCCTCTCTTCAGGAGATAGGTCAAGGAGGCGAAAAGGGCAAAAGGGGCGCCTAGGCGAGCTACGGGAAGCAAAAGACACCAAGAGAACATCTCGGTGGTCGTCCAAAGGCTGGATGGTGATGGCGGCGCCGGAGGCAGGGCTCGAAGACGAGGCGGCAGGACGTCAGCACGCTGTCGAGGGCGTCGCGCCCACGTACTCCGAGTTGACGGCCTTGCTGCCCGCCCTCTTCCTCTTCCGCAGCCTCCCTACGCCAGCCGCCCAAGGAGACGACCCCGAGAAGCTTAAGGAGCCGGCGAAACGGATGATGGGGTCGCCGGTGCCGCACGGAGCGACGCCCGACACCTAGTCGGACCCGTCATCCTGCCGCCCGCTACCCTCGTCGTCGCTGCCGCTGTCCTCCTCGTCACTCCCGCCCGAGGAGGAGTCTTCGCTATCGGAGGAGCTCTCCACGCAGCACCTTGCCCGAGTCCCGAAGCACCCGAAGACCTTGACAGAGAGGAGACCGCCCTCCATCAGCTTGAAATGGAGGGTGAGCCCCTCCGTCAGGCGGTGGATACGGGCGAACGTCTTCCACCCTCGACCAAGATACATCACATTAGGGGCCGAGAAGTCAACGCGGACTCGCGCACCGCTGATTCCACAGCCCCTCATGTGCAGCCTCAGTGTCTCGGGCGGATCCAACTCCATCTCGCTCGCAAATGGAGTCGAGAGACAAAGGCGACGACGAGGCGGCCGACGCAGCCTGACAAAGAACTCGCAAGGGTCGTCCCCAACATGGACCGCCATGGGAAGAGGAGCCGCTGGCGGAGGCGAGGCCGGTGAGCCGCCCCGTCCACCTCTTCCCCGAGCGCCTCGGCCTCGACCTCGACCTCGCCCACGGCCTCGCCCCCTCCCTCTTCCCCTTACGGCTGGCTCTGCCTCCACGGGTGCGGGAGAAGGAAGGACGCGCTGCCTAGCGGCGACCCTCGCCGCCACCGTTGAAGGACCGGGGTTCCCTTTCTCCATGGCGAATGAGAGAGAGGGGAGCAGAAGCTGAAGGAAATAGGAGATGAAAGAATGCGGACCTCCGTTTCCCCCCCCCCCTCGCTCCTTATAAAGGAGCGGGGTGGGGGCTCGGCCGCCCCGCTCAGCTAATCAAGACACAGAAGGAGCAGGGAATTGGGACCGGCCCGCTGCCTCGACCAACGACGGCCCGGATCCCCGCCTCCACCGTTCGCCACCCCAAGCGCATGGAAGCCGCGTGGCAGGCGTGCAGAACCGAGGCGACGGATGAGGCGACCTCTCCTCACCACGTGATCGTGGGGAGTGGACGCCTCGAAAACCGCGCCCCTGCCCCTGATTCCCCTGCTTATAGGGGGGAGGGGGCGGACGTTCCGCTTCTCCGAATAAAGAACCACCCACGATCTCTCCCACGATGCCGCAATCGACGCGTGCCGTTCGGGGAGGGCGCGGTGGATGCGGAGTAAGATACGGCGTGATCCAGGCCACGCGTGCCCGTGCCCTGTTTTGGGCCTGGCCCAACAGCGCTTGGCACCGTGTATGGCCCAGGCCCGGGGGCTCCTGTCGGTGTACTAGAGTAGGGGTACCCTAGTATCCCGAACTTGTGCACGGGCAGTCGCAGCACCCCGCGGCAAGGCTTGCCGGGTGACCGCCAAGGCCCTCTGTGGCTCCTTTTGGGCTATTCAAGAACAAAGTATTTAAGCCAAGGAGACAAGTCCCCGGCAAGAGGAGCTTGCCGGGAAGGCCACTCAAGGCACAAGACCCCGGCAAGAGGAGCTTGCCGGGAAGGCCAACCAGGGCATCTCAAGGAACTTGCCGCGACGCGCCACGCGTCCCGGCAGGGTCCGGTGAGCGACAAGCTTCTGGACGCGACAAGACAACGGCCGCGGCAAGGCGCTTGCCGCGGCGAGCAACCACTCTGTACCCACGCTCCAGCGCATCCACCAACGTGTCGCTCTGGGACCCTTCCAGGCGTACGTGGCGGGAGGCTATGCAGCCAGGGGTACACTGTGGCAAGCGGCGCTGACAAGATCGCCATCCTAGCGAGCGGTGGCGTCCCTGACGGTCCCTTTTCTGCACTGTTTGGGCGACGTTGATAGGCATTTAATGCCTTTGTCCCCTGCCGTCAGGGTTAGGTATGATACACTGTGCAGGTAGCTGTACCAACCGCAGCACCTTTTCCATTTTTGCCCTTGCCTACGTTGCCACCTGTCGGTGACCCCTTGAGCATATAAAAGGAGGCCCATGCGCAACGTAGAGGAGGACGAACGGTAGAACACTCATGCTCGGTCTCGTTAGCTGCTGGTGTGTACTGTAGCACTCAGCGCTCCCGAGCAAGAAGTCAATACAATCCACAAAGCAGCAGTAGGAGTATTATCTCTCCGGAGAGCTCCGAAGCTGGGTAAACCGCTCGTGTGCCTCGCCTCGATCTGCTCTTCGCGCGATCTCCGCCCCCCACCGAACCGAAAGGGGCTCCGTCCCCATAAAGTTGCATTTAATTCTTTCCAATAAATCTCATCTGAATTCAATAGTCTTCATCATGAAAGAGCCAGTACAAGAAGTATCGAGCATGGAGCGATTATTGAGAGAAAGCCGAGCATAATTTTTTTGAATAATCATTTCCCTTGAGAGCTCATGATTGGGGCATGAATATAACATTGACTTAAGCCTCCCCCAAGTTTGAGAGATACTTTCTCCTTCACGAGGCCTTAAATTTTATATTTATATATATATATATATATATATATATATATATATATATATATATATACATACATACATACATATATATATATATATAATTCCGATCACGGCGAATCAAATGCATAGGATAAAACTTCTGATGAAATTCCAATTTCAATTGGTTGTAGTTCCATGATATAATATCATCACATAGCCTAAACCATGTCAATGCCTTTCCCTTAAAAGATAAAGGGAAGACCTTCTTATTGACAACATCATCAGGCATACCTACAAGCTTAAATAATCCACAAACTTCATCCACATATATTAGGTGCATATCAGGATGTAATGTTCCATCTCCTGCATAAGGATTAGCTAGCAGTTTCTCTATCAAACCTGAAGAATTTCATAATAAATATTTTTAGTAGGTGCACTAGGTTGAGGAGAAACTCTTTGCACTTCCGGTCGAGGTGAAGATACCCCGAACAATCTCCTCAAAGGATTATTTTCCATAGTGACAAGTGATAGTAAATTTCAGCACACTATATAAATGTCTCCTTACCAAATTCCACTTACCAAACACGCTTCACTCTCTGGCGCACCAAAAAAGAGTCTTGATGACCCACAAGTATTGGGGATCTATCGTAGTCCTTTCAATAAGTAAGAGTGTCAAACCCAATGAGGAGCAGAAGGAAATAACAAGCGGTTTTCAGCAAGGTATTTTCTGCAAGCACTGAAATTATCAGTAACAGATAGTTGTGTGATAAGATAATTCGTAAAGGGTAACAAGTAATAAAAATAAACAAGGTGCAGAAAGGTGGCCCAATCATTTTTGTAGCAAAGGACAAGCCTGGACGAACTCTTATATAAAGCAAAGCGCTCCCGAGGACACATGGGAATTGTTGTCAAGCTAGTTTTCATCATGCTCATATGATTCGCGTTTGTTACTTTGATAATTTGATATGTGGGTGGACCGTTACTTGGGTGCTGTCCTTCCTTGGACAAGCCTACCACTAATGATTAGCACCTCTCGCAAGCATCCATAACTATGAAAGAAGAATTAAGATAAATCTAACCATAGCATGAAACATGTGGATCCAAATCAGCCCCTTACGAAGCAACGCATAAACTAGGGTTTAAGCTTCTGTCACTCTAGCAACCCATCATCTACTTATTACTTACCAATGCCTTCCCCTAGGCCCAAACAATGGTGAAGTGTCATGTAGTTGATGTTCACATAACACCATGAGACGTCTCCAACGTATCTATAATTTTTGATTGCTCAATGCTATATTATCTACTGTTTTGGACAATATTGGGCTTTATTATCCACTTTTATATTATTTTTGGGACTAACCTATTAACCGGAGGCCCAGCCCAGAATTGCTGTTTTTCGCCTATTTCCGAGTTTTGTAGAAAAGGAATAACAAACGGAGTCCAAACGGAATGAAACCTTCGGGAACCTGATTTTTAGGAAGTTTATGATCCGGGAGACTTGGACCCTACATCAAGAAACAAGGGAGGAGACCACGAGGTAGGGGGCGCGCCTACCCCCCCCCCCCCCAGGCGCGCCTTCCACCCTCGTGGGCCCCCTGTTGCTCCACCGACATACTCCTTCCTCCTATATATACCTACGTACCCCCAAACGATCAGATGCGGAGCCAAAAACCTAATTCCACTGTCGTAACCTTCTGTACCCACGAGATCCCATCTTGGGGCTTGTTCCGGAGCTCCGCCAGAGGGGCATCCAACATGGAGGGCTTCTACATCATCACCATAGCCTCTCCGATGAAGTGTGAGTAGTTTACCTCAGACCTTCGGATCCATAGTTAGTAGCTAGATGGCTTCTTCTCTCTTTTTGGATCTCAATAGAATGTTCTCCCCCTCTCTCATGGAGATCTATTCAATGTAATCTTCTTTTTGCGGTGTGTTTGTTGAGACCGATGAATTGTGGGTTTACGATCAAGATTATCTATGAACAATATTTGAATCTTCTCTGAATTCTTTTATGTATGATTGGTTATCTTTGAAAGTCTCTTCGAATTATCAGTTTGGTTTGGCCTACTAGATTGATCTTTCTTGCAATGGGAGAAGTGCTTAGCTTTGGGTTCAATCTTACGGTGTCCTTTCCCAGTGACAGTAGGGGCAGCAAGGCACGTATTGTATTGTTGCCATCGAGGATAACAAGATGGGGTTTTTATCATATTGCATGAATCTATCCCTCTACATCATGTCATCTTGCTTAAAGCGTTACTCTGTTTTCTTGAACTTAATACTCTAGATGCATGCTGGATAGCGGTCGATGAGTGGAGTAATAGTAGTAGATGCAGGCAGGAGTCGGTCTACTTGTCTCGGACGTGATGCCTATATACATGATCATACCTAGATACTCTCATAACTATGCTCAATTCTGTCAATTGCTCAACAGTAATTTGTTCACCCACCGTAAAATACTTATGCTCTTGAGAGAAGCCACTAGTGAAATCTATGGCCCCCGGGTCTATTTTCATCATATCAATCTTCCAATACTTAGTTATTTCCTTTGCTTTTTTACTTTGCTTTTATTTTACTTTGCATCTTTACCACAAAAATACCAAAAATATTATCCTATCATATCTATCAGATCTCACTCCCGTGACCGTGAAGGGATTGACAACCCCTTATCGCGTTGGTTGCGAGGAGTTATTTGCTTTGTGCAGGTACGAGGGACTCGCGCATACCCTCCTACCAGATTGATACCTTGGTTCTCAATAACTGAGGGAAATATTTACGCTACTTTGCTGCATCATCCTTTCCTTTTCAAGGAAATCCAACACAGTTGTAAGTGCATCTAGTGCCCCTTAGTGATTTTGGTGTATTGAAGACTTATAGGTTAAGGATCTAATGTGTTTATGAGTGTACACGGGTCTATAAGTCTATGAGGAGTTTGATACTTACAGAGAAAGTTGACCCCTAAAATTGAGGTTCTTCAACTGAAGACTTTGATATACCGAAGACTTTCTTAAGACTTTCAAAGTGAAGAAATTGGTGTGACCTTGAAGACTTGGTATTCATTCGAGGAACATGAAGCGTGAAGACTTTTGTTTTCATAGTTTCATTCTCTCTTTCTTGAGTCATAGGAAACACCGTACTGTTAAAGGGGGTCGAGGAAATACTAAGGAAAAATTTCCATTTGATGCTCAACTCAAATCCTACACCTACCAATCCCTTCGAGTGAAGCCATTGGAAATCTCATACAGTTCAATCAATTTCTTCAGTGACAGAGACGCAGTTCTTCTAGTCACTGAGGACTTTGTTCTGACTGAGGAGTTAGGAATTCGCCAGTGCGGATTGCCTACACAGTGAGGAACATGATAGCCCTGAGGAATTTGTACCTCAAATTTCCGACCGTTGCTGTGCTACACGCCAACTGTCCCAAAATATCTTATCCATCCAACGGTCATATCATTGAAGGGCATTTATGTCTTATCATGTCGGGCTGCTCCCTAGGCTATAAATAGTGGCCCCCTACAACCACTAGCTGGTTGGCTGCTCCGAGAGAAACTGACACTTGTCATTTGAGAGCAACCCATCCTCCGAGGACTTTGATCGAAAATCATCAAGTGAGGAAAATCAAAAACCCAAACCCAAACACCTACAAACCCAAAGTGATTGAGCATCACTGAAGAGATTGATCCTGAGTGGATCTGACGCTTGTTACCTTTGAAGACTGTGCTTCTTCCAGACGGTTAGGCGTCACGGTCTAGAGCATCCAAGAGGAATTGTAGATCGCCGAGTGACCGAGTTTGTCAAGGTTCGAAAGTCACCCGAAGACTTACCACGAGTGATTGGACAAGGACTGTGTGTCCTTAGTTCAAGGAGAATACGGTGAGGACTTGGTGTCCCGAGCTGCGTGCTTAGGACTGGGTGTCCGGGACTGTGTGTCCTCGAGTTTAAATACTCAGCCGCTCCAACCAGATGCACAACTGAGACAGCAGTTGAAACTGGTCTACCCAATCATTATCTTCACCAAGCCAACCGGTTCTATTTCCTCAACTCTTTCATTTCCTCAGTATTGTGCTGCTTGTTTGTCATATCTGTGTTTGAAGACTTTCACTGAAGACTTTCTCGATTTCCTCAGTTCAATTTCTTCAGTCTGTTTGTCTTCATCTTGTGTTATCCCGTGATTACGCTTTCTGTACGCTGTGTTTGTCTTCATTTCATCATGATGACTATGCTTGTATTCTGTTATGTTTACTTCTGAGTACTTATTCCGCTACAAGTAGTTCTTCACTAAGGAATTTCCTCACTAGCAAATTCCTCAGTGAAGAATTCATAAAAATCGCCTATTCACCCCCCTCTAGTCGATATAACGCACTTTCAATTGGTATCAGAGCAAGGTACTCCCTTGTTCTATGTGATTTTGGTTTAACCGCCTGGAGTTTTAGTTATGTCGACCACAGGTATGATCAAGGTCTCTGCTGGGTGTCCGACCTTCGATGGGACGGACTACCCCTACTGGAAGAATAAGATGCGAATGCATCTTGAGGCAATTGATAACGATCTCTGGTATGTTGTGGAAAATGGTGTTCCCTCAGTCACACCTTCTCTGAATGCTGCTGATGTGAAGAGATTCAAGCAACTCGACTCTCAAGAGAAGAATATCATATGTGGCCATCTGAGCAAAGGACAGTATGGAAGAGTGAGTGCTTTGGAGACTGCTAAGCTTATCTGGGATAGGCTGTCCAAAGTCAATGAAGGAGTTTCAACTCAGCGTGACTCTCGAGTTGATGTTCTTTGCAATCTCTTCAACCTCTTCAAAAGACTCGACAATGAAAATGTTCAGCAAACCTTCGATCGCCTCACTGACATCTCAAATGAGCTTCAAGCACTTGGTGCCACTGACATCACCGACCATGAGGTGGTGAAGAAATTGTTGAGATCGCTTGATTCCTCATTTGATACTCTGGCATTGATGATACAAGAGCGTGCTGATTACAAGTCACTTGATCCCGCTGATATCCTCGAGAGGCTAAATACTCATGAGGTCCAGCTTGCTGAAAAGAGAGATCTCTATGGTTCGAGCTATGGAGATCACATGCACTGAAGGCCAAGGCAGTATCAGAATCCGAATATGAAGACTCTGGTAGCAGCCTTGGCGATCCTGAAGAACTAAGTCATCATCTAGCGCTGCTCGTGAAGAAATTCCAAAAGTTCTCAAGACGTGGTCGCTTTGGAAGACCCTCAAAGAGCAATGATTCCTCATCCAGTGACTACAATAGAAGGCTTTGTCACAAGTGCAAGAAGCCTGGACACTACATTCAAGATTGTCCTCAGTGGGAAAAGGAATCAAAGAAGAAGAAATACAAGGATTACAGTTCGGATGATGTGAAGAAAGAGAAGAAATCCTCAAAATCTTCATCATCAAAATCCTCGAAGTCTTCGTCTCACAAGAAGAGCAGCTCCAAGAAGGCTCGGGCATTCATTGGCAAGGAAATGGACTCTGAGGCTAGATCTGAAGAAAATGAGGAAGAAGAGGAATCTGAAGATTCCGAGTCTGGTGTGGCGAGCCTAGCCCTCGCTACTGCGTTCGTCAGCAAGTCCATCTTCAACTCTGAAGAAAGTGATCTCACCAACAAGGCTGATGAAGGCAGTGATGACTACGCTCCCACCTATTGCTTCATCGCAAAAGGTGCCAAGGTACTCAAATATGCCTCCTCTGAATCTAGTGAGGATGAATCTGATGAAAATCTTAAGCCTAGCTACTCTAAACTTGATAAGATTGTTGTGCAACAACAAAAGGCTTTTGAAAAGGTTCAAAACATGCTAGACAAAAGTGATGATATGTTGGGTGAAGAAATGGATCGCACTAAAGCCTTAACTGAAAATCTTCAGAGACTTCATACCAGGTTTGACAACCTTCAAGGTCATCATAACACTCTCTTGTCTGATCGTGAGAAGCTTTCTTATGAATTTCTTCGAAAGAAGCAAGATCTTGAAAAGCTAAGAGTGAGTTATGAAGATCTTCAGAAGGAGCGCGATTCATTACTTGCTCAACAAATCAGCGCTGCTCAGGAAGAATTTATTCCTCCATGTTTGAAATGCATTGAACGAGAATCTATTAATTCTTCACCTGAATGTTCAAATGCTTGTAATGTTACAAATTCTTCACCTGCCTCTGCTATCACTAATTCCTCATCTGAGGACATTGCTAGTATCACTGACGATGTAGGGTTGAAGGAATTGTACATGACAGGCATGTACAAAAGCCTCAAAGGGCATCAGACTCTTTGTGATGTGCTTAAAATGCACATCCTCAACAGGAACCCTAGGAAAGAGGGTATTGCCTTTGAGAGGAAACTCAATGTCGATGGTACATATTGGAAGCTTGAGCAGTACCCCAAAACCTCATGGGTTGCTGCAAAGGGACCTCCAGTTGATCCATCTAATTTATCTGGCTATACATGTGAATCTTCTCATTCTTCTGATGAGTCATTTGACTCCAACTATAAACTATTCAAAAATCAGAATGGTGAAGTATTTGCTAGATATGTTGGCACTAACTGCAGGAATGGTTCCCCTATGAAGAAAATCTGGGTTCCCAAAAGGTGCCTTGAAAGTCTTCAGGTGAATGTCCTCATGACACCACCTGTGAAGAATAGGAACCCCAGATCAAATTCTTCATATGAATCAAATTCCTCACATGGATCCAAGTCCTCAAATGAACATCATCATGCTAACAACTCTGTTTCGCAGGGAAGAGCCAAGGGCTATGAATATGAGCATTATTCTTCAAATTATTATGTTCATAAGTCCTCGAAGAATTTCTCTGCTTATTCATATGCTTACCCTAACCACTCTTATGTGAAACGAAATGGATTGGCCTCTATGCCACCATTTTCATATGGAGCTCGTAGAGTCATGAACTCTTTGCCACCCCTTCAGATGTGGGTGGTGAAGAAAAAGAACTAATCTCTTCTGCAGGGTCAGGTCTCCAGACGTGCTCAAACGTCTGAAGAATTTGCTAGGGACCTGACAAACTGCCTGAAAGGACGCAGGCTAATCATGAAGAAATGAACTTTCATTTCACACATCCTCCTACTGCTTTATTTGTCTTACTACTTGATGAGATTGATCTGATGAATTGTGATATCATATTCTTCACTACTGAAGTATATGAGGTTCGTAAGTTGCACTAATTCATCTGTAGGATGATCAACCCAAAGCCACTGAGTGGGTCCTCGATAGTGGATGTACAAATCACATGACTTGTGACAAGAATCTATTGATGGATGCTCCCTTATCGTCATCACATCTGAAACACATCATCTTCGCTGACAAGAGCAAAAGTCAGGTATTGGGTCTAGGTAAGGTTGCTATCACAAATGATCGACACATGGACAAAGTCATGCTTGTTGAGTCCTTAGGATACAACCTTATGTCTGTCTCAATGCTTTGTGATCTTGATATGGTTGTTTTCTTTGGCAAGTATCGTTGTGTTGTGATTATGGAAGCTGACAATTCCAAAGTCTTCGAAGGCTTTAGGAGAGGAGACTTGTATATTGTTGATTTCTCTGCAGATTCACAACCAGCCGTGTGCCTACTTGCAAAAGCTTCAGAAGGTTGGCTATGGCATCGACGACTTGATCATGCAGGCATGAGGAATTTGCACACGCTTGTAAAGAAGAAGCATGTCATTGGCATTGAGAATGTCAAATTACTCAAGGATCACTTATGCGGTGCCTATGAAGCTGGAAAGATGACCAAGGCCAAGCATCCAGCGAAGACTATCATGACCACCACTCGTCCATTTGAATTGCTTCACATGGATCTCTTCGATCCTAATCATTATTCTTCTGTTTCAAATGAAGCATCTCAATATGGCTTTTTTATTGTTGATGATTACTCTCGTTACACATGGGTACACCTTGTTACTTACAAACATGAAGTGCAGGAAGTCTTCAAACGATTTTCCTCGAGGGCTTCAACCAACTTTGGTGTGAAGATCAAGCACATCAGAAGTGACAATGGCACTGAGTTCAAGAATTTGGGTCTTGATGATTATCTTGATGAACTTGGTATTACTCATGAGTTATCTGCTCCTTATACTCCTCAACAGAATGGCATCATGGAGCGCAAGAACAGGACACTTGCTGAGATGGCCCGCACTATGCTCGATGAGTACAAAACCCCTCGTCATTTCTGGGTTGATGCAATCGATACTGCGTGCCATATCATCAACAGAGTATATCTTCACAAATTCTTCAAGAAGACTGCCTATGAACTCCTCACTGACAAGAAACCCAATGTGAGTTATTTCAAAGTCTTCAGTGCTAAATGCTGGATTAGAGATCCTCATCACAACTTTAAATTTGCACCGAAAGCACATGAAGGGTTTATGCTTGGTTACGGAAAGGACTCGCACACCTATAGAGTCTTCAACAAAGTTCTTCACAAGATTGTTGAAACTGTAGATGTGCGGTTCGATGAAACTAATGGCTCGCAAAGAGAGCACCTACCTTCTGTGTTAGATAAACCAGCCCCTGAGGATTCTATCAAGCACAAGGCTACTGAAGATGTCATTACTACTGAAGAATCTGCTGAAGAATTCATTCCAGAACATGAAGAACGTCGAACTGATGCATCTGAAGAAAATGCTAAGTAAATTGATGCTGAAGAAAATGCTGATCAAATTCCTCAACGACAACTAGCTCATCCTCGCGTTGCAAAAGAAGTGCAAGTGGATAAGATCATCGATGACATTAGAGCACTAGGTCCTCTCACACGCTCAAAAGCTTCACACTTATCTAACTTTTGTGGGCACTTTGCTTTTGTCTCTATCACAGAGCCCACTAAGGTAGATGAAGCATTTCTGGAGCCTGAGTGGATTCAGGCCATGCAAGAAGAATTAGATCAGTTCAAGCTCAACAACGTCTGAGAACTGGTCAATCGTCCAGATCCTCGCAAGCATAATATCATTGGCACAAAGTGGATCTACCGCAACAAGAAAGATGAAAACAACTGAGGGAGTCCTGGATTAGGGGGTGTTCGGATAGCCGGACTATACCTTCAGCCGGACTCCAGGACTATGAAGATACAAGATTGAAGACTTCGTCCCATGTCCGGAAGGATCTTTTATTGGCGTGGAAGGCAAGCTAGGCGTGCAGATATTCAAGATCTCCTACCATTGTAACCGACTCTGTGTAACCCTAACCCTATCCGGTGTCTATATAAACCGGAGGGTTGTAGTCCGTAGGACAACCATCATCATACACAATCATACCATAGGCTAGCTTCTAGGGTTTAGCCTCCTTGATCTCGTGGTAGATCCACTCTTGTACTACCCATATCATCAATATTAATCTAGCAGGAGTAGGGTTTTACCTCCATCGAGAGGGCCCGAACCTGAGTAAAATAAAGTGTCCCTTGTCTCCTGTTACCATCCGACCTTGACGCACAGTTCAGGACCCCCTACCCGAGATCCACCGGTTTTGACACCGACATTGGTGCTTTCATTGAGAGTTCCTCTGTGTCGTCGCTTTTAGGCCCGATGGCTCCTTTGATCATCAACAACGATGAGGTCCAGGGTGAGACTTTCCTCCCCGGACAAATCTTCGTCTTCGGCGGCTTCGCTCTACTGGCAAATTCGCTTGGTCATCTGGAGCAGATCGAAAGCTACGCCCCTGGCCATCAAGTTAGGTTTGGAAGGTTAAACTACACGGCAAATATCCGCGGAGACTTGATCTTCGACGGGATTGAGCCACAGCCAAGCGTGCCGCACTATTTCGAGGGGCATGATATGGCTCTGCCTCCGAATAGTACGCTGGAGGCCGCACACGCTCCAGCCCCGATCTTTGACTCGGAGCCCGCTGTGTTCTTCGAGGATGAATGTTGGACGTCACCTCGGGGGCTGCGATCTCAAAGGCGATAGAGCTGAACGCCAGCCCCGCACTCCGCACGGCCCATGACTCCAAGGAGTCGGATTCTTCTCCGAACTCCGGGCCTTCCGTGCCCCCGCCGATCGAATCTGATTGGGAACCTGTAATGGAGTTCACCACAGCATATATCTTTCAGTGCTCACCTTTCGGTGATATCCTGAATTCTCTCAAGTCTCTCTCTTTATCAGGAGAGCCCAGGCCGGACTATGGTCTGCGAGGTTGGGATTCGGACAACAAAGAAATTCAAAGCCCACCCACCACCCACTTAATAGCCACTGTCGACGATTTAACCGACATGCTTGACTTCGGCTCCGAAGACTTCGATGGTATGGACGACGAAGGAGGAGACGAACAAGAACCAGCACCTGTAGGGCGCTGGACTGCCACCTCGTCATATGACATATATATGGTGGATGCTCCAAAGGATGCAGATGGCGATGGAACAGCGGAGGACGACAAATCGAAAAAACCTCCAAAACGCCGGCGCCAACGGCGCCGCTCTAAATCCCGCCAGAGCAGAAACGGTGATTCCGGCACGGGAGATAATACTACCCCGGACAGCGCCGAAGAACACCAGAACCAGCAAGATTCGGCGCAGGAAGATGGAAAAGCCAGCCCTCATGAGAGAGCGGCAGAGCAAGAGGTTGAGGATGATAACTACATGCCTCCCTGCGAAGACGAGGCAAGCCTCGATGACGACGAATTCGTCGTACCATCAGACCCCGCCGAACAAGAGCATTTTCAACGCAGGCTTCTAGCCACGGCGAATAGCCTAAAGAAAAAGCAGCAACAGCTTAGAGCTGATCAAGATTTGCTAGCTGATAGATGGACTGAAGTCCTTGCGGCCGAAGAGTATGAACTCGAGCGCCCCTCCAAAAATTATCCTAAGCGCAGGCTGCTACCCCAATCAGAGGGGGAAACATATGACATGGCAGATCGGCCACCCCGCGGCCGCGACAGAGAAGCCTGTCGAACCCTTAAACAAGTCATGCCCTAGTGCCGCTCAACTAAGGCACGGGAAAACGAGCCAGACCTGCGAGACGTACTGGAGGATAAAGCGAGGCAAACAAGATCGATCTACGGATCGCGCGGACGCCCGACGACACGTGATGACCTTCACTCCGGACACAATAAATCCGGCCGGGCCGAACACAACAGGCACAGCTCTTCCGAGCTGCGTCGTGACATAGCCCAGTACAGGGGCGCCGCACACCCACTATGCTTCACAGACGAAGTAATGGATCATAAAATCCCTGAGGGTTTCAAACCCGTCAACATCGAGTCGTACGATGGTACGACAGATCCGGCAGTATGGATTGAGGATTATCTCCTTCACATCCACATGGCATGTGGCGACGATCTACACGCCATCAAATATCTACCCCTTAAGCTCAAGGGACCAGCCCGGCACTGGCTTAACAGCCTACCAGCGGACTCAATCGGTTCTTGGGAGGACCTGGAAGCCGCATTCCTTGACAACTTCCAGGGGACATATGTGCGGCCACCGAATGCCGACGACCTAAGCCACATAATTCAGCAGCCAGAGGAATCGGCCATGCAATTCTGGACACGGTTCCTAACAAAGAAAAATCAGATAGTCGATTGCCCGGACGCAGAGGCCCTAGCAGCCTTCAAACATAACATCCGCGACGAATGGCTCGCCCGGCACCTGGTACAGGAAAAGCCGAAAACTATGGCAGCCCTCACTACACTCATGACCCGCTTTTGCGCGGGCGAAGATAGCTGGCTAGCTCGCAGCAACAACTTATCAAAGAAGCCTGGTAATTCGGATACCAAGGACAAAAGTGGCAGGTCACGTAGAAATAATCAAAAGCGTCGCGTTAGCAGCGACAGCAATGAGGATACGGCAGTAAATGCCAGATTCAGAGGCTATAAATCCGGTCAGCGGAAAAAGCCATTTAAAAAGAATACCCAGGGCCCGTCCAGTTTGGACCGGATACTCGACCGCTCGTGCCAGATTCATGGCACCCCCGAAAGGCCAGCCGATCACACCAACAGGGATTGTTGGGTGTTCAAGCAGGCAGGCAAGTTAAGAGCCGAACACAAAGACAAGGGGCTGAATAGCGACGACGAGGAGGAGCCCAGGCCTCCGAACAACAATGGACAGAAGGGGTTTCCCCCACAAGTGCGGACGGTGAACATGATATACGCGACCCACATTCCCAAGCAGAGAGGAAGCATGCGCTACGGGACGTATACGCGATGGAGCCAGTCGCCCCAAAGTTCAACCCATGGTCCTCCTGCCCGATCACTTTCGATCGAAGGGACCACCCCACTAGCATCCGTCACGGCGGTTTTGCCGCACTGGTCCTTGACCCAATCGTGGACGGATTTCATCTCACAAGAGTCCTCATGGACGGCGGCAGTAGCCTGAACCTGCTTTATCAGGACACAGTGCGGAAAATGGGCATAGATCCATCAAGGATCAAGCCCACAACGATGACCTTTAAAGGCGTCATACCAGGTGTAGAGGCCAATTGTACAGGCTCGATAACACTTGATGTGGTCTTCGGATCTCCAGATAACTTCCGAAGCGAAGAGCTAATCTTCGATATAGTCCCGTTCTGCAGTGGCTATCATGCCCTGCTCGGATGAACCGCATTCACTAAATTCAATGCGGTTCCGCACTACGCATATCTCAAGCTCAAGATGCCAGGCCCTCGAGGAGTAATTACGGTCAGCGGAAACACCGAGCGCTCCATCCGTACGGCGGAGCACACGGCGGCCCTCGCAGCGGAAGTACAAAGCAGGCTTTCAAGGCAACTCTCCAGTCCGGCTGCTAAAAAGCCGGACAATGCAAAGCGCGCCAGGAGTAACCTGCAACAAGACCACCTGGCACGTTCCGAGCAAGCGTAGCAATACGTCCCCGACCCCAGCCATCGCAACATAGCGGAGCAAGTACCTCGAGTACACAATTACGCCCTTAAAATTCCATGGGCACAGGGGGATGGGCACATTAACGGCATGCCTACAATACGGCGTCAAACGTACTAGGGGCTGCCGGATTTTTTCTTTTTACTTTCAGGACTCCATACCCTGGATAACATGTTCGGCCTTGTTGCCGCACAAACGATACAAGATCCAGGAAAGCAGACAAAGCTAACGCCGCATTACGGAACTCTCAGGTGGTCTCTATTTCGAGCGATATATCTGTTTTTAAATTCCGCGGCCTGCGCCTGGTCAGGAGATGTTAAATAGTCTAATATCTTTTTTGCTTATCGCACTACTTGTATCGTTCGGCTTTGATAAATAGCCTCTTTATAAACAATGCATAGCTTTCTGTCTATTTTTTGCGTTATCCCCTTTGAATATATGTGTTTATTACATAACATGATCGCACCCGTACACAATGGTACGGCAAACCACGCCAGGGGCTTCATTACCCTTTTATCTGGTGTGAGAAGTCCGTACACTTTCACAAGTGCGGCACCCCGAACTTATAGCACTATATGCATTGGCTCCGAGTCATGATTTTGGTCACATGTTGGGTTTGCCCGGCTCCTATGTTTTGGTGCCTTACGTTCAGCTATATCGGCTAAGGTAGCACTAGGAGAACAACTGCGATTGTGCCCCAGTTCAGGTGGGTTGAGCACCTCAGTGGAGAAAGCTAAAACAGACTGTCATGATAAGGCGTGAGACCGGTCGTTGTTTGAGAGGTTTTTTTGAGTCCTTAAAGGCTTATGCCGCTACAAGCGAGGAGTTGGCTATGTCCGGCCAAAGGCGTGGATAGCGCCCCGAATTCGGCCTTTCGAACTAGGGGCTTCGCCGAAATTTAAAATTATAATGTTCTATGGCTAAGTGAGAGTGTTCAAGCATTATAGTCTGATTGCCTGGTTCGTTGTGCAGAGCGCCTCCCTAGAAGGACCCAACTATGGGAACAAGAGCCCTCAGGTTTATCCCGAACACCCCAGCACTAGTGGCATGGGGGCAGAAGCCGACGACTGGCCATCTCTCAATTTTGGATAAACGGCCGGACAGAAAATAATATTTTAAATTCAATAAGCATTGCTTAGCGCATATGAACAAGTTTCAGCGCACAGGATACAAACGAGCGAGTTCATTCAAATATTACATCTTTAGTACATTCATCTGCAACAAGGTGGGCTCCGGCAAGAACATCCTTGTAGTAGTTCTCGGGCTTGAGATGCTCCTTCCCCTGCGGTGGCCCGTCCTTCACCAGCTTCTCTCCGTCCAGCTTACCCCAGTGTACCCTTACACGGGCAAGGGCCCTCCGGGCACCTTCAATGCAGACGGAGCGCTTGACGACCTCAAGCCATGGACAGGCCTCCACCAGCCGCCGCACTAGCCCGAAATAGCTCCCAGGCAGGGCCTCTCCAGGCCACAGCCGAACTAGTAAGCCCTTCATGGCCTGTTCGGCCGCCTTGTGGAGGTCGACCAGCTGTTTCAGCTGATCGCTTAAGGGCACAGGGTGTCCGGCCTCAGAATACTGAGACCAGAACACACTCTCCGTCGAGCTGCCCTCTTCAGCTCGGTAGAACGCGGCGGCATCGGATACTCTACGGGGAAGATCGGCGAATGCCCCTGGAGAACTCCGGATTCGGGTAAGTAATAGGTAGTTTACTTTTATATTCCTACTTTGCATTGAGAATGCCTTACCCGTTGCTATCTTTTTCACCTCTTGGAGGGCCTTTTGGGCTTCGGCCTTGGCACTCTTGGCGGTCTCGATAGCCGACGCGAGCTCGGATGCTTGCGCTTTTGACTCAAGCTCCAAACCCTCATGTTTTTTCATGAGAGCTTGCAGCTCTTGTTGCACCTCGCCAACCTGAACCCCCCGCATTTCTCGCTCGGTGCGCTCCTCGGCCATTTTCTTTTCGGCCTCAGCCAGCGCCTGCTTCAGGGTTGCCACCTCGGTTGTGGCCCCTATAATAAGCAGTACAATCCTGTTATTTCTTTCTGCAATCAAGCCTCTCTATAGGCACTTTTTTTTCTTTTTCCTTTTTAGGGTATTTCTTACCTTCTTTCTCCTCGAGCTGCCGGCCGAGCTCTTGCTCGGTCCGCCCGAGGTCCTTTTTAAGGACATCCACCTGCGCAGTCAGTGCGGCGATGGACAGCAGCGAAGCCTGCATACGCATATTTGACTTCTTTTGTTAGACTCCTGCGAAAATTACTAGATCCTCTATTCGGTTTTTCTTTCCGAACACCGAACAGAGCATCAGGGGCTACTGTCTATGCGGTAAATAATTTCACATATTTCTGTTTACCTGGAAGCCTGTTAGAAGGCTAGCGCAAGCTTCAGTCAGTCCGCTCTTGACGGACTGAACCCTTCGGATCACCGTACTCATAACAGTACGGTGCTCCTCGTCGATGGTGGCGCCCTCAAGCACCTCCAACAGATTGTCCGGCGCCTCTGGTTGGACGGAGGACGCCGGCTCAGACGGCTTACCCCTCTTGGGAGGAGTTCGCCCACCACGAACCGGGACTGTCGAGTCCGGCGTGGTGTCCGACACAAAGCCGGACTTGGAGCCCTGGGGGGTTTCATCCCCTTTACTCCTGGGGTCCAGAAGGTTGCCTTGCGGCTCCTCCAGGACCATCTCCTCCTGCCCTGAAGCTTAGCGGGGCGCCACTTCGGCGTCGTCTGCCCTGTAGGGGGAGACAGCGGGCGGAACAGAGTTCACGTCCGACGAATCGAGGGAGCCGCTCGACGAATCGGTGAGTTCGGCCCGGGGCGGGCTGCAAAAATTACGTTCGACATTAGGGAAAGTCACGCATTAGAAAATATCATGAGTCACTCTGGTATGTAAATACTTACGATGTCGCCGGACGCTTGGTTCTGTCCAGCCACTCCTCTCCGCCTTCTTCGGCGTCGTAGGAGTAGTCCGGCGGAGGGGTCTTCCTTTTCCTCGACCCCTCGGCCTCCCCCGTTGGGGTGGCTGTCGGTGTCAAAACCGGCGGATCTCGGGTAGGGGGTCCCGAACTGTGCGTCAAGGTCGGATGGTAACAGGAGACAAGGGACACTTTATTTTACCCAGGTTCGGGCCCTCTCGGTGGAGGTAAAACCCTACTCCTGCTAGATTAATATTGATGATATGGGTAGTACAAGAGTGGATCTACCACGAGATCAAGGAGGCTAAACCCTAGAAGCTAGCCTATGGTATGATTGTGTATGATGATGGTTGTCCTACGGACTACAACCCTCCGGTTTATATAGACACCGGATAGGGTTAGGGTTACACAGAGTCGGTTACAATGGTAGGAGATCTTGAATATCTGCACGCCTAGCTTGCCTTCCACGCCAAGAAAAGATCCTTCCGGACACGGGACGAAGTCTTCAATCTTGTATCTTCATAGTCCTGGAGTCCGGCTGAAGGTATAGTCCGGCTATCCGAACACCCCCTAATCCAGGACTCCCTCAGTAGCCCCTGAACCAGGCTTCAATGACGACGAGTCCAGCGCGCAGATTGTCTTCGGCATTACAAACACCGAAAAATAGTGTCCGGCTCTGCAAAATAAGTTTCCACATATTGCCATATAGAGAATAATATTAACACAAATCAAATCTGCTGACGTATTCCGCAGTGCGTCATAACACTGCGACCAAGCCTTCTACATAGATTGCTTTCATTGTTCCACCTCAGCTCGTTTAGCGAGGCGGTTTCCTTGGCACGTCTTGTCAAAGCAGAGATCATGTGCCCCCTTTAACGGGATTCTCATTAATACGGACGTGGGTAACCCAACCGCGCCATTTACCACGGCGTTTGGGAGGCAAGTGAGTTTTATCAGGTAGGCGGGGACGCCTAACCGTACCTGCTTATATAAAGGGATAAGGATTCACCTTTTTAACCTACGCCTTCTTCCTCCTTTGCCAATCCATCTCTCGCGAACTCAAGCTCCGGCGCCCAAGTCCGCTCTTCCTTCCTCAACCTTCTCCAACAATGTCCGGAGCGGGAGGCAAGTGGATGGTCTCCTCCGTTACGGAGGCCCAAGTAAAAAAGTTAAGGAAAGCCGGATACTTGTCCAAGGACATCCCGCATCGGCTTCCCGATACGGGGCAGCTTCTTCCTACCCCAAGGCCCCATGAGAGGGTAGTTTTTCTTCCCCACTTCCTCCGCGGACTGGGCTTTCCACTTCACCCATTTGTCCGGGGGCTCATGTTTTACTACGGCCTGGATTTCCACGATCTGGCCCCGAACTTTGTCCTCAACATCTCGGCGTTTATCGTCGTCTGTGAGGCCTTTCTCCGCGTCCGCCCCCACTTCGGCCTCTGGCTCAAGACCTTCAACGTCAAGCCCAAGGTGGTGTCCGGCACCCAGGCGGAGTGCGGAGGTGCTATGGTTGGCAAGATAGCCAACGTCCTCTGGTTCGATGGCTCCTTCGTGGAGTCCCTAAAGGGGTGGCAGGCCGGGTGGTTTTACATCACTGAGCCCCGCGATCCGAAATGGGTCGCGGCCCCCGAGTTCAGATCCGGACCCCCCACGCGGCTCATGTCCTGGAAAGAGACAGGCCTGTCGTGGGGCAACGAGGAAGAAGTGACTGGGCTGCAAACGTGCATCCAGTCCCTGGTGAACAAGCCAATCCGGCTTGTCAATATAGTCCAGGTCATGCTCGTTCGCCTGATCCTCCCGTGCCAAGAACGGGATTTTACTTTGTGGGAATTCGACCCGGCGCAGCACCAAACCCTCAGTAGGCTCTTCGACACGACGTATGAAGACGTCTGGAAGGTGCTGACCAAAGGCGCCGAGTCTCCCACATCCGCCTCCGAGGATCACGGATACAGCTTGCAGCGTAACGCTTAGCGAGGTAAGCTATCTATACCTTTGACAGGTTCGTTAAGCTCTTCTCCATAGATTAACTCTATGCGGGATCTAAACTCCCTTTACCTTTGACAGGCTTGGCAGGAGGTATCCATACCAATTAACCATCCGGCTCCTCTGCCCGAAGACCCGGCCCCAGCTCTCTTGGTGAAGCTAATGGCTCCGGCACCTTACGTGGTGCCGGAGAGGAAGGCCAAGAAGAAGAAAACCACCGGGACTCGAAAAAGTTCCCGCAACATGGTGGTGTCGGACTCGTCATCTGACGAGTCCGCAACGCTCTCCTCTCGTGAAAACGAAGAGGAGGAACAAGGAAGCTCTCCCCCACCAGTGAGGGGAGCAAAGAGGAAGAAGGCCGCCCCAACAGGGGAGGCCGAGGGGTCGAGGAAAAGGAAAACCCCTCCGCCGGACTACTCCCACGACGCCGAAGAGGGCGGAGAGGAGTGGCTGGACCGAACCAAGCGTCCGGCGACATTGTAAGTGTTTACACACCAGAGTGACTCATGATATTCTTTTAATGCGCGGCTTTCCCTAATATCGAACATAATTTATGCAGCCCGCCCCGGGCCGAACTCGATGATTCGTCGAGCGGCTCCCTGGATTCGTCGGACGTGAACTCTGTTCCGCCCGCGGTCTCCCCCTGCCGGGCGGACGACGCCGAAGTGGCGCCCCGCCAAGCTTCGGGGCAGGAGGAGATGGTCCTGGAGGAGCCACAAGGCAATCCTCCGGACCCCAGGAGTAAAGGGGATAAAACCCCCCAGGGCTCCGAGTCCGGCTTTGTGCCGGACACCGCGCCGGACTCGACAGTCCCGGTCTGCGGTGGGCGAACTCCTTCCAAGAGGAGTAAGCCGTCTGAGTCGGCGGCCTCCGTCCAACCGGAGGCGCCAGACAATCTGCTGGAGGCGCTTAAGGGTGCCGCCATCGATGAGGAGCACCGTACTGTTATGAGTACGATGATCCAAAGGGTTCAGTCCGCCAAGAGTGGACTGAATGAAGCTTGCGCTAGCCTTCTAACAGGGTTCGAGGTAAGTAAAAATATGTCGAATTATTTACCGCATAGACAGTAGCCCCTGATGTTCTGTTCGGTGTTCGGAAAGAAAAGCCGGATAGAGGATCTAGTAATTTTCGCAGGAGTCTGACAAAAAAGGTCAAATATGCGTATGCAGGCTTCACTGCTGTCCACCGCCGCACTGACTGCGCAGGTGGATGTCCTTAAAAAGGACCTCGGGCGGACCGAGCAAGAGCTCGGCCTTGCCAAACGGCAGCTCGAGGAGAAGGAAGGTAAGAAATACCTAAAAAGAGGAAAAAAGAAAAAGGTGCCTATAGAGAGGCTTGATTGCAGAAAGAAATAACAGGATTGTACTGCTTATTGTAGGGGCCGCAACCGAGGTGGCAACCCTGAAGCAGGCGCTCGCAGAGGCCGAAAAGAAAACGGCCAAGGAGTGCGCCAAGCGAGAAAGGCTTGGGGTTCAGGTCGACGAGGTGCAGCAAGAGCTGCAAGCTCTCATGACAAAACATGAGGGTTTGGAGCTTGAGTCAAAAGCATAAGCATCCGAGCTCGCGTCGGCCCTCAAGACCGCCAAGAGTGCCAAGGCCGAAGCCCAAAAGGCCCTCCAAGAGTTGGAGGAGGTGAAAAAGATAGCAACGGGTAAGGCATTCTCAATGCAAAGTAGGAATATAAAAGTAAACTACCTATTACTTACCCGAATCCGGAGTTCTCCAGGGGCGTTCGCCGATCTTCCCCCAGCGTATCCGACGCCGCCGCGTTCTACCGAGCTGAAGAGGGCAGCTCGACGGAGAGTGTGTTCTGGTCTCAGTATTCTGGTCTCAGTAGGGCTGCCCTCTACTGAGAAAAAGTTCCCGCAACATGGTGGTGTCGGACTCGTCATCTGACGAGTCCGCGACGCTCTCCTCTCGTGAAAACGAGGAGGAGGAGCAAGGAAGCTCTCCCCCCCTAGTGAGGGGAGAAAAGAAGAAGAAGGCCACTGAGGGAGTCCTGGATTAGGGGTGTTCGGATAGCCGGACTATACCTTCAGCCGGACTCCAGGACTATGAAGATACAAGATTGAAGACTTTGTCCCGTGTCCGGAAGGATCTTTTCTTGGCGTGGAAGGCAAGCTAGGCGTGCGGATATTCAAGATCTCCTTCCATTGTAACCGACTCTGTGTAACCCTAACCCTATCCGGTGTCTATATAAACCGGAGGGTTGTAGTCCGTAGGACAACCATCATCATACACAATCATACCATAGGCTAGCTTCTAGGGTTTAGCCTCCTTGATCTCGTGGTAGATACACTCTTGTACTACCCTTATCATCAATATTAATCTAGCAGGAGTAGGGTTTTACCTCCACCGAGAGGGCCCGAACCTGGGTAAAATAAAGTGTCCCTTGTCTCCTGTTACCATCCGACCTTGACGCACAGTTCGGGACCCCCTACCCGAGATCCGCCGGTTTTGACACCGACAACAGCCTTGTGGTGAGGAAGAAGGCACGTCTAGTAGATCAAGGCTACACACAGGTTGAAGGAGTTGATTTCGATGAGACTTTTGCACCTGTTGCTAGACTTGAAGCTATTCGCATATTACTTGCTTATGCTAACCATCATGATATCATCTTATATCAAATGGATGTGAAAAGTGCATTCCTTAATGGTAAGCTTGAGGAAGAAGTATATGTTGCTCAACCCCCAGGTTTTGAAGATCCAAAGAATCCTGACAAAGTCTTCAGACTCAATAAGGCCCTCTATGGCCTCAAGCAAGCCCCACGGGCGTGGTATGATACTTTGAAGGAATTCTTCATGAAGAAAGGCTTCACACCCGGTTCACTTGATCCTACTCTCTTTACTAAATCTTATGATGGTGAACTGTTTGTGTGCCAAATATATGTTGATGATATTATCTTTGGCTTTACTGACCAACGTTATAGTGATGAATTTGCCTATATAATGAGTGAAGAATATCAAATGTCTATGATGGGAGAGTTGAAATTCTTCTTAGGTCTTCAAATTCGTCAACAGCGCAATGGCATATTCATATCTCAGGAGAAATGCCTCAAGGATGTCCTGAAGAAATTCGGCATGCATGATTGCAAAGGCATCAAAATTCCTATACCCACAAATGGTCAACTATGCACTGATGAAAATGGTATTGACTTCGATCATAAGGTATACCGCTCCATGATTGGCTCTTTATTGTACTTATGTGCATCTAGGCCAGATATAATGCTTAGTGTTTACATGTGTGCCCGATTTCAAGCTGCACCGAAGGAATCACACCATAAGGCTGTGAAGCATATTCTTCGATATCTAGCTCACACACCAACACTAGGATTGTGGTATCCCAAGGGCTCGGATTTTGATCTCATTGGATATTCTAATTCTGACTCCAGCCCAATATGACATACATGAGAGACCCCAATTGCAATCTGGATCAAGCAAGACGACAAATACAAAGCCACGCCATCGAGTACTTCAAGGTTCAATGGAGCACCAAACGGAAGCAGAAGCAGTATGAGAACGTGAAGACTACCCCAGATCCAAGTTTCCGTATTCCTTTCCACGCTTAGTCTGGGAATCTCGGGGACGAGATTCTTGTAAGGGGGTAGGTCTGTCACACCCTGATTTTCATGCCACAACACTTAAGCTAATAAAACATGATAAAATGTGGTTTGACAAAAACTTTTGAGTGTTTTGGATTTTGCTTGTTTTGATTTTTGTGTGTTGTTTGCAAGTGCTCTAAAAATCAAATAAAGCCTCCAACTCTTATACTCCTTCTCCTTGATCCAAAACCTCTTCCCAATGATCATGCCGTGTGTATAGTGCAATATAGTATTTTCTTACAAAAATAATTTGGCCAAATAGTATTTTCAAAAATTAGTTTTTCCAAAAACCCCTTGATTGAGGATTGCACTGCAATTACTTAAATAAGGGCAGTAAAAATCTTTCCAAAAATATTTTTGACTCCTATTAGATATAGGTTACCCAGAAACCACAAAAAATAATTTTAAAAGTTATTTTTCTATTTTTTTAAAAGGCTTTTTCTTAAGGCCAGAAATGGTCTTAAATAGGTTTAAATTATATTAAAGCTTTAAAAATATTTGAGAAAAATTAGGGAGACTCAATGGACATATATTTTCCATATATATGAGTTTCAACATATAGTTATGATCAAAATATTGGACAAAACCTCCCAAAATCATTTCTGCTCATTTCAAGGATTTGAAATATTTCTACAGGAAATATTTTCACAAAAATCCAAGAAAATTCTAACATGTCACATATGACATTTTTGATTATCTTGACAAGTACCATGTCATGGAGAATAGTATAACCCCATGAAACCCTCTCAAAACCACTTCTGTCCTTTTTCAAGTTTGAACAGCTTTGCACTGTCAAACATGTCCAAATGCTCTCAAACTTGGTGCACACTCTCAAATGGTGTAATAATGCATCTAGACCAAATGGCACAAGTTGGAGAGAATTTTATCTTGATCAAAGTACCCCAAAACCCTCTCTGACCAGAATCAAATTTGAACAAGTTTGTACTGCCAACTTTTTCTCCTTGACCCCAACTTTTGTGAGCATGTTCACATGACCAAATGAGGCCACCACACCAAGTGGCGCATCAAGGAGAATTGATTTGCATGACTAAATCTTGGTAAAACCATTTCTGTTGATTTCTAGGGTTTACCAAAGTTACATTGGCCACTTTGCCCAAATGAGCTCCAAATTGGTGGAAGGCCCTAATTATATGTGCCATTTCACCCTATGGAGCCTCATACCAAATGGAGTTCATTTTCTTACCCAAACAAGCATCAAACACCTTCTGCCACTTTACCAAAATTCCATTTTTGACCTCTTCCACTAATCTCCATGGCCTCAACTTTTTACCACAGCTCCTCCTAGTCCCCCTCTACCTCCGGTAACAATGGTTGCCTCTCAGCTCAATGATTGAGGAGTGAAACCACCTCTTTCTCTCTCTGGACAGCCCACTTCTCCCTCTTCCTCACCTCCCTCCTCACTCCACTGGCCACCCAGGGCATCCAAAGCTCCTCCCCACTTGTTTACTTCTCCCTGGCGCTACCAGACATGAGTGGACACGCCCCTGCCCTTTAAACAATGCCATGGCAGCCAAAGGCACGCTCTGGAGCGCGCTATAGTGTGCTCCCGCACTGTAGCCGCCCCCTGCCAAGCACCTCCGGCCACCTCGGGCCTCCCCAGCGTGTCTCACGAGGCCGCCTCGGCGTCTGGGACACGGCACGCTGCCGGCCCCCTCCAGAATCTCTCTCCTCTCCCCTCTATGAGCTCACCCGAGCGCGTCCATGGGCGCTGTCCACGGTGCACCGCGGTCGTGCCCATATAAGCCCCTCCTGACCTCTTCTATGGCCTCCCCGCGCTCTTCGTATCCCCCAGCAACCTCTTGGACACCCCCTCTCTCCCCCTCGTGGTCTCCTGACCCCTCCATGGCTCGGTTGCCGCCGCTGTGCCCCGGACCAACCCGAGCCTTCAATGCTTCCTCTGCTCCCACTGATTGCTCTCGAGGACCCCCACGGCCTCCAGAAACCTCCCCGGCCTCGATTCCTTCTTCACCACGGCGGAATTTGCCGGATCCACCCTCACCTTCGTCTCCCTCCGCCACGGCCAATAGAGGGCTCGCTGTCGAGCTCGCCGACGGCCCTCTCGACCGCCATCCGACGCGGTAGTACCCCCTGAGCTCTCCGGCGCCCGCAGCCACGTCGGGGACGGCCAGTGTCACCGGAGCGGGGCGACGCCCGAGCCTCTTCCTCCCTAGCCGTCGCCCGCGCGCGAGGAAGAAGACGATGCAAGGCAAGGGGGTGGCCCTGAAGCTGGGTCCCACAAGTCAGCGACCCACCAGCGGCCACGTCATTTAATTGGAGGCGGGATCAGCTGCTGGCGCTTCCCCCACACCGTTGGCGCTTTATAGAAGTGCGTCATCGACGTCGCCTGGGCTCCTGGTGCGGCCGAGCCGCTGGGCCGGCCCAGTGGCGTCCTTCTGCTAAACCTCGCCCTGTGCGCCTCTTAAGGTTGACGAAGTAGACGGAGTACTTGGAGAAGTACCAGAAGACTTGAAGACTCAGATAAACCAGGCAAGCAGCCCTTTGACCATGTCTATGACACCCTTTTTATGCATGTCATATAGCACTTTATTAGTGTTGCTCCGAAATCATGATGTGATGGTAACCACTTTGGTGGATTGCCTTCGTTACTTCCTCGTTGATACCTGCATTATGCATGACCCTACCTACTTATGAGGGTTATGCCGGTGGGAGTAGATAGGATGCAAAAGTAGTGCTACGAAAAAGGGACGGGTATACGCAAGGTGATGGAGGCAAAGTATTTTTAAAGGACTGTTCGAAAACCCCATCGGGTGCCACTTATGCCCGAGGGAGATGATGAGATGGGTAGCCACTTGATGACGAAGTGGTGTACCGAGGCAAGTGTGTGTGTTGTTTTCAGAAACGGATTAGATTTAAGATTTGTTGACTGTCCCAACCTTACATGCGCAACCATTCTACCCTTATATGGGAAAGGGCATTATTGATTACTTAGGTCGATACTAGCTTGGAGCCCGCATTACTAGTGACGGGGGAGAGTTGGTGCTTTCTCTCGGGACGGGGTCGTGCCAGGTAGGGCGACCATGACTGTCTTTACAGGGCACCGGATACACCGTTGTGTCCCCTCTCGAATGTTACGATCTCGAGCGAGCCTCGTATGATGTACATCGTGAGGATACGGAACAACGAGTGGACTCCTTGTTAGTGTCGTCTAGGGAAAGGTAGTGATCGGGTGCTTACCCCGGGTACTTGAGGTATCGCGGGTCGTGGATGACATGAAAGTTCCCCGGATCTTGTGGGTAAAGTGTGCAACCTCTGCAGAGTGTAAAACTATTCGAATAGCCGTGTCCACGGTCAAGGACAGTTGGGCGGTGCTGCTTAAACTACGTCCACTTGTTTACAAACCAGTGTGTGTGGGAAGAACTACTTGGGTCAAGTCAAGGACTTGTCATGATTGAGTTGGGTTGGTGCCCACTCTATTTATGTTGACATCTGTAGCCTGTCCTCATGGTTACTTGAATTCTCCTGATGCATGTCTTACAAGTTGTTGAACATGTCATTGCACTCAAAACTAGCTTTCCGCAAAAATTTACCTATGTCATGCATTATTGTACCTTGAACCAAAACATGGGTTGCTTGCGAGTACATTCAAAGTACTCATTGGCTTGCCACTGGTTATTTTATTGGCCAGGCATAAAAGAACAGGATATGATGAAGAATACTTTGGTGATGAGCATGCGAGCTAGGACGTTTCCCAGTCATAATGCCTGTAGGGTTAAGGCAGATGGCATGGGTCCAAGTTATCGACGAAGATTTCCGCTGCAATGTTATACTCAAGGCTTGACCATAATGGTCCTACTTGTGTAATACGGTATGTATGGATGTAAGACTCTTGTTATTCAGCTTCTGTGTGTTCAGTGAGCATTGATCTCTGGGATCACTGTACACATGCATTCGGTGATCACGACTTATGAGTCGGGGTCCCCACAGAGCTGGTATCAGAGCCGTCCTGACTGTAGGAAGCCTTAGTTAGCATGGTCGTTAGTTAGGGTAAAACTATTACCAAAACTACTACTAGTTTTCAAAAAACTATTTATACTTCTCTTCCCTTCTCAGTTTTTCGGAAACTAAGGTATACTTCCCTTATTGATCTCTTCCCCTTCAAAACCTTTGGTCGCTAGAACCCTTATGCCCCTGACCACTAGATTCCTTGTGGTCCTCGTGGATAATCTAGAAGGAAGATGCCTTGCCAGACATTCACCCACATCTCCTGAACACAATATTGGCGACATCACAACAAGACGATACCAACAGAAGATACATCCTAGAGGGATGAGAACCTGAAGTCCCAGGAGATGGTAACACCCTTGACACTGCCCCAAGATGATGCAACCTTAGCCTACGATGATCAGGGCATAGGATATGCAAGATCATGATATACATCGCTAATAGGGTAACCCTGTCACTTCTGTTGTTGTGTCAGGAACCACCGATGGATGAGAACCTAGCCATTTGGTCCGCCTCACTATAGTGAGCAGGAAAAACGGTTCTCTTCATCCCCCGCTCTTGGTGTCGATGTTGTCATCAACATAACCGACATGTTGGACCTCTATTATGCCTTGTTAATATCATTGCATAAAGGATTACCTACCTGGTATCATCGACGGCTTAGAAGACAAAACAGGGTCGTCATGATTAGGAAGACAATAGAAGACCGAGTCAATGCCAGCTACGAGGAGCCACCTTCACCCTATCACTTCAACAGGCGAGAAGTTGTTGAAGAATCTTCAGGCTCAACCTGGATCATTTCATCGAACAACTACAAAAGACGTAGCAACACCTGAGGAAAAATTCAGAAGACTGCACGAGGCTCAAGGCACGACTGCTGAGTCCGAGAACCCCTAGGGTAGGATGAGTCGTGTACCCCCTATGCGCAGTCGAGTCCATATGATGGTTCGAATAGAACCATGACTGTGTGTTGCTTGTTTTTATTTGTTTGTGTTTTAAGATAGGTCACAACTTTTGCCCTAGGCAACAAGTACGTGACTATATCACCTGCCTTATTTTGTTGCTTGTGTTTGGCCCTTTGGCACTTGTTTGATTGCACCTGCACTATAGAACCCCCTTTAGGCATTCCCCTCCTCTATGCTACTTCTCCCTCTCATCTCTCTCGTCAACTGAAGACAAGCAAGACAATATGCACCAAGGATTCCACCTCGGCAGCCAACTAGCACTGAAGACTTTTTGTTGCAGCCTCCTCGACCAAGTGAAACCCCATAGAATTATGTTTAACCCTCGAGATTAGATACCCATTCCTAGACCCTTCGAGACTTCATAAGATACCCCAGCTCGAGTCCTTAACCATGTGCTTAAGCCATAGAATTGCAAGAGAACCAGTTAAGCCTCTGTAAACCTTGCACAACACTAGGTTCATTATGGAACTAGTGGACATAGTGAACAAGCACACTATCATCCTAATATAGCACAAGAACTGACGATGCCATAGGGAAGACCAGTTTGAGGATATAGGAATTAAGGTCAAATGACTTGATGAGTTTATATCAGTGACCTTGAGGGATTATATGAGACTATTTGGTGGATTATGAGGCTTTGATGTTGGTAGATGAACTTGGTGGGATCATGAGTATAGGTTAGCATAGCTTTCATTACCCCTGGAGTAAATTGGATTTAGACTGGTGATCTCGATCATGATACCATGTTTCTTGGAGGACAATAAACTAGGAGATTGGATTAATTGTCGGAGTTAATATAAGCTTGACCTTGGAGTTTACTTGATCATGATAATGGGAATTGATGGACTGACTATAGTAGAGACAGCCCTTTCAAGCATTGGGGATTACATGGACTTTAGGAGATCATGTGGAACACCATAGACATTGGATTTGTAGAATTAATGGATGATGTAGCGATTAATGGAAGTTAATGGGCTATTGGAGTTGATTCATAGGAAGGAAACAAGATCTTGGAGTGGCTTACGACGTGTTTCCTTAGGATAGAGATGCTTATCGCGGACCTTGGATTAATAGACTGAGCACTTGGATTGTGGTGATTAAATTCAAGCTTAGCAGCCTATGTGCTCAACCCATGGATTTTAGGGGTAGCCATACATACGAGTTTGGGGATTGTAGACATATATGATTTTGTTAGACCTCCTCTCGAGAGTCATGAGGATATGAATAACATGAGTGATGATTGGAGTTGACCTATACGGGATGATTCTTTCGATAACATGATGTGATTATTTGGAAAGACTAGATAGAATAATTGGCATCTCAGAAACTGTGCTCAAGGATAAGATGATAAATGTTCACTCGCACACTAGAATCCTTGAAACCGTTAAGCCCCACCAAGCCACGATATGGTAGGAATCACAACCATGGGCTTTGGCTCTAGGACAAGGAAACCTTGGCCAATACCCAACCATAACCACCACCGATACCCCAACCTATACCCTAAGTACCCCGTGGGCAAGTCTTCACGGAGTACTCGGACAAGTTAGTTGCCATCTTTCCTTGATGACATACTTGCCTACCCGAAAATGGAAGAAGAACCATTCAGCTGGTTAGGGAACATCTGAAGATCGCCATGTCCTGGAGGAAGAACTACACCAACCACCATCGTCAAGAAGTAAACCTCCGCATCAAAGACAAGGCATATCTGCAAGCCACTTCTCTCAAGGAAACCAAGCATTTTCATGACAAGGAACCCACGCCAAGATCATCGGCCCTCTTCGAGATCACTTCAAGGTTCAACAGCCCCCCTTTTGGGTCACTTCGAGACGAAGAGTAGACGACTACCAGCTAGAGTTACCACTGGAGTTAACCACTGTGCACAGCGTCTTCCACGCGACACACCCCGAAAGAGTCTCCGACTTCCTAACTAGCCGGTCTCAACAAGGACATCGATCACCAAGCCATCGACCTCCAGCCCAATATGACATACACGAGAGACCCCAATTGCAATCTGGATCAAGCAGGACGACAAATACAAAGCCACGCCATCGAGTACTTCAAGGTTCAATGGAGCACCAAACAGAAGCAGAAGCAGTATGAGGACGTGAAGACTACCCCAGATCCAAGTTTCCGTATTCCTTTCCACGCTTAGTCTGGGAATCTCGGGGACGAGATTCTTGTAAGGGGGGTAGGTCTGTCACACCCTGATTTTCATGCCACAACACTTAAGCTAATAAAACATGATAAAATGTGGTTTGACAAAAACTTTTGAGTGTTTTGGATTTTGCTTGTTTTGATTTTTGTGTGTTGTTTGCAAGTGCTCTAAAAATCAAATAAAGCCTCCAACTCTTATACTCCTTCTCCTTGATCCAAAACCTCTTCCCAATGATCATGCCGTGTGTATAGTGCAATATAGTATTTTCTTACAAAAATAATTTGGCCAAATAGTATTTTCAAAAATTAGTTTTTCCAAAAACCCCTTGATTGAGGATTGCACTGCAAGTACTTAACTAAGGGCAGTAAAAATCTTTCCAAAAATATTTTTGACTCCTATTAGATATAGATTACCCAGAAACCACAAAAAAATAATTTTAAAAGTTATTTTTCTATTTTATTTAAAGACTTTTTCTTAAGGCCAGAAATGGTCTTAAATAGGTTAAAATTATATTAAAGCTTTAAAAATATTTGAGAAAAATTAGGGAGACTCAATGGACATATATTTTCCATATATATGAGTTTCAACATATAGTTATGATCAAAATATTGGACAAAACCTCCCAAAACCATTTCTGCTCATTTCAAGGATTTGAAATATTTCTATAGGAAATATTTTCACAAAAATCCAAGAAAATTCTAACATGTCACATATGACATTTTTGATTATCTTGCCAAGTAACATGTCATGGAGAATAGTATAACCCCATGAAACCCTCTCAAACCCACTTCTGTCCTTTTTCAAGTTTGAACAGCTTTGCACTGTCAAACATGTCCAAATGCTCTCAAACTTGGTGCACACTCTCAAATGGTGTAATAATGCATCTAGACCAAATGGCACAAGTTGGAGAGAATTTTATCTTGATCAAAGTACCCCAAAACCCTCTCTGGCCAGAATCAAATTTGAACAAGTTTGTACTGCCAACTTTTTCTCCTTGACCCCAACTTTTGTGAGCGTGTTCACATGACCAAATGAGGCCACCACACCAAGTGGTGCATCAAGGAGAATTGATTTGCATGACTAAATCTTGGTAAAACCATTTCTGTTGATTTCTAGGGTTTACCAAAGTTACATTGGCCACTTTGCCCAAATGAGCTCCAAATTGGTGGAAGGCCCTAATTATATGTGCCATTTCACCCTATGGAGCCTCATACCAAATGGAGTTCATTTTCTTACCCAAACAAGCATCAAACACCTTCTGCCACTTTACCAAAATTCCATTTTTGACCTCTTCCACTAATCTCCATGGCCTCAACTTTTTACCACAGCTCCTCCTAGTCCCCCTCTACCTCCAGTAACAATGGCTGCCTCTCAGCTCAATGATTGAGGAGTGAAACCACCTCTTTCTCTCTCTGGACAGCCCACTTCTCCCTCTTCCTCACCTCCCTCCTCACTCCACTGGCCACCCAGGGCATCCAAAGCTCCTCCCCACTTGTTTACTTCTCCTTGGCGCTACCAGACATGAGTGGCCACGCCCCTGCCCTTTAAACAATGCCATGGCAGCCAAATGCACGCTCTGGAGCGCGCTACAGTGCGCTCCCGCACTGTAGCCGCCCCCTGCCAAGCACCTCCGGCCACCTCGGGCCTCCCCAGCGTGTCTCACGAGGCCGCCTTGGCGTCTAGGACACGGCACGCTGCCGGCCCCCTCCAGAATCTCTCTCCTCTCCCCTCTATGAGCTCACCCGAGCGCGTCCATGGGCGTTGTCCACGGTGCACCGCGGCCGTGCCCATATAAGCCCCTCCTGACCTCTTCTATGGCCTCCCCCCGCTCTCCGTATCCCCCAGCAACCTCTTGGACACCCCCTCTCTCCCCCTCGTGGTCTCCTGGCCCCTCCATGGCTGGGTTGCCGCTGCTGTGCCCCGGACCAACCCGAGCCTTCAATGCTTCCTATGTTCCCTCTAATTGCTCTCGACGACCCCCACGGCCTCCAAAAACCTCCCCGCCCTCGATTCCTTCTTCACCACGGCCGAATTTGCCGGCTCCACCCTCACCTTCGTCTCCCTCCGCCACGGCCAAGAGAGGGCTCGCTGTCGAGCTCGCCGGCGGCCCTCTTGACCACCATCCGACGCGGTAGTACCCCCTGAGCTCTCCGGCGCCCGCAGCCACGTCGGGGACGGCCCGTGTCACCGGAGCGGGGCGACGCCCGAGCCTCTGCCTCCCCAGCCATCGCCCACGCGCGAGGAAGAAGACGACGCAAGGCAAGGGGGTGGCCCTGCAGCTGGGTCCCACAAGTCAGCGACCCACCGGCGGCCACGTCATTTAAGTGGAGGCGGGATCAGCTGCTGGCGCCTCCCCCACACCGTTGGCGCTTTATAGAAGTGCGCCATCGACGTCTCCTGGTCTCCTGGTGCGGCTGAGCCGCTGGGCCGGCCCAGTGGCGTCCTTCTGCTAAACCTCGCCCTGTGCGCCTCTTAAGGTTGACGAAGTAGACGGAGTACTTGGAGAAGGACCAGAAGACTTGAAGACTCAGATAAACGAGGCAAGCAGCCCTTTGACCATGTCTATGACACCCTTTTTATGCATGTCATATAGCACTTTATTAGTGTTGCTCCGAAATCATGATGTGATGGTAACCACTTTGGTGGATTGCCTTCGTTACTTCCTCGTTGATACCTGCATTATGCATGACCCTACCTACTTATGAGGGTTATGCCGGTGGGAGTAGATAGGATGCAAAAGTAGTGCTACACAAAAGGGACGGGTATATGCAAGGTGATGGAGGCAAAGTATTTTTAAACGACTTTTCGAAAACCCCATCGGGTGCCACTTATGCCCGAGGGAGATGATGAGATGGGTAGCCACTTGATGACGAAGTGGTGTACCGAGGCAAGTGTGTGTTGTTTTCGGAAACGGATTAGATTTAAGATTTGTTGACTATCCCAACCTTACATGCGCAACCACTCTACCCTTATATGGGAAAGGGCATTATTGATTACTGAGGCCGATACTAGCTTGGAGCCCGCATTACTAGTGACAGGGGAGAGTTGGTGCTCTCTCTCGGGACGGGGTCGTGCCAGGTAGGGCGACCATGACTATCTTTACAGGGCACCGGATACACCGTTGTGTCCCCTCTCGGATGTTATGATCTCGAGCGAGCCTCGTATGATGTACATCGTGAGGATACGGAACAACGAGTGGACTCCTTGTTAGTGTCGTCTAGGGAAAGGTAGTGATCGGGTGCTTACCCCGGGTACTTGAGGTATCGCGGGTCGTGGATGACACAGAAGTTCCCCGGATCTTGTGGGTAAAGTGTGCAACCTCTGCAGAGTGTAAAACTATTCGAATAGCCATGTCCACGGTCAAGGACAGTTGGGCGGTGTTGCTTAAACTACGTCCACTTGTTTACAAACCAGTGTGTGTGGGAAGAACTACTTGGGTCAAGTCAAGGACTTGTCATGATTGAGTTGGGTTGGTGCCCACTCTATTTATGTTGACATCTGTAGCCTGTCCTCATGGTTACTTGAATTCTCCTGATGCATGTCTTACAAGTTTTTGAACATGTCATTGCACTCAAAACTAGCTTTCCGCAAAAATTTACCTATGTCATGCATTATTGTACCTTGAACCAAAACATGGGTTGCTTGCGAGTACATTCAAAGTACTCATTGGCTTGCCACTGGTTATTTTATTGGCCAGGCATAAAAGAACAGGATATGATGAAGAATACTTCAGTGACGAGCATGCGAGCTAGGACGTTTCCCAGTCAGAATGCTTGTAGGGTTAAGGGAGATGGCATGGGTCCAAGTTATCGACGAAGATTTCCGCTGCAATGTTATACTCAAGGCTTGACCATAATGGTCCTACTTGTGTAATACGGTATGTATGGATGTAAGACTCTTGTTATTCAGCTTCTGTGTGTTCAGTGAGCATTGATCTCTGGTATCACTGTACACGTGCATTCGTTGGTCACGACTTATGAGTCGGGGTCCCCACAGTGCACCTTGCGGATTCCACTATTAAGAAACCTATGGGAAGAATTAATGATGTTCTTATTGTTGCAAATAGGAATTATGTGCCCATGGATTTTATCGTTCTTGATATAGATTGCAACCCTTCATGCCCTATTATTCTTGGTAGACCTTTCCTTAGAACGGTTGGTGCAATTATTGATATGAAGGAAGGGAATATTAGATTCCAATTTCCATTAAAGAAAGGCATGGAGCAATTACCTAGGAAGAAAATAAAATTACCATATGAATCTATCATGAGAGCCACTTATGGACTGCCTACCAAAGATGGCAATACCTAGATCTATCCTTGCTATTACGCCTAGCTAGGGGCGTTAAACGAGAGCGCTTGTTGGGAGGTAGCCCAATTTTATTTTTATTGTTTTGCTTTTTGCTTCTGTTTAGGAATAAATATTTGTTCTAGCCTCTGGTTAGATGTGTTTTTATGTTTTAATTAGTGTTTGTGCCAAGTTGAACCTATAGGATCGTCTTGGATGATAGTTATTTGATCTTGCTGTAATTTCCAGAAACTTTCTGTTCACAAAAACAATTGTTAAAAATCACCAGAACGTGATAAAATATTAATTCCAAATTCTGATGATCAATAAACAAATTTCCTAGGTCTTCCTATTTTGGTAGATGTTTTGGAGTTCCAGAAGTTTGCGTTAGTTACAGATTACTACAGACTGTTCTGTTTTTGACAGATTCTGTTTTTCGTGTGTTGTTTGCTTATTTTGATGAATCTATGGCTAGTAAAATAGTTTATAAACAATAGAGAAGTTGGAATACAGTAGGTTTAACACCAATATAAATAACTAATGAGTTCATTACAGTACCTTGATGTGGTCTTTTGTTTTCTTTCCCTAACGGAGCTCACAAGATTTCTGTTAAGTTTTGTGTTGTGAAGTTTTCAAGTTTTGGGTGAAATTTTCTGATGGATTATGGAACAAGGAGTGGCAAGAGCCTAAGCTTGGGGATTCCCATGGCACCCCCAAGATAATCTAAGGACACCAAAAAGTCAAAGCTTGGGGATGCCCTGGAAGGCATCCCATCTTTCGTCTACTTCCATCGGTAACTTTACTTGGAGCTATATTTTTATTCACCACATGATATGTGTTTTGCTTGGAGCGTCTTATATGATTTGAGTATTTATTTGTTAGTTTTCCAAAATCATCCTTGTTGTACACACCTTTTGAGAGAGCCATACATGATTTTCAAATTGTTAGAACACTCTATGTGCTTCAATTATATCTTTTGAGTTATATAGTTTTGCTCTAGTGCTTCACTAATATCTTTTAGTGCACAGTGGTGGATTTGTTTTATAGAAACTATTGATCTCTCATGCTTCACTTAGATTATTTTGAGAGTCTTAAATAGCATGGTAATTTTCTTAAATAATCTTAATATGCTTGGTATTCAAGATTTGTAAAACTTCATTATGAGTGTGTTGAATACTAAGAAAAGTTTGATGCTTGATAATTGTTTTGAGATATAAAGATGGTGATGTTAGAGTCATGCTAGTTGAGTAGTTGTGAATTTGAGAAATACTTGTGTTAAAGTTTGTGATTCCCGTAGCATACACGTATGGTGAACCGTTATGTGATGAAGTCAGAGCATGATTTATTTATTTATTGTCTTCCTTATGAGTGGCGGTCGGGGACAAGCGATGGTCTTTTCCTACCAATCTATCCCCCTAGGAGCATGCACGTAATACTTTTCTTTGATAACTTGTAGATTTTTGCAATAAGTATATGAGTTCTTTATGACTAATGTTGAGTCCATGGATTATACGCACTTCCTTCCTTCCACCATTGCTAGCCTCTCTAATACCGTGCACTTTTCGCCGGTATCATACACCCACCACATACCTTCCTTAAAACACCCACCATACCTACCTATCATGGCATTTCCATAGCCATTCTGAGATATATTGCCATGCAACTTTCCACCGTTCTGTTTATTATGACACGCTCCATCATTATCATATTGCTTAGCATGATCATGTAGTTGAAATTGTATTTGTGGCAAAGCCACCGTTCGTAATTCTTTCATACATGTCACTCTTGATTCATTGCATATCCCGGTACACCGCCGGAGGCATTCATATAGTCATATTTTGTTCTAAGTATCGAGTTGTAATTGTTGAGTTGTAAGAAAATAAAAGTGTGATGATCATCATTATTAGAGCATTGTCCCAAGTGAGGAAAGGTTGATGGAGACTATGATTCCCCCACAAGTCGGGATGAGACTCCGGACTAAATAAAAAAAGAGGCCAATAAAAAAAGAGAAAAGGCCCAAGAAAAATGAGAGAAAAAGAGAGAAGGGACAATGTTACTATCCTTTTACCACACTTGTGCTTCAAAGTAGCACTATGATCTTCTTGATAGAGTCTCTCATCTTGTCACTTTCATATACTAGTGGGAATTTTTCATTATAGAACTTGGCTTGTATATTCCAATGATGGGCTTCCTCAAAATGCCCTAGGTCTTCGTGAGCAAGCGAGTTGGATGCACACCCACTTAGTTTCTTTTTTTGAGCTTTCATATACTTTCAGCTCTAAGCGCATTCGTTGCATGGCAATCCCTACTCACTCACATTGATATCTATTGATGGGCATCTCCATAGCCCGTTGATATGCCTAGTTGATGTGAGACTATCTTCTCCTTTTTGTCTTCTCCACAACCACCATTCTATTCCACATATAGTGTTATATCCATGGCTCATGCTCATGTATTGCGTGAAGATTGAAAAAGTTTGAAAATGTCAGAAGTATGAAACAATTGCTTGGCTTGTCATCGGGGTTGTGCATGATTTAAATACTTTGTGTGGTGAAGATAGAGCATAGCCAGACTATATGATTTTGTAGGGATAACTTTCTTTGGCCATGATATTTTGAGAAGACATGATTGCTTTGTTAGTATGCTTGAAGTATTATTATCTTTTATGTCAATATTAAACTTTTGTCTTGAATCTTTCGGATCTGAATATTCATATCACAATTAAGAAGAATTACATTGAAATTATGCCAAGTAGCACTCCGCATTAAAAATTCTGTTTTTATCATTTACCTACTTGAGGACGAGCAGGAATTAAGCTTGGGGATGCCTGATATGTCTCCAACGTATCTATAATTTTTTATTGCTCCATGCTATATTATCTACTATTTTGGACAATATTGGGCTTTATTATCCACTTTTATATTATTTTTGGGACTAACCTATTAACCGGAGGCCCAGCCCAGAATTGTTGTTTTTTGCCTATTTCAGAGTTTCGTAGAAAAGGAATATCAAACGGAGTCCAAACGGAATGAAACCTTCGGGAACGTGATTTTTAGGAAGATTATGATCCGGGAGACTTGGACCCTATGTCAAGAAACAAGGGAGGAGGCCACGAGGTAGGGGGCGCGCCTACCCCCCCCCCCCCCCCAGGCGCGCCCTCCACCCTCGTGGGCCCCCTGTTGCTCCACCGACGTACTCCTTCCTCCTATATATACCTACGTACCCCCAAACGATCAGATACGGAGCCAAAAACCTAATTTCACCACCGCAACCTTCTGTACCCATGAGATCCCATCTTGGGGCCTGTTCCGGAGCTCCGCCGGAGGGGGCATCCATCACGGAGGGCTTCTACATCATCACCATAGCCTCTCCGATGAAGTGTGAGTAGTTTACCTCAGACCTTCAGGTCCATAGTTAGTAGCTAGATGGCTTATTCTCTCTTTTTGGATCCAACACAATGTTCTCCCCCTCTCTCGTGGAGATCTATTCGATGTAATCTTCTTTTTGCGGTGTGTTTGTTGAGACCGATGAATTGTGGGTTTATGATCAAGATTATCTATGAGCAATATTTGAATCTTCTCTGAATTCTTTTATGTATGATTGGTTATCTTTGCAAGTCTCTTCGAATTATTAGTTTGGTTTGGCCTACTAAATTGATCTTTCTTGCAACGAGAGAAGTTCTTAGCTTTGCGTTCAATCTTGCGGTGTCCTTTCCCAGTGACAGTAGGGGCAGCAAGGCACGTATTGTATTGTTGCCATCGAGGATAACAAGATGGAGGTTTTATCATATTGCATGAATCTATCCCTCTACATCATGTCATCTTTCTTAAAGCGTTACTCTGTTTTCTTGAACTTAATACTCTAGATGCATGCTGGATAGCGGTCGATGAGTGGAGTAATAGTAGTAGATGCAGGGAGGAGTCGGTCTACTTGTCTCGAATGTGATGCCTATATACATGATCATACCTAGATACTCTCATAACTATGCTCAATTCTGTCAATTGCTCAACAGTAATTTGTTCACCCAGCGTAAAATACTTATGCTCTTGAGAGAAGCCACTACTGAAATCTATGGCCCCCGGGTTTATCTTCATCATATCACTTCCAATACTTAGTTATTTCCTTTGCTTTTATTTTACTTTGCATCTTTACCACAAAAATACCAAAAATATTGGCCTATCATATCTATCAGATCTCACTCTCGTAAGTGACCGTGAAGGGATTGACAACCCCTTATCGCGTTGGTTGCGAGGAGTTATTTGCTTTGTGCAGGTACGAGGGACTCGCGCGTAGCCTCCTACTGGATTGATACCTTGGTTCTCAAAAACTGAGGGAAATACTTACGCTACTTTGATGCATCATCCTTTTCTCTTCAAGGAAATCCAACGCAGTGCTCAAGAGGTAGCACACCACTAGAGGAAAGACAACATACATCTCATCAAGGTATCGAACGAATACCCAATTCACATGATTACTTATAATAAGACTTCTCCCATGTCCTCAGGAACAAACATAACTACTCACAAAGCATATTCATGTTCATAATAAGAGGAGTATTAATTATCATTAAGGATCTGAACATATGATCTTCCACCAAATAAACCAACTAGCATCAACTACAAGGAGTAATCAACACTACTAGCAACCGACAAGTACCAATCTGAGGTTTTGAGACAAAGATCGGATACAAGAGATGAACTAGGGTTTGAGAGGAGATGGTGCTCGTGAAGATGTTGATGGAGATTGACCCCCTCTCGATGAGAGGATCATTGGTGATGGCGATGGAGATGATTTCCCCCTGCCGGAGGGAAGTTTCCCTGGCATAACAGTTCCGCCGGAGCCCTAGATTGGTTCTGCCCAAGTTCCGCCTCGAGACGGCGGCGCTTCATCCCGAAAGCATCCGTTTGATTTTTTTCAGGTCAAAACACACCATATAGCAGAAGATGGGCGTCGGGGGCCTGCCAGGTGGCCCACAAGACAGGGGGCGCGCCCCCTCCCTTGTGGATGCCAAGTGGCCCCCCTTTGGTGCTTTCTTCGCCCAATATTTTTTATATATTCCAAAAATATTCTTCGTGAAGTTTCAGGACTTTTGGAGTTGTGCAGAATAGGTCTCTAATATTTGCTCTTTTTTCAGCCCAGAATTCTAGCTGCCGGCATTCTCCCTCTTCATGTAAACCTTATAAAATAAGAGAGAAAAGGCATAAGTATTGTGATATAACATGTAATAACAGCCCATAATGCAATAAATATCGATACAAAAGCATGATGAAAAATGGACGTATCAAGTACCAAACAACTAAGCTTGGGGATGCCCCGGAGGGCATAACCTCTTTCTTATAACGACCATCGGTAATTTTACTTGAAGCTATATTTTTATTCTTCACATATCTTGAGTTTTGCTTGGAGCGCCTTGTGTTATATGAATCTTTGCTTGTTTTGCTTTTTTGGTTGTTAGAATCATCCTTGTTGGACACACCTATTTGAGAGAGCCATAATGATGCTATGTTTTGTTAGAATTGCTCTACGTGCTTCACTTAAATTTTTTGAGCTAGCGAATTTCTCTATTACTTCACTTATATCTTTTTTAGCACGGTGGTGGTTTAACTTTTGAAGAAATACCCTCATGCTTCACTTAGATTATTTTGAGAGTTAGTAAAATTTTGAAGAAATTTATGCTCCTCTGCTTCACTTCAATTTATTTGGGATCTTGTTATTAGCAATGGTAATATATGAATTTAGTCCCAAAGTGATAGATATTCAAGGGGGATAAAATAAAAACTTTCATGAAGATCATGGGATATTATAAACTTGATTCCTTGTAATAGTTTTTAGATATGGAGATAGTAATATGTGAGTCATGTTGGTAAGTAATTATGCTTTACTAAGAATATTGGTGTTAAGGTTTGTGATTTCCTATGCTAGCACGAAAGTCAATATTTATGCAATGAAGTTTCATCCTACTTGTGGTGCATTATTCAGGGTTAGTTATGTTTAATGCTCGTTTATGATCGTTTCCGTTTCTTGGTTGGTCGCTTCTCAATCTATTTACTAGCCTTCATTTGTACTAAGTGGGAATACTGCTTGTGCATCCAACTCCGTAAACCAAAGTTGTGCCAAATTAGTCCACCATACCTACCTCTATGCAGTATTTTCATGTTGTTCCAAGTAAATTTGTATGTGCCAACTCTATTTTCAAAATGAATTTCCTTTTTTGTGTTCCCATACCACTCATGAAGCGTGTGACGCCCCCGATTCAATCGTACACTAATCATGCACACAAATGTGTACGATCAAGAGCAGGGACTCACGGGAAGATATCACAACACAACTCTACAAATAAAATAAGTCATACAAGCATCATAATACAAGCCAGGGGCCTCGAGGGCTCGAATACAAGTGCCCGATCATAGACGAGTCAGCGGAAGCAACAATACCTGAGTACAGACATAAGTTAAACAAGTTTGCCTTAAGAAGGCTAGCACAAACTGGGATACAGATCGAACGAGGCGTAGGCCTCCTGCCTGGGATCCTCCTAACTACTCCTGGTCGTCGTCAGCGGGCTGCACGTAGAAGTAGGCACCTCCAGTGTAGTAGGAGTCGTCGTCGACGGTGGTGTCTGGATCCTGGGCTCCAACATCTGGTTGCGACAACCAGAAGAAAGGAAAGGGGGGGAAAGGGGGAGAAAGCAACCGTGAGTACTCATCCAAAGTACTCGCAAGCAAGGAGCTACACTACATATGCATGGATATATGTGTAAGGGGCCATATCAGTGGACTGAACTGCAGAATGCCAGACTAAGAGGGGGATAGCTAATCCTGTCGAAGACTACGCTTCAGGCAGCCTCCGTCTTGCAGCATATAGAAGAGAGTAGACTAAAGTCCTCCAAGTAGCATCGTATAGCATAATCCTACCCGGCGATCCCCTCCTCGATGCCCTGTTAGAGAGCGACCACCGGGTTGTATCTCGCACTTGGAAGGGTGTGTTTTATTAAGTATCCGTTTCTAGTTGTCATAAGGTCAAGATACAACTCCGGGTCGTCCTTTTACCGAGGGACACGGCTATTCGAATAGATTAACTTCCCTGCAGGGGTGCACCACATAACCCAACACGATTGATCCCATTTGGCCGGACACACTTTCCTGGGTCATGCCCGGCCTCGGAAGATCAACACGTCGCAGCCCCACCTAGGCACAACAGAGCGGTCAGCACGCCGGTCTAAACCTAAGCGCGCAGGGGTCTGGGCCCATCGCCCTGAGCACACCTGCATGTTGCGAATGCGGCCGGTGAGCAGACCTAGCAACCTCAATTACAACGGAAGTCACGTTACGCGGTCCAACCCGGCGCGCGCCGCTCAGTCGCTGACGTCAAGAAGTGCTTCAGCTGATACCACGACGCCGAGTGCCCATATCTTTCCCGCGTAGTTGGTTAGTGCGTATAGACCAAATGGCCAGACTCAGATCAAATACCCAGATCTTGTTAAGCGTGTTAAGTATCCGCGAACGCCAACAGGGCCAGGCTCACCTCTCACCCAGGTAGCCCCGAACTGCCCTGCCGCTCCGCCACAAAGATCCACACAGAGGGCCGTCGGGACAAAGGTCCTTTCAGCCCCCAATCCGTGAATCACTCGCGGGTACTCCTCGAGCCAACCCGACTTTGGTCACCACATGTATCATGTTTAAAGTATAGTATATATCCATGATCACCTCCCGAGGTGATCACAGCCCAGTAGTATAGCATGGCAGACAGACAAGAGTGTAGGGCCATTGATGGAACACTAGCATCCTATACTAAGCAAGTAGGATTGCAGGTAAAGGTATCAACAGCAGTATCAAAGACAGGCTATGCATCAGGATAGGAATAACGAAAGCAGTAACATGCTACACTACTCTAATACAAGCAGTATAAAGGAGAGTAGGTGATATCTGGTGATCAAGGGGGGGCTTGCCTGGTTGCTCTGGCAAGAGAGAGGGGTCGTCAACAACGTAGTCGATCGGGGCACCAGTAGCGGCGTCGGTCTCGGCGTCTACCGGAAAGAAGTAACGGAGGGGGAACACAATAAATAACAGAGCAATCAAAGAATCACAAAGCATAACATGGCAATACGCGGTGCTAGAGGTGACCTAACACAGTAGGAGGTGATGCTGGTGAAGGGGGGAAACATTCGGGAAAGTATCCCCGGTGTTTCGCGTTTTCGGGCAAAGGAGCCGGAGGGGGAAAGTTGCGAGTTTGATAGGTTAGGGATGCGTGGCAGACAAACGGGCTGGCATCCGGATTCGTCTCGTCGTTTTGAGGAACTGTCATGTACAAGGTTTTTCCATCCGAGCTACGGTTTATTTTATATTAATTTTAAAAGATTTAAATCATTTTAGGATTTATTTAATTAATTTAATCAACATTATCCAAAACAGTGCATGCTGACATCATCGTGACGTCAGCAGTCAACAGGGGCGTTGACTGGGTCGCTGACATGTGGGACCCACTGGTCATAGACTGTTTAGTCTAATCAGTGTTTAACTAATCTAACTGCTGTTTAATTAAACTAATTAGTTAATTAGGTTAATCTAATTATGATTAATTAAGTTAATTAATTCCTTAATTAATTAATTAATTTAATTATTATCATTTATTTAATTATTATTATTATTATTATTATTATTTTAATTCTTTTCTTTTAATAAACGTTTTTGGGGCTGGGGCCCCATGTGTCATTGGCCCTGGGGGCCGTTGCGGGTTAGCGGGCGCTGGGGCGTAACCCGCTTGGGCGCCCGCCCAGGCCAGTGGAGGCGCCGGAGCATCGTAGCCAACGACACGGTGCGTCGGGCAGCACTGGGCGATGGCGAGCAAGGCCACGGCGCAGGGCGGGCGCGCGGTCGGGGCCGAACCAGGCGGCGGCGGCGAGCGGAATGACGCGGGGGGGGCGCGGTCGACGGCGAGTAGCGGCAGCGGGGCAAGCAGATTCAGTAGTGCAGCACGCAGCAGAGCGGCAACGGGCGAGCGCGGATGCAGGGTAGGCGCGTGCGGTGCGCAGAGAGGAGTCGGGCCGGTGTGCGTGCGTGCGATGGGCGACCAATGGGCGCGCGATGTCGAGGGTGACTGCGGGCGCGGAAGCCGTACACCGCCGGCGGGCGTGGGCAGCGTGACGGCCACAGGTGTAGGGAGGAGAGGGGAGTGGAGAGGGGCGAGGCTCACGGGCGATGTAGAGACCAGGGGCGGCGAGGCTCGAGGAGGACCGGCGAAGGAGAGGCGGGGACGGGGCAGTCCGGCGCGGCGGGGGTGATGATGACGCAGTCCGGCGGGGAGGCGGCGCCAGCAAGGTCACGGGCGACCCGACGAACGACAGCGAGGGCGATCCGGTGGCGGCGACGTCGATGTGGCGGCGGGGTGCCGGCGTGAGGTGGGGCGGTCCGGTGACGATGTCAGTGGCGAGCGGCGTGCGCCCCCGATCCAGATTGGGGGGGAGCGAGAGAGAGAGGGGATCAGGGAGAGTGGAGGGGTCGATCCGGTCCAGGGGGAATCGGGGGAGGGAGTGGGGTGAGTGGGTAGCGGTTTAGGGTTCGGGTGGGGGGCCATGTAGGCCAGGCGCGGGATGGGTCGAGGACCAGTGGGGGGGGAAGCCTTTTCTGTTTGTTTTTTTACCTCCGTTTGTTCTATTTTTGTTTATTATTCTTTTACTGTTTTCTGTTTTATTTTAGTTCCCTTTTACATTTGGTTTTATAAACTACACACTGGTTCCTGATTTAGTTTTAATAAGTATGCCACTGCCCCATAAGTTTTTGGCAATAAAACAAAAAGTTTAATATTTTATCAAATTGAAAAGGGTAGTTAGTTAAATGTTTTGTTGCTGTTTTAAATATTTTAGTGCACTTAAACCTCTTATAAAATTGTGATTTTTCCACAATAATTATCTATGCATTATTTGGCACAACCCGGACATTTTAGTTTCATTGTTTGAAAAACTTTTGTTGTTTGCCTTTAATTCGAATTTGAATTTGAATCGGTTTGCACTAACGTGAGATTAACAACAGTAACCGCGATGACGTGGCATGATTAATAGAGAATTACTGTAGCTTAAATATCCGGGCGTCACAATTCTCCTCCACTACAAGAAATCTCGTCCCGAGATTTAAGAGGGAAAGTGACGGGGAAGGGATTTGGTTACGAAATTCTAACGAGTCATCTCGGTCTTGGTTGCTCGTCTCGAAGAGGTCGATCCATTACATGGGTGTCTTCATTTCTCTGCTTCGGGTCATCATGATGAAGTTGTCTTCCTTTCTTCGGAAACTCCGTCGTACTTACGAATAGGTAAGGGGCAGCTTTACAACAATTGAATGTTATAAGGGGAATTCATTTGGGGAGTATCCCAAGAATGACCATAAGAGTATCTCTTGAGTTGAACAAATAAAACACCTCGAGAGCAAAGTAAGAAGGTACCATAAGAAGTTTGAAACGGATAGACAATCGTCGTTGCCTGAAACAAGGCAACGGGTATAGGTATTGTGTTTAATACCAGAATCGATGATCCCCCGAAAGGTGGCTCGTGAATTACATACGAAGCCAAGCGTGAGGAATAACTTTGGAAACAGGGTTGTACATGAGAGTCGGATTTCGATCCTGTGGAACTGTGGGTTATGGGCCCACCATGTGGGTTAAAAGTAGGAAGGACGGAGACGTCTTGTGTGATCTTGTAAGCCAGGCATGTCAGAGGATAGCCTATCATTAATGTCGGCAACAACATCAGTACCAATGGCGAGGGACGAAGGGAACCATTTTCCTGCTCGTTGAACGAGGCAGACCAATAGGCAAGGTTCTCGTCCATCGGTGGCTACTGGAATGTCATCAACAATAGTAACAGGGTCTTACTGACAAAGTTGTACACCGAGGTGTTTACATAAGCAGCACAATATTACTGCTTAGATCATATAGATCACCAGAAAGGTTAAACAAAACAATGGAAAGGAAAAGGTGATCATCAGATTAAATAGAACAATGGAAAGGAAAATGTGTTTAAACACATTATTCACGGGTATATCCTTCCCAAGGACAAGCAGAGAATGATATCCATGACAGGATATCACGTAGAAAACCCTTTAGGAAAGGGAGAGAAATAACATGACATTACCCATAAACGGTGTTTGGATAATTGATAAAGAAAATTTAGCATTGTGCTTTCAATGCTTTTATTGATGTTTGAGTACCACAGTCATGCTTCGAGATAGCATTGACATGGTCAGCAAGCAAAGGTCAGACCTTAGGTACTCAAAGAATTCATCAGGAACAACTTATAGAATAAGTCTTACAATTTCCTCATGAAAGAATGGATAACCTTGCTAAAAAGGAAAACTATAACAGTGGGTCCTCCATCCAGGTGTGCTAGGCATGACATCACCTTACCGGGTCGTATAAAGACCAACAGTATAACTCTTGGAAATATGTTGCATCCATCATATCTGACCGAGATTCAGAACTGATTGGTGTCACGGTACCTCAGGCATCAGGATGCCTGAGAAGAAAAGGTGCAACACAAATTGACGAGATGACATTGTAAGGTTTTCGGTAAATGAACTATGGAAGCATGTTCCGAAACAAGCGTTCATCATTAAATCAAGGAGAGGGGGAGGAGATGGCTGATGGACTCAGCGCTAATTAATTGAGGTTTCCAAAAAGATGGATTTTATGTATGCTTGAGGAAAGCATACACAATTAACATTGGTTGAAAGGTGCACCCGAAATATGGACTTAGGTAGCATGATCAATGTTAGGCTAGTGATTCGATAACAAATGGTCTAATAATGAAATGTCGACCATTAACTTCAAAGCAATAGGGTTGCTAGAAGGGCATAATCCAAACAGCATCGTCCACTTGTTGGTACCCTGGTTGGAATCAATACGAGGACCAAGAAAGAATGGTCATGGTGAGAAGTATCACTATACCAAGAATTCTTAAGAGGTGGAGCAATCCTCACGACATTCTTGACATCAAAGATGGTAATACTCCGCGGTAGAACATAACATAAGTTGGATAGCAAGGAACTCAAGGTACAACACAAAACAGGAACAAGTTTTGTGTTGGAGGGAATGCAATAATGTTGTCGATGATAACCCAAATCATCGAGGGCAAAGGATGTTATTTCCCATCAAGAATTCGATAGATATCTTGGAAGACCTCATAAGGTTGATGATGTTCACGACACATTTGTCGAGAGATTTCAAGATGTAAACAATCAGCAACGACATCAAGTCAAAGAAATGATGAAGCGGAAGGTCATTCGAACCATGGGTAGGACACAAACTTGAAATCAAGCTTGTTGTTCAAGGTGAACTGATATGACGAGGAAGATCGACATAAGCTTAGCTCATCATTGAAAGTTGTGCTCCGGGATTAAGGACCAGGTAGCACGGTTAAAATTTAGCACGATAATGATATAGCCGATCAGGCTAGGAATGACTGGAAGGATTATTAAACTCGTAAGCAACGAAAATTACTTAGAGTTATTGAATCAGAGTGCGGACTTGATTCACTTATCGGTGTTCTCGGTTGACAAACAACCCAGAACCCATGAAGTGACAAAGACAGGGAAAGGTAGTACTTCATCGATAATTTATAATATGTAGTGCAATGGCATGATATCCTCGAGATACCACGGGGTAATACTCGACGAAAGATCAAAGTAAAGGTTGGACTAGGGTATTAATCCACAGAAGACAAGTGCTTAAACTTGCCCGAGAAATGGGATCTAAGAAGAACATATGGTCGAAACCACGATTGCAAAGGATCAATTCACTGTTACCAAAGGATATTATATCAAGGAAATAGTTATTACTACAAGAAGCTTCCATGATAAGTTCCACATCAGTTCCATGGGCATGAACACAAAGTTCAAGGTCGACTCCCACTTCTTTAATGCATAACCGTTCATTCACTTCTCGTCTTCAAAGAAGTTGCAGTGTTGAAATTTTATCTAGCGAAGCACCAGAAGAGTATGGCTCGTGAAAACTTTCGGGTTCATACGGTTTTAGAGAAGGTATAGGTTCAACCCATCGGGGCATCTTAGAAACATATTCCTCAAGCTTCGGGAGTAATTATCACCAGCTCAAAAAGCAGAGCATGGTTGAGAAAGTAGAGGATACAATTTCGCAAAGGCATTATGTATCCTAGGAAAGACTCAAAAGGTGATTAATTATGAAGGACACTGTCGGATAATAATCCAACAGTGGATATGGCGATCCAAAATGGAGCTGATGTGAGTATCGATACCCAATCAGAGGAAGAAAGAATGCAAATGCATCGATTTATAGAACATCTGAATAATCCAACATCTAAATAGCAAAGGAATTATGATTTTCAAATCAAGGGATCAGGAGCAGACGCTCTTAATCAAAGGATGAATAAGTGGAATATACCAGAGGCACCATCGACGACAATAGTTTGGTCGAGAACCAGCTCATGTTCAAAATGATGTTTGAGCCGAAAAGATATTTAGAAGGGTCAATTGATGATTGCGTGCATTCGCACCCATGTTGAATCAATACGATCAAAATGACGGTGCCTAAGGATACTAACGAATATTGCCAGACATGTGGAAAGCATCCATCATGCAAATAGACAAGTATTGCAGAGCAATAAGATACTAAGGATTTTTGGAGGATCGAATATTATTACGAAGACCAGTGTGAAACACATGGACAACTGGGGGATGAGCGGATACTCAATAAGTGCGAGAATTATCCGTAGGGGTATTCAGGTGACAAAGAACAGCAAGGCAGTAAGCTCAAAGGATTACCGAAACAACGATGAGTATTTCGGGGTATCTTGTAATAACAAGAACAACTGGGGATGAATATAAGAATAACAACTGCAAGTAGTTATCCATAAGGGTTGACGGTGGAAGGGGAACTGCAAACGCGAAGAACACAAGTTCTCGGGTTAACAGCAGAGAGTATCTTCGAAATCTCCTGGTGAAGCAGTCGATCATCTGTAATGAAGGGGCTCTCCGGCAGGAAGTGGTAACGAGAACCTAGAGTTAGAGTTTAGCAAAATCATTTAACCCGAATAGAAGAGAGATCATAGTCCCAGAGTATAGGTCGAGGAATAAAAGATCCTAATACCACCCGATGGCGACGTGGGCCCGTAAGGCACACAGCCAAGTTAGTAAAAGTTTTTTTTAATGTCTAGACTCGACTTCGGCCAAGGAGTGTGGAAGGGGGATTCCTACAGGCAGTTGGCTCTGATACCAACTTGTGACGCCCCCGATTCAATAGTACACTAATCATGCACGCAAATGTGTACGATCAAGATCAGGGACTCACGGGAAGATATCACAACACAACTCTACAAATAAAATAAGTCATACAAGCATCACAATACAAGTCAGGGGCCTCGAGGGCTCGAATACAAGTGCCCGATCATAGACGAGTCAGCGGAAGCAACAATATCTGAGTACATACATAAGTTAAACAAGTTTGCCTTAAGAAGGCTAGCACAAACTGGGATACAGATCGAACGAGGCGCAGGCCTCCTGCCTGGGATCCTCCTAACTACTCCTGGTCGTCGTCAGCGGGCTGCACGTAGAAGTAGGCACCTCCAGTGTAGTAGGAGTCGTCGTCGACGGTGGCGTCTGGATCCTGGGCTCCAACATCTGGTTGCGACAACCAGAAGAAAGGAAAGGGGGAAAAAGGGGGAGAAAGCAACCGTGAGTACTCATCCAAAGTACTCGCAAGCAAGGAGCTACACTACATATGCATGGATATATGTGTAAAGGGCGATATCAGTGGACTGAACTGAAGAATGCCAGAATAAGAGGGGGATAGCTAATCCTGTCGAAGACTACGCTTCAGGCAGCCTCCGTCTTGCAGCATATAGAAGAGAGTAGACTGAAGTCCTCCAAGTAGCATCGTATAGCATAATCCTACCCGGCGATCCCCTCCTCGATGCCCTGTTAGAGAGCGACCACCGGGTTGTATCTCGCACTTGGAAGGGTGTGTTTTATTAAGTATCCGTTTCTAGTTGTCATAAGGTCAAGGTACAACTCCGGGTCGTCCTTTTACCGAGGGACACGGCTACTCGAATAGATTAACTTCCCTGCAGGGGTGCACCACATAAACCAACACGCTTGATCCCATTTGGCTGGACACACTTTCCTGGGCCATGCCCGGCCTCGGAAGATCAACACGTCGCAGCCCCACCTAGGCACAACAGAGCGGTCAGCACGCCGGTCTAAACCTAAGCGCGCAGGGGTCTGGGCCCATTGCCCTGAGCACACCTGCACGTTGCGAACGCGGCCGGTGAGCAGACCTAGCAACCTCCAGTACAGCGGAAGTCACGTTACGCGGTCCAATCCGGCGCGCACCGCTCAGTCGCTGACGTCAAGAAGTGCTTCAGCTGATACCACGACGCCGAGTGCCCATATCTTTCCCGCGTAGTTGGTTAGTGCGTATAGACCAAATGGCCAGACTCAGATCAAATACCCAGATCTTGTTAAGCGTGTTAAGTATCCGCGAACGCCAACAGGGCCAGGCTCACCTCTCACCCAGGTAGCCCCGAACTGCCCTGCCGCTCCGCCACAAAGATCCACACAGAGGGCCGTCGGGACAAAGGTCCTTTCAGCCCCCAATCCGTGAATCACTCGCGGGTACTCCTAGAGCCAACCCGACTTTGGTCACCACATGTATCATGTTTAAAGTATAGTATATATCCATGATCACCTCCCGAGGTGATCACAGCCCATTAGTATAGCATGGCAGACAGACAAGAGTGTAGGGCCACTCATGGAACACTAGCATCCTATACTAAGCAAGTAGGATTGCAGGTAAAGGTATCAACAGCAGTATCAAAGACAGGCTATGCATCAGGATAGGAATAACGAAAGCAGTAACATGCTACACTACTCTAATGCAAGCAGTATAGAGGAGAGTAGGCGATATCTGGTGATCAGGGGGGGGCTTGCCTGGTTGCTCTGGCAAGAGAGAGGGGTCGTCAACAACGTAGTCGATCGGGGCACCAGTAGCGGCGTCGGTCTCGACGTCTACCGGAAAGAAGTAACGGAGGGGGAACACAATAAATAACAGAGCAATCAAAGCATCACAAAGCGTAACATGGCAATACACGGTGCTAGAGGTGACCTAACACAGTAGGAGGTGATGCTGGTGAAGGGGGGAAACATCCGGGAAAGTATCCCCGGTGTTTCGCGTTTTCGGGCAGAGGAGCCGGAGGGGGAAAGTTGCGAGTTTGATAGGTTAGGGATGCGTGGCAGACGAACGGGTTGCGCATCCGGATTCGTCTCGTTGTTCTGAGCAACTTTCATGTACAAGGTTTTTCCATCCGAGCTACGGTTTATTTTGTATTAATTTTAAAAGATTTAAATCATTTTAGGATTTATTTAATTAATTTAATCAACATTATCCAGAACAGTGCATGCTGACATCATCATGACGTCAGCATGACATCAGCAGTCAACAGGGGCGTTGACTGGGTCGCTGACGTGTGGGACCCACTGGTCATAGATGTTTAGTCTAATCAGTGTTTAACTAATCTAACTGCTGTTTAATTAAACTAATTAGTTAATTAGGTTAATCTAATTATGATTAATTAAGTTAATTAATTCCTTAATTAATTAATTAATTAATTAATTAATTATCATTTATTTAATTATTATTTTTTATTATTATTTTAATTCTTTTCTTTTAATAAACGTTTCTGGGGCTGGGGCCCCATGTGTCATTGGCCCTGGGGGCCGTTGCGGGTTAGCGGGCGCTGGGGCGTAACCCGCTTGGGCGCCCGCCCAGGCCAGTGGAGGCGCCGGGGCGTCGTAGCCAACGACACGGTGCGTCGGGCAGCACTGGGCGGTGGCGAGCAAGGCCACGGCGCAGGGCGGGCGCGCGGTCGGGGCCGAACCAGGCGGCGGCGAGCGGAATGACGCGGGGGGGCGCGGTCGACGACGAGTAGCGGCAGCGGGGCAAGCAGATTCAGTAGTGCAGCACGCAGCAGAGCGGAAGCAGGGGCAGCGCGAGGCGAACGACGGCTGGAGACGGGAACGGGGCCGGGGCGGTTGGCCGTGATGAGCAGGAGCGGCAGTGGCAGACGGGCACGCGCGCGCGAGCGGCAACGGGCGAGCGCGGATGCAGGGTAGGCGCGTGCGGTGCGCAGAGAGGCGTCGGGCCGGTGTGCGTGCGTGCGATGGGCGGCCAATGGGCGCGCGATGTCGACGGTGACTGCGGGCGCGGAAGCCGGACACCGCCGGTGGGCGCGGGCAGCGTGACGGCCACAGGTGTAGGGAGGAGAGGGGAGTGGAGAGGGGCGAGGCTCACGGGCGATGTAGAGACCAGGGGCGGCGAGGCTCGAGGAGCACCAGCGAAGGAGAGGCGGGGACGGGGCAGTCCGGCGCGGCGGGGGTGATGACAACGCAGTCCGGCGGGGAGGCGGCGCCAGCAAGGTCGCGGGCGACCCGACGAACGACAGCGAGGGCGATCCGGTGGCGGCGACGTCGATGTGGCGGCGGGGCGCCGGCTTGAGGAGGGGCGGTCCGGTGACGATGTCGGTGGCGAGCGGCGTGCGCCCCCGATCCAGATTTGGGGGGAGGAGCGAGAGAGAGAGGGGATCGGGGAGAGTGGAGGGGTCGATCCGGTCCAGGGGGAATCGGGGGAGGGAGTGGGGTGAGTGGGTAGCGGTTTAGGGTTCGGGTGGGGGGCCATGTAGGCCAGGCGCGGGATGGGCCTAGGCCCAGTGGGGGGGAGCCTTTTCTGTTTTGTTTTTTTACCTCCGTTTGTTCTATTTTTGTTTATTATTCTTTTACTGTTTTATGTTTTATTTTAGTTCCATTTTACATTTGGTTTTATAAACTACACACTCGTTCCTGATTTAGTTTTAATAAGTATGCCACTGCCCCATAAGTTTTTGGCAATGAAACAAAAAGTTTAATATTTTATCAAATTGAAAAGGGTAGTTAGTTAAATGTTTTGCTGCTGTTTTAAACATTTTAGTGCACTTAAACCTCTTATAAAATTGTGATTTTTCCACAGTAATTATCTATGCATTATTTGGCACAACCCGGACATTTTAGTTTCATTGTTTAAAAAACTTTTGTTGTTTGCCTTTAATTCGAATTTGAATTTGAATCGGTTTGCACTAACGTCAGATTAATAACAGTAACCGTGATGACGTGGCATGATTAATAGAGAATTACTGTAGCTTAAATATCCGAGCGTCACAAAGCGGCAGGGGTGGCCAATATTTTCCGTGCGAGGTATATTATTCTCAAGATGAGTGTTTATTCACTTGTCGTTGCATGAGAGTGTGGTAGGTAATAGGGATGCCCAGTCTAGAAATGAATTTTTGACTTATGTTGTCAATAATAAATTCCTTGGAAGGTGTTGGTATGGAAGGCACCCGTGGATACAGCTAGCTATGGATTGTGAAAGAATGGTGGAAAAGGAAATAAACTTTATTTTACGTTTGGGAACCACCTATGATTTATGTAGCATGGAAGATATTGGGAATTCTCGGTTGTTTTCGTTGACACGAAAAGCATGCCTCTTAAAACAATTCTATCTCTCAATTTAAGCTTTGAGCTCTCGCACCTGTACAAATCTGTGCTTCTCCTGTGAAGGGCCTATCTATTTACTTTTATGCAATTTTTATTTTTATTGAGTCTCCATCTTCTTTTATAAAACAACAACTAGGGAACACTATTATCATACTTGTGCATTCGATATAGCTAATATTTGAGTGTGTTTCATCGATGGATCAATGATTGAGCTTAATGGGCTTGGGATACCTTTCTTTAGCGTTGATATTTTCAAAGACATGGTTGGTTGTTAATATGCTTGAGTATTGATGTCATCATGTCAATTATAGACTGTTACTTTGAATCATCTAAAGTCCAAATGTCCATGCTACAAAAGAAAAGATTATGTGATGAACATATTAGGCAGCATTCCACATCAAAAAATTTGTTTTTATCATTTGCCTACTCGAGGACGAGTAGGAATTAAGCTTAGGGATGCTGATGCGTATCTAATGTATCTCTAATTTTTTATTGTTCCATGTTGTTATATTATCAATCTTAGATGTTTTATATACATTTAATAGCAACTTTATATCATTTTTCGGGACTAACCTATTGACATAGTGCCTAGTGCCAGTTGCTGCTTTTTGCTTTGCAGAATATCAATACCAAACGAAGTACAAATGCTGTGAAACTATTTGGAGATTTTTTTCTGCACAAAGAGACCCTGGAAGCTTCTGGAGGCCACGAGAGGAGGCTTGTGGAGCCCACTAGGCACCAGGCACGTCCTGGTGGATAGTGGGGCCCACGAGAACCACCTTGACCTACCTCCAGCTCTATAAATACTCTAAAATTCCAAAAACCCTACGGGAGTCGATGAAACACTTTTTCCACCGCCACAAGTTCTAGGACCACGAGATCCAATCTAGAGGCCTTTTCCGGCACTCTATCGGATGAGGCAACGATCAGGGAGGGGTTCTTCATCAACCTTGTTGCCCCTCTGATGATGCGTGAGTAGTTTACCACAGACCTACGGGTCATAGTTAGTAGCTAGATGGATTCTTCTCTCTTTTTTATCTTCAATACAATGTTCTCCTCGATGTTCTTGGAGATCTATTTGATGTAACTCTTTTTTGCAGTGTGTTTGTTGGGATCCGATGAATTGTGAGGTTATGATCAGTTCTATCCATGAATATTATTTGAGTCTTTACTAAACTCTTTTACTCATGATTGTTATAGCCTCGTATTTCTTCTCCAATTTATTGGTTTGGTTTGGCCAACTAGATTGATTTATCTTGCCATCGGAAGAGGAGCTTTGTGATGGGTTCGATCTTGCGGTGCTCAATCTCAGTGACAGAAAGACACATGACATGCACGTATCTTTGCTATTAAGGGTAACAAGATGGGGTTTATTCATATGTGAGTTTATCTTGTCTACATCATGTCATCATTCTTATCACATTACTCTGTTTTCCCATGAACTTAATACACTAGATGCATGTTGGATAGCGGTTGATGTGTGGAGTAATAGTAGTAGATGCAAGCAGGAGTCGGTCTACTAATCTTGGATGTGATGCCTATATACATGATCATTGTCTTGTATATCGTCATAATTATTTTCTTTTGCGAACGGGCTTGTAGCCTACTGGTTGCAGTGTCCTTAGTAGCACCTCAGGTCCTGGGTTCGACTCCCGGTGGGAGCGAATTTAAACAGGCCTGGGCAAAAATTTCTGGAATAAAAGGACTGTGGGGCTATTGCTCTACAGTAAATAGTCGAAAAAAATTATTTGCTTTTCTATCAATTGCCCAATAGTAATTTGTTTACCCACCGTATGCTATTTTTTAGAGAAACCGCTAGTAAAAACTATGGCCCCAGGTATATTTTCTATCATATATTAAATCCAAAATACCTTGCCGTAATTTTTATTTATTTATTTTATTTTGTGCTTTTGTTAAATTTATTTATCAGAACCTATACAATTTAATCTATCTCAACACCGTTGAGGGATTGACAACCCTCTTACGCATTGGGTTGCAAGTTTTTGTTGTTTGTGTGCAGGTGTTGTTTACATAGTGTTGCTTGGTTCTCCTACTGGATTGATAACCTTGGTTTCATAACTGGGGGAAATACTTAGCTTTGATGTGATGCATCATCCCCTCCTCTTCGGGGAAATACCAACGTAGATTACAAGCATCAATAAATGCCTGTCACAGTCAATGTTCAGGATACCGCTTATCTCAGTGTCTCAGTTAGCTGGGGATTAGAGGTTAATCGGAAATCTGCAGATTAATCAATTTATCAGTCGACTATTAATCAACCATTTCTATGCAAATCCTAGATTTCTAGCACTAATAGATGCTATATTTAACACGCAAAAATATTGCAAGTGTTCATTGGTTCTTGCCTTTGAGTCCTTGTGCAACACTAAAATCCTAGGTCATGTGCTTCTATCACAGCCACAACCAAAATAAATTGCTAGCCAACAAGAGTGCATCACACATAGTGCTAGGAATAGACCCAATTTGTCAGTAGATTCCCAATAAACCACTTGTCAGAACGATAAATTGGCCCAATCGATTAATAGTGATGATATGACATAATCTTATCCCCCCCCCCACCGAGTAGCAACAAATCGGACGATTCTTTGAGCAGTGACAACATGTCACTCTTTTGTCATCCATTTACATCCATGAGGGTTTTATGACAAAGCCAAGATAGTCACACATATGTCGTCGTATATGTGTTCCATGACAATAATCACTTTTTCAGCATGGAAGTGTGCTTTTCCATGGCAGAAACTGTCGCGTCATGGAAGATTTTTAGTTCAAGGTTAACCGAGTAAGCCAGGGCAACGTCGACACATGGCAGCCATCGTAATGGGTCATTGTTAAGCTATCAGATGCGGCTTATGAATCCAATACCCGTTAATGATGTGGCCACTTGCCCATCCACCACATGTTGACATACTATTGGTCGGAGGATGCCACACATCCGCTGCTTATTGGAACATGTGTCTCGTACACAACCTCCCATGTGCCACATTCCTTTGTTGTCAGCGCTAGGGGAGAACAGTGTCCCATAGGCCTACAAAATTGGGGCAGACCCGGCGCCATAGGGCCTAAGGATCAAGGCCTGAGAAAGCAGCACCAAAGGGCAAAGACTAATGCTCGGGGTTGCTCCAAGCACAGGTTATTCACAAATTAGAGCAGGGAACTCACGTAATGCCCTTAAAGCACCCTTGAGCTCTAAGCCTACATTGTTAGCTTCAAAAGCAACGACGGTAAATCACAGAGCCACAAAGAGTTCTCGGGTCTGTCTCTGATGACCCACAAGTACATGGGATAGTCCTTTCGATAAGTAAGAGTGTCGAACCCAACGATAAGAAGAAGTAATCGATAAGAGGTTTTTAGAAGATATTCTCTACAAGTGCTGTAAGATAGTTTTGATAGCAAGTATGACAACAAGTAACAAGTAACCAAAGTAACAAGGTGCACCAATTTGACCCAATCCTTATTATTGCTAAGGACAAGCCGGAGGAATTTCTTATAGTGATTAAAACGCTCTTGAGGTCACACGAGAATTTCATCTAGTTACTTTCACCATGATTCATCGACTTACATTCATTGCATTGATAAGTTGTTATGTGGGCGGGCCGGAGCCAAGGTGTTATTCTTACTTGAACAAGAAACATACTTATGATTATCCCCTCAATGAAAGCATCTGCAAGTACAAGAGAAGAATTAAGATAAGTCTAACCATATCATGAAACATATGGATCCAAAACAGCCACTTACGAAATAATTCATAAACTATGGTTTAAGTTACAGTCACTCCCGCAACCCACTATCTACAAACTAATTTCACAATGCCTTCCCCTAGACTCAAACATGGTGAAGTGTCATGTAGTTGACGTTCACAACACCACTAGAGGAAGAGCAACATAACATATCATTAAAACATTGAACGATGATCAACTTCACATGATTACTAATAACAAGACTTCTCTCGTGTCCTCAAGAACAAATAGAACTACTCACAAAGCATAATTGGGTTCATGATCAGCGGATATGAATATGTGTTTATTAATCTAAACATATAATATTCCACCAAGTAAACCAACTAGCATCAACTACAAGATGTAATCAACACTACTAGCACCCCAGGTACCAATGTGAGGATGGATACAAAGATTGAGCTCAAGATATGAACTAGGGTTTTGAGATGAGATGGTGCTGGTGAAGATGTTGACGGAGATGAGTCCCCTCATGATGAGAGGAACGTTGGTGATGACGATGGCTTCGATTTCCCCCTCCCGGAAGAAAGTATCCCCGGCGAAATCACTCCACTAGAGAGCAAAAGTGCGCCGCCTCTGGTTCTGCCTTGAGGCGGCGACGGCTGGTCCTGAAAGTCTTATCTTACTTTTTCTAGGGTAAACGGCTTCAGATAGGAGAAGATGGGCAACAGTGGACCTCTGTGGCCCCACAAGCCACCTGGGTGCACCCTGGGGGCAGGGCGTCCCCTGGCTTGTGGGCCCACCAAGGGTCTTCTCCTATACTTCTTTCTTCCAGTAATTTTTTTATATATTCCAAAATATATCTCCTTAAATTTTCATGTCATTTTGATCTCCCGAGAATTGCTATCTCTTTAGTAGCTTTTTTCAGGTCAGAATTCTAGTTGCCGGCAATCTCCCTCTTTTGATGTATCTTGCATTTAAGAGAGAAGACATTAGAATTGCATCATAATATGGAATATAACTTCAAAATGATATAAACAAGCACGTTCAACCCCCACGAGCACAGATTCTGGTTCTATGGACCCTCCCGGAGTCTGCCAACTAACCAGGCATTTAAGACAAGGCATGCATACTCTGAAGTGGTCTATGTACTCTAGGGGCTAATGTTGGGGAATGCAGTATTTCAAAAAATTTACCTACGATCATGCAAGATCCATCTAGGAGATGCATAGCAACGAGCGAGGAATAGTGTGTCCATGTACCCTCTTAGACCGAAAGCGGAAGCATTGGTTGATGTAGTCGAACGTCTTCGGGATCTAACCGATCCAAGTACCAAACGTACGGCACCTCCGCAATCAGCACACGTTCATATCAGTGACTTCCCTAGAACTCTTGATCCAGTTGAGGCCGAGGGAGAGTTCCGTTAGCACGAAGGCGTGGCGACGGTGATGATGAAGTTTACCGGTGCAGGGCTTCGCCTAAGCACTACGACGATATGACCGAGGTGTGTAACTGTGGAGGGGGGCACCGCACACGGCTAAGAGAAACTTTTGTGTGCCTTTGGGGTGCACCCTTCCCACGTATATATAGGGGGAAGGAGGAGGAGGCTGTCCCTAGAGGGGGCACGCCATAGGGGGAAGTCCTACTTGGACTCCCGGTCCAAGTAGGATTCGGTCCCCCTTTCCTAATCCAAGTAGGAGAAGAAGGGAAGGAGGAAAAGAAGAGAAGGAAGGAGGGGGCACCGCCCCCTCCCCTTGTCCAATTCGGACTGGGCAGGGGGGCGTCCGCCACCTCTGTCCGGCCCTCTCTCTTCTCCACTAAGGCCCATGATGGCCCATTAACTTTCGGGGGGGTTTCGGTAACCCCCGGTACTCCGAAACTTATCTGAAACGACCAGAACCATTCCGGTGTCCGAATGTAGCCTTCCAATATATGAATCTTTATTTCTAGCCCATTTCGAGACTCCTCATCATGTTTGTGATCTCATCCGGGACTCCGAACAAACTTCGGTTCATCAAAACACGAAACTCATAATACAAATCATCATCGAACTTTAAGCGTGCGGACCCTACGGGTTCGAGAACTATGTAGACATGACCGAGACACCTCTCCGGTCAATAAACAATAGCGGAACCTGGATGCTCATATTGGCTCCCACATATTCTACGAAGATCTTTATCGGTCGAACCGCATAACAACATACGTTGTTCCCTTTGTCATCGGTATGTTACTTGCCCGAGATTCAATCACCGGTATCATCATACCTAGTTCAATCTCATTACCGACAAGTCTCTTTTCTTGTTTCGTAATGCATCATCTCGTAACTAACTCATTAGTAACATTGCTTGCAAGGCTTATAGTGATGTGCATTACCGAGAGGGCCCAAAGATACCTCTCCGATACTTGGAGTGACAAATCCTAATCTTGATCTATGCCAACTCGACAAACACCCCATCGGAGACACCTGTAGAGCATCTTTATAATCACCCAGTTACGTTGTGACGTTTGATAGCACACAAAGTGTTCCTCCGGTATTCGGGAGTTGCATAATCTCATAGTTAGAGGAATATGTATAAGTCGTGAAGAAAGCAATAGCAATAAAACTAAACGATCATTATGACAAGCTAACAGATGGGTCTTGTCCATCACATCATTCTCTAATGATGTGATCCCATTCATCAAATGACGACACATGTCTATGGTCAGGAAACATAACCATCTTTGATTAACGAGCTAGTCAAGTAGAGGCATACTAGGGACACTTTGTTTTGTCTATGTATTCACACATGTACTAAGTTTCTGGTTAATACTATTCTATCATGAATAATAAACATTTATCATGATATAAGGAAATATAAATAACAACTTTATTATTGCCTCTAGGGCATATTTCCTTCAGTCTCCCACTTGCTCTAGAGTCAATAATCTAGTTCACATCGCCATGTGATTTAACACCAATAGTTCACATCACCATGTGATTAGTTCACATCGCCATGTGACTAATACCCAAAGGGTTTTAGTAGAGTCAATAATCTAGTTCACATTGTTGGAAATATGCCCTAGAGGCAATAATAAAATGGTCATTATTATATTTCCTTGTTCATGGTAATTGTCTATTGTTCATGCTATAATTGTGTTAACCGGAAATCATAATACATGTGTGAATGCATGGACCTCCACATGTCCCTAGTGAGCCTCTAGTTGACTAGCTTGTTGATCAATAGATGGTTATGGTTTCCTAACCGTGGACATTGGATGTTGTTGATAACGGGATCACATCATTAGGAGAATGATGTGATGGACAAGACCCAATCCTAAGCATAGCACAAGATCATGTAGTTCGTCTGCTAAAGCTTTTCTAATGTCAAGTATCATTTCCTTAGACCATGAGATTGTGCAACTCCCGGATATCGTAGGAATGCTTTGGGTGTGCCAAACGTCACAACGTAATTGGGCGGCTATAAAGGTGCACTACGGATATCTCCGAAAGTGTCTGTTGGGTTGGCACAAATCAAGACTGGGATTTGTCACTCCGTGTGACGGAGAGGTAACTCTGGGCCCACTCGGTAGGACATCGTCAAAATGAACTCAATGTGACCAAGGAGTTGCTCACGGGATGATGTGTTACGAACGAGTAAAGAGACTTGCCGGTAACGAGATTGAACAAGGTATAAGGATACCGACGATCGAATCTCAGGAAAGTATCATACCGGTAGACAAAGGGAATTGTGTATGGGATTGATTGAATCCCCGACATCGTGGTTCATCCGATGAGATCATCATGGAGCATGTGGGAGCCAACATGGCTATGCAGATCCCGCTATTGGTTATTGTCCGGAGAAATGTCTCGGTCATGTCGACATGCCTCCCGAACCCGTAGGGTCTACACGCTTAAGGTTCGATGACGCTAGGGTTATAGGGAAAGTTTGTACGTGGTTAACGAATGTTGTTCGGAGTCCCGGATGAGATCCCGGACGTTGCGAGGAGTTCCGTAATGGTCCGGAGGTGAATATTTGTATATGGGAAGTCATCATACGGTCACCGGAAGTATTCGGGGTTTGCCGGTATTGTACCGGGACCACCGAAGGGGTTCGTGGGGTCCACCGAGAGGGTCCACCTGCCCCGGAGGGCCCTATGAGCTGTATGTGGAAGGGAACCAGCCCCTAAGTGGGTTGGGCACCATCCCCCCTAGGGCCCATGAGCCTAGGGTTGGGGGGAACCCTAAAGGGGGCGCCCCCATTGGCTTGGGGGGCAAGCCCCCTCCCCTTGCCCCCCCCTCTAGATCTCATCTAGAGGGGTCGGCCCCCTTCCCCTTCGCCCTATAAATAGAGGGGAGGAGGGTGGGTAGCCGCACCACATCCAAGGTGCAGCTCTCCCCCTCTCCAACACCTCCTCTTCCTTCCGCGGTGCTTGGCAAAGCCCTGCCGGAGTACCACGCTGCTCCAACACCACCACGTCGTCGTGCTGCTGCTGGAGTTGTCTTCCCAAACCTCTCCCTCTCTCCTTGCTGGATCAGGGCGTGGGAGACGTCACTGCACGTTTGTTGAACGCGGAGGCGTTGTTGTTCGGCGCTTAGATCGGAATCAACCACGATCTGAATCGATGCGAGTACTACTCCTTCATCCGTGTTCTTGGAACGCTTCCGTGTCGCGATCTTCAAGGGTATGAAGATGCACTCCCCTCTCTCTCGTTGCTAGTCTCTACATAGATTGATCTTGGTGATGCGTAGAAAATTCTAATTTCTGCAACGATCCCCAACAGTGGCATCATGAGCTAGGTCTATGCGTAGTTTCTATGCACGAGTAGAACACAAGCTGTTGCGGGCGTCGATTTTGTCAACTTACTTGCCGTTACTAGTATTATCTTGATACGGCGGCACCGTGGGATGAAGCGGCCCAGACCGACCTTACACGTACGCTTACGTGAGACAGGTTCCACCGACTGACTTGCTCTAGTTGCATAAGGTGGCTAGCGGGTGTTTATCTATCCCACTTTAGTCAGATCGGATTCTATGAAAAGGGTCCTTATGAAGGGTAAATAGAAATTGTCATATCACTTTGTGGTTTTGGCGTAGGTAAGAAACGTTCTTGCTAGAAACCTATAGCAGCCATGTAAAAATTTGCAACAACAATTAGAGGACGTCTAACTTGTTCTTGCAGCATATGTCGTGTGATGTGATATGGCCAAAAGGATGATGAATGATGTATGAGATGTATGAGATTGATCATGTTCTTGTAATAGGAATCACGACTTGCATGTCGATGAGTATGACAACCGGCACGAGCCATAGGAGTTGTCTTAATTTATTGTATGACATGCGTGTCAATAAAAACGCCATGTAATTACTTTACTTTATTGCTAAACGTTAGCCATAGTAGTAGAAGTAACAGTTGGCGAGACAACTTCATGAAGACACGATGATGGAGATCATGGTGTCATGCCGATGACGATGATGATCATGGCACCCCGAAGATGGAGATCAAAAGGAGCAAAATGATATTGGCCACGTCATGTCACTATTTGATTGCATGTGATGTTTATCATGTTTTTACATCTTATTTGCTTAGAACGACGGTAGCTTAAATAAGATGATCCCTCGCTATAATTTCAAGAAAGTGTTCCCCTAACTGTGCACCATTGTGAAGGTTCGTTGTTTTGAAGCACCACGTGATGATCGTGTGTGATAGATTCTAACGTTCGAATACAACGGGTGTAAGCTAGATTTACACATGCAAAACACTTAGGTTGACTTGACGAGCCTAGCATGTATAGACATGGCCTCGGAACACAAGAGACCGAAAGGTCGAACATGAGTCATATGGAAGATACGATCAACATGGAGATGTTCACCGATGATGACTAGTCCGTCTCACGTGATGATCGGACACGGTCTAGTTGAGTCGGATCATGTATCACTTAGATGACTAGAGGGATGTCTAATCTGAGTGGGAGTTCATTAATAATTTGATTAGATGAACTTAATTATCATGTACTTAGTCTAAAATCTTTGTAATATGTCTTGTAGATCAAATGGCCCACGCTAATGTCAACCTCAACTTCAACGCGTTCCTAGAGAAAACCAAGCTGAAAGATGATGGCAGCAACTATACGGACTGGGTCCGGAACCTGAGGATCATCCTCATAGCTGCCAAGAAAGCATATGTCCTAGAAGCGCCGCTAGGTGACGCACCCATCCCAGAGAACCAAGACGTTATGAACGCTTGGCAGCAGTGTGCTGATGATTACTCCCTCGTTCAGTGTGGCATGCTTTACAGCTTAGAACCGGGGCTCCAAAAGCGTTTTGAGCAACACGGAGCATATGAGATGTTCGAAGAGCTGAAAATGGTTTTCCAAGCTCATGCCCGGGTCGAGAGATATGAAGTCTCTGACAAGTTCTACAGTTGTAAGATGGAGGAGAATAGTTCTGTCAGCGAGCACATACTCAAAATGTCTGGGTTGCACAACCGCTTGTCTCAGCTGGGAGTTAATCTCCCGGATGATGCGGTCGTTGACAGAATCCTTCAGTCGCTCCCACCTATCTACAAGAGCTTTGTGATGAATTTCAATATGCAGGGGATGGACAAAACCATTCCTGAGGTGTATTCAATGCTGAAATCAGCGAAGGTGGAGATCAAAAAGGAACATCAAGTGTTGATGGTCAATAAAACCACTATTTTCAAGAAAGGCAAGGGTAATAAGAACTTCAAGAAGGACGGCAAGGGAGTTGCCGCGCCCGGTAAGCCAGTTGCCGGGAAGAACCCCAAGCATGGACCCAAGCCTGAGACTGAGTGCTTTTATTGCAAGGGAAACAGTCACTGGAAGCGGAACTGCCCCAAGTACTTAGCAGATAAGAAGTTCGGCAACACCAAAGGTATATATGATATACATGTTATTGATGTGTACCTTACCAGCACTCATAGTAGCTCCTGGGTATTTGATACCGGTGCGGTTGCTCATATTTGTAACTCAAAACAGGAGCTGCGAAATAAGCGGATACTGGCAAAGGACGAGGTGATGATGCGCGTCGGGAATGGTTCCAAGGTCGACGTGATCGCCGCCGGCACGCGACCTCTACATTTACCTACGGGATTAGTTTTAAACCTTAATAATTGTTATTTAGTGCCAGCTTTGAGCATGAACATTGTATCTGGATCTCGTTTAATGCGAGATGGCTACTCATTTAAATCTGAGAATAATGGTAGTTCTATTTATATGAGAGATATGTTTTATGGTCATGCCCCGCTAGTTAATGGTTTATTCTTATTGAATCTCGAATGTGATGTTACACATATTCATAGTGTGAATGCCAAAAGATGTAAGGTTGATAATCCACATACTTGTGGCACTGCCGCCTTGATCACATTGGTGTTAAACGCATGAAGAAACTCCAAGCAAATGGACTTTTGGAGTCTCTTGATTATGAATCATTTGACACGTGCGAACCATGCCTCATGGGCAAAATGACCAAGACTCTGTTCTCCGGAACAATGGAGTGAGCAACCAACTTATTGGAAATCATACATACTGATGTGTGCGGTCCAATGAGCGTTGAGGCTCGCGGTGGTTATCGTTATGTTCTCACCCTCACTGATGACTTAAGTAGATATGGGTATGTTTACTTAATGAAACACAAGTCTGAGACCTTTGAAAAGTTCAAGGAATTTCAGAGTGAGGTTCAGAATCAACGTGGCAGGAAAATAAAGTTCTTACGATCCGATCATGGAGGAGAATATTTGAGTCATGAATTTGGCACGCACTTAAGGAAATGTGGAATCGTTTCACAACTCACGCCGCCTGGAACACCTCAGCGTAATGGTGTGTGAGAACGTCGTAATTGTACTCTGTTGGACATGGTGCGATCTATGATGTATCTTACCGACCTACCGCTATCATTTTGGGGTTATGCTTTAGAGACTGCCGCATTCACTTTAAATAGAGCTCCGTAGAAATCCGTTGAGACGACACTGTATGAATTATGGTTTGGGAAGAAACCTAAGCTGTCGTTTCTGAAAGTTTGGGGATGCAATGCTTATGTCAAGAAACTTCAACCTGAAAAGCTCGAACCCAAATCGGAAAAATGCGTCTTCATAGGATACCCTAAGGAAACTATAGGGTATACCTTCTACCCCAGATCCGAAGGCAAGGTCTTTGTTGCCAAGAATGGATCCTTTCTAGAGAAAGAGTTTCTCTCGAAAGAAGTAAGTGGGAGGAAAGTAGAACTTGATGAAGTATTGCCTCTTGAACCGGAGAGTAGCGCAGCGCAGCTCAGGAAGATGTTTCTGTGGTGCCTGCATCGACTAGAGAGGAAGTTAATGATGATGATCATGAAACTTCGGATCAAGTTACTACTGAACTTCGAAGGTCCACAAGGACACGTTCCGCACCAGAGTGGTACGGAAACCCTGTCCTGGAAATCATGTTGTTAGACAATGGTGAACCTTCGAACTATGAAGAAGCGATGGCCGACCCGGATTCCAACAAATGGCTTGAAGCCATTAAATCCGACATAGGATCCATGTATGAAAATGAAGTATGGACTGAGGGAGTCCTGGATTAGGGGGTGTTCGGATAGCCCAACTATATCTTCAGCCGGACTCCAGGACTATGAAGATACAAGATTGAAGACTTCGTCCCGTGTCCGGAAGGTTCTTTCCTTGGCGTGGAAGGCAAGCTAGGCGTCCGGATATTCAAGATCTCCTACCAATGTAACCGACTCTGTGTAACCCTAACCCTATCCGGTGCCTATATAAACGGGAGGGTTGTAGTCCGTAGGACGAACATATCATAACCATCATCATGCCCATAGGCTAGCTTCTAGGGTTTAGCCTCCTTGATCTCGTGGTAGATCTACTCTTGTACTACCCATATCATCAATATTAATCTAGCAGGAGTAGGGTTTTACCTCCATCGAGAGGGCCCTAACCTGGGTAAAATAAAGTGTCCCTTGTCTCCTGTTACCATCCGACCTTGACGCACAGATCGGGACCCCCTACCCGAGATCCGCCGGTTTTGACACCGACATTGGTGCTTTCATTGAGACTTCCTTTGTGTCGTCGCCTTTAGGCCCGATGGCTCCTTTGATCATCAACAACGATGAGGTCCAGGGTGAGACTTTTCTCCCCGGAAAGATCTTCATCTTCGGCGGCTTCGCTCTGCGGGCCAACTCGCTTGGCCATCTGGAGCAGATCGAAAGCCACGCCCCTGGCCATCAAGCCAGGTGGGGAAGCTTAAACTACACGGCAGATACCCTCGGAGACCTGATCTTCGACGGATTCAAGCCACAGCCAAGCGCGCCGCACTATCTCGAGGGGCATGATATAGCTCTGCCTCCGAACAGTGTCCTGGAGGCCGCATACGCACCGGCCCCGATCCTCGATCTGGAGCCCGCTGCGTTCTTTGAGGATGAACGGTTGGATGTCACCTCAGGGGCTGCGATCTTAAAAGCCATTGAGCCAAACGCAAGCCCCGCACTCCGCATGGCACATGACTCCAAGGAGCCGGACTCTTCTCCGAACTCCGAACCTCCCGCGCCCCTGCCAATCGAATCAGATTGGGCGCCGGTAATGGAGTTCACCGCCGCGGACATCTTTCAGTATTCGCCTTTCGGTGATATTCTGAAATCTCTTAAGTCTCTCTCTTTTTCAAGAGAGCCCAGGCCGAACTGTGGCCTGCGAGGTTGGGATTCGGACGGCGAAGAAATTCAAAGCCCACCCACCACCCACTTAATAGCCACTGTCGACGATTTAACCGACATGCTCGACTTCGGCTCCGAAGACTTCGACGGTATGGACGACGAAGACGGAGACGAACGGGAACCAGCGCCCATAGGGCACTGGACCTCCACCCCACTTAATGACGTATTCATGGTGGATACACCTGAAAAAACTCACAATGAGGAAGAAGGGGGCGAAAAGAAGGGTAAACCCTCCGAAAAGCACTCAAAGTGGCGACGTAAACGCCGAGCGAAGCCCCGCCTCAATCAAGACCCAGCCATAGGGCAGGACGAGCCGGCAGATGACGAACGAATCCCAGAACAGCCGTCCGAATAGGGTAACATGGGCAGAGAGGACGAACAGTCCTCCCCCGGTCATAACAGACTTTCGGACGATACCACGCCGGATAAAACCATGGAGCAGAAGAATCTCCAAGAAAGGCTCGTCGCCACAGCACGAAGCCTGAAGAAGCAGAAGCAAAAGCTAAAGACGGCGGAAGATGCACTCAAAACAAGATGGATCAAAGTAATCAAGACCGCAGACAAATACGGCGGCAGCCGCTGCACCAAAAGCTATCCGAAGAGAAAGCTACTGCCTGAATTCGACCAGGAGGCCCTAGAGCCCCCAAACTCGAAAAACAAAAAGGCTACACGGTCGAATAAATGACCTCTCGGCCACTACAATACGACAAACGGCGCCGCACTCAATGCGGCATGCGACACAATCAAAGACTCGCATCGTGGCCCAGCCAGGTCCATTTACGGGCCAAGAAAGCAAGCTCTCGCAAGCAATGCAAAAAATCCACCATTAAAATCCGGCACACCCAAATATAGGGGTGCCGCACACCCTCTATGTTTCACCGATGAGGTCCTGGAATATGAATTCCCAGAGGGATTTAAACCCGTTAACATAGAGGCGTACGATGGAACAACAGACCCGGGAGTCTGGATCGAGGATTATATCCTCCACATACATATGGCTAGAGGAGATGATCTCCACGCCTTAAAATATTTACCCCTTAAGCTTAAAGGGCCAGCCCGGCACTGGCTTAAAAGCCTTCCCGAAAACACAATTGGAAGTTGGGAAGAGCTCGAGGACGCTTTCCGAGCAAATTTTCAAGGGACCTACATCCGTCCCCCAGACGCAGACGACCTCAGTCACATAACTCAGCAATCCGGAGAATCAGCTCGGTAGTTCTGGAATAGATTCCTCACTAAAAAGAATCAAATAGTGGATTGTCCGGACGCCGAAGCCCTAGCGGCTTTCAGGCACAATGTCCGAGACGAATAGCTCGCCAGACACCTCGGCCAGGAAAAGCCAAGAACAATGGCCGCACTCACAAGCCTCATGACCCGCTTTTGCGCAGGAGAGGACAGCTAGTTGGCACGATGCAGCCCCAGCGACCCAAGTACATCAGAAATCAGGGATGGAAACGGGAAACCACGGCGAAACAAGGACCTTCGCCGAATCAAAAGAAAAAGTCCGAACAGCACGACAGTCAATGCCGGATTCAAAGGCTCACGGCAAAATCAGACAAAATCACCCCCTTAGGATAATAGGGAAGATCCGTCCAGTCTAAAGAGAATCATGGACAGGATATGTCAGATACACAGTACTCCTGGAAAGCCTGCTAATCATACCCACAGAGACTGTTGGGTTTTCAAACAATCCGGAAGGCTTAACGTCGAACACAAGGGGCTCGACACACCAAGCGAGGAAGAGGATGAACCCCAAAAGCAGAACACCAGGAAGCAAAAGAACTTCCCGCAAGAAGTCAAAACAGTGAACTCACTTCACATAACAAGGCATGAGGCACCCATAAAGGTCCGCACATTCAAGCCTATCCCTCAGGAGTCTGGCCACTGGTCACTAAAGCCAATCATTTTTGATCAGCTAGATTATTCTCGCAATATCAAACACGCAGGCCGGACTGCCCTGATGCTTAATCCAATAATAGATGGATTCCAGTTTACCAACGTCCTTATGGACGGTGGCAGTGGACTAAATATGATATATCAGGATACAATTCACCGCATGGGCATAAACCCAGCACGGATCCGTCACAGTAAAACCTCCTTTCAAGGAGTAGCACCAGGCCTGGACACCCACTGTATGGGTTTTCTCCGGCTTGTGGTCATATTTGGCTCTGCCAATAACTTTCGTCGCGAAAAGCTTATCTTCCACATAGTCCCGTTTTCAAGTCGCTACCAAGCACTAATGGGACGCGGAGCTTTCGCTCACTTTAACGCAATACCGCATTATGCATCCCTCACGCTAAAGATGCCCGGTCCTCGAGGCATCATCTCTTTAAAGGGAGCATACTAAACTACATCTCCTCCAAACGGAGGATTGTGCGGCCGCTTAAACGGCCGCCCAACAAAATGGCCTCGCCAGCCAAAAAGACTTTTTCGATGTAAGTCACAAAAGGCCGCGGACCCGAACTCAATGAGTTCGGCACAAGCCCATTTTCGTTATAGGCTTGGTACGCCTCATCAGGGGCTGTACGCAGAGACAATAAAACTCGACCGTATCTATTTCTCACCTCACATTTTATTTATTATTCTTTTTGATCCGCACGACCAATTTTTCAATTTAGTTCTTCCCTTTTATAGATGAACGCCGTACGGCGCCCGTCCAGGACACGGCACAGCGGAGACACAGGCGCAGACGTGCAGTAGGGACCCGCCCCAAAGGATTCTTCTTAGATTAAGACCCTGCGTAAACCTTTTTTACTGTCTCTTGCTGCTATACATCCCCTGGTTTACCTCACTATAACCATGGAGGAGACTGGTGTTTTGGCATGTGGCCACGCCAGAATTCTTGCTCGTACCTGGACACAAGGGGCTTTTTTCTTCTTCAAGGGTGTTGTTTCACACGCACCCACAAAGACCGAACACCTTAGGGAGTGTTCGGCGTCGCGAGTTTTGGCACTATATGCATCAGCTCCGAGTCATGATTTTGGTCACATGTTGGGTTGCCCGGCTCCTGAGTTCGGCCACCTTACGTTCCGTTCTGTCGGCTAAGGTTGCACCAGGAGAACTACTGCGATTGTGCCCCGGTTCGGCCGGGTGAGCACCTCAGTAGAGAAAGCCGAAAACCGACTGTCATGATGTAGCGCGAGACTGGTCGCCACTCGATGACTTATAGGAATTTATCCAATTCCTCCGTTTTGACGAAGGACCGCTTCCCAGTCAGGCACATATGCGTCCCGAATTCGGGTAAACGCGGTCGCCATTAAAGGGCTACCTAAGGAGTCCCATTGTCAAGCTCCTATGGCTAAGTGAAATTGTTAAAGCATTATAGTCCGGTTGCCTAGCCCGCGGCGCTATCACCTCCTTTGTAGGACCAAGACGTTGGGTTAAGTGTGAAAATGCGTTCTCCGCGCGCACCCCCGCACTATGTGCGTGGGGGCTGAAGCCAACGACTGCAATCTTTCAGAATTTATATATTAAAACGGCCGCACAGGAGGTGTTATTAATACTTGAAGGCACAAGTCTAAATTACGCCATTACAATTTATAAAAATATTGATCTACGATTACATATGCTGTCATAAAACAGCATCTTTCGAACACTGCGTCTCTTATACGAGCGCCCGCGAGGACTTCCTCAAAATAGTGCTCGGAAGGAATTCGGCTTTTATCCGAATCATGGGACGCAACAACGGTGGGCTCCATATCTGCCTAGTATGTCTTGACACGGGCAAGAGCCAGCCGCGCGCCCTCTGCGCAAGCGGACCTCTTTAGAGCTTCAATCCGAGGCACCGCGTCAAGAAATTGCTGCACCAAACTGAAATAGCTTCTCGGCTTCGATCTCCCCGGACACAGGCAGTCCATGGCATACTTCATGGCGAGTCCGGACAACCTATTCAGCTCGGCCCATTGGGTCAGGCGATCATCCACTGATAGTGGACGCTCTGGATTAGTGAACTGCGACTAGAAGAGATTTTCCACTTCATGATCTTTCTTATCTTGAAAGTACCTGGTCGCATCAGCGGCACTAGCCGACAAATCCAGATAGGTGTCCTCCACGCTCCACGCTCGGTCCAACGGGGCGAACTTCGGATCACAGAATTTTCTCCGCAACAGGAAGGGCTTTCCATCCGCAATTAGTCTGGCTTGACGCAGCTCTTCCCTTGACGCTCTCATACCAGAGCGGGCGTCCTTGGCGTCGGCGACGGCCTTCTCTAAATCCATCTGCCGGGCTCGACCTTCCTCTTCGTTTGCAACGGCCAGTAGCACTTTTCAACTTCACGGCTATATCAGCCATCTCCTTCTTGCTTCGGCAATGGGAAGCCTATTCGACTTTTAGCTCTTCACGGGCTCTTCCGGCAGCCGCATCACTTTTTCTGGCTTGCTCCTTTGCTTTGGCGAGCTCAGCCCTAAGTCCTTCTACGGCCGCCGCACCATCTGCATCAAGCATACACAAGGTAAGATATTGACATAAAGCTCCTCTTACTAACAATCGCCAAATAAACTCAATACCTTGAGCATCATCAAGCCGCTTGTTAACAAGCACGATGTCGGCTTCTGCCTCATCGAGTTGCCATTTCATTTCGGCAAAATCTCGAGTCCGGCTCAACTCCGGACAACCTGCCACCTACATACAAAGGTGCCACTTAAAGGACCTGGGATTAAGATCCTCTGCGCGCCGCTAATCTTTGCGGCACACAGAGTCTCAGGGGCTACTATATATACAGGGCGCATGTTATTATGCGCAATTAGCACTAATGTTCGTTATTCAAAACGTACCTCAAGGCCCGCCAGTAAACTTTTGATGGCCTCGTTCGGTCCACTTTCCGCGGATGAAATCTTTTCAATCACCGTGTGCATCAACACACGATGCTCCTCTGAAACAGAGGCTCGACCCAGCAGAACCTTCAGCTCCTCCGACCGAACACCAGATGGTGCCGGACTCGTCCCATGGCCTTCTTCGGAGGCCGGACACGGAGAACCCCGGGGGGCCGCATGATCATCTTCTGCCTCTGGCAGATTCGGAGAAATCCTCTGCGACGACACTTAGGCGTCGCCCGCCTTGCTAGCCGATGAAGGAGGAGGCGTTCCGCTCTCCATCATCTCCGGAAGAAGATCCCCCGATGATGAGCTCTGCCGAGAAGGGTCGAGGTCCGAACTACAAGGTAAGGTTTCGGTTAAAACTTCTCAGACATAAATAAAGGATTTCTCTTAAAAGAATGACTCTCTTTCTACTTACGGCTCGTTGGAGGGCTGCTCCTTTTGAGGATTTAGTTCGGCCGAGGGGCTCCCCGGCGTCGGGTCCTCTGACGCGGATTCTTTCCCCCGCTTTGGAGCTACGGCTCCCGGGTCGTCAGAGGCGGCCCTTTTCTTCCCCTTTGGAGAGGAGTTGTCGATTCCCCCCTTTGGGATGGCCCCTTTCGAAGAGGCCACGGTTTCCTTGTCCGCCCCTTCATTTTTCTCCAGAGGCGCCACCTCCAACATCCTGACTAGCACAGGATCTAGCCTGTTCTCGGGAAGGGGAGCCGGACACCGGACCAGCTTCGCCTTTGCTATCCACTCCTGCGTAAAAAGGAGAAGTACTGTTAAAAAATAAGTCAATTGTACGGATAGAAGGTCCGGGCGCAAGGTCACCTACTTTTGTATCCGGGCGGTTGCGGCTTAAACCAGCATCCCCGGTCAAATCCGGACTCGCTCCTTGTGGTCCGAAGAACATTCTATACATCTCCGTAGGCGTCACGCCCATGAAATTTCGGAGAACTCGCGGCCCCTCTGGGTTGAACTCCCACAAGCGGAGGGGGCGACGTTGGCCGGGCAGTGTCCGGCGAATCAGCATGACTTGTGTCACTTTGACCAGGTTGAGGTCTCCTTTTAGGAGATCCTTTATGCGGCCCTGCAACAGAGGAACGTCTTTGGGCAAGCCCCGATCTAACCCTGTGTTGATCCACGATGTTAAACGTGGTGGGGGCCCGAGCGAAAGGCGGGAGGCGCTACCCAAGTGGTGCCCCGAGGAGAGGTGATGTAGAACCACTCCTGTTGCCATAAGCCGAGCTCCTCTTGAAAAGCGCCCTCGGGCCATGGAGCATCGGTATTCCTTTTTATAACAGCACCACCGCACTCTACGTGACGCCCCTCGATTATCTTTGGTTCTACCTTGAAGGTCTTGAGCCATAATCCGAAGTGAGGGGTGATATGGAGAAACGCTTCACACACAACAATGAAGGAGGAGATATGGAGGATGGACTCCGGAGCTAGGTCATGGAATTCCAGCCCATAATAAAACATCAGCCCCCTTACGAAAGGATCCGTTGGGAAGCCTAATCCCCGAAGGAAGTGGGAGATGAATACTACGCTCTCACCAGGCTGAGGGCTTGGGATCGCTTGTCCTTGAGCAGGCAACCTATGCGGGATCTCGCTAGTCAGGAACCTAGCCCCCCTCAACCCTGATACATCCTCCTCCGTAACGGAGGAGGGAATCCATTGGCCTTGAAGGCCGGAGCCGGACATTATCGATGTTCCGGTGCGCCTAGAATCTAAAAGCCTGGGGTGTTGGAACTCGAGGCTATGGGCGAGCTTGTTTTGAGAACACAAGAGGGGAGCAAGGTCTCGGTCTCTTTATAAGAGGCAGAATATCAAGAGCCCTCCCCATAACCGTCTTGGACTAGCCTTTAATCAAGGCAGGACGTGCTTAACGGGCACGGTTGGGTTACCCACGTCCGTATTAATGAGAATCCCGTTAAAGGGGGCACACGATCTCTGCTTCGACAAGACGTGCCAAGGAAATCGCCTCGTTGAACGTGCTGCGGTGGAACAACAAAAAATAATCCATACAGAAGGCTTGGTCGCAGTGTTATGACGCACTACGGAATACGTCAGCAGATTTGATTTGTGTTTGTGTTATTCTCTATATGGCAATACGTGGAAACTTGTTTTGCAGAGCCGGACACTATTTTTTGGTGTTTATTATCTTCTTGAAGAATTTGGAGGAGGAACCCGCCTTGCAATGCCGAAGACAATTTGCGCGCCGGACTCGTCGTCATTGAAGCCTGGTTCAGGGGCTACTGATGGAGTCCTGGATTAGGGGGTGTTCGGATAGCCGAAGTATATCTTCAGCCGGACTCCAGGACTATGAAGATACAAGATTGAAGACTTTGTCCCGTGTCCGAAAGGTTCTTTCCTTGGCGTGGAAGGCAAGCTAGGCGTGCGGATATTCAAGATCTCCTACCAATGTAACCGACTCTGTGTAACCCTAACCCTATCCGGTGCCTATATAAACCGGAGGGTTGTAGTCCGTAGGACGAACATATCATAACCATCATCATGCCCATAGGCTAGCTTCTAGGGTTTAGCCTCCTTGATCTCGTGGTAGATCTACTCTTGTACTACCCATATCATCAATATTAATCTAGCAGGAGTAGGGTTTTACCTCCATCGAGAGGGCCCGAACCTGGGAAAATAAAGTGTCCCTTGTCTCCTGTTACCATCCGACCTTGATGCACAGATCGGGACCCCCTACCCGAGATCCGCCGGTTTTGACACCGACATGGACTTTGACTGACTTGCCCGATGATCGGCGAGCCATAGAAAATAAATGGATCTTTAAGAAGAAGACAGATGCGGATGGTAATGTGACCATCTATAAGGCTCGGCTTGTCGCTAAGGGTTATTGACAAGTTCAAGGGGTTGACTACGATGAGACCTTCTCACCCGTAGCGAAGCTGAAGTCCGTCCGAATCATGTTAGCAATTGCCGCATTCTATGATTATAAGATATGGCAAATAGACGTCAAAACGGCATTCATTAATGGTTTCCTTAAGGAAGAATTGTATATGATGCAGCTAGAAGGTTTTGTCAATCCTCAGAATGCTGACAAGGTATGCAAGCTCCAACGCTCAATCTATGGGCTGGTGCAAGCATCTCGGAGTTGGAACATTCGCTTTGATGAGATGATCAAAGCACTTGGGTTTACACAAACTTATGGAGAAGCTTGTGTTTACAAGAAAGTGAGTGGGAGCTCTGTAGCATTTCTCATATTATATGTGGATGGCATACTATTGATGGGAAATGATATAGAATTCTTGGAAAGCATAAAGGCCTACTTGAATAAGTGTTTTTCAATGAAGGACCTTCGAGAAGCTGCTTACATATTAGGCATCAAGATCTATAGAGATAGATCGAGACGCCTCGTTGGTCTTTCATAAAGCACATACCTTGACAAGATATTGAAGAAGTTCAATATGGATCAGTCCAAGAAGGGGTTATTGCCTGTGTTGCAAGGTGTGATATTGAGCACGGCTCAATGCCCGACCACGGCAGAAGATAGAGAAAAGATGAGTGTCATCCCCTAATACTCGGCCATAGGGTCTATTATGTATGCCATGCTGTGTACCAGACCTGATGTGAACCTTGTCGTAAGTTTGGTGGGTAGGTACCAAAGTAATCCCAGCATGGAACACTGGACAGTGGTCAAGAATATCCTGAAGTACCTGAAAAGTACAAAGGATATGTTTCTCGTTTTGGAGGTGACAAAGAGCTTGTCGTAAAGGGTTACGTCGATGCTAGCTTTGACACAGATCTGGATGACTCCAAGTCGCAGACCGGATACGTGTATATTTTGAATGGTGGGGCAGTCAGCTAGTGCAGTTGCAAGCAAAGCGTCGTGGCGGGATCTACATGTGAAGCAGAGTACATGGCAGCCTCGGAGGCAGCACATGAAGCAATCTGGATGAAGGAGTTCATTACCGACCTAGGAGTTATTCCCAATGCGTCGGGCCCGATGACTATGTTCTGTGACAACACTGGAGCTATTGCCCTTGCCAAGGAGCCCAGGTTTCACAAGAAGACCAGGCATATCAAGCGTCGCTTCAACTCCATTCATGAAAATGTTCAAGATGGAGACATAGATATTTGTAAAGTGCATACGGATCTGAATGTCGTAGATCCGTTGACTAAACCTCTTCCATGAGCAAAACATGATCAACACCAGAACTCTATGGGTGTTCGATTCATCACAATGTAACTAGATTATTGACTCTAGTGCAAGTGGGAGACTGTTGGAAATATGCCTTAGAGGCAATAATAAAATGGTCATTATTATATTTCCTTGTTCATGGTAATTGTCTATTGTTCATGGTATAATTGTGTTATCCGGAAATCGTAATACATGTGTGAATGCATAGACCTCAATATGTCCCTAGTGAGCCTCTAGTTGACTAGCTCGTTGATCAATAGATGGTTACGGTTTCCTAAACATGGACATTGGATGTCATTGATAACGGGATCACATCATTAGGAGAATGATGTGATGGACAAGACCCAATCCTAAGCATAGCACAAGATCCTGTAGTTCGTCTGCTAAAGTTTTTCTAATGTCAAGTATCATATCCTTGGACCATGAGATTGTGCAACTCCCGGATATCGTAGGAATACTTTGGGTGTGCCAAACGTCACAACGTAACTGGGTGGCTATAAAGGTGCACTATGGGTATCTCCGAAAGTGTCTGTTGGGTTGGCACGAATCGAGACTGGGATTTGTCACTCCGTGTGACGGAGAGGTATCTCTGGGCCCACTCGGTAGTACATCATCATAATGAGCTCAATGTGACCAAGGAGTTGATCACGGGATGATGTGTTACGAACGAGTAAAGAGACTTGCCGGTAACGAGATTGAACAAGGTATAAGGATACCGACGATTGAATCTCGGGCAAGTATCATACCGGTAGACAAAGGGAATTGTGTATGGGATTGATTGAATCCCCGACATCGTGGTTCATCCGATGAGATCATCGTGGAGCATGTGGGAGCCAACATGGGTATCCAGATCCCACTATTGGTTATTGGCCGGAGAGATGTCTCGGTCATGTCTACATGCCTCCCGAACCCGTAGGGTCTACACACTTAAGGTTCGGTGACGCTAGGGTTATAGGGAAAGTTTGTACGTGGTTACCGAATGTTGTTCAGAGTCCCGGATGAGATCACGGACGTCATGAGGAGTTCCGAAATGGTCTGGAGGTGAAGATGTATATATGGGAAGTCATCATACGGTCACCGGAAGTATTTGGGGGTTTGCCAGTATTGTACCGGGACCACCGAATGGGTTCCAGGGGTCCAACGGGAGGGTCCACCTGCCCCGGAGGGCCCTATGGGCTGTATGTGGAAGGGAACCAGCCCCTAAGTGGGTTGGGTGCCATCCCCCCTAGGGCCCATGCGCCTAGGGTTGGGGGTAACCCTTATGGGGGCGCCCCCTTGGCTTGGGGGGCAAGCCCCCTCACCTTGGCCGCCGCCCCCCCTCTAGATCTCATCTAGAGGGGTCGGCCCCCTTTCCCCTTCACCCTATAAATAGAGGGGAGGAGGGAGGGCAGCCGCACCACATCCAAGGCGCAGCCCTCCCCCTCCCCAACACCTCCTCCTCCTTCCGCGGTGCTTGGCGAAGCCCTGCCGGAGTACCACGTTGCTCCAACACCACCACGCCGCCGTGCTGCTGCTGGAGTTGTCTTCCCAAACCTCTCCCTCTCTCCTTGCTGGATCAAGGCATGGGAGACGCCACCGGGATGCATGTGTCTTGAACGCGGAGGCGTCGTTGTTCGGCGCTTAGATCGGAATCAACCGCGATCTGAATCGCTGCGAGTACGACTCCTTCATACGTGTTATTGTAACGCTTCCTTGTCACGATCATCAAGGGTATGAAGATGCACTCCCCTCTCTCTCGTTTCTAGTATCTACATAGATTTATCTTGGTGATGCGTAGAAAATTTTAATTTCTGCAACGATCCCCAACACAGATTGGTGTGATCATGTTTTGCTTGTGAGAGGAGCTTAGTCAATGGGTCTTTCACATTCTGAGACGTATGTATTTTGCAAATTTTCTATGTCTACAATGCTCTGCACGGAGCTACTCTAGATAATTGCTCCCACTTTCAATATGTATCGAGATTGAGACTCACAGTCATCCGGATCAGTGTAAAAGCTTGCATCGGCGTAACTCTTTACGACGAACTCTTTATCACCTCCATAACCGAGAAATATCTCCTTAGTCTTCTAAGGATAATTTTGACCGCTGTCTAGTGATCCACTCCTGGATCAATATCGTACCCCCTTGCCAAACTCATGGCAAGGTACACAATAGGTTTGGTACATAGCATAGCATACTTTATAGAGCCTATGGCTGAGGCATAGGGAATAACTCTCATTCTCTTTCTATTTTCTTTCATGGTCGTGTTTTGAGTCTTACTCTACTATACACCTTACAATACAGGCAAAAACTCCTTCTTCGACTGTTCCATTTTGAACTACTTCAAAAATCTTGTCAAGGTATGTACTCATTGAAAAATCTTATCAAACGTCTTGATCTATCTATATATATCTTGATGCCCAATACGTAAGCAGCTTCACTGAGGTCTTTCTTTGAAAAACTCCTTTCAAACACTCCTTTATGCTTTCCAAAAAGTTCTACATCATTTCCAATCAACAATATGTCATTCACATATACTTGTCAGAAAGGCTGTAGTGCTCCCACTCACTTTCTTGTAAATACAGGCTTCACCGCAAGTCTGTATAAAACTATGTGCTTTGATCAACTTCTCAAAGTGTATATTCCAACTCCGAGATGCTTGCACTAGTCCATAGATGGATCGCAGTAGCTTGCACATTTTGTTAGCACCTTTAGGATTGAAAAAACCTTCTGGTTGTATCATACACAACTCTTCTTTAATAAATCCATTAAGGAATGCATTTTTTATATCCATTTATCAAATTTCATAAAATGTGGCAATTGCTAACATGATTTGGACAGACTTTAAGCATCGATACGAGTGAGAAAATCTCATCGGAGTCAACATCTTGAATTTGTCACAAATCCTTTTCGACAAGTCAAGCTTTGTAGATAGTAACACTACTATCAGCGTCCGTCTTCCTCTTGAAGATCCATTTATTCTCAATGGCTTGCCGATCATCAAGCAAGTCCACCAAAGTCCACACTTTGTTCTCATATATGGATTCCATCTCAGATTTCATGGCCTCAAGCCATCTGTCGGAATCTGGGCTCATCATCGCTTCCTCATAGTTTGCAGGTTCATCATGGTCTAGCAACATGACTTCTAGAACAAGATTACCGTACCACTCTGGTGCAGATCGTACTCTGGTTGACCTACGAGGTTTGGTAGTAACTTGATATGAAGCTTCAAGATCATCATCATTAACTTCCTCACTAATTGGTGTAGGCATCACTAGAACTAATTTCAATGATGAGCTACTTTCCAATTCGAGAGAAGGTACAATTACCTCATTAAGTTCTACTTTCCTCCCACTCACTTCTTTCGAGAGAAACTCCTTCTCTAGAAAGGATCCACTCTTAGCAACAAAGATCTTGCCTTCGGATCTGTGATAGAAGGTGTACCCAACAATTTCTTTTGGGTATCATATGAAGACGCACTTCTCCGATTTGGGTTCGAGCTTATCAGGCTAAAACTTTTTCACATAAGCATCGCAACCCCAAACTTTAAGAAACGACAATGTCGGATTTCGGGTTCCGGCAGACCCTTAAGGTTTGAACACTCGGTGCGCGCGGAGATCTCTCCCCTACCGATCTACGTCCGATCTCCTCGCGTGATCTAAGCTGGAAACGATGAACAACACAAGGGATACGAGATTTATACTGGTTCGGGCCACCGTTGTGGTGTAATACCCAACTCTAGTGTGTGGTGTGGTGGATTGCCTCAGGGGCTGAAGATGAACAGTACAGAGGAAGAACAGCCTCGCGAGAGGTGTTCTTGAGCTGGTGCGATGAACTGCTTGGGTGAGTTTAGTCGCCTCTCTCTCTCTCTGCTAGGGCTCTATCGGATCTCTAGATGTTCCTCCATCTCCCTCTACTCTGTGGTGGCTAGCTCTATTTATAGAGGCCCTGGGCCTCTCCCCAAAATAATGAGCGGGAAGGGCGCCAACAATTGGCCATTTTGAAGGGGAACATCTAGTACAAGTTATCCTGACCAAAGGTGGTCTTCGGCTGCCAAAAGCACTGGTGATGACGCTGTCTTGGGCTCCACGGTGACCTCCGTCCTGCCACGGTGAGGGAAGGGATTTTGCAAATGCATCATATGGTTTAGAAACCTGGGATGACTCGGACAGCATAACGGCTGTAAAATGCTCAAAAGATTTGAGACATCATGCAAAATGGTGGCATAACCACTCAATAACATCATATCGAGGTGCTGAGATCAACTGTCAACACACAGAAGTGGTAGAAACTGAACTGGGCTTAAATCCATCAATCCTATAAGTCTACGGATTAGTAACACATGATCCTGATAGAAAGATGAGAAGCCTAGTTCTTAATCCCCATAGAAGAGAAGAGGATGACTCAGATCAGAAGGGCATAAGGTATAAGGAGTAAAAAGAGCCTTACGTTCCATCCCACAATCAATTCCCATATATAACTAAAGCATTTCTAGACTCAACTTCGACCAGTTTGGCTTGGTCATCCTATAGGCAGTCAGGCTCTGATACCAAAGATGTCAGGACCCCGATTCTAAGTCACACCGATCTAGCGTGTAACACCTCATATCACTTTGCGGCCTCACGCACGGTATTCCCATGGGTGTCGCCTTACCATGGCCCGGGACCGTTTGCGCCTTTTGGCTCACGTATATGATAGTGTCGCTAGCATCCATATGACAGAGAACCCGAGCCGACAAGACTAGTCGTGAACCCAAAGTGGCACTAACTTACGGGGACAGGCACACATGAATCAACATCGAGCATGTCCGTCAGCAGCGTGCGAATCCGGGCTGTAGCACTGGGCTAACAGGACTCCGGGAACCCGGGCTGTAGCAGGCTAGGCAGGACTCCGGATGTCACTGCGTGACATTTCCCTGAAGGGACATACACAGGAACGAAGTGAATCACATGCCGGCCAGTCAAGTGTTCCGGAGCAGTAGTGCTGGGCTAGCAGGACTCCGGTGAACCGGGCTGTAGCGGACTACTATGGCTCATGGAAGCACAAGACTACATTTCCCCATAAGAGAGGCTAGCAAGGATAAACAACTAGGTTGTCGGATCCCACACATACCAAGCATTTCAATCATACACACAATATGCTCGATATGTGTAAATACAACATGGCATCACAACAAAACTCTACGACTCAAAGTATTTATCCATTAGGCTCTGAGGAGCGAGATATTACAAACATGGGTCTCGTGACCCAACATTCAGAGCATACAAGTCAAAGCACATGCGGAAGCTTAACATGTCTGAGTACAGACATCTACAAATGAAAAAGGCTGAGAAGCCTGACTATCTACCAGATCTTGCCGAGGGCACAAGATCGTAGCTGAGGTATCAAGCTAAACGTCGAAGTCCACACGGAACTACTAGCGAGACTGATGTCTCTCTCCAAAACATAGAATAGGCAAACGTGAATACAAATGTAACCAGCAAGACTTACATCAGAACTATGTATATGCATCGGTATCAACAAAGGGGGTGGTGGAGTTTGACTGCAGCAAGCCAGCTTTGACTCGGTGGCTATCCTGAACTACGACTGCCAGAACTCTTTTGAGGTGGCGCACTCGAGTCCACATATTTACAATATCAATACACCATTATGGATCCGCTCCCGTCTTCCTACGAGAACGCCATCCATAGCACTCACGCTTATCTTCCGCATTCTAGAGTATCCACTTTCACTTGTCTATGAACTGTACAGGCAACCCAGAAGTCCTTTACTGCGGACACGTCTATTCGAATAGATAATGTTAACCCTGCAGGGGTGTACTTCTTCACACACGCTCTCGCCACTTACCACCATGTACACGTTGTGTATCTTGGCAACCTTCAAGCGGAAGCCTGGCGAGGGAGTCGGCCACGACCTGACTAACCACACAAGTCTCTAGTCCAGGTTTATCGCCTATTCGGGTTCCATCTGCAAGGAGATCCGGCCGGGGTGTCGCTCACAGCCCCAAACAATGTGTACAGGGTTCCAAGCCCACCAAACGGGCGATGCTTGGTCTACCTGGCCACGGTGCCTAGTCTGTCCCAAGCCCACCTATACCGGGTGCCACTTGGTAGACTACTAACTCTACCTACAAACACCAGAAACTAGTTGCAACTCCTGGACAGAGATCAAGTTGATTAACAAGTCGAGAGGGGTCGAGTTACCGGAACCCAATGTGTGGTAGTAACTGTTCATGGATCACAAACACAGAACTTAGTTCCTGATGACGGTTTCAATGAGACAACCCACCATGTACTCCTACATGGCCTCTCACCTCTACCTTTACCAAATTGTGTTCACACACTTAGCTCTCGACAGTAGGACATGTTCACACACCTCTAATTCATCCCCGATGAATCAGACCTGACTCAACTCTAAGCAGTAGCAGGCATGACAAACAAGCATGAATGAGTAGGCACATCAGGGCTCAAACAACTCCTACTCATGCTAGTGGGTTTCGTCTATTTACTCTGGCAATGACATGTCATGCAAAGGAAAGGGGTTCAACTACCGCAGCATGTAACAGTTGAAACATTGTTGTCCTAATGCAGTAAAAGAGAGCAGGAGCGAGAGATTGGGATTATATCGGAATGAACAAGGGGTTTTTTCTTGCCTGGCACTTCTGAAGATAGTATAGTTCTTCATCGGTGTCATCGATCACATCGTCGGAACCACGTCTATCGAGAGGGGACAAACACCGGCAAACAAGGAAGAACACAATCAATGCAATGCAACAATTATGATGCATGATTATGACATGGCAATATGATGTGATTTGGCCTAATGCAACTAGCAACACAATTTAGTGTAGTTGGTTTGAACCCAAGGTTCAAATTCAAACTCCACATATGTTATTTAAATGCCATTCATTTGATTTGTCCTAACGTAGCTATAAGTTGTTCTAACATCCATGAAAATGGTACAGATGGATAGACTGGATTTTTCTAATCATTTTTCATATATAAATTATTTCATTTGGAGTTACGGTTGATTTTCTATGATTTTTAGAAGTTTTGGCTATTTTCTGGAATTTACTGTTGAAAAATAAATCCAGAAAAAGAGTTATTGCGTCAGCATGACGTCACTGTGATGTCAGCGGTCAAAAGGCGTGGTCCAGGTCAAACTGACCAGTGGGTCCCGCGTGTCAGTGATTAGACTAACTAACCTAATTAAAATTAACCCTAACTAACTTGGTTAGCCAGGCGGGGCCCGCACGTCACTGACCCAGGGGGGTCAAATCCCTGGTCAACCGGGGCTAATCCACCGGCGTTTAACCGCCGGCAACGACCAGACACGGCGGAGGATCGGGATCGCTCCTCCGGCGACCAAAAGCAAGGCGGAGGGCATCTACGCGGAGCTGGCGAACGCGCGCATCCTACGGGGCAAGTGGGAGTAGCTGGGGTGGCCGGAGCTCGCCGGAAAAGAGCTCGTGGCGGCGGCCGGCGTGCGGGTGTGCTCGGGGTCAGTGTTATACTGCACGGCAGGGGCCACAGAGGGGTGCTACGGGCACCTGGTGATGCACTGAGTGCTATGGCGAGGTTGGTTGCGGCTCTAGGTGACGGTGGCCACCGCGGCGGCATGGCCGGCGGAGCCAAGCTCCTGGCCGCGACGGCAATGGTGTTAGCGGAAGCAAAAGGGCCAGAGAAGAGGGGGGTCGACGCAAAAGCTCACAACGGTTGCGGTGGAGCCAACGGCGAGCTCGGAGGTGGTCCGACGTGGGCGGAATGGCGATGGCGATCTCGGGCGGCCGGCGATGAAGAAGGCGGCGGTGACGGCTCCACAGGGCATTCGGCGCCTCGTAGCTTGACGGGGAGGTAGCGGGCGATGTGGCGGAGCTCGCAAGCACAACGGGCGGTCAAGGGGGCGGCGGGGAGCGCGTGGGCAGTGAACGGCGGTGACGGCGACGTTCTTTTTTCGGGAGAGAGAGCGGCAGAGGCGGGAATGAGCACGGGGGAGAGTGCGAGGCGGTCGGGGAGGTTGTGTGGCGCTCTTGGCGCCCTCCAGCAGCAGCGGCGGCAAGCAGGAGGTGGCCGCGCGCGTGCTGGCGTGCGGAGGCCACGCGCCCCTGCCTACTGGCGCGAGGTAGGGGATGACTGGCGTGGCCAGTCGGCTGGGCCGGCTTGTTGGGCCAGAGCAGATGGGCCGCCAGGTGAGGCCAGGTACGATTCCCTCTCTCTCTCTCTTTTATTTTCTGTTTCCTATTTTCTTTAACTCTGTTTTGATTTGATTTTTTAACCCAAATCATTTTTTGAGCTTCTGTAAATTGTTGTATGGACTAGTGACATTAATATAAAGCCCCACAACAATTTCCAGAATTATTGGATCATATTTGAATTATATCAAATATAAATCCAATGCAAATAATTATTGAATTAATTCCAAATTCCCAAAATAAATATTCATGAGCTCCTGAAAATATTGGTTTGAATTTTAGCTCTGGCCAATATTTTCAAAGAGTAGCATGAACATTTTCTTGGACCTATTTGAAGCAATTTTTATCTTGGTCTTTTTCAAAAATGATTTCTGAGGCTTTCGCATGTCCCCATTTGAAATTCATTGAAATTTAAACATGATGCACACATGACTAGCTAGTCTAGGTCATACCAGAACTAGGGATGTGACAACTCACCCCTACTAAACAAGAATCTTGTCCCGAGATTCAAGACATGAGGTAAGAAGACTGAGGGGACACAAAGCTAACATGATCTTACTGATCCAACTGCCCTTCATAGGAACGTTGATTCGGTCACCATCATTGACTCGATGTCTTGCTCTAAGAACTCCAACTAACATGACAAAGAGAGGAAAGGAAAAACTCTAGAAGAATCGATCTTCTCGAAGATCAAACAACTCCGTGGGACACCTTGGGGGAGGTGACTCATGGAACTATTCCCTTAAGTGGCAAAAATAATTACTTTTGATTCAAGATCATTGCAACTCTCTACACCAGCCTAAGGCAATCACAAACGATCGTTTGATCGAATTCGAAAGAATGGCATACTCACACCAGAATGGATGATGTGGACTATCTTGTTGAAGACAACGCAATGGATGATTTGCTTATCATCGAGAATGGATGGGACCCATGGTAGGACCACTTTTTAAGATGATCCTGAATAAAAATTACTGAGAAGGCAGCCCATGGAAATTTGGCACAATAGCGGTGCAAGCTAGGGACAAAATGCAAATGTTGGAAGTGTTCCAACCATCATATCTGCCTGAGATTTAGATCTGGTTGGTAACGGGATATTTCAGACAGCATGTCTGGAAAAGAAAGTTTGCAACATCAATCGACGAGATGACATTGCGAGATTCTCGGGAGATGAACTACGATAGCAAGCTCCAAAACATGAGCTGGTTTGCTACACACATGTGCACACGTTGTCCAAGACAAGCATGACCACACAGTAGTCTTAAGATAAAACACTACCGAGTTCTGGTTGGGAACCATCATCAAGGATAAGGAATCTTGTACAAATCCGTCTGGTACCTTCAGGACTAGCACTTAGAACTTATTATCCTTGAACAAATCAATCAGTGGCTTGGTGTGCTAGGAGTTACATATGGAATGAAGATGATCAGTCTATCAGACCATAGAATACTTCGCACGGGCATGACTGACTTGGGATGATTCCAAATGAAGCAAAAACAAACTTTCTCAAGTCCACGGCGGCAACTTGCATCGAGTGCACATGAATTAGAGGAAGTCACTTCTTTCATCCAAACATATGCTTCATGAACGGGACATGAAGAAAATGCTTACACAAACTTCCAACACTAGCTTAATATTCATCATGAATTATGGAGGAGATAGAAATGTTGCCGATGGGCTCAACAACAATTCATCCCGCTTCCATATAGATGGAATTCCACAATTAAGTGAACACGGGGATAGCATTGGTCAGACCCAAAAGATGTAATGGTGTATGCTCGAGGGATCAACCACAAGTAAGACAACATTACAAACAACGTTGGTTCTGATTTGACTTGGCGATAGCCCACACTCAAGTCAAAGTTTGGACAAGACAATAGATCCAACAATTGATCACGAGGATCAATCGATGAAGATATCACCTTTATTCAATACACACACAAAAGATATCCCTTGGAAGGAACTAAGTCAGGCAATCTTTTATCTTCCAACTCTCCAAGTTGTTGTTAAGCTTAACCAACTAGCTCAGGGGTATCCAACACAGATTCTTGGAGAAAAGGTTGGCTACAAGAAACCAACTTGATCACGAACTCAACATAGCGGTCAGGTGACAACCTGGTGATCCCTCCGAGAAGATATTCGGAAAATCACAAACCATCGATATGTTACTAAGCTCGAGAACAATCTTGCTTTTGAGGGCAAGACGATATGATCAAAAGAGCAAGGGTTTGACAAAATCCTAACTCATTGGTCGAGGAGTGCACTAGGAAAAATGGACTAGGTAGCACGATCAATATTAGGGTGATGATTCAATAATCAACACGCTAAGGATAAGATTATTTCCCATTAACTACAGAGCAACACAGTTGCTAGGAATATTGATTTCACACATCATGATTCACTGGTCAGCATTCCGGTTGCGACAACACGGAACCTAGGAATGAATAATGATGGCGAGAAGTATCATTGCGTCAAGTATTCATAAGAGGTGGGGCAATTCTCATGAAATTCTTGACATAAAGATGGTAACACTTCAAGGTACAACAGAGCAAAAGCTGGATTGGCATTTTGATCCGCGGAATACAATTGCTTTGACCCAATCCTAGATATGGATGAGGTTCTGGAGTTTGTTTCTCCTATTCATTCTAAAATAGAACGGCTTGACGGACCACAAGAATAGTAGGCATCGATGAACACGATCGCACACATACCCTTGACTATCAATTGATAGACGAAGGTAAGAAAACAACTAAAGAGGGTCAACCCAAAAGAGCATATGATTTTCTGAGTTGAGGATGCATGGTTTAGCATGTCGAACGAAGTTCAACAGGTTTCTTCCAGATAACCCATGCAGAGAAGGTAGAACTGGCAGAGTCACATCATAGAATCGAGAACTCGTCAAGAGCACTCTTATTGTGATCTTTTGGTTCAACGAACTTCCGCCAAGGAGTGTTCATGGTATTAGGAAGAATGATATACCACGAACCTCGAGGACTATCACAAGGTTACTAATATCCTAAAGGAACTAGCAAACACTATTGACATGAGGTAAGTAGGGTGAATCTCGGGCTCAGAAACCCGGGAGTAGAATACCTACTACTAAGTGACATCACGGGATGCTTTCGAGAATTGTGGCCAGATTCATCACACTGGGAACACAAAACATGGCTAGATTACTAGGTGACTCCCTAAAACACCTAGGGTCATAATAATAGCTCCAACATATATGTCGAGGCAATAGAATACCTCAACTCAACAATTAGTGTGATTAACTTGGCCTAAAAGAACAACAAAACCAGAGGGAAGGGATTTTGCAAATGCATCATATGGTTTAGAAACCTGGGATGACTCGGACAGCATAACGGCTGTAAAATGCTCAAAAGATTTGAGACATCATGCAAAATGGTGGCATAACCACTCAATAACATCATATCGAGGTGCTGAGATCAACTGTCAACACACAGAAGTAGTAGAAACTGAACTGGGCTTAAATCCATCAATCCTATAAGTCTACGGATTAGTAACACGTGATCCTGATAGAAAGATGAGAAGCCTAGTTCTTAATCCCCGTAGAAGAGAAGAGGATGACTCAGATCAGAAGGGCATAAGGTATAAGGAGTAAAAAGAGCCTTACGTTCCATCCCACAATCAATTCCCCTATATAACTAAAGCATTTCTAGACTCAACTTCGACCAGTTTGGCTTGGTAATCCTATAGGCAGGCAGGCTCTGATACCAAAATTGTCAGGACCCCGATTCTAAGTCACATCGATCTAGCGTGTAACACCTCATATCACTTTGTGGCCTCACGCACAGTATTCCCACAGGTGTCGCCTTACCATGGCCCGAGACCGTTTGCGCCTTTTGGCTCACGTATATGATAGTGTCGCTAGCATCCATATGATAGAGAACCCGAGCCGACATGACTAGTCATGAACCCAAAGTGGCGCTAACTTACGGGGACAGGCATACATGAATCAACATCGAGCATGTCGGTCAGCAGCATGCGAATCCGGGCTGTAGCACTGGGCTAACAGGACTCCAGGAACCCGGGCTGTAGCAGGCTAGGCAGGACTCTGGATGTCACCGCGTGATATTTCCCCGAAGGGACAGACATAGGAACGAAGTGAATCACATGCCGGCTAGTCAAGTGTTCCGAAGCAGTAGTATTGGGCTAGCAGGACTCCGGTGAACTGGGTTGTAGCGGACTACTATGGCTCATGGAAGCACAAGACTACATTTCCCCATAAGAGAGGCTACCAAGGATAAACAACTAGGTTGTCGGATCCCACACATACCAAGCATTTCAATCATACACACAATATACTCGACATGTGTAAATACAACATGGCATCACAACAAAACTCTACGACTCAAAGTATTTATTCATTAGGCTCCGAGGAGCGAGGTATTACAAACATGGGTCTCATGACCCAACATTCAGAGCATACAAGTCAAAGCACATGCGGAAGCTTAACATGTCTGAGTGCAGGCATCTACAAATGAAAAAGGCTGAGAAGCCTGACTATCTACCAGATCTTGCCGAGGGCACAAGATCGTAGCTGAGGTATCAAGCTAAATGTCGAAGTCCACACGAAACTACTAGCGAGACTGACGTCTCTCTGCAAAACATAAAATAGGCAAACGTGAGTACAAATGTACCCAGCAAGACTTACATCAGAACTATGTACATATGCATCTGTATCAACAAAGGGGGTGGTGGAGTTTGACTGCAGCAAGCCAGCTTTGACTCGGTGGCTATCCTGAACTACGACTGCCAGAACTCTTTTGAGGTGGCGCACATGAGTCCACATATTCACCATATCAATACACCACTATGGATCCGCTCTCGTCTTCCTACGAGAACGCCATCCATAGCACTCACGCTTATCTTGCGCATTTTAGAGTATCCACTTTCACTTGTCTATGAACTGTACAAGCAACCCAGAAGTCCTTTACCGTGGACACGGCTATTCGAATAGATAATGTTAACCCTGCAGGGGTGTACTTCTTCACACACGCTCTCGCCACTTACCACCATGTACACGTCGTGTATCTCGGCAACCTTCAAGCAGAAGCCTGGCGAGGGAGTCGGCCATGACCTAACTAACCACACAAGTCTCTAGTCCAGGTTTATCGCCTATTCGGGTTCCATCTGCAAGGAGATCCCGCCGGGGTGTCGCTCACGGCCCCAAACGATGTGTACAGGTTTCCAAGCCCACCAAACGGGCGACGCTTGGTCTACCCGGCCACGGTGCCTAGTCTGTCCCAAGCCCACCTGTACCGGGTGCCACTTGGTAGACTACTAACACTACCTACAAAGACCAAAAACTAGTTGCAACTCCTGGACAGAGATCAAGTTGATTAATAAGTCGAGAGGGGTCGAGTTACCGGAACCCAATGTGTGGTAGTAACTGTTCATGGATCACAAACACAGAACTCAGTTCCTGAGGACGGTTTCAACGAGACAACCCACCATGTACTCCTACATGGCCTCTCACCGCTACCTTTACCAAATCGTGTTCACACACTTAGCTCTCGACAGCAGGACATGTTCACACACCTCTAATCATCCCCGATGAATCAGACCTGACTCAACTCTAAGCAGTAGCAGGCATGACAAACAAGCATGAATGAGTAGGCACATCAGGGCTCAAACAACTCCTACTCATGCTAGTGGGTTTCATCTATTTATTGTGGCAATGACAGGTCATGCAAAGGAAAGGGGTTCAACTACCGCAGCATGTAACAGTTGAAACATTGTTGTCCTAATGCAGTAAAAGAGAGCAGGAGCGAGAGATTGGGATTATATCAGAATGAACAAGGGGGTTTTGCTTGCCTGGCACTTCTGAAGATAGTATAGTTCTTCATTGCTGTCATCAATCACATCGTCGGAACCACGTCTATCGAGAGGGGACAAACACCGGCAAACAAGGAAGAACACAATCAATGCAATGCAACAATTATGATGCATGATTATGACATGGCAATATGATGTGATTTGGCCTAATGCAACTAGCAACACAATTTAGTGTAATTGGTTTGAACCCAAGGTTCAAATTCAAACTCCACATATGGTTATTTAAATGCCATTCATTTGATTTGTCCTAACGTAGCTATTAGTTGTTCTAACATGCATGAAAATGGTACAGATGGATAGATTGGATTTTTCTGATCATTTTTCATATATAAATTATTTCATTTGGAGTTACGGTTGATTTTCTATAATTTTTAGAAGTTTTGGCTATTTTCTGGAATTTACTATGTAAGAATAAATCCAGAAAAGGAGTTATTGCGTCAGCATGATATCACTGCGATGTCAGCGGTCAACAGGCGCGGTCCAGGTCAAACTGACCAGTGGGTCCCACGTGTCAGTAATTAGACTAACTAACCTAATTAAAATTAGCCCTAACTAACTTGGTTAGCCGGGCGGGGCCCGCACGTCAGTGACCCAGGGGGGTCAAATCCCTGGTCAACCGGGGCTAATCCACCGGCGTTTAGCTGCCGGTAATGACCAGACGCGGCGGAGGCTCGGAATCGCTCCTCCGGCGACCAAAAGCAAGGCGGAGGGCATCTACGCGGAGCTGGCGAACGCGCGCATCCAACGGGGCAAGTGGGAGTAGCTGGGGTGGCCGGAGCTCGCCGGAAAAGAGCTCGTGGCGGCGACCGGCGTGCGGGTGTGCTCGGGGTCGGCTTTATACTGCACGGCAGGGGCCACGGAGGGGTGCTACGGGCACCTGGTGATGCACTGAGCGCTATGGCGCGGTCGGTTGCGGCTCTAGGTGACGGTGGCCACGGCGGCGGCATGGCCGGCGGAGCCAAGCTCCTGGCTGCGACGGCAATGGCGTTTGCGGAAGCAAAAGGGCCAGATAAGAGGGGGGGTCAATGCGAAAGCTCACAACGGTTGCGGTGGAGCCAACGGCGAGCTCGGAGGTGGTCCGACGTGGGCGGAATGGCGATGGCAATCTCGGGCGGTCGGCGATGAAGAAGGCGGCGGTGACGGCTCCATGGGGTGTTCGGCGCCTCGTAGCTTGACGCGGAGGTAGCAGGCGATGTAGCGGAGCTCTCAAGCACAACGGGCGGTCAAGGGGAGGCGGGGAGCGCGTGGGCAGCGAACGGCGGCAATGGCGACGTTCAATTTTCGGGAGAGAGAGCGGCAGAGGCGGGAATGAGCACGGGGGAGAGTGCGAGGCGGTCGGGGAGGTTGCGTGGCGCTCTTGGCGCCCTCCAGCAGCAGAGGCGGCAAGCAAGAGGTGGCCGCGCGCGCGCTGGCGTGCGGAGGCCACGAGCCCCTGCCTACTGGCGCGAGGTAGGGGATGACTGGCGTGGCCAGTCGGCTGGGCCGGCTTGCTGGGCCAGAGCAGATGGGCCGCCAGGTGAGGCCAGGTACGATTCCCTCTCTCTCTTTTATTTTCTATTTCCTATTTTCTTTAACTCTGTTTTGATTTGATTTTTAACCCAAATCATTTTCTGAGCTTCTGTAAATTGTTGTATGGACTAGTGACATTAATATAAAGCCCCACAACAATTTCCAAAATTATTGGATCATATTTGAATTATATCAAATATAAATCCAATGCAAATAATTATTGAATTAATTCCAAATGCCCAAAATAAATATTTATGAGCTCCTGAAAATTTTGGTTTGAATTTTAGCTCTGGCCAATATTTTCAAAGAGTAACATGAACATTTTCTTGGACCTATTTGAAGCAATTTTTATCTTGGTCTTTTACAGAAATGATTTTTGTGGCTTTCACATGTCCCCATTTCAAATTCATTGAAATTTAAACATGATGCACACATGACTAGCTAGTCTAGGTCATACCAGAACTAGGGATGTGACAATGATCATGTATATAGGCATCACGTCCGTGACAAGTAGACCGACTCCTGCCTGCATCTACTACTATTACTCCACTCATCGACCGCTATCCAGCATGCATCTAGAGTATTAAGTTAAAAACAGAGTAAGGCTTTAAGCAAGATGACATGATGTAGAGAGATAAATTCATGCAATATGAAATAAACCCCATCTTGTTATCCTCGATGGCAACGATGCAATACGTGCCTTGCTGCCCCTTCTGTCACTGGGAAAGGACACCGCAAGATCGAACCCAAAGCTAAGAACTTCTCCTATGGCAAGAAGAACCAATCTAGTAGGCCAACCAAACTGATAATTCGAAGAGACTTGCAAAGATAACCAATCATACATAAAAGAATTCAGAGAAGATTCAAATATTATTCAAAGATAGACTTGATCATAAACCCACAATTCATCGGTCTCAACAAACACACCGCAAAAATAAGATTACATCAAATAGATCTCCACAAGAGAGGGGGAGAACATTGTATTGAGATCCAAAAAGAGAGAAGAAGTCATCTAGCTACTAACTATGGACCCGAAGGTCTGAGATAAACTACTCACACTTCATCGGAGAGGCTATGATGATGTAGAAGCCCTCCGTGATGACGGCCCTCTCCGGCGGAGCTCCGGAATAGGCCCCAAGATGGGATCTCGTGGATACAGAAGGTTACGGTGGTGGAATTAGGTTTTTGGCTCCTGTTCTGATCGTTTGGGGGTACGTAGGTATATATAGGAGGAAGGAGTACGTCGGTGGAGCTTCGAGGGGCCCACGAGGCAGGGGGGCGCCCTAGGGGGGGCGCCCCCCGCCCTCATGACCGCCTCTTTGATGCCTTGGTGTAGGTTCCAAGTCCTCTGGATCACGTTCAGTGAGAAAATCACGTTCCCGAAGATTTTATTCCGTTTGGACTCCATTTGATATTCTGTTTCTCCGAAATACTGAAATAGGCAAAAAACAGCAACTCTGGGCTGGGCCTCTGGTTAATAGGTTAGTCCCAAAAATAATATAAAAGTGGAAAATAAAGCCAATATAGTCCAAAACAGTAGATAATATAGCATGGAGCAATCAAAAATTATAGATACGTTGGAGACGTATCAGGCATCCCCAAGCTTAATTCCTGCTCGTCCTCGAGTAGGTAAATAATAAAAAGAGAATTTTTTATGCGGAGTGCTACTTGGCATAATTTCAATGTAAAACTTCTTAATTGTGGTATGAATATTTAGATTCGAAAGATTCAAGACAAAAGTTCATATTGACATAAAAAATAATAATACTTCAAGCATACTAATAAAGCAATTATGTCTTCTCAAAATAACATGGCCAAAGAAAGTTATCCCTACAAATTCATATAGTCTGGCTATGATCCATCTTCACCACACAAAATATTTAAATCATGCACAACCCCGATGACAAGCCAAGCAATTGTTTCATACTTTAACATTTTCAAAACTTTTTCAACCTTCACGCAATACATGAGCGTGAGCCATGGATATAGCACTATATGTGGAATAGAACGGTGGTTGTGGAGAAGACAAAAAGAGGGGAAGATAGTCTCACATCAACTAGGCGTATCAGCGGGCTATGGAGATGCCCATTAATAGATATCAATGTGAGTGAGTAGGGATTGCCATGCAACGGATGCACTAGAGCTATAAGTATATGAAAGCTCAAAAAAAACTAAGTGGGTGTGCATCCAACTCGCTTGCTCACGAAGACCTAGGGCATTTTGAGGAAGCCCATCATTGGAATATACAAGCTAAGTTATATAATGAAAAATTCCCACTAGTATATGAAAGTGACAACATAGGAGACTCTCTATCATGAAGATCTTGGTGCAACTTTGAAGCACAAGTGTGGTAAAAGGATAGTAGCATTGTCCCTTCTCTCTTTTTCTCTTGTTTTTTTATTTGGGCCTTTTATCTTTTTTTATGGCCTCTTTTTTTCGTCCGGAGTCTCATACCGACTTGTGGGGGAATCATAGTCTCCATCATTCTTTCCTCACTTGGGACAATGCTCTAAAAAATAATGATCATCACACTTTTATTTTTCTTACAACTCAACAATTACAACTCGATACTTAGAACAAGATATGACTCTATATGAATGCCTCCTGCGGGGTACCGGGATATGCAATGAATCAAGAGTGACATGTATGAAAGAATTATGAATGGTGGCTTTGCCACAAATACGATGTCAACTACATGATCATGCTAGCAATATGACAATGATGGAGCGTGTCATAATAAACGGAACGGTGGAAAAGTTGCATGGCAATATATCTCGGAATGGCTATGGAAATGCCATGATAGGTAGGTATGGTGGCTGTTTTGAGGAATATATATGGTGGGTGTATGATACCGGCGAAAAGTGTGCGGTATTAGAGAGGCTAGCAATGGTGGAAGGACGGGAAAAGTGCGTATAATCCATGGACTCAACATTAGTCATAAAGAACTCATATACTTATTGCAAAAATTTAGAAGTTATCAAAGCAAAGTATTATGCGCATGCTCCTAGGGGGGTAGATTGTCAGGAAAAAACCATCTTTCGTCCCGACCGCCACTCATAAGGAGGACAATCAATAAACACTTCATGCTCCGACTTCGTTACATAACAGTTCACCATACGTGCATGCTACGGGAATCACAAACTTCAACACAAGTATTCTTTAAATTCACAACTACTTCCACTAGCATGACTCTAATATTATCACCTCCATATCTCAAAACAATTATCATGCTTCAATCTTTTCTTAGTATTCAATGCACTCAAAAGAAAAAATCCACAAATCATGAATACCAAGCATATTAATATTAAGCAATTTACCATGCTATTAAGACTCTCAAAATGATCTAAGTGAAGCATGAGAGATCAATCGTTTTTTAAAACAAGTCCACCACCGTGCTAAAAAAAATCTAAGTGAAGCACATAGAGCAAAATTATCACGCTCAAAAGATATAAGTGAAGCACATAGAGCAAAATTGCCTAGCTCAAAAGATATAAGTGAAGCTCAAAGAGTATTCTAACAAATTTTAATTCATAGATGGCTCTCTCAAAGATGTGTACAGCAAGGATGATTGTGGCACACTAACAAACAAAGACAAAAATAATACAAGACGCTCCAAGCAAAACACATATCATGTTGGTGAATAAAAATATAGCTCCAACTAAAATACCGATGGAAGTAGACGAAGGAGGGGATGCCTTCCGGGGCATCCCCAAGCTTTGACTTTTTGGTGTCCTTGGATTATCTTGGGGGTGACATGGGCATCCCCAATCTGAGGCTCTTGCCACTCCTTGTTCCATAATCCATCAAAAGATTTCACCCAAAACTTGAAAACTTCACAACACAAAACTCAATAGAAATCTCGTGAGCTCTGTTAGAGAAAGAAAACATAAAACCACTTCAAGGTACTGTAATGAACTCATTCTTTATTTATATTTGTGTTAAACCTACTGTATTACAAGTTCTCTATGGATCATACCCTCCAATACTAGCCATAGATTCACCAAAATAAGCAAACAACACGCGAAAAACAGAATCTGTCAAAAACAGAACAGTCTGAAGTAATCTGTGACTAACGCAAACTTCTGGAACTCCAAAAAATCTACCAAAATTAGACGACCTAGAGAATTTGTTTATTGATCATCAGCAATTGGAATCAGAATTTTATCACGTTCTGGTGATTTTTAATAATTCGGGCACTAAGCACAAAGTTTCTGGAAATTACAGCAAGATCAAATAACTATCATCCAAGAAGATCCAATAGGTCTAGCTTGGCACAAACACTAATTAAAACACAAAACCACATCTAAACAGAAGGTAGATGGATTATTTATTCCTAAACAGAAGCAAAAACAAAAAAATCAAAATAAAATTAGGTTGCCTCCCAACAAGCGCTATCGTTTAACGCCCCTAGCTAGGCATAAAAGCGAGGATAGATTTACGTATTGCCATCTTTGGTGGTAGGGAAGAGAAGAGCAAATTTCCTTTCTATGTCATTCATTCTCCTATTTTGGGAAAGCACATGGCCATTAATGGATGAAGTAAGATTAAACACATTACGGAAATTTGCATCTAAACTAGATTTCATCTCTTTGATAATTTCATTTTGATAAAAGCATAAGAGGGTGGTAGATTCAACCTTATCATTCATGGGGTGCCCAAATATAGTTTGCATTCTTTCATAGGTATCTATGGCATCCCCTTCAAGAAAACCCTCTTCAAAAATAGAATCTATCACTTGTTTGAAAGAGGCAGGTAAACCAATATAGAAGCCCTTTAAGTAAACCGCAATTTGATATTGTGGTATGTAGCTAGCCCTAATCCTCAATAACCTATCCCAAGCATCTTTTAAAGACTCATCAATTAAATAACGAAAAATTCCAGAGTCATCTTCATCAAGATCATTTAAACTCTCATTGATGACCCCGATGGGTCTTTCAATAGCATCATTATTTTTGAGCTTAGAGAGGATAGAGGGGTCATCCAAGGTAAGACCCTGGAAAGGACCCTTTATTCTTTTTGATTCATTCATGGCAACGGGAAGGCAAACGGAAAAAGAAGAAGGAGAAGGAGAGGGCAAAGAAAACGACAAAGGTGAAGTGGGTACTTGGTATATTGACTTTTTGCGTAGACTGCCCGGCAACGGCGCCAGAAATTGCTCGTTGTCGGGAGTCCAAATCTTGACTTGCCTTGCGTAAGCCTCCCCGGCAACGGCGCCAGAAATTCTTCTTGCTACCTCTTGAGCTTGCGTTGGTTTTCCCCGAAGAGGAGAGGATGATGCAGCAGAGTAGCGTAAGTATTTCCCTCATTTTTGAGAACCAAGGTATCAATCCAGTAGGAGGCCACACTCAAGTCCCTCTTACCTGCACAAATCGATAGCAACTCGCAACCAACGCGATTAGGGGTTGTCAATCCCTTCACGGTCACTTACGAGAGTGAGAACTGATAGATAGTGTTTTTGGTATTTTTGGTATAGAGATGCAAAGTGAAAAGTAAAAGGCAAAGTAAAAAAGCAAGGCAATATTAAAATGATGGAGATTGATATGATGAGAATAGACCCGGGGGCCATAGGTTTCACTAGTGGCTTCTCTCAAGAGCATAAGTATTCTACGGTGGGTGAACAAATTACTGTTGAGCAATTGACAGAATTGAGCATAGTTATGAGAATATCTAAGGTATGATCATGTATATAGGCATCATGTCCGTGACAAGTAGACCGACTCCTGCCTGCATCTACTACTATTACTCCACTCATCGACTGCTATCCAGCATGCATCTAGAGTATTAAGTTAAAAACAAAGTAACGCTTTAAGCAAGATGACATGATGTACAGAGATAAATTCATGCAATATGAAATAAACCCCATCATGTTATCCTCGATGGCAACGATGCAATACGTGCCTTGCTGCCCCTTCTGTCACTGGGAAAGGACACCGCAAGATCGAACCCAAAGCTAAGCACTTCTCCCATGGAAAGAAGAACCAATCTAGTAGGCCAAACCAAACTGATAAGTCGAAGAGACTTGCAAAGATAACCAATCATACATAAAAGAATTCAGAGAAGATTCAAATATTATTCAAAGATAGACTTGATCATAAACTCACAATTCATCGGTCTCAACAAACACACCACAAAAAGAAGATTACATCGAATAGATCTCCACAAGAGAGGGGGAGAACATTGTATTGAGATCCAAAAAGAGAGAAGAAGCCATCTAGCTACTAACTATGGACCCAAAGGTCTGAGATAAACTACTCACACTTCATCGGAGAGGCTGTGATGATGTAGAAGCCCTCCGTGATGACGGCCCTCTCCGGCGGAGCTCCAGAATAGGCCCCAAGATGGGATCTCGTGGATACAGAAGGTTGCAGCGGTGGAATTAGGTTTTTGGCTCCTGTTCTGATCGTTTGGGGGTACGTAGGTATATATAGGAGGAAGGAGTACGTCGGTGGAGCTTCGAGGGGCCCACGAGGCAGGGGCGCGCCCCCCACCCTCGTGACCGCCTCTTCGATGCCTTGGCGTAGGGTCCAAGTCCTATGGATCACGTTCGGTGAGAAAATCACGTTCCCGAAGATTTTATTCCGTTTGGACTCCGTTTGATATTCTGTTTCTCCGAAATACTGAAATAGGCAAAAAAACAGCAATTCTGGGCTGGGCCTCCGGTTAATAGGTTAGTCCCAAAAATAATATAAAAGTGGAAAATAAAGCCCAATATAGTCCAAAACAGTAGATAATATAGCATGGAGCAATCAAAAATTATAGATACGTTGGAGACGTATCAAGGTACCCCTGCCTTGATCTCTTCGCCTCCTAGCGAGCCTGCGTGATGAGGCTGCCCCATGAGGAAGCTTCCTGTCGTCCGCCCCGCGAGGCTTGGCCCCTCGCGAGTGTCTTGAGCTTGAGCTGATGAAGATGGGATGCGCTGGGCCCCCACTTGAGCCACGCCACAGGTCGTAGGCAGGCAAGTCTGGGGACCCCCGTTCCCAGAACGCCGACAGTAGCCCCCGGGCCCAAGGCGCGCCCGGGCTTGGCCTAGCAGGGAAGCGAAGGGGCAAACGCGAAGCGCCGCGGGCCCCAATAGCCTGCGGCCTTGGGCGCCGCATGGCGTTTGATGGGACGTGGGCGTCTGCGCTTCCCCACGACGCCTCGGCAACTGCACGACTTGACAAGTCCTTGCATGCAAAGAAACGGGTCATGATTACCTGCGATCGCGGTGGCCGGCGGTTGGCCTTCTCCGGCTATAAGTACGGGACTGCGTGAGCCGCTTTAGTCCATCCCTTCCTGCTACTCCTTTTCTTCTTCTTGTCCACCCGCCGTTCCCATGGCTCCGAAGAGATTCTCGGTCGCGGAGAAAGGAAAGGCCCGTCAGGCTGGGCTTGACTCCTCCCCGACCAAGCGCGGCCGGGCCCACCCTCGCAAGCATCCCGTGGTCCCCGTAGTGGCTTCCCGCGGCCATGGAGGCGGCCCCCTGCGCGGTGGTGAGCGCCCGGTTGCCGATGGGAGGCATGCCGTGGCCGCGCGGCCCCCTAGGCTGTGCTTTCGCTCTGCGGAGGTGCTGCCGGAGTTCGTCGTGTGGTCGGCGGACCCAACCAGCACCCAGCTCCAGCTCCCCCGTTTCTTCGTAGGTGAGCTGCCGGTCAGCGCCCGGTGCGGCCTCTGGCTTCAGGCGGATGGCTGCTGCAGCAGGGCCTCCTGGGCTTCGCTGGAGGTCTCCGTCTCCGGGAATGGGCCCCTGACCCGCGGCTAGCAAACGTTTGCCCCCCGCGCGCGACCTGAACTGGCGGTGCACCCTGTACTTCAAAATCGATGGTGATGCCACCCTCTACGTGAGGGTGTTCAGGGAAGATGGTCTCCGTGTTGGGTGCTGCCCCGAAGGTGATGACCGCGGCCGCCTGTCCAGCCCCGGTACTGACCAGGATGAAGACGGCGTCAGGCGTACAGGCGGCAATGCTCGGGGTTCGCGGAGCTTTGGCGACTCTCTCTCAGGCAGCAGCTCCTCCAGCGGTGGCCGCGGCCAGCCCCCGCGTCGTCGCGCCCGCCTGGGTGAAGAGGGTCAGCCCACCGGCGCGCCCCGGTGAAGCGAGAGGAGGGATCCTCCTGAGTCCCTGGAGCAGCCCGAACCGTCACTGTAGGTTGGTGCCGGACAAGTCGCGCCTATTTTGCTTTTCTCCCTTTCCCTGCGCAGAAAAAAAGGTAGTGTAGGGCCCCGCGGGGGCGTGTTAGATCTGTTGTTGTTAACTGTCGTGCTGCTTCCGCTATCTCTGCGCTATGTTTCTGCGCCTTGTGCTTCATGCCCTGCAAGGATTAGCAGGAGGGGTAACTTTCGGTTTTGGTTGTGTGGGCGATCGGCCCAGGTCCTACGCTCGTGTCATGATGCCCGTGGGGCACAGACTGGGAGGGGTGCTCCCGCAGAGGACTCGGATAGGGAGGCTCCAAACGGTCGGGGCGGAAAACACTCGCGAGGGCGCCCACGAGTCTCCCTCGCGAGACTTGTGCGAGAAAACGAGGCAAGCGAGTGAAGAAGATAAAGAGTTGCAAGCCAGGAACATCAACAGCTCCAATAAAACCTCAAATGAGCATAAACAAGCCAACTGCAGAAAGCAAATGAAAAAGCCGCGTCCGGCACCTATTCTAGTCTTCGACGTCTTCTCACCAGCGCAGAGCTAAGTGCTGCCACTCGGCGTGGGCGGGAGCCCCCGAGGACCGAGGGCGGCACTCCGAAGACTCCGGGGAGTGTACAGCCCCACTCATTATTACGTGAGAGTGTCACGGGCGGCGAGCTTCACAGGTATTTGCCTTCTTCACAGGCACCGGGCCTTTCCCAAAACGCGTTAGCTTCACAGGCATTTGCCTTCTTCACAGGCACCGGGCGTTTCCCAAAACACGACAGCTTCACAGGCATTTGCCTTCTTCACAGGCACCGGGCCTTTCCGAAAATGCGGTAGCTTCACAGGCATTTGTCTTCTTCACAGGCACCGGGCCTTTCCCAAAACGCGACAACTTCACAGGCATTTGCCTTCTTCACAGGCACCGAGACTTTCCCAAAATGCGGCAGCTTCACAGGCATTTGCCTTCTTCATAGGCACCGGGCCTTTCCTAGGCGCTAGGCCTCGCTCAGGGATAGAACCTCCGGAGATGTTGAATGTTCCACGCATTCTGGATGGGTACCCCCTCCATGGTCTCCAAGCGCGCGAAGCCAGGCCTGGAAACATGGACAACCTTGAATGGGCCCTCCCACATGGGAGAGAGCTTGTGCAGCCCCTCCCTGGAGAGAACCCGCCTGAGCACGAGATCCCCTACCTCAAGAGTCCTGGGGCGGATGTTGCGGCAGTGGTATCGTCGCAGCGCTTGTTGGTACCTTGCCGGTCGCAGCGCGGCTTCCCGACGGCATTCCTCCCCCAGCACGAGATCCGTCCCCCGCATGGCGTCCTGCTGCGTCTCGTCGAATGCCAGGACCCGTGCGGAGCGATGCCAGACCTCGTGAGGGAGAACAGCCTCTGCTCCATAGACGATGAAGAACGGGGTTCGCCCATCGGCTTGGTCGCAGTCGTGTGGATTAACCACAGCACGGACTGGAGCTCATCGTATCAGCCCCTGCCACAGGCCTCCAGCTTCTTCTTGAAGGTCCTGGCTTTGAGACCCCTCAGGACCTCCGCATTGGCTCGTTCGGCCTAGCCGTTGCTCCGGGGGTGTGCTACCGAAGCGTAGCATATCTGCGTTTCAAGGTTACCACAGTACGTTTTGAAGAGATTACTGGTGAATTGCGAACAGTTGTCGGTGATGATGCGGTTAGGCACCCCAAATCCGCTCACGAGGTCCTTGATGAACTTGACTGCGAAGCCTGCTGGGATTGTGCGGACAGCTTCCACCTCAGCCCACTTGGTGAACTTGTCCACAACGACGTAGAGGTAGCGATAGCCCCCTGACACCCGAGGGAACGGGCCCAGAATGTCCAGCCCCCAAACGGCGAACGGCCATGAGAGGGGTATAGTCTACAGACCCCCCGCAGGCTGATGGATCTGCTTAGCATGAAACTGGCAGGTCTCACAAGCCTTCACCAACTCAACGGCGTCGCTGAGCGCTGTGGGCCAGTAGAATCCACTACGAAATGCCTTGCCGACGAGAGTCTGTGACGATGAGTGGTGCCCACAGTCTCCGCCGTGTATGTCTGCCAGCAGCTCCTTCCCTTGCTCTCTAGAGATGCAACGCAGCGACACGTCGTTTGGTCGCTTCCGGTAGAGCTCTCCATCCCTGATGCAGTAGGTTGTGGCCTGCCGCGCTACACGCTCCACCCCCTCCTCGTTCTCCGGCAGGGTCCCCTGCGTCAAGTAGTCCTTGAGCTCCGGGATCCAACACCCTTCCTAAGGCTCCAATGCCAGGAGCAGGCGTGCCCCTGAGGCTGGCCGCAGACCGGGGCTCCTGAGGCAGGCGGCTGAGGGAGCTCCTCCTTTGGTTGCGCTGTGCTCGACAGTGACGGCACCGCCGAGGGTTTGAAGAGCTGCTCTTCGAAGACGCCAGGCTCCTGAGGCAGCCGCCTAGATGCCCACTTGGCAATGTCATCAGCCTCCTGATTGGTGCCGCGAGGCACATGCTGCAACTCCAGCCCCCAGAACTGTTTCTCCATCTTGCGGACCTCAGCGAGGTAGGCTTCCATGTGCTCGTCCTTTGGCTCATATATCTTGTTGGAGAAGTTGATGAGGAGCTGTGAATCGCCCTTGATGATGAGGCGCTTCACCCCTAAGGCAATTGCGGCCCTCGAGCCTGCTATTAGGCCTTCGTACTCTGCTATGTTGTTGGAGACCTTTTCTCCGTGCTGGAAGCAGAGTTGTACGGTGTAGTAGAGTTTGTCCTGGGTGGGGGAGACGAGCACTGCGCCAGCTCCTGCGTCGTGTCGGGAGAACGCCCCATCGAAGTACATGACCCAGCCGTCTGGTGCTTCACTTCCCGGGGAAAGTGATCGGTCTTTGCCTGCCTCGAGGCCCGGTGCTTCTGCCCATTCTGCCACGAAATCTGCAAGTGCTGCTCCCTTGATGACTCTGGTCGTACTGAATTCTAACTGAAATGCCTGTTGTTCGATGTTCCATTCTGCAACCCTCCCAGCTAAGTTCGGGTTCCTGAGTACTCTTTCCAAGGGATACGCTGAGACGACTTTGATAGGATGGCCTTGGAAGTAGTGTCGCAGCTTGTGTGAGGCCACTAATAGCGCGAGGAGGAGTTTTTGAGGCATGGGGTACCGCGCCCTTGCATCCCGTAGCACCAAGCTGACGAAGTACACGGGGTGCTCGACGAGGTTGAGGGTGCCGGAGCAGCTTGCGTCCTCCGGAGGCCGAGGCGTCTCCTGAGATGGCAGAGCCCCCGGCGCTTGGTCGCTCGGAGCGGCCTCTCCTGCTCCAGGCGTGTCCTCCTGCTGCGGCTGTTCCTTTTCGGCTGCGGTCATGGTCTTCGCGAGGCCCTCTTGGCTTTACTTTACTCCTGCCTGGGCGGTTGCTGCGGCCTTGGTCTGGCGCTCCTCTCTGACGGCCACCAGGGCAGCACTAGCGGAGTACGGGGTGGCCGCAAGGTAGAGCACCAGGGGCTCCTGAGGGCGTGGAGCTACCATCACTGGTGGGCTGGTAAGGTACCTCTTGAGATCCTGGAATGCCTTGTCGGCCTCTTCAGTCCATTCAAAGGGGCCCTTCTTCTTCATCAGCTTGAAGAAGGGCAACGCTCGTTCCCCTAGCTTGGAGATGAAGCGCCCTAGCGTGGTTACACGCCCGATGAGCTTCTGCCTCTCTCTAAGGGTCCTCGGCGGGCTCATGTCTTCGACTGCCTTGACCTTCTCCGGGTTGGCCTCGATGCCCCTGTGGGACACGGGGAAACCCAGGAGCTTGCCTGAGGGGACTCCAAACAGGCACTTTTCCGGGTTGAGCTGTAGGTCCACTTTGTCGAGGCTCGCAAAGGTTTCTTCCAGGTCCTGTATCAGGGTTTTTGCCTCCCGAGACTTCACCACAATGTCATCAACGTAAGCTTCAGCGTTCCTCCCGAGCTGCCAGCCTAAGGCGATGTGCATCAGCCGCTGGAAGGTTGCGCCCGCGTTGCGCAACCCAAATGGCATGCATGTATAGCAGTACACTCCACATGGGGTCAGGAAAGCTGTCTTTTCCACGTCTTCCACCGCCATCTTGATCTGGTGATAGCCCAAGAAGGCATCCAGGAAGCACAATAGGTCACACTCTGCGGTGGATTCGACTATCTGGTCAATGCGGGGGAGCGGAAATGGATCCTGTGGGTAGGCCTTGTTAAGGTTGGTGAAATCGAGACACATGCGCTCCTTTCCCCCCTTTTTTGGCACAACGACCGGATTAGCCAGCCAATCTGGGTAGCGGACCTCGCGGATGACTCCTGCCGCTTCTAGCTTCCGGGTCTCTTAAACGATGAAAGCTTGTTTCTATGTGGACTGTCGCCTCACCTTCTGCTTCACGGGGCGCACGTTGGGGCACACGTTCAGGTGGTGCTCAATCACATCCCTCGAGACCCCTGCGAACTGATCAGGATCCCACACGAACACCTTCTTGTTCACACGTAGAAACCTCACCAGGGCCTTCTCCTGCTCGGGCTCGAGGTTGGCCCCTATGGTGAAGGTGGCGTTGGTGGACCCGTCCACGTCGACTGGTACCTGCTTGGTTTCCGCGTTGTCTTGGGTGAATAGCTGCTTCTTTTTAGCCGGCGCAGCCCCCTTGGGCTCAAGGACGTCGGTGTTAGTAGGCTGCGCCACCGTGGGCGCCCTGAAAGCAAGCTAGAGCACCTGCAGCGCATCCCTTGTGTCTCCTGACACGGTAAGGATGTCGCTGCTCCCGGGCATCATCATGAGGTTGTACGCCGGGTGAGTAGCTGCCATGAACCGAGCCAAGGCCGGATAGCCGAGGATGGTGTTCTAGGGGAGGCCGATGGGGGCGATGTCGAAGTCGATCAGCTCCGTGCGGAAGTTTTCGTAGGTGCCGAAGGTCACTGGGAGGCGGATCTGCCCCAAGGAGGCGGTGGAACCGACTCCGGCGCCCGAGAAGGGCATGCTGGGTTGGAGCCGCTCTAGTGGCACATGGAGGAGGCTGAAGGCCTCCACCGAGAGCATGTTGAGGCCGGCACCATCGTTGATGAGGGTCCTGGTGACGGCCACTTGGCAGATGGTGGGGGTACACAGCATCGGGAGCGCGCTCGAACCGATGGGGTTGAAGGGGTGATCATCTGAGTTGAAGGTTAGATCGACCTCGGGCACCACCCAGCCTGGGGGGGCTTCTCGGCGCTTGGAGGCGGTGCTGATCTGGAGGGTGAACGACTTGACATGGCGGCTCGAGGGCGGTGCCTGGGAGCCACCCAGGAGAGCTGCGATGACGGGTGGCGCTGGCGCGGCATAACGGGCGAGGAAGAGGTCGCGCGGCTCCTCCTAGGAAGTCACAGAATCCGCCGGAAGGTGTAGGAGCCACATGCGCGGGACGCTGGTGAGGGCCATGGGTAACCAGTTGGCCATCATCCGGTCATCGCCCCCGGCTTTGAAGACGGCCTCTTCATACGCCAGCAGGAAAACCAGCGGATCCGTCGCGCCGTTGTAACGCGGCGGCATCTCAGGCTTGAACTTGCGCGGCCACTGCACCTGTCGCAAGGTGGGGGCCAAGGCTCGGAGCCCCCAAGCCCCAGTGCCGGCATCGGCTGCCGGAGCGGGTGGTGCGCCGTCCGCCATGAGGGCGAACACGGTGTCGGTGGAGAGCGGGTCGTCGGGAGGGAAAACTCTGGCGCACCCCTACCTGGCGCGCCAAATGTCGGATTTCGGGTTCCGGCAGACCCTTAAGGTTCGAACACTGGGGTGCGCGCGGAGATCTCTCCCCTACCGATCTACGTCTGATCTCCTCGCGTGATCTAAGCTGGAAATGATGAACAACACAAGGGACACGAGATTTATACTGGGTCGGGCCACCGTTGTGGTGTAATACCCTACTCCAGTGTGTGGTCTGGTGGATTGCCTCAGGGGCTGAAGATGAACAGTACAAAGGAAGAACAGCCTCCCGAGAGGTGTTCTTGAGCTGGTGCGATGAACTGCTTGGGTGAGTTCAGTCGCCTCTATCTCTCTCTCTCTCTCTCTCTCTCTCTCTCTCTCTCTCTCTCTGCTAGGGCTCTATCGGATCTCTAGATGTCCCTCCATCACCCTCTACTCTGTGGTGGCTAGCTCTATTTATAGAGGCCCTGGGCCTCTCCCCAAAATAATGAGCGGGAAGGGCACCAACAATTGGCCATTTTGAAGGGGAACATCTAGTACAAGTTATCCTGACCAAAGGTGGTCTTCGGCTACCAAAAGCACTGGTGATGACGTCGTCTTGGGCTCCACGGTGACCTCCGTCCTGCCGCTTTGCTGGTCTTGGTCTCGTTGCACCGGAATGGCAACCTTTGCCCGATGCCTTGGCCTATGCTTGCCCCCTTTGCACCAAAGGGGAAACAAGGACACTACGCAGGCCGGCGCCCGCCTGGCGACCGCCTAGTCTCGATCGTCATGGCTTGCGTCACGGGTTCCTCGCGAGGTACACCTGCCTTGATCTCTCCGCCTCCTCGTGAGCCTGCCTGATGAGGCTGCCCCATGAGGAAGCATCCTGTCATCCGCCCCGCGAGGCTTGTCCCCTCGCGAGGGTCTTGAGCTTGAACTGATGAAGATGGGCCGTGCTGGGCCCCCACTTGAGCCACGCTACAGGTCGCAGGCAGGCAAGTCTGGGGACCCCCGTTCCTAGAACGCCGACAGACAACTTAGGTTTCTTGCTAAACCACAGTTCATACGGTGTGTCTCAACGATTTTTAGACGTTGCCCTATTTAACGTGAATGCAGCTGTCTCTAATGCATAACCCCAAAACGATAGTGGTAAATCGGTAAGAGACATCATAGATCGCACCGTATCTAATAAAGTACGGTTACGACATTCAGACACACCATTACGCTGTGGTGTTCCAGGTGGCGTGAGTTGCGAAACTATTCCACATTGTTTCAAATGAAGGCCAAACTCGTAACTCAAATATTCGCCTCCGTGATCATATCGTGGAAACTTTATTTTCTTGTTAGATGATTCTCAACTTAACTATGAAATTCTTTGAACTTTTCAAATGTTCCAGACTTGTGTTTCATTAAGTAGATATACCCATATATGATCAAATCATCTATGAAGGTCAGAAAATAACGATACCCGCCGTGAGCCTCAACACTCATCAGACCACCTACGTCGGTATGTATTATTTCCAATAAGTCAGTGGCTCGCTCCATTGTTCCGAAGAACGGGGTCTTAGTCATCTTGCCCATGAGGCATGGTTCGCAAGCATCAAGTGATTCATAATCAAGTGATTCCAAAAGCCCACCAGCATGGAGTTTCTTCATGCTCTTTACACCAATATGACCTAAACGACAGTGCCACAAATAAGTTGCACTATCATTATTAACCTTGCACCTTTTGGCTTCAATATTATGAATATGTGTATCACTACAATCGAGATTCAACAAACCATTCACCTTGGATGTATGACCACATAAGGTTTTTATTCATGTAAACAGAATAACAATTATTCTTTGACTTAAATGAATAATCGTATTGCAATAAACATGATCCAATCATATTATGCTCAACGCAAACACCAAATAACATTTATTTTAGGTTCAACACTAATCCCGAAGGTAAAGGGAGTGTGCGATGGTGATCTTATCAACCTCGGAATCACTTCCAACACACATTGTCACCTTGCTCTCAACTAGTCTCTGTTCATTTTATAACTCCTGTTTCAAGTTACTAATCATAGCAACTGAACCAGTATCAAATACCCAGGGGCTACTATGAATATTAGTAACGTACGCATCAATACCATGTATATCATATATACTTTTGTTCACTTTGCCATCTGTAACGCCCCGGATCTGATGCGCCAGGTGTCCTCCAGTTATTCGCTGTTGTTGCTTTGTCATTTGCTTGTGTGTCGCATCTTGCCATGTCATCATCCGCATTGCATCATCATGTTTTCAAAAACTTGCACCCGTCCGGGTTCTCCGAGTTCTCTCCCTTGTCCGTTCTGAGACCAACCACACTTGCACGCGCCTGCGGCATGTCCGAAATATTATTTTATAAGTGACCAAGAAATGTTCTCGGAATGGGATGAAAGTTCGCATGCGGCGTTGTTTTGTTGTTAGTAGGTCGCCTGCCAAGTTTCATCGCATTCGGAGTCCGTTTGGTGCCCCAACGGATAACTATAGCGGCATTATAGCCGGTCTAACGTCGGACGTTTTCGGTCTCCGGAAACAGTTGCCGGGCTGCACTCCTCTCCTCTCCTCTCCTCTCCTCTCGTCTCAGCCCAACCACTCTAGCACAGTCCGAAAACCCCCTCTCCTCAGCCCACCTAGCCCTCCACTCTGACCGGTGCCATCGGATCGTGATCCGAGGGTCCGGAAGCCCCCAAACCCCTCCTAATCCCCTAACCCTAGCCAATCTGCTATAAATGGACACCCTTTGTCCATTTTTGGGCAGCCTAGCCTCCTCCTCCCTCAATTTCCGCGCAGCCAGCCACCTCCCGCCTTGGATCCGGCGCCGCCGCCCCTGCCCGCCACTTGGCGCCGCCGCCGCCACATCGCCCCAGCGCCCGCGCCAGCCAATTCCCCCGCGCCATCTATCCCTCCTGCCTCCCCGCGCCGCCAGGCCCGCGCGAGGCCCGCCCGGGCCCCGATCTGGGCCCCGAGGCCCGCTCTGCGCCGCCGCCCGCAGCGCTCGCCTCCCTGCCGAGCCGCCTGCGCTCCCCCGCGCTCCAAGCTCCGCCGCCTGCTTCCCCGCGCCGGAGAGCGCCGCCCGCTGACCTTGCCGCCGCCGCCGGCGAACACCACTCCCAGATGAGCGCCGCCCCGCGCCCTGCTCCTTCCTCGTTCTTCCTCTCTCTCTCTCAGATCTCTCTCTCTCTCTCTCTCTGCAGTACGCCGCCGCCGCGCTCCAAGCTCCACCGACCCCGCCCCCACCGGATCCGGCAAGAAGCCGGCGGGATCTGCCCATTCCTGTCCTCGCCGGGCCCCTCCTGGCCTCCCTGCCAACAGGCGCCGCCGCCGCCCCCGCCATGGCCGCCTCCTCCCTGTTCGAGTAGGAGGAGGACGAGCGCCCGTTGACCGGCCCTCGCCCGCGTGGGCCACCGCATCCCGAGCCGGCCCAGATCCGCGGCCCAGTCCAGCTTCCCCGGCCCGCCTCAGCCTAGCCTCTTCCCCGACTGGGCCAAGCCCATGGGTGAGCGCCCAGCAGCCTCTGTTTCGGCCCGTGTCATGTTTTTTTCCTGCTGCTGCGAATTTGTCTAATATCCAGTGAATTACCTGTTTTGCAGAAAAACCCCTAAACCTCATGCATTTAATAACTCACAAACGGTGCATCATGTTAAAATGTTTTATATATGAAACTTGCTCAGAATTTTGTCCAGTTTCATAATATGCCACTTTCACCTATGTTTGAAATGTTTAACTTGCTGTTTATTTAAACTTGCTCCTATGCCATGTTAAAATGATTTAATTCATAACTAATTAACCGTAACTCGGATTTAAATAAATTATATATGTAAATGGGGTAGAAAAATGCCTAGTTTAACATGTTGCACTTTATTTTCTTGTTTAACAACTTTAAAATATGTTTTAGGCAGAACAGTACCAAATTCAATATATGCATATGAGGAGTTTCCGGAATTGTTGTTTGATGTTCCGGCCTCATTTAAACTTGTCTAGATAGGTAGTTTTGTTGTGCTTCACCCCTTGCCATGTTAATCAACATTTAATATTGTTGGGTACATAAACAAGAGAGAACTAAATAATTTTTGTGAAGTTCCGTCAATATGCAACTCGTTGCATATTGAGCTCCACTTGACTTGTAGTGTTGTTTGTGCACTTTGCCATGCCATGCATCTTAAAACCGGACATGCATCATGCTTGTTTGTGCATCATGCCATGTTTATGTGTTGGTTGTTTACTATGTTGTTTGTTTCTTTCCGGGTTGCTTCTCGCGTTAGCTTCGATTTCGTTCCGGAGTTGTGAGGATCCGTTCGTCTACGTCCGTTTGTCTTCTTCATGGACTCGTTCTTCTTCCTTGCGGGATCTCAGGCAAGATGACCATACCCTCGAAATCACTTCTATCTTTGCTTGCTAGATTGCTCGCTCTTTTGCTATGCCTTTGCTGCGATACCTACCACTTGCTTATCATGCCTCCCATATTGTTAAACCAAGCCTCTAACCCACCTTGTCCTAGCAAACCGTTGTTTGGCTATGTTACCGCTTTGCTCAGCCCCTCTTATAGCGTTGTTAGTTGCAGGTGAAGATGAAGCTTGTTCCTTGTTGGAACATGGACTTGTTGTTCCTTGTTGGAACATGTTTACTTGTTGGGATATCACAATATATCTTATTTAATTAATGCATCTATATACTTGGTAAAGGGTGGAAGGTTCGGCCTTATGCCTGGTGTTTTGTTCCACTCTTGCCGCCCTAGTTTCCGTCATATCGGTGTTATGTTCCCGGATTTTGCGTCCCTAACGCGGTCGGGTGATTTATGGGACCCCCTTGACAGTTCGCTTTGAATAAGACTTTTCCAGCAAGGCCCAACCTTGGTTTTACCATTTGCCTACCACCTATCCCTTTTCTCTTGGGTCTGATCAACCCGAGGGTCATCTTTATTTAGCCCCCCTGGGCCAATGCTTGTCTAAGTGTTGGTCCAAACCAGAGCCACTTGCGGTGCCACCCCGGGGCAACTTGGGGTATCGTCGGTTGCCGTACGTAGTGTTCATCCGATGTTGCCCTGAGAACGAGATATGTGCAGCTCCTATCAGGATGTCGGCGCATCGGGCGGTTTTGCTGGACTTGTTTTATTGCTGTCGAAATGTCTTGTAGCCGGGATTCCGAGACTGATCGGGTCATCCCGGGGAGAAGGAATATCCTTCATTGATCGCGAGAGCTTATAATGGGCTAAGTTGGGACACCCCTGCAGGGTTTTGAACTTTCGAAAGCCGTGCCCGCGGTTATGTGGCAGATGGGAATTTGTTAATGTCCGGTTGTAGAAAACCCGAAGTTGATCTTAACTAAAATACACCAACCGCGTGTGTAACCGTGATGGTCTCTTCTCGGCGGGGTCCGGGAAGTGAACACGGTTGTTGGAGTTATGTCTGACGTAAGTAGTTCAGGATCACTTATTGATCATAGTTGTTCGACCGTGCTTTGCCTTCTCTTCTCGCTCTCTTTTGCGTATGTTAGCCACCATAAATGCTAGTCGCTTGCTGCAGCTCCACCTCATACCTTTTACCCCTACCTATAAGCTTAAATAGTCTTGATCTCGCGGGTGTGAGATTGCTGAGTCCTCGTGACTCACCAGATACTTCCTAAACCAGTTTGCAGGTGCCGATGAGACCATGCAGGTGACACACCCGAGCTCCAGGAGGAGCTTGATGAAGATCTTGTCCTTTTGTTGTTTCGTTCTAGTCGATCAGTAGTGGAGCCCAGTTGGGGTCGATCTTGGTCCTTTGTCGCTTTTGGGGTTTCTTCTTTTATGTTGGCTCCGTAGTCGGGCCCTGATTGTAACTGTATGATGTATTGTTTTATTCATGTAATTGTGTGAAGTGGCGATTGTAAGCCAACTATGTATCTCTTTCCCTTATGTATTACATGGGTTGTGTGAAGATTACCTCACTTGCGACATTGCTTTCAATGCGGTTATGCCTCTAAGTCGTGCTTCGACATGTGGGAGATATAGCCGCATCGAGGGCGTTAAAAGTTGGTAATCAGAGCCTTCCCCGACCTTAGGAGCCCCCACTGATTGATCGTTTTTAGTGGCCGAGTTGTGTCTAGAAAAATGTTTTGAGTCATTTAGGAATTATATATCGGAGAGTTTAGGAATTCTTTTTACTCCCCAGTCCCTTCGACCTTCTGGTAAGGCATCCTGACGTAGAGTTTTGACTCTTCTCTTCTCAAATTTCACTAAATATTTTTTTAGGATCACGCGGGTATATTACAATCGTTCCGATGGTTTTATGATGACAACATTGTCTTGGTTGCCTCCTGACATTTAGGGGTTGTGGCAGTGTCCCGGGGAGTTGAGCTCCGAGGTGTTGTCGTCATAATCTTATCGTTGCGGTTTTGGAATACCTGAGTTTAGTACGCCAACATCGAAAATCTCTTTCATACAGTTGTTGGTGAGATAACCCTGATAGCCCAGTACTGAGGCGAGTGCAGGAGTATTGCCATGACTCGTATAACGGATGCTTTTCAAAGGTTGAGGTAGATGATTTCCGAAGATTTCTTGGTTATGTGTTGAAGGATGGATACAGCTGGTTGTAGGATTTGCTAGTTTGGGTGAGATATTATGCTTCCCCTGTATCCCCAACACCTGATTGCATAACCAGAAAGTTTCGGGAGTTTATAAGTGGGAATTCAAGTATCTCTTAGGATATCTTTCCAACAGACACATGATACGATATGGGATCTATCATAGGTTTGTTTCTGGCTTATTCCGCAAGCCAATCCTTTGTTTTTGATTTGGTTTGTGGTAGTCGAGTTGCTTCGAAGTCAAATGTTGAATCCATACCTTTCCTAAACGGTGTTCTCATATTTCTATGTGAATACTAATCCTTCTTGATCTTCAAGATTGTCATGTTAATCCTTCTTCAACCGGTGTGCTTCCCTTCAAGTTCATCATTTTCGTTCAATTTCTGCCAGATCAGTTATCAGTTCTTTCCAACGGTGTTTGCTTCATCCGTTCCAAGTTGTCATTGATTTTCCCGCCCTCCCACCCTTGTTCCTTCAAGGACTCAGATTTCTTAATCAAGTATCCTTTTTATTGATGGAAGTTTCTCCATTCTTTCCTTCATTGTTCTTATCCGGTGATTATCATGAAGATGGTCAGGAGTTTCAAGTTCATCATTCGGCATTCTTTTCTTCTCCGGTGGATTCAATTCAAGCTTTATCGATCATATCCTTTCCTCGTTTCAAATGTTTTTTTCTTGTGCCGGTGTATCTCTTAACCATTCACCTCTCACTACTCATTTGTTCCGGAGTGATGAAGATATCTCAGAAGATTCAAGCTTCCATTCTCAATTCACTCAATTTCTTTTGAGGATGCTATCTCATTCAAGCCATTTAATTCAACCAATGCAATCGCTCTTTTCAAGCAATCATTCAACGGTGTTTCTTTTGAGTGGGCCCTAACCCACAGGTCTTTTTCCAGGATCTTACCTGACTCTTCTAATTTTCCCGGAGCTATTCCCAAATTCTTTTCGAAGTTTGACGTAAGAATGAATTATCATCAGTCAAATGTCTTTCTCCAAGATCTTTCAAATTCTTTTCATCATTGGTTCAACCTTTCCAATTCTCATTCCGGAGTGTCTCATCAATTCATGGTGGTGTTTCTCATCATCATTCTCAACATTTCAAGACTGAAGAAGAGTTTCTCTTAAATCTTGCCCCATTCTCTTCAAGATTCATGGTTCTAGCTTGATGCCATCCTCTCATAATTGTTTTCGATTGTGAGAATTTTTTCACCCATCCGGAGCAATTCAGGAGTCTTTTCAGTTTGATTCTCCGGAGCCCATCATATCAGAATTATTCACCCTCAGCTTTCAGGTCTCGTTCTCCAAATCTTACCGGTGCATCATTCAAGTATTCTCTAATCAGTTCATGATCTATTCGTTCATTTGTATCTAAATACCCTCAAGCATCTTCGTTCATTTGCTAATTCTTCCGGGTGTTTCTTTATCTTTTCTTCTTTCATTCTCAATTCTTACGGTGGTTCGTTCAAGAGTTCTCTTTCTTTGTTATCATATCAATTCATTCGTTCTTTCTAAATCCTACTGGTGGGTCCATCAATACCTCCTCAAGTTTGCGATATCTCTCTCTTAATCCTTTCTACGAGAATAAGTAGTATGCCAAATCCATTGCTTGTCATCAATTTAGTTGGTGAAAGATGAGCATACTGTAATTCTTATTCTTGTTTCATCGAGTAAATTCAATTCCTTATTCCGGAGATTCATCAAAATTCTTGATTTCAATTGTTTCATCTTGTCTTCCTCGGAGTTCCAAGCTCTCATCATCACGAAGATCCATCTAAATCATTGCAAGGCTCCAATCTTATTCTTTTCATCCTACAATTCTTTTTGATCATTCTTTTATTACCGAAGTTCTTCATGGAGGCTCTACATGATGGTTCATCAAGGATTTAATTCCTTCTCGAAGTGTTCATCGAGATTCTTTTCAGAGGAGCTCAAGTATTCTTCATCTTGCATTTTGAAGTGCAATCCTTTCAACCGTATCATTCGAGGTGGTATTATGTCATTCTTGATTATTGGAACTCACGTCTCATGACTCACATGTTGTCAAGAATGAGGTATATTAAATCCATCAATTTCTTCCTTGGAGTTATCTTGGATTAGATTTCACCTAAAGCCTTCCCTAAGGATTGTTGCTATTCGTGGTGCTTATCAATGATCCAAGTTTTCTCCTATCCTCTCGGGGAGAGAAGTTTTCATCTCTTCGTTGATCTCAAGCAAGCAGTTGTTTCTGTTAGTGGCGTTTATCACCTCATAATGTTGAGATGTTTCCTTAAGTCCACATCAAGATTAAGCTTTCGTTGTTGATAATCCAACAACTCCGTTCAACCTTTTCTTCGTAAGCTTTCTCTTTCAATTTTATTTGCGGGAGTTATCATTTTCTTCTCCATTCCTTTATTCCAATGATCTATTTTTCTATTCTTTCTTCTGGAGGCATTGTGATGTTGCTCCCTTCACTATTCTTCTCGAATGGTGAGGATCATGTTCTTTGCTTTTGCTTATCCATTCAACCGGAGTGTCGTGTCATTCATTCAAATTCTATTATCTTAACAAGTTTTGCTCCCCCTTCTTAACCGGAGTGCCGTATGAAATCTTTCTTACCCATTGTGCCTTTCTTTCAATAGTTTCGGAGGCAGAGTGTTGTTGATCTCATCAAGTATCCTCGCATCTTGCCAAGTTCATATTCGATCCCTTCCATTTTCCAACCGGAGCGTATCGTAATTGATCATTATCGTTCTTTGTACATCTCGTTTCAACCGGAGTGTTTGCATGTACTTCTCGTCCATTGTTCTCGTCATTCATAGTTTTGCAATTCTCCTCTTCTCCATGGTATTCTTTCTTTCCTTTTGCTCAACCTCTCAAGGTCCTTTGGTTTCACTCTTTTGTCAAAGAAGCAACTTAGTTTTACCTCTTCAATTTCTCTTCCGTTTTCCCCTCCGGTGCCATTCTAGATCTCGGGACGAGATCCTCTCGTAGTGGTGGAGTGTTGTAACGCCCCGGATCTGATGCGCCAGGTGTCCTCCAGTTATTCGCTGTTGTTGCTTTGTCATTTGCTTGCGTGTCGCATCTTGCCATGTCATCATCCGCATTGCATCATCATGTTTTCAAAAACTTGCACCCGTCCAGGTTCTCCGAGTTCTCTCCCTTGTCCGTTCTGAGACCAACCACACTTGCACGCGCCTGCGGCATGTCCGAAATATTATTTTATAAGTGGCCGAGAAATGTTCTCGGAATGGGATGAAAGTTGGCATGCGGCGTTGTTTTGTTGTTAGTAGGTCGCCTGCCAAGTTTCATCGCATTCGGAGTCCGTTTGGTGCCCCAACGGATAACTATAGCGGCATTATAGCCGGTCTAACGTCGGACGTTTTCGGTCTCCGGAAACAGTTGCCGGGCTGCACTCCTCTCCTCTCCTCTCCTCTCCTCTCAGCCCAACCACTCTAGCACAGTCCGAAAACCCCCTCTCCTCAGCCCACCTAGCCCTCCACTCTGACCGGTGCCATCGGATCGTGATCCGAGGGTCCGGAAGCCCCCAAACCCCTCCTAATCCCCTAACCCTAGCCAATCTGCTATAAATGGACACCCTTTGTCCATTTTTGGGCAGCCTAGCCTCCTCCTCCCTCAATTTCCGCGCAGCCAGCCACCTCCCGCCTTGGATCCGGCGCCGCCACCCCTGCCCGCCACTTGGCGCCGCCGCCGCCACATCGCCCGGCCAATGAGGCGCCGCCACATCGCCCCAGCGCCCGCGCCAGCCAATTCCCCCGCGCCATCTGTCCCTCCTGCCTCCCCGCGCCGCCAGGCCCGCGCGAGGCCCGCCTGGGCCCCGATCTGGGCCCCGAGGCCCGCTCTGCGCCGCCGCCCACAGCTCTCGCCTCCCTGCCGAGCCGCCTGCGCTCCCCCGCGCTCCGAGCTCCGCCGCCTGCTTCCCCGCGCCGGAGAGCGCCGCCCGCTGACCTTGCCGCCGCCGCCGGCGAACACCACTCCCATATGAGCGCCGCCCCACGCCCTGCTCCTTCCTCGTTCTTCCTCTCTCTCTCTCTCTCAGATCTCTCTCTCTCTCTCTCTCTCTCTCTCTCTCTCTGCAGTACGCCGCCGCCGCGCTCCAAGCTCCACCGACCCCGCCCCCACCGGATCCGGCAAGAAGCCGGCGGGATCTGCCCGTTCCTGTCCTCGCCGGGCCCCTCCTGGCCTCCCTGTCAACAGGCGCCGCCGCCGCCCCCGCCATGGCCGCCTCCTCCCTGTTCGAGTAGGAGGAGGACGAGCGCCCGTTGACCGGCCCTCGCCCGCGTGGGCCACCGCATCCCGAGCCGGCCCAGATCCGCGGCCCAGTCCAGCTTCCCCGGCCCGCCTCAGCCTAGCCTCTTCCCCGACTGGGCCAAGCCCATGGGTGAGCGCCCAGCAGCCTCTGTTTCGGCCCGTGTCATGTTTTTTTTCTGCTGCTGCGAATTTGTCTAATATCCAGTGAATTACCTGTTTTGCAGAAAAACCCCTAAACTTCATGCATTTAATAACTCACAAACGGTGCATCATGTTAAAATGTTTTATATATGAAACTTGCTCAGAATTTTGTCTAGTTTAATAATATGCCACTTTCACCTATGTTTGAAATGTTTAACTTGCTGTTTATTTAAACTTGCTCCTATGCCATGTTAAAATGATTTAATTCATAACTAATTAACCGTAACTCGGATTTAAATAAATTATATATGTAAATGGGGTAGAAAAATGCCTAGTTTAACATGTTGCACTTTATTTTCCTGTTTAACAACTTTAAAATATGTTTTAGGCAGAACAGTACCAAATTCAATATATGCATATGAGGAGTTTCCGGAATTGTTGTTTGATGTTCCGGCCTCATTTAAACTTGTCTAGATAGGTAGTTTTGTTGTGCTTCACCCCTTGCCATGTTAATCAACATTTAATATTGTTGGATACATAAACAAGAGAGAACTAAATAATTGTTGTGAAGTTCCGTCAATATGCAACTCGTTGCATATTGAGCTCCACTTAACTTGTAGTGTTGTTTGTGCACTTTGCCATGCCATGCATCTTAAAACCGGACATGCATCATGCTTGTTTGTGCATCATGCCATGTTTATGTGTTGGTTGTTTACTACGTTGTTTGTTTCTTTCCGGGTTGCTTCTCGCGTTAGCTTCGATTTCGTTCCGGAGTTGTGAGGATCCGTTCGTCTACGTCCGTTTGTCTTCTTCATGGACTCGTTCTTCTTCCTTGCGGGATCTCAGGCAAGATGACCATACCCTCGAAATCACTTCTATCTTTGCTTGCTAGATTGCTCGCTCTTTTGCTATGCCTTTGCTGCGATACCTACCACTTGCTTATCATGCCTCCCATATTGTTAAACCAAGCCTCTAACCCACCTTGTCCTAGCAAACCGTTGTTTGGCTATGTTACCGCTTTGCTCAGCCCCTCTTATAGCGTTGTTAGTTGCAGGTGAAGATGAAGCTTGTTCCTTGTTGGAACATGGACTTGTTGTTCCTTGTTGGAACATGTTTACTTGTTGGGATATCACAATATATCTTATTTAATTAATGCATCTATATACTTGGTAAAGGGTGGAAGGTTTGGCCTTATGCCTGGTGTTTTGTTCCACTCTTGCCGCCCTAGTTTCCGTCATATCGGTGTTATGTTCCCGGATTTTGCGTCCCTAACGCGGTCGGGTGATTTATGGGACCCCCTTGACAGTTCGCTTTGAATAAGACTTTTCCAGCAAGGCCCAACCTTGGTTTTACCATTTGCCTACCACCTATCCCTTTTCTCTTGGGTCTGATCAACCCGAGGGTCATCTTTATTTAGCCCCCCTGGGCCAATGCTTGTCTAAGTGTTGGTCCAAACCAGAGCCACTTGCGGTGCCACCCCGGGGCAACTTGGGGTATCGTCGGTTGCCGTACGTAGTGTTCATCCGATGTTGCCCTGAGAACGAGATATGTGCAGCTCCTATCAGGATGTTGGCGCATTGGGCGGTTTTGCTGGACTTGTTTTATTGCTGTCGAAATGTCTTGTAGCCGGGATTCCGAGACTGATCGGGTCATCCCGGGGAGAAGGAATATCCTTCGTTGATCGCGAGAGCTTATAATGGGCTAAGTTGGGACACCCCTGCAGGGTTTTGAACTTTCGAAAGCCGTGCCCGCGGTTATGTGGCAGATGGGAATTTGTTAATGTCCGGTTGTAGAAAACCCGAAGTTGATCTTAACTAAGATACACCAACCGCGTGTGTAACCGTGATGGTCTCTTCTCGGCGGGGTCCGGGAAGTGAACACGGTTGTTGGAGTTATGTCTGACGTAAGTATTTCAGGATCACTTATTGATCATAGTTGTTCGACCGTGCTTTGCCTTCTCTTCTCGCTCTTTTTTGCGTATGTTAGCCACCATAAATGCTAGTCGCTTGCTGCAGCTCCACCTCATACCTTTTACCCCTACCTATAAGCTTAAATAGTCTTGATCTCGCGGGTGTGAGATTGCTGAGTCCTCGTGACTCACCAGATACTTCCTAAACCAGTTTGCAGGTGCCGATGAGACCGTGCAGGTGACACACCCGAGCTCCAGGAGGAGCTTGATGAAGATCTTGTCCTTTTGTTGTTTCGTTCTAGTCGATCAGTAGTGGAGCCCAGTTGGGGTCGACCTTGGTCCTTTGTCGCTTTTGGGGTTTCTTCTTTTATGTTGGCTCCGTAGTCGGGCCCTGATTGTAACTGTATGATGTATTGTTTTATTCATGTAATTGTGTGAAGTGGCGATTGTAAGCCAACTATGTATCTCTTTCCCTTATGTATTACATGGGTTGTGTGAAGATTACCTCACTTGCGACATTGCTTTCAATGCGGTTATGCCTCTAAGTCGTGCTTCGACACGTGGGAGATATAGCCGCATCGAGGGCGTTACACCATCCTTCTTATCCGCCAAGTATTTGGGGGTAGTTCCGTTTCCAGTGACCATTTCCTTTGTAGTAGAAGCACTCAGTTTCAGGCTTGGATCTAGCTTTGGGCTTCTTCATGGGAGTGGCAACTTTCTTGTCATTCTTCTTGAAGTTCCCTTTCTTTCCCTTGCCCTTTTACTTGAAACTAGTGGTCTTGTCAACCATCAACACTTGATGCTTTTCTTGATTTCTACCTTGGCTGATTTCAGCATCGCAAAGAGCTCGGGGAATCATTTTCGTCATCCCTTGCATATTATAGTCATCACGAATTTCCAGTAACTTGGTGATAGTGACTAGAGAACTCTATCAATCACTATCTTATCTGGAAGATTAACTCCCACTTGATTCAAGCGATTGTAGTACTCAGACATTCTGAGCACATGCTCACTGGTTGAGCTATTCTCCTCCATCTTGTAGGCAAAAATACTTGTCAGAGGTCTCATACCTCTTGACTCGGGCATGAGTCTGAAATACCAATTTCAACTCTTTGAATATCTCATATGCTCCATGGAGTTTCAAAACATTTTTGAAGTCCCGGTTCTAAGCTGTAAAGCATGGTGCACTAAACTATCAAGTAGTCATCATACCGTGCTTGTCAAGTGTTCATAACGTCTGCATTTGCTCCTGCAATAGTTCTGTTACCTAGCGGTGCATCAAGGACATAATTCTTCTATACAACAATGAGGATAATCCTCAGATCACGGACCTAGTCTGCATCATTGCTACTATCAACTTTCAACTTAGTTTTCTCTGGGAACATATCATAAATAAAATGGGGAAGCTATACATGAGCAATTGATCTACAACATAGATATGCAAATACTATCAGGACTAAGTGCATGATAAATTTAAGTTCAATTAGTCATATTACTTAAGAACTCCCACTTAGATAGACATCCCTCTAGTCATATAAATGATCACGTGATCCATATCAACTAAACCATGTACGATCATCACGTGAGATGGAGTAGTTTTCAATGGTGAACATCACTATGTTGATCATATCTACTATATGATTCACGCTCGACCTTTCGGTCCTAGTGTTCCGAGGCCATATCTGCATATGCTAGGCTCGTCAATTTTAACCCGAGTATTCTGCGTGTGCAAAACTGGCTTGCACCCGTTGTATGTGAACGTAGAGCTTATCACACCCGATCATCACGTGGTGTCTCAGCAAGACGAACTGTAGCAACGGTGCATACTCAGGGAGAACACTTATACCTTGAAATTTAGTGAGAGATCGTCTTATAAAGCTACCATCATACTAAGAAAAATAAGATTCATAAAGGATAAACATCACATGCAATCAATATAAGTGATATGATATGGCCATCATCATCTTGTGCCTTTGATCTCCATCTCCAAAGCACCATCATGATCACTATCGTCATAGGCTTAACACCTTGATCTCCATTGTAGCATCGTTGTCGTCTCGCCAACTATTGCTTTTACGAATATCGCTACCGCTTAGTGATAAAGTAAAGCAATTACATGGCGATTGCATTTCATACAATAAAGCGACAACCATATGGCTCTTGCCAGTTGCCGATATCTGTTACAAAACATGATCATCTCATACAACAATTTATGTATCATCACGTCTTGACCATATCACGTCACAACAAGCACTGCAAAAACAAGTTAGACGTCCTCTACTTTGTTGTTGCAAGTTTTACGTGGCTGCTACGGGCTTCTAGCAAGAACCTTTCTTACCTACGCATCAAAATCACAATGATTTTTCGTCAAGTGTGTTGTTTTAACCTTCAACAAGGACCGGGCGTAGTCAAACTCGATTCAACTAAAGCTGGAGAAACAGACACCCGCTAGCCACCTGTGTGTGAAGCACGTCGGTAGAACTAGTCTCATGAACGCGATCATGTAATGTCTGTTTGGACCGCTTCATCCAACAATAGCGCCGAATCAAAGTAAGACGTTGCTGGTAAGCAGTATGACTATTATCGCCCACAACTCTTTGTGTTCTACTCGTGCATATAACATCTACGCATAGACCTGGCTCGGATGCCACTGTTGGGGAACGCAGTATTTCAAAAAATTTACCTACGATCACGCAATATCCATCTAGGAGATGCATAGCAATGAGCGGGAAAGAGTGTGTCCACGTACCCTCGTAGACCGAAAGCGGTAGCGTTTAGTAACGCGGTTGATGTAGTCGAACGTCTTCGCGATCCAACCGATCCAAGTACGGAACGTATGGCACCTCCGCGATCAGCCCACATTCAGCTCGATGACGTCCCTCGAACTCTTGATCCAGTTGAGGCCGAGGGAAATTTCCTTCAGCACGACGGCGTGGTGATGATGATGATGAAGTTTACCGGCGCAGGGCTTCGCCTAAGCACTACGACGATATGACCGAGGTGTATAACCGTGGAGGGGGGCACCGCACACGGCTAAGAGAAACTTTTGTGTGCCTTTGGGGTGCCCCCTTCCCACGTATATAAAGGGGGGAGGAGGAGGAGGCCGGCCCTAGAGGGGGCGCGCCATAGGGGGGAGTCCTACTTGGATTCCCGGACCAAGTAGGATTCGGTCCCCCCCTTTCCTAGTCCAAGTAGGAGAAGAAGGGAAGGAGGAAAAGAAAAGAAGGAAGGAGGGGGGCGCCACCCCCTCCCCTTGTCCAACTCGGACTGGGCAGGGGGGCACCTCTGGCCGGCCCTCTCTCTTCTCCACTAAGGCCCATGATGGCCCATTAACTTCCACGGGGGGGGGGGTCCGGTAACCCCCAGTACTCCGAAACGACCCGAACCATTCCGGTGTCCGAATGTAGCCTTGCAATATATGAATATTTATGTCTCGACCATTTCGAGACTCCTCGTCATGTCCGTGATATCATTCGGGACTCCGAACAAACTTCGGGTAATAAAAACACGAAACTCATAATACAAATCGTCATCGAACGTTAGGCGTGCGGACCCTACGGGTTCGAGAACTATGTAGACATGACCGAGACACCTCTCCGGTCAATAACCAATAGCGGAACCTGGATGCTCATATTGGCTCCCACCTGTTCCAGGAAGATCTTTATCGGTCAAACCGCATAACAACATACGTTGTTCCCTTTGTCATTGGTATGTTACTTGCCCGAGATTCGATCGTCGGTATCATCATACCTAGTTCAATCTCGTTACCGGCCAGTCTCTTTTCTCGTTCCATAATGCATCATCCCGTAACTAACTCATTAGTCACATTGCTTGCAAGGCTTATAGTGATGTGCATTACCGAGAGGGCCCAGAGATACCTCTCTGATACTCGGAGTGACAAATCCTAATCTTGATCTATGCCAACTCAACAAAAACCATCGGAGACACCTGTAGAGCATTTTTATAATCACCCAGTTACGTTGTGACGTTTGATAGCACACAAAGTGTTCCTCCGGTATTCGGGAGTTGCATAATCTCATAGTCAGAGGAATATGTATAAGTCATGAAGAAAGCAATAACAATAAAACTAAACGATCATTATGCTAAGCTAACAGATGGGTCTTGTCCATCACATCATTCTCTAATGATGTGACCCCGTTCATCAAATGACAACACATGTCTATGGTCAAGAAACATAACCATCTTTGATTAACGAGCTAGTCAAGTAGAGGCATACTAGGGACATTCTGTTTTGTCTATGTATTCACACATGTACTAAGTTTTCGGTTAATACAATTCTAGCATGAATAATAAACATTTATCATGATATAAGGAAATATAAGTAACAATTTTATTATTGCCTCTAGGGCATATTTCCTTCAGATAATGCTGACAAAGCAGCACGTCTGGTCACATCGTCCCCTAGCGGTATGGCTTGTCACCTGTCAAGGCATGACAGGGGTGTCAGCCACCTTTTGACTGTGGCTGCGCTAAGGACGGAGTGGCTACACCTACTTATTGCCCCTCGTTAGTAGAGTCCGATGAATAGTAGGAGGTAAGGCGATGGCACGTCTCCAAGAAATCGCCCTCAACCGCCCTCCATGGACCCCCATGATGACCCTTTGACAAGCCGCATGGGGCGCGCCCGGTGCATCCGTCACATATGTGTTTCCATTGTGGTGCTCCCATCTATAAGAGGAGAACCAAGGCCATGCACATGGTTGGACTCTTGGAGGATTTGACTAGCTAGTAATGAACAAAAAAGAAGCTAGTTTGTCTTCTTGTAACATAGCTGATACACACATATATCCTCCAAGATTGCACTTGCTGGCGCGACGTGCGGCGCACCCCTGGTGGCGGCATTGGGAAGGGGTCGGGCGGTCGGGGCTTCGTGCGGAACAGGAAGAAGGCAGTTGGCCTCTTGAGCACAACCAATTGGGTTTTTGACCAGATTTCTTTATGCCGCAAATTTCCAGCGGAAGGTGCCCTGTTTTTGGGATGCCCATTTTTTTGCCCACCTTTTGTTTTTGGCAGATGTTGGAGACAATTTTTTTGCCCTCCAAAAGCCAAAAAAAGGATTGCTGTCCTATAATAGGCAACTCTTAGAGATGCTCTTAGTAAGTTATTTTGTGACTCTTTAAAAGTTTCATTGTAGGTGTATGAGGAGGTTAATGACTGTTTATTACATGTATTTAAAATATGATGCCTCTAAGTCCATTTCATAGACCATAAATATCTATCAACCTTCATAGGATAAAACTACAACATGGCCTCCTCACTCTAGCATTGAGGGGACCCTTTCCCCATTTCTTTCCTTGCGCGACTACTTGTTTCTCCTTCCCTGCCGCCTCCTATGTTTCTTGCCACCACTCCACCTCCATGTTGTTATTAGTACTGCAGGTCCGCACTCGCTCCTTCTCTTGCCTCGCCAACAACCTTTCATTGGTCATAGATACTCTCGCCAGGTCGAGGTGTCACCACGTCATCTCGCCTTCTCTTACTTTCGTACATTCATCTTCTTCTCTTTCTCCCCCTGGCATATGGTTCCGCCGTTGCTCATCTTCTTTCTATGAATGCAGACTGCGCACTAGTTTCATAGACCGACACCAATCATAAGATAGTTTGTTGTTTATGAGATACTACGAAAACACAAATGCGACAATACCTTCAAATACCAAAAAAAAAAACTTTTCTCTCAATTGAAAATCTTACAAACAATGAAAATGAATTGTTTCCCAACCCTCGTACCCAACACAAAGATTATGCTTATTCGCAAAGAAGAAGAAGAATATGCTCCTTGCAAACACGGAACACGTGTAACTTGGGCGGGTAAAAACCAAGCAACAAACCTAAAAGCAAACCGATAGCAAGCCTAAAAATAACATGTCCGCTAAAACCAACCAAATCATCATATGCATCGCCCGGCTTACGTCTACGAACGGCACGAGCAACACACGAGGAAATGCAAATTCGTCCAGCGCATTCTTATCCATCTTTTTCATTTCAGCGAATTCCAACCCACCCCTTTCCGTTCGCTCGGACACACCCTCTTCATTTCTCTCTCTCCTCCCTCCTCACGAACAGCACCGCGCCTCCCCTCCCCCCTCTCTCTCTCTCTCCTCTCCTCTCCTCTCCCGTGCGAGCTGCCGCCCCCCCACGAGCGCGCCCGCGAGAGACGCAGGGGGAGCCCGGGCGCCGGGGGGAGGAGGCGATGGATCTGGAGAGATCGCCGCCGCCCGATCACGCGGCGGAGGCGGCAGGGGGCGGGGCGTGCTCCATCTGCCTGGATCCGGTGGCTGGGCGCGCCGGGGGCAGGTCCGTCGCCAAGCTGCAATGCGGCCACGAGTTCCACCTAGGTCAGATTCCTCCGCCCCCACCGCCCCTGCTAGCTAGGCCGTGCTGTTTTCAACCGGATCTGTGCACGAGAGATGGACATGTAATTCGACGTGCTAGAGAAGCTTAGGTGGTTAGATTTTAGGCTGTGGACTGTAAAAATGGGCGATCGGCGTGGTTGAATTGTACTACCGTGGAAAGTTCGCAGGTATGGACGTCTGGATGGTGATGGAGTGGAATTGCATGTCAAAGCAATCGTGGTGAGTTTGCGTGTCCCTGTTGGAGCTGTGAGGCCTGCATGAGCTAGGGTTATTTCAAGCACATGTATTTGAGGGTGGTTCCGATTCGAGCTGTGTTCATCGATGATACTTAGATTTATTTATGGTGGGGATTTCCTTCTAATTTTATTTTATTTTTGGCGATAACATGAGATGTCACGACATTGTTTTAGGCTTCTAGCTATAAACACACTGAGCCCTTGGCGCTTGCTGCACCAGTTTGATCCATGCATTCTATGCGTTGTAAGGGCTATTTGATCCCCGCTCGCTGTTCACGGGTTGGATGCGGTGCTTCGGTTAGCGTCATTTATGAGGGTGTTCCACCTCGTTCCCTGTAAAGCAGACAGGTGCTGTGATGGTTGCCTGAATCATGAGTGTTCTTTGAGGGTTTTGTCGCTGCCTGATCCATTATTTGTCCGTTTCTTTGTTAGTTAAATTGTATCTGCTGTTTGTTTCGGGAACTGGCAGACTCAGCTTCCAAATTATGCTGTGTGAACCTTGGCATAACATAGGTGAATGCTCTATGAGTGTATTGTATAATATGGCCTACGATGCACATTAATTTTACCTGGCTATTAAAAGAAAACAGAACAATGGTGAATTGAGGGAATTAATTAATGATGTGCACTAGTCTAGGAACCAAACTAGACATTTTTCTTTTCAAGTTCCATGACAAATCACATAATCACTCGGATAAATCATGCATGCAATAGTGGCACATTATTCTGGAATCGACTCAAGCATCTTCAAATAACAGTTATAGCTACACATCTACACACCATGTGGTTTTGCTAGTGAATAAATTTCCCTTTTATACCATGATGAAGATACTAGCTTGGATTAGGCCCATCTTCAGCCTGTATTTGTTCAAGCACAATCTTTGAATATCACATGCTTATTAGTTCAACTTTGTATTGCTACTATATAATACGCTTAGCTTTTGCTTTGGATATTTAATGCTTCTGTTAGGAGTTAGGGTTCTACCCGGTCTAGGGCGTAGTTTGTAGGGGAAAGATGGAGGAAGACGAGGACGAGGGCGCGGCGGCCGGCGGCTGGGCGCCGTCCTTGCGTGGTGGAGAAGAGGCGGCGGCGGCGCAAGAGGCGGCTAGGGTTAGGTCTCCCGGCTCCCTAAAGGAAGCCGAGCAAATAATGATTGCTTCTTGCTTGATTAGATTGATACATCTCTTCTCATTATATAGAGAGGTTTAGTTGACTCCTAAGCAAACGACCCTAACAACGATAAGATAATTGGGCTAAGCCCCTAATAACGATAAGGTAACTTGGGCCACAGCCCACTGGGCTAAGCCCCTAATATGCCGGTCATAACACTTCTCCCCGCCTGCACAAACAGCTCGTCCTCGAGCTGTAAGGCGAGGAAGCGCTTGCTGAACTCCTCGAGGTGATCAACCAGCGTCAAACACCTCTGCGACAGCTGAGGCAGCCAGGTCGCCGAGCCCGGCGCCGATGGCGTCCTCCTCAATGTAGTCTGCAGCCTCCAGGTAGAAGAGTCGGGGGCAGACATGGCCGGGCATGTAGGTCTCGTCGCAGTTGAAGCACAACCCTTGGCGGCGACGCTCAAGTAGCTCGGCCGAGGTGAGCCGGCGGAACGGGCGCGCCGCGGTTGCGGCAAGGGGTGCCGCGGAAGCCTGAGCAGGCCGACCCTGCGCGGGAACATCCGGCCAGGGTGGCGGCCCAGCGGCCCGGGACGGTGATGCCTGCTGGATGGCCACTGCGCGGCGCTCGAACGCGCGGGCGTAGTACATGGCCGTCTGGAGGTCCTGGGGGCCCTGCAGCTCGACGTCCACGCGTATATGATCTGGCAGACCACTGACGAAGAGTTCGGCCCGCTGGTGAGCCGTCATGCCGGACGCGTGACACGCCAGTGCCTGAAAGCGGTCGGTGTAGTCCTGCACCGTAGAGGTGAAGGGAAAGCGGCCCAACTCCGCCAGCCGGCTCCCACGTATCGGCAGTCCGAAGTGAAGGAGGCAGAACTCGTGAAAATGCTCCCATGGGGGCATGCCGCCCTCGTCTTCCTCGAGGGCGTAGTACCACGTCTGTGCGGCGCCGCGGAGGTGATAAGAGGCGAGCCAGGTGCGGTCGGACGTGAGCGTCCGTTGCCCCCGAAAGAACTGCTCGCACTGGTTGGGCTAGTTGAGGGGGTCCTCGGCGCCGTCGTAGGTGGCGAAGGCGAGCTTGGCGAAGCGCGGTGATGTCTGAGCATGACCGCCGCGAGTGTACGGCTCGGCGGTATGGAGCAACGAAGAGGATGGCGGTGGTCCGGTGTGCACAGGTGGTCCACAGGAAAGCGGTGGCCCGTCGAGCCAGCGTGGAAACCGGCGGAGCCGGAGGGCCCATCGTACGGCAAGGAGGGCGCCGGCTGATCCGCGGCCATGGTGTAGACTGGCGGCGGTGACGTCCCGGCCAACTAGGCTGGAAGCTGGGACGGCGAGGGCGGGAACCGCACTTGCTGAATTGGCACGCCCACCGGCACGGTTGTAGTCAGCCCGGTGCTGGGCGGCGGAGGCGCCGACAGCGGCAGCTGCTGCTGCCTGGAAACGGCGGAGGCGGCGGGCGCGGCGATGGTCGTGGCCGGCCATTGTGGCCACATCGGGGCGGTGGCGGGGGCTGGCTGTAGCTGCAGCGGGGGCTGCAGCGGCCCGACCAGCGTCGCGGTGACCCCGGGGTGCGGCGGCTGCTAGGGATGCCAGGGCGGTGGCGGCAAGCACCCGGGTGGCGTGGGTGACGCGGCGAGGGCCGGCGCCAACCACTGCTGCCATTGGGGCGCGGCGGCGGGCGGCGGCTGAAGCGGCCAGTGGTGGTGTAGAGGCCCGGTCGCGGCGCTGAATACCACGGCAGGGCGGCTGGCCCGGTCGCGGCGGCCGGCTAGGTATAGCCGTATCCCCTGGACGGCGGTGACGAGATCGTTGAGGACGCCGGTCATCTCCGCCGGGGAGTAGACCAGCGGCGCGGTGGAGGGTGGTGGCGGCGGACCCGTGGAGGGGGGCGGCGACTGGCCGGTAGAGGCGCCGGCGATGGAGCCCAGCGGCGCAGTGGGGAGGGCCAGCGGCGCCATGGAGGGGATTGGCGGCGGCGGGATTGGTGGTGGTGCAGACATGGTCGAAACCAAGCTACCTGATACCAAGGTGTTAGGAGCTAGGTTTACTTGACTCCTAAGCAAACGACCCTAATAACGATAAGATAATTGGGCTAAGCCCCTAATAACGATAAGGTAACTTGGGCCACAGCCCACTGGGCTAAGCCCCTAATATGCCGGTCATAAGTCATAACAGCTTCCGAGTATGCGTCTATATCATTTCCTCTGCATGCATCTTAATGCATTTGTAAAAATATAATTGAACTACTCATTTTTCTTTTCAAGTTCCATGACCAATCACGTAATAACTCAGGTAAATCATGCATGCAAGAAATAGTGGCACATTATTCTTGAATTGACTTGATCATCTTCAAATAACGATTATGGCTACATGTCTACACATCATGTAGTTGTGCTAGTGAATAAGTTTGCCTTTTATACCATGAAGAGACTAGCTTGAATTAAGCCCAGCTTCAGCTTATATTTGTTCAAGCACAATCTGTGAATACCACATGCTAATTAGTTCAATTTTGTATCGCTATTATATACGTAGTACTGTTAGCTTTTAGTTTGGATGTTTAATGCTGCCGAGTATGTGTCTGTAACGCTTCCTCTGGGTGCATCTTCATGCATTCGTAAAAATATAGTAGAACTAAACAACTCCTTTTTCTGCTAGACTGCATTGGATCAGCATTCAATGCGAAAGGGGCAATGCAATGCCCTAATTGCCGGAAGATAGAGAAAGGCCGCTGGCTTTATGCAACTGGACAACGTCCATCTCCTGATATTGATATAGGTGGCTGGGTGACTGGTGAAACCTATGACATTGCTTCTGATCTTGTAAGTGCTCTTGTGATAGTAAATACACATCTAAGGGTTCAATATAATATTAAGACGTGTTATGTTGTTGAAATTTCTTTTTAAAATAGTGACATTTATCGATTTGTCTAGCATATAAATTCCCAAGGTGTCATATGAGCCTCGTGCCTTATGGTTTTTATGCGCTGCTTGCATTCATTTTGCTGGTACAGAAGGCATTTTCAGTTTTGGAATGTCGTCGGCATCTGACATCATTTCGCATGTCTCATATTTTATATTCTGATATATCTGTTGTATTGACTTGCAGCCATTTGGATTTCAGTGGTGCCCTTTTAATGGATTCACACAACTAGCATCTGTTTTTGAGTAAGGATGTCTCCTCACATCTTAATATATATGGTTTTTGGAACATGTGGTTAATGATCTAAAAGCAAGAAGGAAAATGGGCTTTTATTTATTTTCATAAGAGAATATGCCGTGGTCTTACGCCATAGCGGTGGGTATGTTGATATTGGTTTCTCAAATTGTACGAGATGCTGCCTCCTTGGTTGCCTCTCTTAAACCTTTATGTCTCAAATCATTAATGTAATGTGAATGCTAAGCCGTAAGTTGAATGGAACCTATCCCACAACCTATTACCTAAAGAGAAGCCATTTTATGGTTCCTAATATGACATTGAGTGCTGTCATGCATGATTTGGTATGATGTTTGCAGTTGATTTGGTATAATATTTGCAGTTGTCACCCAGCACAATTTCTTGACGAATGGTTAGATTTGTATTCCTAATATGTCTTGTCCACGTCGTGCATTGCCCTTTCCTTGGTTTGCCGGTCACTGTCAGTTATTAATACTGGAACTTCTGTATTGCAAAACCTTAGCCTGTTCACCTATATTGATACTGTATACTTCATCAGGTTCTTCAAAGAATTTCATATCTCAAATCTTCAAGTTCTGAATTTATCCTGTACTTCTTTGCAGGGAGGGTGAAGTGGAGCCACCGTCTTGTAAGCATGTTGACCCAGAATTTTAACTAACGAAATTTCTATGTCGTTTATTGATTTTTTAAAATTTTATGAAGATCATACAGTCGCAGACCATTCGAGTGCTGCAAGCAGTTCACTTGTTTGTCCTTATCTTTCACTGCGTGGTTTTCTCCATCCCGTGCATGTGCCACTTGGTTCAAACTCTGGTGCTGAAGGCGCTTCATTTCATCGCCATCCAACTAGCTTGGAAGGCCATGCAGCTCCTGATTTGGGCAATACCCAAGCAGCCTTCCATGCAACTGAGCCAAGAATTCTTGATAGCGAGCACAGATATTTGACTAATCTTCCTGTATCGGGCATCCCGGATCATTCTGTAGCACCATTTGGTATAGGACTTCCCAGATATGAAACCAGCAGCCAACAAAGATCAAGACCATATGTACATCATCATCCCCTAGTCCACAGGTATGCTCAATTCATGAATACCATCTAACTGTGAAATTTTACTTTCTAGACTAGATAAACCCCTGTTCAAAACTTCAAAACTACAGATGCTCCACCAGTCACCACATAGCCTGAATGGTCTAAATCCCTGTGAAAAAGTTCTTTTTACAAAATCCTTGGAACATGATTTTTTCCTGTCTGATCTATGGTTTATGTGGGCTGTTTGGAAAACTAAATAAATCTTAGATAGGTTCTGCAGGTCATGCCTATCTCTTACTATGGTAAACCACCTATTTGCTTAGCTCTTACAAAGTTATAATGTCCAAATACTACAGGCCCACACCTCGCAACGGAAGCAATCTGGTGGCACCATTAGGGTCAGTTCCAGCTGTTATGGGCGAGACTAGAGGCCATGGTCATGGTGCGAGGGGCCATATGTATCAACATTCGATGCACGCCTCAATGCAGAGCAGTCCTTTCCCTCCTACAGCTAGGAGGGTCAGGCCGAGGGCTTTGACAATCACGTCTTTCATTGCAGCAGCAGCAGCGTCGTCGGCTGAGGTTGGAGTGCCCCATGGATTTGCTCCACCCGCAGCTGTGAACAGGAGCCTTCCCTCTGATGGTGAAGGTGTCTCTAGGCCACCCGTCGATCGACCATATGCATGGGGCCGGGAGGGCTTTGGGCCATTCCCGTGGGTCCCTGTCGACGGCGAGCCTCACTGGTGGAGCACGTTCAATCCGATGCAGAACCATACACATGGAGGTTTCACCCGAAGACCTGCTCCCGGGGAGCGGATACCGCAGAGCCATCCAGACAATGTTTACCAGCCTGTGCCTCCCCAGAGGATGCCGCCATTCTTGTGAAGAAAGACCATTTCTCCCATCACTGTGTATATCGGGAACTATTTGTTTCGAGAGAGGCCGAGTTTAGACTGTTGAACGGAACCCGAAGCGATGCCACTGCCGTGTGCATGGTGTTTTTAGGGTTCTCTTGCCAGCGGACATGGATTTCGTTCAAATGGCTGTGGTGACTTATGAGATCGTGAATGTTGCGGTGGTCGGAACTGTGTGTAAAACTGCTGCCGTTGGACATGATTGTGATGCCATTACTCATTGCCGCAGTTGTTTCTCTCAAGTCGTGCTTTCCTGAATCTTGCATGGGTTTTGCTACCGGTTGTGCGTTTCTTCTTTTCTTGCGTGGGCTGTGCTACCAGATTCCAGATCATCGGACACAGGAGGTCGATCGGGACTTGATGGCGACTAATATGGGGTACATGACTCCTCAAACTATAATTGAAATATTTCCATCGAACGTTTGATTGGATGAACTCTCCTTAAAAACACCCCCATACGCCATACCCCCGCATATGGATGGGGAGATGCAGCTGTCCCTATAATCCCATTACCATGGCGGGAGCCAACCGCCTGGGATTTCACGGTCTAGCGCGCCACTGCCATGACCGGCCGAAGCTCGCCTCGAGACGCGATCATGCTGCTGCATTGTTGGTGGCCACGTGGTCTGCCCTTCCCAAGTCGGCCATTGGCGATTACCGCCTCCATTGATACCACACTGCCCGCCTTCTAGAGCAACACATCCTTCAAACCCTAAAAAATCATTAAGAGAGGCCCTAAATGCATTCGGAGGTTTTTAAGGGAACCAGTGGTCTGTAGCTAGGGGGTGGACAGGGTGGTCCATGGACCACCCTTAAAATTCCCCCATAGCCAATATATAGGTTAGAAAAAAGATCTTTCTTTTTAAATACATAGAATTACATGCAAATTTTCATTGTTGGACCACCCTGGCTCACCGAGCTGGCTACGTCATTTACATTTCCAAGGTACACATTAATCAACTAATCATATCGTACCTAATATTAAAAGAATATACAATGTATATCTTGCATAATATTAATATTTAATATAATTAATTTCTTGCCTAGTATTAACATGGAATCGTACACTATATATACAGAAGAATGGTAGCTGCTTTCTCAGTGTGAACCTTCCTTGCAACGCCGGCCCACCAATGGCATCCGCCTGAAACCCAAAAACTCAAATCAAAAGCAAACAGGACGCCTCTCTTCTCGGCCGCCATCTCGCATACACCGCCGCTCAACTCCCCACCCCACTCCACTCCACTCCACCAGCCACGTGCACGTACCGCCCGGAACATGCCGATGCCGGCGATCATCGACGACCTCCTGCCGGAGTTCTTCATCCGCCTGCCCACCCCTGAGGACCTCGCCCGCGTCGCCGCCACCTGCGCCTCCTTCCGCCAAGCCGCCACCGACCGCGCCTGCACCCGCGAATTCCGCAGGCTCCACGCCCCTCCGCTCCTCGGCATCGTCGACGGCGCCGGCTTCCACCCCGCCCTCCCGCCCCACCCCTCCGCGCCCGCCGGGAACGCCCTCGCAAACGCCCCCGGCAAGGACTTCTCCTTCTCCTTCCTGCCCGCCCCCAACCGCTGGGTCATGAAGGACGCCCGCGACGGCCGCGTCCTCCTCGACCGGGCTCCCGAGGGCGACAAGGACGCGGAGTTCACGGAGGTCGTTGTGTGCGACCCCCTGCACCGGCGATACCTCCTGCTCCCCCCGGTCCCTCAAGACCTGGCGAAGGCGAACCCGGTCTGCATGGCATACGGGCCCTTCCTCTCTCCCCCCACCGACGAGGAGGCGGCGGAGGCGCCAGACACGTCATTCCGAGTGATGTGGACAGCGCGCTGCGAGGCTAACATGGTCGCGTTCGTCTTCTCGTCCAGCTCCGGGCAATGGCGGGCGGTGGCGTCCCAGAGCTGGAGCGATCTGTTCGCCGTCGACATTGAGCTTTCATGGGGACCTTGCTTGGGCGAGCGCCACTACGCCTACGGCCTCTTCTACTGGGAAACGAGTTGCCGGGGAATGTGGCTCGTGCTCGACGCCCGGACCATGGGCTTCTCCCTTGTCGACATTCCATGCACAGCCGGAGGTGCTGGGCTAGACACAACCGTCGTGGAGGCAGGGGAAGGCAGGCTTGGGATGTTCGCGCTTGCATTTGTAGGTGGCGTATATTACCTCCACTACACCATCAGGGAAGCAGACAACCAGTGGAAGCTGAAGCAGACAGTGTCGCTGCGTTATGGGTACTGGTATTGCATCCTCGGTGCAACGGATGCATACTTGCTCCTGTTAAAGCATCCTGACAACCGGTCATCGGAGCCGGCAGATTGCGAATGCCTCTCACTGGACATCAAGACGATGCGCCTTGAAAGGGTGTGCTCGTTGAAGCAATGGGGCATAGATGCGCAAATATATACCAACTTCCCACCATCGTTGCTGTCATCACCGACAATTTGAAATAGGTAAAGCTTTCTATTGGCTCAAAGTTGTCTCGTCTTGATGGTTATCACATGCCTTAGTTATATGATGATGCTTATAGTTCCTTGTTGTATTTTTAGATTGTTTTTTTGAGGATATGTTGTATTTTTTTAGTATGTCTGCATGTTGAAGCTTGCAATTATTTACTTGAATTAAATTTGCTGAGCTTATATTTCTCACCAGCATACTTGGGCTTATAGTACATGTTTTTGTATGCATCCATATCATGACCGTAATGAAGATTATTAGGTCCTATATATGACAAGTTTATCATCCATCCTTTAACATCACAACGGTTCAACAAATATCAGTGTGCCTTGAGACTCGTTTGGCGTGTGACCAGTTGTTTGATTTGCTGGAATACAAAACTGCAACTGGAAAATGCGCCAGTTTGGAATACGAAGGAATTTTCTGTTCCTAATAGATCAATTGTATTGACTTCTCCTCTGCAAAAAAAGATTGTATTGACTTTTGGTTATCATCGTATTGAGTATTGGCTACTTATCTTGTTAGTTGTGTCGATTGTTCTGATGCACAGTTTCATCCACACTTACCCTTGTTTTGTTTCTCTTGTTACTTGAACAGAAATTCCCATGTGAAGGACAAGGACACCAAAGTCGTTGGATGGCACCTACGTCAGCGATAAGGGCGCCGTCGCTGCTGCATTTCATTGGTGTTTTGCTACTTTGTGCTGGTTGAGGAGGGAAGCAGATACTCTATGTCGTTTTTTTTTCTTTTTTCGATGAAGATACTCTATGTAGTTGGATGCATGTTTGGGCCATCTGCCCTGTTTGATGTTTGCCTTGTTGTGGTACACAAGTTGAATCTCTTGTTCGTTGCGGATTGATTATGTTTTGGTTAGCAGCGATACGTTTATTTTGTGATGAAAGTGGAGGGCGAAAAGATTGTTACGTCTGCCTGCATCTCGGTGCTAATAAAATGATTCATAAGTGATGGTCATAATATATATTTTTTGGCGTGGAGATGGTAATAAAATGATTGGAAAGGATAGAATCACACTTGCGTGCTTGCTAGCTCTGCTCCCTAGAAATGGCCCAGGACCAGGAGCTACTAGGCTTCTCCATTGGAATGGAAGTTGTACTGGGTAGGAACGAGCCCGGTGGCTTGCTGTAGCCAAGGTCAACACCACCAAGACCTTTAGCAGCGCAGTTCTAAAGGAAACGCTGAAGTTTGTGGGGAATATAGCGCATGTGCGGGAGATAGAGAAGTTGACGATAATCTGTTCGTCATACAGGTTTTCTGCCTGGGCGATTGGAAGCGTGTGATGCACCAATGAATTTAGCGGGAGAAAGAATTTTCCTGGAGGTCAAGTATGAGATGATCGGGTTTTTCCTGTGCAGTTTGTGGGCTCCGGGTCATGCAGTGGGGCAATTTTCTAGTGGCAAAGAGAAGGACTGAAGGACAGTGCAGATGACCCAAGAGAATGACCGTGGGGGTAGATACCGTGGTGGTGCTAGAGGTTCAATGCCCAGAAAGGGAAAGTCTAATGGTGCAGGTGTTTTTAGGACAATGATTTGGATGACACAGTTGAAAGCCCCGCAAAACTATAGACCCAAAAGTGAAAAAGAATGACGGGGAGGTATCCACTAGGAGGTACCTGGACCTGGATGCTTCGGCTGGCATTACACTCTCCGAGCAAGTTGAGCACGTCAAATCACCTGTGGTGCAACGATCGGCTGCAGAGAAGGGGATGGCTGAATGGATACTTCTGCTCACTCTGCCTGCGCAACCTGAAAAGCTCCGTGCACCTCTTCTGGGACTGCCCGATGGCAAGGCGGGTATGGAGCCCGGCGGCCTCTTAGTCCGGCTGCTCTGCACTCCACCCAAACATTTGGAGCGCCGGCGCCTCGACTACGGACAAGATTCAGCGAATGATCGCGGCCGCGACGCCAACAACCAGGAAGGGCCATCAAATCCATGATTGCGCTCATCTGTTGGCGCATATGGATGGCTAGAAATGGAGCTGTTTTCAGAGGCCAAGTCCCACTCCAGGAGAACATCATCAAGGAATGCCGCAGCGACATAGAGCAATGACGCCTCACGGGAGCGTCATGCATCGAGCACCCTTTTGGGCACGTACCGTGAGAAATCCGCATGAGGATAAACTAGGGCCTTTTCTTTCATATTTTTCCTCTTCGTTTGTTGGGACACCCTCTGCCGCCCATCGATCACTTGATCAAAATGTTTTGCCGCTCTCTTCTGCTAAATCAATGAAACACCAGCATTGCTGGCCAGTTCAAAAAAAAGTTGAGCACATCAGAAACTGAATCGGTGGCCTCCCTAGAGGAGGAGCGTCGGGCTAAAGAAACAAGGGAAGGAAGAGCAAAAAAGACTATGAATAACTTGGCAACATCGGTGACATCCCTCTAGGAAGACCACCGGGTCTAATGGGTATCTTCTGTTGAAATTGACATGGTATTGGCACCGACGTGACAATTCGAGAGCTCCACAAGTTCGGTTAAGTTTGCCCCTAAAGTGTTTTGCATTTTCGAGACCCAAATTACTAAGGTCCGTGTGGAAAAAATTAGCAGGCCTAGCTATGTTTTGAAATAATGAAATAAAGTTAGAGTTTCTCGACTACTCCAAGTACCGTGTTGATATGAAAGTTTCTGACCTTGAGGCGATCCATGGTGGTTGTCTTGCTTCTATGGTGAAGCCCAAACGCATCAATGTCACCAGAGTTGGGATAAAATGAAGAATCCAAGTACTTTGCATAATCTTCCATGGTTGTGTTTAAGCGACTTTAATGATGTGTTGCGGTCTGAGGAGCACGATGGATTTAATCAGCGTAGTTAGACGCAAACGCAAGGCTTCTGGGAGGTCGTCGATGTGTGTTGTCTTGTTGATCTGGGCTTCCATGAAAGACCATGGACCTTCGAGAAGAAAGTTGCAGGTGGCTCATTTACTAGGGCAAGGTTAGATCGAGCTCTCAGATCTGCCACATGGTGTGCTCAGTTTCCCTTGGCGGCTATTGAGCTTTTAACTGCAACGACCTCAGATCATAGCCCCATTCTTTTAAACTTTGACGCATCAAGCTCTGGGGCAAGGCATGAAAGAGATTTTTAGTATGAAGTCATGTGGGACACACAAGCATACGTAAAGAGGACCGTTAATGATGCATGGTAGTCAAATGGAGATTTTTAGTATGAAGCCATGTGGGACACGCAAGCAGATGTAAAGAGGACCGTTGATGATGCATGGCAGTCGAACGGTCACGATCCAACGGCTGCGGGAATTCGCGCCAGACTAACAACACTAGCAACCGATTTGGGGAGTTAGAGTAAGAGCACTTTTGGCGGTGTGCGAGGGGTAATAAAGAAGCTTAAAAAAGAACTTGATGTTTCAAGAAACAATCCGACAATAGTGGGGCCCTCCCATGCAGAAATCAAGATGAATGATAGGCTCATTAAGCTTTCCCTTAGGGGAAGAAATAATGTGGCACCAACGTTCACGTGTACAATGGTTATCTGAAGGTGATAAAAATACTCAATTTTTTCACCTAAGGGCATTGATGAGGCGAATGAAGAACCTAATAAAAGCTCTCCAAATCCCAGATGAGCAAAATGACCAAACTACCCGACAGAGATGCAAGCTTTGCCGTTGGATTTTTAAAAGAACTTTATTTGCCAAGGGGATTCAAGATATTCAGGATGTGATTGACCATGTTCAAGTGTCACAACACAAATGAAGGGAAGCGTGCACGTATCACACTCCCCACCCTCCAAAGGTGCCTGAGGATGGGCCAGATGCAGCAGAGCAACGCCCCAGGAGCGGATTCGAACTATTGTTGGCCCCTTATGGTGAGGAAGAAGTTAAAAAAAAATCTATTTTTCAGATGTTTCCTACAAAAGCACCAGGCCCCAATGACTTTCATGCACACTTCTTTCAGCAACATTGGGATGTTGTGGTGCATTAGTCATTAAGGCAATTTTTGGTATTGTTCTGGGAGAGGACAATGTTGAATGCATAAATGACACTATATTAGTTGCCATCCCAAAGGTATCAAACCCGACTCATTTATCTCAACTTCGGTCTATCAGCTTATGTAGTGTGTTCTATAAGATTGCTTCAAAAGTTCTTGCAAACCGTTTAAAGCTGATCTTATCGAAAATTATCATCGAGGAGCAAACTGCCTTTGTCCCAGGAAGACTTACAACTGAAAATATAATTCATAATTCCTCCTATGAATGTTTACATTTTATGAAGAAGAGCAAAAAATTAATAGCTTTTGCACTCAAGCCGGATATGATGAAGGCATATGACAGACTAGAACAAAGTTATCTGGAAGCCATTATGGTGAAACTGGGGTTTGGTGCACCATGGATCTCAACAGTCCTGGGGATGGTGAGCTCAGTATCTTTTTCTATCCTTATGATTGGAAGCAAGCTAGAAGTATTCAAACCCTCAAGGGGGATCGTGCAGGGAGATCCTATCTCTTCATACCTTTTCTTGATAGCAGTAGAGGGCCTTTCATGCCTCCTTAAATCTCAGCCACAGTCATCTTACTTTGCGGCATCAAGTTGGCATCATCAACACCGTCGATGAATCACCTTTTATTCATAGATGACAACCTGTTGCTTTCCAAGGCGAACGTTAATGGGCAGAGGAGGTTTCCAATCTATTGGGGACTTATTGCAAGCGTCGGGATAGAGGATAAACCGTGATAAACCATCCATATTTTTTAGTAAGGGACGTCCTTGGATCATGCGTGATGCGGTTAGATATACATTACGAGTTCCTAATGAATCTTTAAGTGGCAGATATCCGAGGATGCCAACGAATGCGGGCATTCCAAAAAAGGGACTTTTAAGTATCTTAGTGACCGTATATGTGAGAAGGTTAAAGATGGATAGGCAAGTATTTATCTACACACGGCAGAGATGTTTTGCTCAAATTAGTTTCCTAGGCCATTCTTGTCTACTCAATGGCTTGTTTCAAGCTTGCGAGAGGTTTATGCGAGCACTTAAATTCGATTATTCAGAAGTTTTACTAGGGTGGTAAGCAAGGGGAAATTAAGGTGGCTTGGGTCTCATGGGATTCAATGAAAAAACCCAATCATACGGGTTGCTTGGATTCAGGGATCTAAAATTGTTCAACCTGCCACTCCTCGCAAGGCAATCATGGAGAATCTTGCAAGAACCATCATCCATGAGCGCCAGGATTCTGAAAGCGGTAACTTCCTAGAAGGCTCGATTCTCACGGTGAGCTAAATCCTAGGCCATCATAGATTTGGCTTGCAATTCTGGAAGGGAGAGATATATTGAAGCAAGGCATAATCAAGAGGATAGGCAATGAACTGTCAACACATATATGAGAAGACAATTGAATTCCCAAGAAGGCATTACTCGGACTCGTTGTTTCAGTTGTGCAAAACCCTCCCCAATTGATTGCGGAGCTTCTCACACCGGCGACTGCCTCTTGGAGCGAGCCGCTGATTCGGAGTATATTTTTACCAATAGATGCTAAGAAGATATTGAGAATACCTATTTGCACAAGGAGCATTGACGAATTTTGGGCTTGGAACCCCGAGCGTAAGGGCCATTTCTCAGTTCTGTCAACGTATAGACTCCTTGTCACAATAAATCTACATCGTGAGAACTGGCTAGAGGGTAGAAATGGTTCATTGGGGGATGAAAAAGAGGATAAGCTTGAACATCACTTTAGAAAATTTATGTTCCTTCCAAACTCAAGGTCTTCCTTCGGAGACTTGCAAAACAGTCGCTACAAACCTTCGATGTGCCGCATCACCAAAATATGCAGCATTTGAGTTCGTATGGCTTGTGGCAGGGCGAAGGATTCTTGGAGACATTCTTTTCCTAACGGCACGATGACACATTGCATTTGGGCACTCTACAATGAAGTTCTAGTTGACCAAATATCTCAAAATAGCGAACAAAACGCCAGGAATTGGATCTTCGATATGAATGAAACTATGTCCCATGATAGGTTTGCCAGGTTAGTCATGGGCGATCTGGTACACCAGGAGGAAGGCCATCCATAAAGCAATATTCCAAACTCACAGCTCGATAAATTCTTTTATTGAGTCGTATTTAAGTGATCTGCAAGTTTTAGCCAAACTGTTGCCATAGAGGGGAAGGCAACCTAGCTTACATACCATCTACCCGCGAACACCGATGGCTTCCTCCTCCTACTGACTACGAAAAATTCAATGCAGACAAAGTTGTTTCCTGGAGCGAAGCAAGGGGAGCGGTTGCGACGTTCTGTAGAGATCATGTCACAACATATTCTGGTTCGTCGGAAATTGTGTGTGATGGAATCACATACCCGACACTACTAGAAACACTGGCCTACAGAGAGGCAATGGCACTTGCAGAACATCTAAATCTGACAAAGATCCAGGTAGCATCAGGCTTCAAAGGTGTGGTGCAAGATATAGAGGAAGGAATTGTCTAACCACGTGCAGCTATAATTAGAGAGATTATTGGAAGAAGGACAGGTTTCTAGACTTGTAATTTTATCTTTGAATGTAGGAACTTCAATTTTGAAGCTCATAATATCGCCAAGAACGAGTGCATGTTAGGTATCAAGCGCCATGTGTGGTTGGGTCATCCCCATGACCCAATTCTTGTACCTATGAACATTTTTTTACTTAATAAAGCTGGACGGGATTTCTCAGAAAAAATCCGATGTTGCATACTTGTAGCCAGAAAATACACTCTAATTTTGAGGGGTCAAACTTTTATTTGGCAAATTGGCAGGGGTCAAAAATAAAAGAAATAGGTTAGAGCTAAGATTTCACATGCAACTATGTACACAAACTTGGGATTATAAGCATATAGATCAACAATGCATCGATAAGTAATAAGATGTAAATTGCAAAAATAAGTAAGTGGTGATGCATCCTTGTGACACCATGACCGACTACCTCTACATCAAGGATTAGATTATCCAACCTTGGTCGCGTCTGACTCCTGGGCTACCTTGGTTATTAAGGATAATCCAAACCTGCATTTGCGTTTGATGACTGCGTCGTTGTCTCCCATAGAGAATCGGTCCCGTCTGTTGTACTGACTGTCACTGACTTTGGGTATAGCCTTCCACTCCACCCTACCCTTTACCTTTCCATGTACTAATATTTGGTGTCTTGGGTACCGGCAAGCCTTGAGATCAATGTAGAGACAAGAGAAAAATAATTCCACAAAAATATGAAGTAAATTCATGCGTTAATCCCTTGCGCATACACGGGGGCTGTGAGGCTACGCCTCGACCCTTATCCAGAGGGAATTACTCACAAATCGTGAATGAATCACGAGCATATAACATTGTACAAGAAACTTCTTGAAGATGAATGATTGATAGTCTTACAATGTCATGGCCTGTGATGAAATCTTGGTAATAAGTAACTAATCTAATGGAGATGGATATGGTAATGGAGATGAGATGTTAATGGTGGCTAAGCGGCAACTGTGAATGGTTGACGATAGAGCAAAATAGGGTTTCAGAGCGTCTCTGTTGCGAACTTGGCTTGGGCCAATTCACAATGTTGTTAGGGATGACATCATGGAGTCAGTGGCACATGCTATGACTGTTGGTATGAGCAGTGCCAGCCATATACCATGCACTGACTTCTCTTCAGTTGCCTTTGGTCCACGCCTACTTGTATGGAATTGATCTTCTCCTCCGTACTATCCCATATATGTCTGGACTTTTCACCTAAAAACATTGATTTTCGCAAGGAATAGAATAAACAAGGAGACGTGCAAACTTTTGCAATTTGTTCGTCATTAGCGAGCAAATCAAAGTGATAATTCTTAATAGTAATTGTATTTTGCTTCTTCAGAGTGTTGGGGAACGTAGCATGCAATTTCAACTATTGCTTCCATCACTATCGCTACCGCTTAGTGATAAAGTAAAACAATTACATGGCGATTGCATTTCATACAATAAAGCGACAACCATATGGCTCCCGCCAGTTGCCCATAACTTTTACAAAACATGATCATCTCATACAACAATTTATATCTCATCACGTCTTGACCATATCACATCAGAACATGTCCTACAAAAACAAGTTAGACGTCCTCCACTTTGTTGTTGCAAGTTTTACGTGGCTTATAGCAAGAACCGTTCTTACCTACGCATCAAAACCACAACGATTTTTCGTAAAGTGTGTTGTTTTAACCTTCAACAAGGACCGACCGTAGTCAAACTCGATTCAACTAAAGTTGAAGAAACAGACACCCGCCAGCCACCTGTGTGCGAAGCACGTCGGTAGAACCAGTCTCATGAACGCGGGCATGTAATGTCGGTCCGGGCCGGTTCATCCAACAATACCGCCGAATCAAAGTAAGACGTTGGTGGTAAGCAGCATGACTATTATCGCCCACAACTCATTGTGTTTTGCTCATGCATATCATCTACGCATAGACCTGGCTCAAATGCCACTGTTGGGGAACGTAGCATGCAATTACAAAAAGTTTCCTACGATCATGCAAGATCTATCTAGGAGATGCATAGCAACAGAAGGGGGAGAGTGTCCACGTACTCCCGTAGACCGAAAGCGGAAGCGTTAATATAACACGGTTGATATAGTCGAACGTCTTCGTGATCCAACCGATCTAGTACCGAACGTACGGCACCTCCGAGTTTTGCACACGTTCAGCTCGATGACCTCCCTCGAACTCTTGATCCAATAGAGGGTCGAGGGAGAGTTTCGTCAGCACGACGGCGTGGTGACGATGACAGTGATGTGATCCGCGCAGGGCTTCGCCTAGGCACTACGATGCTATGACCGGAGGGAGTAAACTGTGGAAGGGGGCACCGCACATGGCTAAGGGAATAAATGTTGTGTCTCCAAGGGGTGCCCTGCCCATGTATATAAAGGAGGGAGAGGGAGGAGGCCAGGCCTAGGGGGCGCGCCATAAGGGGGAGTCCTACTAGGACTCTTAGTCCTAGTAGGATTTGCCCCCCCTCTTTTCCTTCTCATGGAGGGGAAAGGAGAGGGAGTAGGAGAAGGAAAGGGGGGTGGCGCCCCCTTCCCTAATCCAATTCGGCCTCCTCCCTTGTGGGGGGTGCACCAGCCCTTGTGGGCTGGTTAGCCTCCCTCCTATGGCCCATTTCTTTCCCTGGGGAGGGGGGGGGGGTTCTGGTAAGCCCTCCGGTACTCCAGTATGTACCCGATACACTCCGGAACCCTTCCGGTGTCCGAATACTACCTTCCAATATATTGATCTTTACCTCTCGACCATTCGGAGACTCCTCGTCATGTCCGTGATCTCACCCAGGACTCCGAACAAACTTCAGTCACCAAAACACATAACTCATAATACAAATCGTCATCGAACATTAAGCGTGCGGACCCTACGGGTTCGAGAACTATGTATACATGACTAAGACACATCTCCCGTCAATAACCAATAGCGGAACCTGGATGCTCATATTGGTTCGTACATATTCTGCGAAGATATTTATTGGTCAAACCGCATAACAACATACGTCATTCCTTTTGTCATCGGTATGTTATTTGCCCGAGATTCGATCGTCGGTATCCTCATACCTAGTTCAATATCGTTACCAGCAAGTCTCTTTACTCATTCCGTAATGCATCATCCCGCAACTAACTCATTACTCACATTGGTTGCAAGGCTTATAGTGATGTGCATTACCGAGAGGGCCCAGAGACACCTCTCCGATACCCGGAGTGACAAATCCTAATCGCGATCTATGCCAACCAACAAACACCTTCGGAGACACCTGTAGAGAATCTTTATAATCACCCATTTATGTTGTGACGTTTGATAGCACACAAGGTGTTCGGGAGTTGCATAATCTCATAGTCAAAGGAATATGTATAAGTCATGAAGAAAGCAATATCAATAAAACTGAACGGTCAACATGCTAAGCTAATGGATGGGTCTTGTCCATCACATCATTCTCCTAATGATGTGATCTCATTCATCAAATGACAACACATGTCTATGGTTAGGAAACTTAACCATCTTTGATTAAAGAGCTAGTCAAGTAGAGGCATACTAGGGACATTCTGTTTTGTCTATGTATTCACACATGTCCTAAGTTTCCGGTTAATACAATTCTAGCATGAATAATAAACATTTATCATGATATAAGGAAATATAAATAACAACTTTATTATTGCCTCTAGAGCATATTTCCTTCACAGAGTGCCTCTATTTTTTGTATTCTTCTCACATGATGGAACGTACATCAGGTGAGGGGTGGGATAGGTGACATGCCGCACTCATACTTGTCTCGTCTTGAGGCGACATGTGACGCCCTCGATTCAATCGTACACTAATCATACATGCAAATGTGTACGATCAATATCAAGGACTCACGGGAAGATATCACAACACAACTCTAGACACAAAATAAAATAATACAAGCTTTATGTTACAAGCCAGGGGCCTCGAGGGCTCGAATACATAAGCTCGAAAACACAAGAGTCAGAGGAAGCAACAATATCTGAGTACGGACATAAGTTAGACAAGTTTGCCTTAAGAAGGCTAGCACAAAAGCATCTGCGATCGAAAAGGCAAGGCCTCCTGCCTGGGAGCCTCCTAACTACTCCTGGTCGTCAGCTGTCTCCACGTAGTAGTAGGCATCGGCAGTGGCATCTGGCTCCTAGGCTCCGACATCTGGTTGCATCAACCGGAAAGAAGAAGAAAGGGGGGAAAAGGTGAAGCAAAGGAACCGTGAGTACTCATCCGAAGTACTCGCAAGCAAGGATTTACACTACATATGCAACATTATCAAAGGAAGGCTGTATATGTGGACTGGGCTGCAGAAATGCCAGAATAGAGAGAAGGCCTAGTCCTACCGAAGACTAGCATCTTCTGGAAACCACCATCTTGCAGCAACAGGAGGGAGTAGAGTAGCTTAATGTAAAGTAATAGTAGTGTTATCAACCTCGGCCGAAGATCCTTTCTCGACTCCCTGCGAGAAAGTAATCCCAGAGCCATATTATCCAGTTATCATCACAATCCATTACTCATCACCATCCAGTTCTCATCACAAGTATGCAGTTCTAGTTGTATCGATCGGGATACAACTCCAAGTGTCCATTACCGTAGGACAGGCTATCGATAGATGTTTTCTTCCCTGCAGGGGTGCACCAACTTACCCACCACACTCGATTAACTCCGACCGGACACACTTTCCTGGGTCATGCCCGGCCTCGGCCAAACAATACGCCGCAACCCGACCTAGGCTTAATAGAGAGGCCAGCACGCCGGACTAAACCTATGCCCCCAGGGGTCATGGGCCATCTCCCCGGGAACTCCTGCACGTTGCGAGGGCGGCCGGTGAGCAGACCTAGCTACCTCCTTCAACAAGGCAGGCGCTTACGCAGTCCAACCCGGCGCGCGCCGCTCAGTCGCTGACGTCTATTAAGCTTCGGCTGATGCATACGACGCAGAACGCCCATACTATGCCCACGTGATGGTTAGTGCTATCAGGCCAGAGGCCCCTCGGATCAAATATCCAAATCGTAGTGGATTGGGATCGCGCGGTAACAAGCAGAGACTCACGAAAGATGTGACCCCGTCGCCCCGTCTCGAGGACTTGCGGCAAGGGCTAGGAATGCCCGGCCATGCCTCGTAATTATCTCGCAGGCACCTTCTAGGTCAACCCGTCTCCTCATCACTCGCGATTAAGCTCGCGCGGTTACCCCTCAGGGTCGACCCGTCTTTCCAAGTAACAGTGGTAAAGTCCAAGTATCCGTGTGTCCAAACATCAAGGGGAAAACCCGAGGAATCACCCCTGATGAATTCCACTAGATGTAATCATCAAGGTGAACGTAAGAGGAATCACCCTCGAAGTTCACACTTGAGGGGTTGCACGACAGAGCCGTATCGGAAGTGGTTAAGGCGGAATCACCCTCGATTACCACGACCGAATAGCTACACTACAGGGTAACATCAGAAGTGCTGATGAGGGCTCACCCCAGGCACTCGATAGTAACCCAGTAGTGTCGAGCAACTAAGGGGAAAGTGATGTGCGGTGTCGGGGCCTGGTCTTCGATCCCGTTGATCGGGTCTTCGATGATGAAGCAGGGGCAACAAGAACAAGGTGGGGGTCACTGATGGATCACTAACCAACCTATACTAAGCAGTTTAGGATAAGCAGGTAAGGTACAACAGCAGATACAAAAGCAGGTTATGCATCAGAATAGGAGCAAACAAAAACAGTAGCAAAATCTAATGCAAGCATGAGAGAATGGAATGGGCGATATCGGGATGATCAAAGGGGGGCTTGCCTGGTTGCTCAGACGAGAAGAAAGGGTCGTCGGTGACGTAGTCGATCACGGCGACATCGGCAGCCGTCACGGGGTCTACCGAAGAGAAGAGGGGGGAGAAACAGTAAATACAAAGCAAGCAAGTGAATAACAGGACAACAGGTAAAGCTGGACGTGTTCTAACGCGGTGCTACACGATACCTGGTGAAAGGGAACTCAACCGGGAATGTTTACCTGGTTCCGGACTTGTGTCAGACAGAGGACCGGAGGGGGAATGTTCCATGTTCAGCATGCTAGGGGCATGTGACAAATGAACGGACCGCGTATTCGGATTCGTCTCGTCGTTCTGAGCAACTTTCATATATAAAGTTTTTCGATCCGAGCTACGGCTTATTTTCTATGATTTTCTAAAGTTTTAACCAATATTCTAGAAATTGTTTTAATTATTTATTTCGAATTTAAATAATGTTGATTCTTTTATACCCTGACCGGGCCAGCCACAATCAATGACATGTGGGGCCAGTCAAAGCCCAGTCAACAGGTCAATAGTCAAAGTTGACCTTGGTCAATGTGTGAACAGTGCTAGTGGGTCCTACTTGTCATGGACACTGTGTCTATTAAGTCAATTAATTAGAGATAACCAACAGGGTGGTCCACATGTCATTTGTTATTAAAGTAAATTAGCACTAATTTAACACTAACTAATCTAGTCCTAATTAAACAAGGGGCCGGCCGTACTGGACAATGGCCCAGCCGGCCACACACGCAACACACAAACCACACACAGCACGCAACAAACAAATCTGTTTTCTGGTAACAAAAGATAGCATTTTGTGATTTTCGTAGGATTTATTCCATGCATCAAATGGATTTGGGCCAGTGGGGTAAAATGGAGTTTGTCAAACATACTACCTTCCCATATTTTTTTAAGTCCTGTTAACGGTTGTTTAACCGCAGATTAGGGGCTGTAGAGGGGATTAATCAATGTAAAAACTAAAAAGCTAGCTAGCAGTACAGTAGCTAGCAGGAGTACAGGCATGCAGCGATGGGGGTTAGGGGCAGTAGCAGAGAGCAGAGGTGTAGCGGTAGGATGCAGTAGCAGCGGGAACGCGCGGGGACGGCAACGGCTAGCATCAGTAGAAGTGCAGGAGCAGAGGCACGGCCACGCGCAGGCGGACGCATGCCTGGGCGCGGCCAGCAAGCGGCGCCCGTGGCCGGATGCGACCAGGGGCGCGCGGGCACGGCAGCAACCTCGGCGACGGCCCGAGCTTGGTAGGGTGCGGCTACGGCGCAGGAGCTCGAGATCGAGTGAGCCGGCGAACTAGGAGGGAGCTACAGGCGTGCGGGAGGCCAGTGGGTGTACGCACGCGACCAGAGGTTCATCGGAACCTCGCCGGCGACGAGTCCGAGCGGTAGTGGGTTCGGCAACGGTGGTGGCCGCATCTAGAGGTCGAAATCGATGCTGAAAATACAGGGGATGGACGCGGAGCTTACGTAGGGGGCGCACGGGTCCCGTCGATGGTTTAGTAGCAATAGGGGGGTGAGATTGACGACGGCGAAGCTGCGGCGACAGAGGAAGAAGAAGCAGTCGATCCACGGCTGTGGTGCTCCTCAGGTCGATCCGGTCCCCTGAGCCGATGAGGACGACGATGACGAACGTCTTGGACACCGGCTTGCAGCGTGAGGCGGCTTCAGAGCGCGAGGTCGATGGCGTGCGGAGGCAGCGGGGCTCCACGTCTCCACCTGGTGGCACCAGGAGAGGTGGCCGACCGTTGCGAGGCCCGTGGACAAGGCCAGCGGGCACGGGGCCGCCGGTGGCCGCGGAGATCACGCAGGGCAGCGGCGATGGCGCTCGGTGAGGGGAAGAGAAGGGAACCAGCGCAGGGAAGAGGGAGAAGAGGAAGGCGAATGAAGGAGGCGTCCAGGGTGAACGGCTCGGGGGCAAGCTTATCCCCTCACGCTCGCCTGCCTCGTCGCGGTGTCAAGCGGTGGCTGGCGCAGCGCGGTCGTCCAAGGAGACGGCGACATGGAGGGGAAGGTAGGTAAGGCCTTTTCTATTTCTCTGTTTTCTGTTATTTTTTTTATTTATCAAACAGAGTGAAAATAGAAGTACTTGGGCATCCATTTCACTTAGGGAAAAATATGGGAAGTGTCTCTTAATTTTCCTGATGATTTCAGACAGTGCCACCAATTTTGTGAGGACCAGCGAAATTCATTTGTATATTTCATAAATGAAATAGCATTTAATTATGCTGGAATTGCACTGTTTTGGTTGCTACTATTCATCTTTGCATACAAGTGATGTTGTTTTCCCTAACAACAAATTGTTTTGGAATAAATTTCTAAATGATTAACATTTTTTCAGTAGCTTTTGTGCAACTTCAAATTTCACTTTGAATTTTATAGAATTCAGAGAAGGGATTTAAGTTGAGATATTATTCCAACATGAGTAAGCTTTGTAAAACAAGATGACTTGGCACTGATCATAAGGGATTACTGTAGCGTAATTATCCATGCGTTACAAATCTCCTCCACTACAAGAAATCTCGTCCCGATATTTAAGGGGTGGAGTAAGGGGGAAAGACTCGGGAAGGACCGGACTCAACATAAGATAGGTACCTAGGGGCTATCTTGCGAACATGGCATCGAGGCAGCTCTCGAGTTGAAATTCAAGAAAGTCATCGAGAGTAAGGCTATAAGGTGCAATAAGAAGCTTCAAGCGGGTAGGCAATCGTTTGTTGCCTGAAACAGTGGGTCAAGGGGGTTCAGAGCAATAAGAATAAGTATTTCGTCTGATACCAGTATAGATCACTAGGAAGGTGGCTCGTGATTTACATACGAAGCCAAGTGCAAAGAATATTTCGGAGTCAAGGTTGTACAGGAGAGTCAGGTTTCGATCCTGTGGAACTGTGGGTTATGGGCCCACATGTGGGTTAAAAGCAGGAACGCGCTAATCATTTTGCACGGTCATGATAGCAAGGCAGGTCAGAGGATGTATAGCCTGTTAGTTATGTTGGCAACAACATTGGTACCAAGGGCGAGGGACGAAGAGAACCATTTTCCTGCTCGTTAAGACGAGGCGGACCAATAGGCAAAGTTCTCGTCCATTGGCGGCTACCGGAATGTCATCAACAGTAGTAACAAGGTCTTACAGACAGAGTTTGTACACCGAGGTGTTTACAGAAGCAGGGAATTATCTCTGCTTATATCATATATATCAGAAGAAAGTTTAAGCAAACCAATGGAAAGGAAAATGAAACTATCGGATTAAACAGACCAACGGAAAGGAAAATGTGTTTCACACAAGAATTGGGAGTATATCCTTCCCAAAGAAAAGCGGAGCATGATATACATGATAGGACATTAAGTGCAAAAGCATTTAAATAAGGGGCGAGCGAAGAATTAGATATTACCCATACAACGGTGTTTGGATAATAGATCAAGAAGCATTTAGCATTTCGCTTCAAATGTTTGTGTTGATATTCGGAATACCACAGTCATGCTTCGAGATAGCACTGAGATGGTGTTTCAATTAAGGATTGGATCTGTAGATCATAAGAGATTCAAAGGATCATTTCCAAGATTATCTTGGAACGTAAGGTATGACAAAAAAAAACATGTCTATGTTGGTAGGAAGTCAAGGGCGTTGTCGATGATAACACCATCATCAAGGGGGAGGATGGTATTTCTCATCATGAATTTGATTGATAGCCTGAGACAAGTCAGTATATTGATGGTGATCACGATTTTGTCGAGAGGCTCTATGAAGATGCCATCGAGCAGCAATGACATCAGCAAAAGGAATGATGAAGCGAAGGCTATTGGAACCACGGATACGAAATAAGCTCGGATTCGAGCTTGTTGTTCAAGGTGGAATGATAAGATGAGGAAGATCGGTGTAAGCTTCGCTCATCGTCAAAAAGTTGTCCTCCGGGAATAAGGACCAGGTAGCACAGTTAAATTAGCACGATAATGATATAGTCGATCAGGTTAGGAATGAATTGAAGGACTATTAAACTCATAAGCAACCAAAATTACTTAGAGTTATTGAATCAAAGTGCGGAATCGATTCTCTTATAGGTGTTCTCGAGTGACTAATAACTCAGAACCCGGGGGGAAATCTGAAATCGGTGAGAAGCAATACTAGATGAAGACTCATAGGAAGCAACACAGTTCTTTGATATTCTCGAGGTACCGCAGGGTAATACTCAAAGGAAGATCAAAATAGAGGTTGCGGAGATGCATTGATCTGCAGAAGAAAAGTGATTTAACTTGTCCGAGAAATGGAATTAAAGGGGAACAATCTTGGTGAGAACCAAAGTTGCTAAAGGACCAAACATAGATATCATATGAACTTATAATAAGGGGATTATTATATCACAAGAAGCTTCCATGATAAGTTCCGCATTAGGTCCATGGGCATGAACAAAAAGTTCAAGGTCGACTCCCACTTCTTCAATGCATAGCCTTCCATTCACTTCTCGCTTTCGATGAAGTTGTAGTGTTGAAATTATATTTGGCAAAACACCAGAATAGCAAAACTCACAAGTTTAATGAATATGAAGGACATTGTCGGATAATAATCCAACCAAGGATATGGCGGTCCATAAAAGATCTGATGTGAGTATCGATACTCACCCAGAAGAAGAAAGAATGCAAAGGCATCGGGTTATACACTACTGGAATCAGCTAATTTGCCATCTGCCAGCTCTTTGCCGTCAGCTAGCTGACAGCAAAGAAGCTCTTTGCCATCAGCTACCCATAAGCAGACGGCAAAAGAAGGGCTCAAGCCCCGAGACCCCGACCCCGACCCCGAGACCCCGACCTCGACACCCCGACCCCGACCCCGACCCCGACCCCGACCTCGACACCCCGACCCCGACCTCATATATTTGTGAATTATTAGTTATAGGTCATATATTTTTCGATTTTGTTATGAAAAACATCATATATAATTGTGTTGATCGTGTAGTTTTAAATGTGCAGTTGTTTCATCGCTGCGAGAAATGGAAGAGTTGGCGCCGGAGTTGATCTGCAAGTTAGAGAAGATCTTTCCACTGGGCTTCTTTAATCCAATGCAGCATTTGATTTTGCATCTCCCGACCGAGGCAAGATTGGGCGGGCCCGTGCAAAATTGTTGGTGCTACCCAACTGAGAGGATGCAGAAGACGCTTCGAGAAAAATGTAAAAATAAACGTAGAATTGAAGCATCGATGGCTGAGGCATTCATCACAGAGGAGGCGGCAAACTTCATAACAGCGCACTACGAAGCCAAAAATCGTCATTTGCATAATCCGAAGCCTCGGTACAATGCTGACGAGCCTAAAAAAGGTGGATCCAACCTCAGCCTATTCAAAGGGAATCTCGCACCAGCTAGTGTTTCACATCCAGTATCTTTGGATAACGAAGAATGGCGGACCATTTCGTTGTATATCTTCAACAACCTGATAGAAGTGCGGCCGTACATCGAGTAAGTTCTCGGTACATTGTTTCGCAACTTCTATTTCCTTTGAACTACTCTTATTCCTGGATATGTCATACAGTCGATACGTCACCATATTCTCGTATGGAGCGGAGATCCAAAAGGATTCCGTCAAAGAGTATGAGCTTCTCGCAAAGCAAGGAGGTGGCTATCCCGGTTTCATCTCTTGGTTCAAACAAACGGTAATTTCTATTAGACAATTTCATTTCATTCGCTAATTTGTGCATAATGCAACAATCCTTTCATATTAAACTTGTAGGCTAATTCAGAGTCTATGGACGCCGAATTGAGACAAGTCGCTAATGGTTTTGACTATAAGGTTCGTTCATTTGACAAGTACGACATCAACGGGTATCGCTTTCGTACCTATGGCAAAGAGCTATCTATGGCCGACCGAAAGTCAACAAATTGTTGTGTATCTGCTATCGGCGAAGGAGGTACCGAGTATTATGGGAGAGTTGAAGCAATTTATGAACTTCTGTTCTATGGTGAAAATCCACCGAATGTCGTAGTCTTCAAATGTTATTGGTTTCAGCCGAAGGAGACTAGAAGGACTCATGAACATGTAGGGCTAGTTGAAATCAACCAAAGCACTCATTTAGATGTTCCAGATGTCTATATTATGGCTCAACAGGCGACCCAAGTATTCTATCTACCGTGGGCCTGCCAAACTAATCCAAATCTGAAAGGTTGGGATGTCGTTTATGAAGTGCCGCCACGTGCTAGACTTTCTCCCCCAAAGGAAGAAGATTATGAACCTCACATTAACCCAGACACATATGAAGGAGAATTCTTCCAAGAGACACGTCTTTCCAAAAAGCGTTTCAAGAACCGCTATACTTCACCCCAAAACATTGAAGTAGACAGCGACAATGAATCCGACATCACCCCAGAGGAGGAACAAGAAGAGCCGGAACAAGAAGAGGTTACTGCTGCGGATGACCTGTCAATGCTTGACCGGTTACGTCAAGGTGGCCTTGCACATGTTGATGCCAATGAACCCTATGAGCCCGTCATTGATTATAGTGATGATGATGATTATGCATTTATTGATGATACTGATCGAGATTATTAGTAGTGTCAGGTATTACATTTTTTTATGTTGTACTTGATGATGATACACTTAAGTGATACACATATTATTATTCATGTCGGTCTTTTTTTATGTTGTACTAATTTCGTTTACTGTTTGTCATGGCAGGTGTTGAAAGATGGTGGGCACTGGTCGGGAGCGTGGTCTGAGGTCTTCCATTCCAGACGCACCTCTCCGCCGAGCGTTGCTGGACAGTATGGCCACACCGCCGGGCCCTTCTTCGTCGACCGCGGTGCCCAGCAGGGGACGAGGTAGGAAGAGAGGAGGTGGGGCACGTGGTCGTGGGAGAGGAAGTAGGGTGACTGCTACGGCGCCTTCCTCGCCGCCACCCCCAGCCGTTTCACCCGAGCACGTGACTGCTAGGGTGGACTCGTCCGAGGAGGAGGCTACACGGACTCCGGTCCACGAGCCTCCGGTCCACGGGTCTTGGGCCCACGAGCCTCGGGTCGACTGGCCTTCGGCCCCCGAGAGTTCGGCCCACGTGACCCCGGAGGAGCACACGTCCAGATGGGGTACCTGGCCGGATCAGCCCGAGGAGCCGAGTGGCCATGCTGATGATGGCGGGGAGCCGACTGATCTTGAGGAGGAGGGGGGCACTGTCTACCAGCGTGGTGCTACACGGCTCCCGTCCGTGCCGGTGACCCGCGAGCAGAGGTGGTTGATTTTCCCTGATGGGGAGAGGTACGTAAGTGCATTTAATATTTTTGTACCTTGTGCATTCACGTTTTTTCAAATAACTAATGCGTTGGCCTTGTCATGCTGCAGGGGTTGGGACCACCATCATAGTGTCCGCCGGCCCAACTCCGTCCTTGGAGTTCTTTGCCGGCAAAACTTCCCGGGGTTTGTCACGTTGCCTGGTGAGGGTCGGCTTCCAGAGCTTGGATTGAGCTGGGAGCACTACGTGGCTGCCCCGGCCCCGCCGGATGAGATTATCGATGGTGTCGTGTGCGACACGAGGGCAGACATGGTGATCAGAAAGTTCTGGGTAATTTCTCCTTTACACATTTAAAAATCTTCAACTAGCTAGTTATTAATTGTACTAATCAATATTGTCTCATTTGATCGCAGACATTCTACAGGTGTGAGGAGGGATACGAGGAGGACACGGCACATGTTATCGAGAACGTCTGCAAGCGCCTACTCCAGAACTTACGGCACGAGGCTCGGGTGCAGGCTGTTCGAGACTACTACGCCTTGCGTGGTATCAAGAAGACCAAGCCGGCGTGCCGCGATAAGTTCCTGAGTAAGGAGTAGTACATGAAGGTAATTCTTAAGGCCTTCTCTACTTAAGTTCCTTCATTTAGTAATTCTTAGCCGTAGCGCTCAAGTTTCTATTTGCTAACTTAGGCGCCTCCGAGATGGTGTGCGGATCGGATGGATTGTTGGGAGGTGTTGGTCGATGAGTGGTGCTCACAACGATGGCTAGCCCTCCACAAGGAGGCCAAGGACAAACGTGCCCAAATGGAAGGTGTGCCACACCATCAAGGCAGCTCCAACTTATATCAGTTCGGGCGCAACTGGGTATGTGGTTTGCTTCATGATTCATGCAATTCATTCATCATGCTAGCTTGAGCCCTTTAATTACTAATTTTCATTGTTTCTCTCTTTCAGGCACGCTACAATAAGGCGGATAAGGTGCCAGAGGTGTACGACCTGTATGCCATGGCCCACACTGCCTCTTTCAAGAAAGTCAAGGCTTTCTCTCAGTCTGACCTCGATGATGCAAACAACTTCACCAACATCTCCTCCCACAACAAGCTCGTGAGATATAGAGATGAGGGGAAGGCGAGGAAAGGGGAGGACTTTAACCCGAGCCAGGGTCCCATTGATCCAGAGCTGTTGATGATATCTGGTGGCGGGAGGTCCCATGGCTCCATAGCCATTGGAGATGGACTTATCCGTTGTCCTAGCACTCTCCCGGAGATCAAGGCGTGTCAGTCGAGCTCCGCTCCTGAGATAAGGCCTCGTGAACGGCCAGTGCAACTCGCCATCAAGGTTAGTGATACGTACTCAGTTATCTTTCTCCATTACATTATGTGCGCTTCCATCAATGATTACAAATTGTCATGTGAGTGGTGTTGCAGGCTGCTATACAGAGTGAGAGAGATAGAACAGAGAAACTTCTGGCGGAGGCGGCGGAGAGGCAGCGGGAGTTGGAGGAGAGGACGGCAAAGATGATGGAGGAGGAGAGGGCACGGAATGACATGCAGGCAAGGGCCATGTATGAGCTCCTTGTGGTAAGTTTCTTCTGCAGATTAGCCAAAACATTCATGTAGTGTTTGTCTCATTGCTAACTAGTATGACTGAGTCGTCAAAACCAAATGTGCAGTCTGTGTGTGAGAAGACAGGTCAGACCGCTCCGCCGATGCCAGTGATTGCTCCTGGGACCACGGTGAGTTTTATTTGAATGGACATTACTTGCTAGTCTTAACATTTGAGTGTCATCATGCTAACAAGACATTGGAAATGATCTTTGGTGCAGCGTAACTCCAGAGAAGCATCGCACGATCCTTCTCCAGCTACCGACACGAGCCACCCCGCTCCTACACCTCCTGGATATTGGTAAGTTTATCTAGTGTTTTGCTTAACACATGCATAAAGACCTAGATTTAGTTATATTTCCTCCAATGCTTACCATAATGACCTAGACTTAGCTTCTTCTCCTCCAAAATGACTTAATAAGCTTACTGACCTCCAAAACCATCCATTTTACCTAAGTTAGCTCTAAAACGATCTGTACTTAGCTTACTTATGTCAAAAATTGCATAATTAGCTTAGTTAGCTCATAGACGATCCATTTTACCTAAGTTAGCTCTAAAATGACCCATTTTACCTAGGTTAGCTTATAAATGATCCAGTTCATCCAAGTTAGCTAAAAATGACCCATTTTACCTAGATTAGCTCCTAAATGATTCATTTTACCTACGTTAGCTTTAAAATGACCCATTTCACCTAGGTTAACTCCAAAATGACCAATCTTACCTAGGTTATCTCATAAACGATCCATTTCAACTAATTTAGCTCATAAACAATCCATTTCACCTAGGTTACCTAAAAAACGATCCATTTCACCTAAATTAGCTCTTAAATGATCCATTTCACCTAAGTTAGCTCAAAAAGATCCATTTCAACTAAATTAGCTCATAAATGATCCATTTCACCTAAGTTAGCTTAAAAACGATCCATTTCTTGTTCTACTCTTCTTCTTGTTCTACTCTTCTTGTTCTAACTTTCTTATTTTTCATTTTGCAGATTTCATTCACTTGACGAAAGCTTGCATATATAGATGGAGTGCTCCTTATCCCTTTCTCTTTTGTATCGTTGAACTATATGCATGTATCGTTGGATGAAACTATTGTTATATATATGGTTGGATGCCTCTATGTTGAACTTGTTATGTATGATGGAACTATGCATGTAATATATATGGTTGGATGATGAAGTTATGTGTTGGATATCTTATATGTTTGCTCTATAATGGCCTTTTGAAATATATCTATATATGTCATATATATTTGTGATGAAAATTGTTGGATTTAATAAAAAAAGATAAAAGAGCCAATATGCAGGCTCTTTGCCGTCTGCCACCGACGGCAACGAGCTCTTTGCCGTCTGCCACCGACGGCAAAGAAGACACGTGGCATCCAGCTGTGCTTCCTGGGAGCTGACCCATTTGGCCAGTTTGCCTACAGTGGCAGACGGCAAAGACTTTGCCATCAGTGGCAGACGGCAAAGACTTTGCCATCAGTGGCAGACGGCAAAGAACCTGCCATGCAGTGACGTGTAGATGACATCGTACGGTGGACGGCAAAGACAGTGGCGGACGGCAAAGGCCTGCCGTTAGCCACTTAACGGACTGACAGCGCAATTATTGCCGTCCGCTCTCTTTGCCGTCTGCCGCGCTCTCTTTGCCGTCTGCGGCGGACGGCAAAGACTTTGCCATCAGTGGCAGACGGCAAAGTAGCTGTTTACCGTAGCCTACGTTGCCGGAGCCTTTTGCCGTCCGCGGCTGACGGCAAAGGCCTTTGCCGTCCGCTGTTCATGCCTTTGCCGTCCGCCATGACAGACGGCAAAGTAGCTGATTCCTGTAGTGATAGATATAACTGGATAACTTCAAAGCTTGAATACAAAGGAATTACGATTTTCAAATCAGAAGATCCGAAGGAGAGGCTCTGATCGAAAGATAATTGAGTTGAATCGATACTGATCGACAATAAAACAAGGTTTGATTTGACAAGAACAAGCTCATGTTTGGGGTGACGTCTGAGCCGGATGGATGAATGATAGGATCTGATTGAGGATTACAAGCATTCACGGCATATTGGATCAAGGGACTCGAAACGATAGTGACAGAGGATGTCAACGAAGATTACTAGAATTATGGAATTAACCATAACGCAAGCAAATAAGAATTTCAATAACAATAGGCTGCTGAGGATTTTCGGAAGATCTAATAGTATTTTAAAGACTTTTGTGAAACATACGAACAACTGGGGAAAAACAAATCCTCATATGTGTGAGGATTAATTTGTCGGTGTATTCAGGCGACAAGGAACTGCAAGGCAGTAGGCACAAAAGGATTATCGGAACAACGACAAGTATTTTGGGGTATCTTGTAATAACAAGAGCAACTGGGGATGAAGGTATGAGCAACAAGGATATGTAGTTAGTCATAGGGGCTTATCGGTGGTAGGGAATTGCAAATGCGACGAGCACAAGTTATCGGGATAACATCGGAGAGTATCATCGGAATCTTCTGGTGCAGGAGGCGATCATCTGTAATAAGGGGCTCTCCGGGATGAAGTAGTTACGAGATCCTAATGTTAGTGTTAGCAAAATTGTTTAACACGAATGGAAGAGAGATCAGAGTTCCAGAGTATAGACGAGGAATAAAAGATACTAATACCACCCAATGGCGACGTGGGCCCGTAAGCCACACAGCCAATGTTACTAGAAGTTTTTCAGTGACTAGACTCAACTTCGGCCAAGGAATTGGAAAGGGGGCTACCTACAGGCAGTCGGCTCTGATACCAACTTGTGACGCCCTCGATTCAATCGTACACTAATCATACATGCAAATGTGTATGATCAAGATCAAGGACTCACGGGAAGATATCACAACACAACTCTAGACACAAAATAAAATAATACAAGCTTTATGTTACAAGCCAGGGGCCTCGAGGGCTAGAATACATAAGCTCAAAAACACAAGAGTCAGCGGAAGCAACAATATCTGAGAACAGACATAAGTTAGACAAGTTTGCCTTAAGAAGGCTAGCACAAAAAGGCAAGGCCTCCTGCCTGGGAGCCTCCTAACTACTCCTGGTTGTCAGCTGTCTCCACGTAGTAGTAGGCATCAGCGGTGGCATCTGGCTCCTAGGCTCCGACATCTGGTTGCATCAACTGGAAAGAAGAAGAAAGGGGAGGAAAAGGGGAAGCAAAGCAACCGTGAGTACTCATCCAAAGTACTCGCAAGCAAGGATCTACACTACATATGCAACATTATCAAAGGAAGGCTGTATATGTGGACTGGGCTGTAGAAATGCCAGAATAGAGAAAAGGCCTAGTCCTACCGAAGACTAGCATCTTCTGGAAACCACCATCTTGCAGCAACAGGAGGGAGTAGAGTAGCTTAATGTAAAGTAGTAGTAGTGTTATCAACCTCGGCCGGAGATCCTTTCTCGACTCCCTGCGAGAAAGTAATCCCAGAGCCATACTATCCAGTTATCATCACAATCCATTACTCATCACCATCCAGTTCTCATCACAAGTATCCAGTTCTAGTTGTATCGATCGGGATACAACTCCAAGTGTCCGTTACCGTAGGAAAGGCTATCGATAGATGTTTTCTTCCCTGCAGGGGTGCACCAACTTACCCACCACGCTCAATTAACTCCGGCCGGACACACTTTCCTGGGTCATGCCCGGCCTCGGCCAAACAATACGCCACAACCCGACCTAGGCTTAATAGAGAGGCCAGCACGCCGGACTAAACCTATGCCCCCAGGGGTCATGGGCCATCTCCCCGGGAACTCCTGCACGTTGCGAGGGCGGCCGGTGAGCAGACCTAGCTACCTCCTTCAACAAGGCAGGCGCTTATGCAGTCCAACCCGGCGCGCGCCGCTCAGTCGCTGACGTCTATTAAGCTTCGACTGATGCATACGACGCAGAACGCCCATACTATGCCCACGTGATGGTTAGTGCTATCAGGCCAGAGGCCCCTCGGATCAAATATCCAAATCGTAGTGGATTGGGATCGCGCGGTAACAAGCAGAGACTCACGAAAGATGTAACCCCATTGCCCCATCTCGAGGACTTGCGGCAAGGCCTAGGAATGCCCGGCCACGCCTCGTAATTATCTCGCGGGCACCTTCTAGGTCAACCCGTCTCCTCATCACTCGCGATTAAGCTCGCGCGGTTACCCCTCAGGGTCGACCCGTCTTTCCAAGTAACAGTGGTAAAGTCCAAGTATCCGTGTGTCCAAACATCAAGGGGAAAACCTGAGGAATCACCCCCGATGAATTCCACTAGATGTAATCATCAAGGTGAACGTAAGAGGAATCACCCTCGAAGTTTACACTTGAGGGGTTGCACGACAGAGCCGTATCGGAAGTGGTTAAGGCGGAATCACCCTCGATGACCACGACCGAATAGCTACACTACAGGGTAACATCAGAAGTGTTGATGAGGGCTCACCCCAGGCACTCGATAGTAACCCAGTAGTGTCGAGCAACTAAGGGGAAAGTGATGTGCGGTGTCGGGGCCTGGTCTTCGATCCCGTTGATCGGGTCTTCGATGATGAAGCAGGGGCAACAAGGACAAGGTGGGGGTCACTGATGGATCACTAACCAACCTATACTAAGCAGTTTAGGATAAGCAGGTAAGCTACAACAGCAGATACAAAAGCAGGCTATGCATCAGAATAGGAGCGAACAAAAACAGTAGCAAAATCTAATGCAAGCATGACAGAATGGAATGGGCGATATCGGGATGATCAAAGGGGGGCTTGCCTGGTTGCTCAGACGAGAAGAAAGGGTCGTCGGTGACGTAGTCGATCACGGCGACATCGGCAGCCGTCACGGGGTCTATCGAAGAGAAGAGGGGGAGAAACAGTAAATACAGAGCAAGCAAGTGAATAATAGGACAACAGGTAAAGCTGGACGTGTTCTAACGCGGTGCTACCCGATACCTGGTGAAAGGGAAGTCAACCGGGAATGTTAACGGTTGTTTAATCGCAGATTAGGGGCTGTAGAGGGGATTAATCAATGTAAAAACTAAAAAGCTAGCAGGAGTACAGGCATGCAGCGATGGGGGTTAGGGGCAGTAGCAGAGAGCAGAGGCGTAGCGGTAGGATGCAGTAGCAGCGGGAATGCGCGGGGACGGCAGCGGCTAGCATCAGTAGAAGTGCAGGAGCAGAGGCACGGCCATGCGCAGGCGGACGCGTGCCTGGGCGCGGCCAGCAAGCGACGCCCGTGGCCGGACGCGACCAGGGGCGCGCGGGCACGGCAGCAACCTCGGCGACGGCCCAAGCTCGGTAGGGTGCGGCTACGGCGCAGGAGCTCGAGATCGAGTGAGCCGGCGAGCTAGGAGGGAGCTACAGGCGTGCGGGAGGCCAGTGGGTGTACGCACGCGACCAGAGGTTCATCGGAACCTCGCCGGCGACGAGTCCGAGCGGCAGTGGGTTCGGCAACGGTGGTGGCCGCATCTAAAGGTCGAAATCGATGCTAAAAATACAGGGGATGGATGCGGAGCTTACGTAGGGGGCGCACGGGTCCAGTCGATGGTTTAGTAGCAGTAGGTGGGTGAGATTGACGACGACGAAGCTGCGGCGACAGAGGAAGAAGAAGCAGTCGATCCACGGCTGTGGTGCTCCTCAGGTCGATCCGGTCCCCTGAGCCGATGAGGACGACGATGACGAACGTCTTGGACACCGGCTTGCAGCGTGAGGTGGCTTCAGAGCGCGAGGTCGATGGCGTGCGGAGGCAGCGGGGCTCCACGTCTCCACCTGGTGGCACCAGGAGAGGTGGCCGACCGTTGCGAGGCCCGTGGACAAGGCCAGCGGGCACGGTGCCGCCGGTGGCCGCGGAGATGACGCAGGGCAGCGGCGATGGCGCTCGGTGAGGGGAAGAGAAGGGAACCAGCGCAGGGAAGAGGGAGAAGAGGAAGGCGAATGAAGGAGGCGTCCAGGGGGAACGGCTCGGGGGCAAGCTTATCCCCTCACGCTCACCTGCCTCGTCTCTGTTTTCTGTTATTTTTTTATTTATCAAACAGAGTGAAAATAGAAGTACTTGGGCATCCATTTCACTTAGGGAAAAATATGTGAAGTGTCTCTTAATTTTCCTGATGATTCCAGACACTGCCACCAATTTTGTGAGGACCAGCGAAATTCATTTGTATATTTCATAAATGAAATAGCATTTAATTATGCTGGAATTGCACTGTTTTGGTTGCTACTATTCATCTTTGCATACAAGTGATGTTATTTTCCCTAACAACAAATTGTTTTGGAATAAATTTCTAAATGATGAACATTTTTTCAGCAGCTTTTGTGCAACTTCAAATTTCACTTTGAATTTTATAGAATTCAGAGAAGGGAATTAAGTTGAGATATTATCCCAACATGATTAAGCTTTGTAAAACAAGATGACTTGGCACTGATAATAAGGGATTACTGTAGCGTAATTATCCGGGCGTTACACGACACCAGGTCCAACCTCTTCTGCGTCGTTGAGTCACCAACTCGCCATTGATCTCTTGATCAATAGGTTTTTGCAGGATTGCCTGAAACTGCATCCACCAAGTTCCTTTTACTAACCACCATCTCACAACCATCACCATGACAAAACTTGCCGCTCTAATGGCATGCGCCACGACCCTCACTGCGTCCTTCGTTGTGCTCATGACGATGAATACCCCGTACCCCTTTGGTGCTCACCATGCCCCCCTTGCTTGGTGCAAAATCGCATCCCCAAAAGAAGTGTGTGGACACCAATGTCCATGACAAAATGGGTGGTATAGATACGTCATGTACCCACTTGTGTTGGTATAGAGGCCCCACCTATTTATTTTAGTGTATTTATGGTTCTCTAGTGTGAATTTGTAAATGTTGGAGAGTGGTGATACATCATGCGGAAGAGGATCCCCAAAGTGGATGCTGAACTTTGTGGAAACAAACGAATACTAGAGTGTTCAATAATTGTTCAGAACAAATGCCTCTAATGGATCTTGCACCTTTATCATTCAAGAATTGGAAATTCGGGTGACTGTCACAGGCCAGAGTATCGCAAGTTTTTGTGAGTAGAAGGATATTTGAGTAGACGGACGCTTGTTTTTCTTTTTCTTATCTTTTTTCTTGTCTCCTGCTTCTCATTTGGTGGAAGTTTTTGTACTATACTTCCTTCTTTTATAAAACTATATGGTATAAATTTTGTGTACTCTCGAAAAAAAAGAAGTGTGTGAATGTACTGTCCATTTAATCAGTGAAGCAATTTTGTTTTCTCTCAAAACTTTCTCCTTTTTTGGGGGAAACAATAAATTCTCTTCGTGGGACCTCTCTTCTCCCTTCCCGCTGATGCCACGGCGACGAAGGGCAAACAAACCCCACCGGCAGGAACGAGGCTGGCTTGTTCGCACTAGTTCAGCTGACCCATTAAAATCAGATCCTTCATTAAATTAACACATCCTGCTTCTCCCGGCGACGGGCAGCGGCGACCGCGGTGAAGGAGAAGAAGGGGATGACGGGTTGCACCCAGAGGGATGTATTACGGGGAAATCCTCGCCGCGCCGGTGTAGGGTCGTCGGAGGGAGAGGGTCACTGGTGACTGGTGAGCTCACTTCCCTTAGCAACGGCCCTCGGTCTATGGTGTTCATAAATTTCCTATTTAGTTCGGCAATCTGAACTAGAATTAGATCAATAAACCGCACCCATCAAGTTCCTTTTACTAAACACCATCTCACAACCATCACCATGACAAAACTTGCCGCTCTAACGGCATGCGCCACAACCGTCATTGCGTCCTTCGTTGTGCTCATGACGATGATTACGCCGTACCCCTTTGATGCCCAACATGCCCCCCTTGCTTGCTGCAGAATCGCATCCCCAAAAGAAGTGTGTGGACACCAATGTCCATGACAAAATGGGTGGTATAGATACGTCATGTACGCACTTGTGTTGGTATAGAGGCCGCACCTATTTATTTCAATGTATTTATGGTTCTCTAGTGTGAATTTGTAAATGTTGGGGGAGTGGTGGTACATCATGCGGAAGAGGATCCTCAAAGGGGATGCTGAACTTTGTGGAAACAAACGAATACTATAGTGTTCAATAATTGTTCACAACAAATGCCTCTAATGGATCTTGCACCTTTATCATTCAAGAATTGGAAATTTGGGTGGCTGTCACAGGCCAGAGTATCGCAAGTTTTTTGAGTAGAAGGGTATTTGAGTAGACGGACGCTTTTTTTTTTCTTATCTTTTTTCTTGTCTCTTGCTTCTCATTTGGTGGAAGTTTTTGTACTATACTTCCTTCTTTTATAAGATTATATGGTACAAATTTTGTGTACTCTCGAAAAAAAAGAATGTGTGAATGTACTGTCCATTTAATCAGTGAAGTAATTTTATTTTCTCTCAAAACTTTCTCCTTTCTTTGGGAAACAATAAAATTCTCTTCGTGGGACCTCTCTTCTCTCTTCCCGTTGATGCCATGGCGACGAAGGGGAAACAAACCCCACCTGCAGGAACGAGGCTGGCTTGTTCGCACTAGTTCAGCTGACCCATTAAAATCAGATCCTTCATTAAATTAACACATCCTGCTTCTCCCGGCGACGGCCCTCGGTCTGTGGTGTTCATAAATTTCCGATTTAGTTCAGCAATCTGAACTACAATTAGACCCCCCTCTTTTTTTTCTCTCTCTGCGGAAACAGAATTAAACTGTCTAGCTGTGATGGTGGATCCCATGGTGTGGCGAAACTGGGGATTTCTCTGCATCTGTAGTGTAAACTTGTGATGATCTATCCTATTAACATTGACGGGATAGCAGAGGTATCACCCAGAGAAACTACTCAACTGAAAGCTGGGGGAAAACGAAGATATCCCCTGCAGCACAGCACACGTTGTATTTTTTCAGTTTCGTTTCGGCATTTAGGGTCGTGCACTTGAATGACGACACGACATTGGTTGTGCAGCAAAATATCAGTGGCAATTGCATATTAGGAATGTGCAGAGTTGCATTTATCAGTAAACCGATTAGTGATCTGGCCCGGCTTTTGTAACCCAGAAATGTGTGTATTCCTCAGGTTAACATCTATAGCCCGTGTTTCACATGTCAATGGACAGTGTGCTACACATGAAACGGCTGAGACTCAAAAGTAGATTGTGTCTGCCTCTAAGATGCTGCATAAACCTTACCGTGCATCGGACGATGGCTTGAAGCTTCTTTTTTCTATATATGCATAAAGATGCTGCCTGGCTAGATATGCTATATCTGCTTTCACTGTATTAGAACATAGTGAGAAAAGAAAAACTAAATATGCAAGCTATTCCTTTCAGGAACGGGATGCAATGGTGCAGGTCCAGAACTTTCAGAAAAAAAGGTGGCGGTGGCTTCACCACACTATCTAGTTTGTACGTGTGCTTTAAGCATTTTTTATTTTGTTTTGCCGGATTATTAGTAATTTCGTTTCGGCTGTTTACGAGTGTTCATGGTATCAATTCTCAGTAACTTGATGTCTGTCTATTGTTGACATTCCAAGCTCTTAAAGCTATTGCTTAGACAACAACCTCTCCATGCTTCCATGGGAGGAGTTCCCTGAGAGCTTAGCTGGAACACCTTTCTTATTCTCCCAAATCCTGAAGTCCATGAGCCTTATGGGTTCAGAACAAGAAGCTTAAATGCCTCGGAGATGCCCTTTAACTCTGACAGCAACAAACACCTTGCAGGCCATAGCAGTTCATATAAAGAAACATAACAACCCATTAATTTTCACGCAATCCACGTTTATCACAGATGCCACTAATTCTATTATTATTACACTTACTGCTGAATCACGACAAAACGAAGACAGAGCACAGGTGATATATGAGGAAAGGGTCCAATCTCACCATGATATTTTCCATAAGTAGTACTAGCACATTTCACTTATATGCACAATCTGTTCCACACTCGAGTCTTTCTGATCAAATTGAATGCATCACAATTTCACCTGAGAAGCAGGATGAAGGGTTACCAATTAGTGGTATATTTGTAAACAGAACATAGCAATGTTGTAAACGTTGAGGGTTCAACCTGTATTTATAGAAAACACAAGCGGAATGCTTTAGAGTAAAAAACATATTCTCCAGTAGCATGTTCAAGTTGTATAGGGATACAACATTAGTCAAAAATATATTCTTGGGCAGGAGCCATGATGTGCCCTTTCGGATTGGCAACAATAATCAAGCTGTATAGAGATACAATATTAGTCCTGGTTCTCGAGCTCACCCACCTTCAGAATGGGGTTCCTTGGATTGTTGGCAAGCTGGGTCCGAAAGTGTTCCTCAAAGTTGCTGGCCTTGAGGAATACTTCATCTGGTATTTCCTTGAGTTGTTCATCCGGGATAATGTTTAACCATAACCGGGCTTCCTTGATGCTTGGGAGAAAGTCTAGCCCTGAAAATGCAACTTCATTCGCAGAACAACCATTTTCAGCACTTACCCTCCAGTCATTCCTGACCCGCAGTTGCTCAAGCTTAGGCATTGCTCCTTGGTCAAACTTCACCAGTTTGATGTCCCCAAAGTTTCCAAACACAAGAACTGTGAGGCTTCTGAAAATCCCAATCTGGAAACGAAGCTCTTCACCCTGAAACGACTTCTCCAACAAATGCAGGATGGCCAGATTTGGCATCCTCCCAAGAACTTCCACATCACCATCATGCCCCGATAGCCTGGTGCTCCGTAAATTCAGCTTCACAAGATTCTGGAGCCTCTGGACCCATCTTGGCAGTTTGATCAGATTACCGTACAGCTTGAGGCTCTGGAGGTTTTCCGGGGGTGAGGTCATCCAGTGCAAACATTCACACAATCCAGGCTCTCCCTCTGACCGTATTGACAATGACTCAAGACGGTTGAGATTATTGATTGCTGAACAGAAATTTTCACCATTTCTCCCGTTGATGCCAGTTACTGCTAACTTGCGCAACCAGGTCAGTTTTTTTATGTCCTGAATGACTGTCGCCCGTGCAACATTTACAACCCCCAGTGTGTGCAAGCCGATCAGTGTCCTCATCCCTCTAGGAGCTAGAACTCCATACCTGTCCAGATGCTTGGCAACAGCAGGGAGTCTAGCACAGCAAGCAGCAGTACATATGTCATGGCGGTTCATGTCTTCAGAATAACCAAAACGACGGAGTGCACAACAAGCTGCACAAAGCATCACTGACCCTGAAGTCAATAGACATAGCCTGTTGTTGCCCATTGAATTTGAGAGCTTCTCTTCAAGTGTCTCATATGACACCTTTTTGTCAGTCGATTTCCTACCAAGGCGGAGATAGGTTAACATCCGAAGTTTGATGATGGTCTTTGGCAGCTTTAGTATTCTCGTATCCCTGACATCTAGTGTCTGGAGTTGCCTCAGCTTACCCAAGGAGTGTGGCAGGTGATGAATATCATCACATCCTCTTATGGAAAAATATTTTAGGTGAAGAAGCTTCCCAATGTGCTGAAGGTGGTGATCAGCTAGGCCTGGTGTGCCTTCTAGGTCCAGCACTCGTAGCAACCTCATCTTCTCAGAAATAAAAAATGGCTTCCACTTCCCCAAAACTGTTATTGATCTCACACGGGACAAGTCCACTATGCTCTCGAACTGACTTTGATCTCCCTTCCAATTTTCGCTTATAGCAAGGTGCCGAACTGTGGCCCGTCTGCTTAAGCCGTAACCTTCCTCCAGTGTGAAAACAAAATTTTCTTCAGTTGACTTCTTGATGCTGATTTCACGGATTAGATCATGGACCTGGCATGCATCAATTCCTTTTCTACCATGAATTGATTGTTGAGATGGTAGGAGCATGGTCCTGCTTACAAGTTCCATGAAGTCGCCCTCTGCTATTTCCTCTGCAGATCTGCCACACACCTCCCTTGAATAACCCTCTGCAATCCACCGACGCACCAAACGGCGCCGACTGACCTCGCGATCTTTTGGAAAGATCGACATATACAAGAAACAAGGCTTAAGATAGTATGGTAGGCCATCAAAGCTTTTATTAAGGACTGTCATTATGGGCCCAAGGTCTGGATTCAGTTCCAACTCAGCACTAATATGTTCATTCAACTTCCTCCATTCCAAAGGTATGTTTTGTTGGTTTGCCAAGAAACCACCTATGGTGACTATTGCAAGGGGAAGTCCACTGCACTTCTTTAGGATCAGCTTTGCTTGTTCAACCAACTCTGGATATTGCTCATCCAAATTTGTAATCTTGCCAAATATCTGAAATTTTTACAGTTTAATATTTTTAGTACACCAAATATAAAACTAAACACACAATAATCATCCAAATTCATAGTTTAGTTTTGTGATTACAATGGAACACAGACTATATGATTTTAAAGGTGCACACTCCTGTTATATTTGTTGGCTCCTTGGACAAGAGAATTTTCCAAAATTCATTTTGCAAAGTAAATCTGCAACTTGTGCCCTTGGTCCTCTGGCTACATATGCAAGCAAATCAAGTAATACACCCTCCGATTCATATTACTTGCCACTGCTTTAGTACAACTTTAGTATAAAGTTGTAATAAAGAAACGACAAGTAATATGGATAGGAGGGAGTATAGACTATTTGGAGCTCAATTTTTTCTGAACTTCCAACCACAGTTCTGTTCTACTATTGCATACAAGACGTCCTCATCGCCTAATGAATAAAAGTTTAATTAATAAATAAACTAAGATGTATATGACCTAACATTCTAGAAGGATGTCCCATATCCACAGTTACATTCTTTCTTGGAAAAAGAGATGTCTTTGCACCTTTTGAAAAATTCTGAAACTCTGCAGACCAAGTTCTTGCCAAGAGAACTTGAACCAAGGTGGTGGGATTCTACGCACGCTCCCCCGCCCAACCTGAGACTTGCTTTTCTTTTTCGTCTGTCAGCAATTTCTCTGCTCTACAGGTACAAGTTCAAGTCAAGAGAACTTGGACCTGTTTAGGAGTATTAGTTCTATCACTATTGGCCTAGGTCTCTTTACGTATTCGTATTAGTCTAGATATCCTTACTTGAGCTCCAAGTCCCTTGTTATATATAGTTGCCCCTTGTGCTATGCAATAGAGATAAGTTGCTTCTCCAGCATGGTATTAGGGCCTCAGGTTTAGGGTTTCATATTTACTGGACGCCGCAACTCATCTGCTTTTACCCAGTTGAGTTCCTCTCTCTGTCGATTTCATTCTCAAACCGATTCCATCCTCCGGTGATGCTCTCTACATGTCAGTGGTTCGCTAGGAGCGTCACAACTAACACTTCCCCACCAACCGAAGCTAGGCATTTTTTCCTTCCATTTGGCAGCAATATCTCCATTATATAACTTCGAATTAGAATATGCATATACAGTGTTAATGTTTTTTGGTATACTAGGATTAATCTTTTCTGCTCAACTTTGTCGTAACAATGATAAAAAAAAGTATTCTTGTATGTCTGCTATTGTTACCTATCTTTCATACAATAATTTGTGCGCATTAATCAAATGGATTACCTACTCCCATCTTTCCCATCCACATATATTTGTCCCTGTTCCTCTAACCCCACCAAGTTAGAGGAACAACTTGTGAGTGTCTACTGCTGTGGCCACCCAGTCCTTTTTTTCGAGAAGTTTGGTACAATCCTCCTAGGAGGCAGGTTACAGGGCAATGACAGAAAAATTAGTGGACATCCCAGGTCTACGGTAAGATGGCACATAGGCCCAGTGCCCCAGTTCTGTCCCATAGAGCAGCCTCGTCCTTGATCATGGCTATTGAAGTGTATATGTGGATTGCCTAGCCTTTCCATCAGTTCGGACTTTTGGTTGCGTTGGCCAGTGCATGAAGCTTAGCATGGTATCAGAGCCTAAGGTCTTGAGTTCAAGTCCTGATTTTCGCAATTTATTCAAAAATTGATGCTGCCCCCCTCTGTGTCCACGTATAGGTCTCTTGAGCCATATCTCTGAGTCTATTCATGTGTTGACTTCCCGCCAAGGTTTTTGAGTCGACGAGTCGCTCAGGGAGGCGACTCTAGACTAGTCGTGACTAGTCTAGACTCATGGTCGACGAGTCGAAGTGAGTTAAGTAGTAGGTAGTAGGTACTAGGGGAGGAGCAGATCAGCAGCAGCAGCAACCAGGGGAGGAGGGGGAGCAGACCAGTAGCAGCAGCAACCAGGGGAGGAGGGGACGAGCAGCAAACAAGGGGTGGCGGCGGCTGGAGTGGATTGGCAAGCAAAGTAGAAAAACATATGACAGGTGGGGCCCAAAAAAATGATTCGTTCGACCAAGAAACCACGACTAGTCGAGACTAGTCACTCGAGTCGCTTGACTCATCCCAAGAGTCGAGTCGAGAGGTTGAGTTGGCCCTGGAAGTGCGACTCGTCGACTAGTCAAGCGACTCGAAAACAGAGCTTCCCACGTCACATGTGAGAGGGGGTGTTAAAGTGTATATGTGGATTGCTTAGCCCTTTCCATCAGTTCGGACTTTTGGTTGCGTTGGCTAGTGCATGAAGCTTAACACTGGCGATCGGGGTGTTGATTGAGGGGCGTGCATCGTCGAAGACACAATCGTTGCAGTGCTTTGAAATCATCCAGGGACGAGCAGGGTTGTGGACGCAAGGCCTTTGTGCATGGGCTTCGGGGTGCTCTGCCTGGCCGAGAGCCACCAATCGTGGAGTGTGGCGTCATTATCGGGCGGCAGACAAGAGAAGCGTAGACATGAGAGGACCGCGTACCATACCTGCCGGTAGAATGGGCATCCCAGGAGCAGTGTTGTATCGTCTTCGGAGCCTGATCGCAAGGGGGCAGCTTTGCAGGTGTGGCAGGTTGCGTCGTGCGACGCGGTCGACCATCCAGCAACGGTCTAGGTTGGCAAGCCAATGAAAGAGACACATGTGGTGGCGTCCAACACTTCCAATTGAGCCTCCAGGCCTGACATTGGATGGAGCCGTGGAAGGTGGCCAGGTAGGTAGAATTGGTGGAGTAGTCGCCATTCGCGCGCCACTTCCAGCATAGACTGTCCGGCTCGGCATTGAGAGCAGTGTGCTCAATCATGCGCTAGAGGTGCAAGTATTGGCCTACCTCTTGAATGCCGATCATTCCGGGAATGTCGGATGCCCAACGGTTCTCATGTAGGCCGGCCTCGACCATCCTGGTTTTGCGGTGTCGCTTGGGGATGTTGGGGAACGTTGCAGAAAATTAAAATTTTTCCTACGGTTTCACCAAGATCCATCTATGAGTTCATCTAGCAACGAGTATTCAGATTAGATAGCATCTACATACCACTTTGTAGATCGCAACGGAAGCGTTCGAGTGAACGTGGATGAGGTAGTCGTACTCGCCGTGATCCAATTCACCGATGATCTAGTGCCGAACGGACGGCACCTCCGCGTTCAACACACGTACGGAAAGCGTGACGTCTCCTCCTTCTTGATCCAGCAAGGCAAAGGAGAGGTTGGGGAAGAAGGTTCCAGCAGCAGCACGACGGCGTGGTGATGGTGGAACTGCAGTACTCCGGCAGGGCTTCGCCGTGCTCAATGGAGGAGGAGGAGGTGTTGGAGAGGGAGAGGGAGGCGCCAGGGCAATGGGTGGTCAGCCCCCTCTCCCCCCCCTTTATATAACCCCCAAGGGGGGGCGCCGGCCCTAGGAGATGAGATCTCCTAGGGAGGGCGGCGGCGAGGGAAGGGGGGCTTGCCCCCAAGCAAGGGGGGCGCCCCCTTTAGGGTTTTCCCTCCCCCCAAACCCTAGGCGCATGGGCCCATGGGGGGGGAGGCGCACCAGCCCACTATGGGCTGGTTCCCTCCCTCATACAGCCCATGGGGCCCTCCGGGATAGGTGGCCCCACCCGGTGGACCCCCCGGGACCCTCCGGTGGTCCCGGTATAATACCGATAACCCCGAAACTTGTCCCGATGTCCGTATGATGACTTTCCATATATAAATCTTTACCTCCGGACCATTCCGAAACTCCTCGTGACGTCCGGGATCTCATCCGGGACTCCGAACAACATTCGGGTTACTGCACATACATATCCCTACAACCCTAGCGTCACCGAACCTTAAGTGTGTAGACCCTACGGGTTCGGGAGACATGCAGACATGACCGAGATGGCTCTCGGGCAATAACCAACAGCGGGATCTGGATACCCATGTTGGCTCCCACATGCTCCACGATGATCTCATCGGATGAACCATGATGTCAAGGATTCAATTAATCCCGTATACGATTCCCTTTGTCAATCGGTATTTTACTTGCCCGAGATTCGATCGTCGGTATCCCAATACCTCGTTCAATCTCGTTACCGGCAAGTCACTTTTCTCGTACCGTAATGCATGATCCTTTGTGATCAAACACTTTGATCACCTTGAGCTCATATGATGATGCATTACCGAGAGGGCCCGGTGATACCTCTCCGTCAAGCGGAGTGACAAATCCCAGTCTCGATCCATGTCAACCCAACAGACACTTTCAGAGATACCCGTAGCATACCTTTATAGTCACCCAGTTACGTTGTGACGTTTGGCACACCCAAAGCACTCCTACGGTATCCGGGAGTTACACGATCTCATGGTCTAAGGAAAGGATACTTGACATTGGAAAACTCTAGCAAACGAACTATGCGATCTTATGCTATGTTTAGGATTGGGTCTTGTCCATCACATCATTCTCCTAATGATGTGATCCCGTTATCGATGACATCCAATGTCCATAGTCAGGAAACCATGACTATCTGTCGATCAACGAGCTAGTCAACTAGAGGCTCACTAGGGACATGTTGTTGTCTGTTATTCACACATGTATTACGATTTCCGGTTAACACAATTATAGCACGAATAAAGACAATTATCATGAATAAGGAAATATAATAATAATGCTTTTATTATTGCCTCTAGGGCATATTTCCAACAGTCTCCCACTTGCACTAGAGTCAATAATCTAGTTACATTGTGATGAATCGAACACCCATAGAGTTCTGGTGCTGATCATGTTTTGCCTTAGGGAGAGGTTTAGTCAACGGATCTGCGACATTCAGATCCGTGTGCATTTTACAAATCTCTATGTCTCCATCTTGAACATTTTCACGAATGGAGTTGAAGCGACGCTTGATGTGCCTGGTCTTCTTGTGAAACCTGGGCTCCTTTGCAAGTGCAATAGCTCCAGTGTTGTTACAGAAGAGCTTGATTGGCCCCGACGCATTGGGTATAACTCCGAGGTCGGTGATGAACTCCTTCACCCAAATTGCTTCATGTGCTGCCTCCGAGGCTGCCATTTACTCCGCTTCACATGTAGATCCCGCCACGACGCTTTGCTTGCAACTGCACCAGCTTACTGCCCCACCATTCAAAATATACACGTATCCGGTTTGTGACTTAGAGTCATCCAGATATGTGTCGAAGCTAGCGTCGACGTAACCTTTTACGACGAGCTCTTCGTCACCTCCATAAACGAGAAACATTTCCTTAGTCCTTTTCAGGTACTTCAGGATATTCTTGACCGCTGTCCAGTGTTCCTTTCCGGGATTACTTTGGTACCTTCCTACCAAACTTACGACAAGGTTTACATCAGGTCTGGTACACAGCATGGCATACATAATAGAACCTATGGCTGAGGCATAGGGGATGACGCTCATCTCTTCTATATCTTCTGCCGTGGTCGGACATTGAGCTGAGCTCAATTTCACACCTTGTAACACAGGTAAGAACCCTTTCTTAGATTGATCCATATTGAACTTCTTCAATATTTTATCAAGGTATGTGCTTTGTGAAAGACCTATGAGGCGTCTCGATCTATCTCTATAGATCTTGATGCCTAATATATAAGCAGCTTCTCCAAGGTCCTTCATTGAAAAACTTTTATTCAAATAGGCCTTAATGCTGTCCAAGAGTTCTATATCATTTCCCATCAAAAGTATGTCGTCTACATATAATATGAGAAATGCTACAGAGCTCCCACTCACTTTCTTGTAAACACAGGCTTCTCCATAAGTCTGTGTAAACCCAAACGCTTTGATCATCTCATCAAAGCGAATGTTCCAACTCCGAGATGCTTGCACCAGCCCATAAATCGAGCGTTGGAGCTTGCATACCTTGTCAGCATTCTTAGGATCGACAAAACCTTCCGGCTGCATCATATACAATTCTTCCTTAAGGAAACCATTAAGGAATGCCGTTTTGACGTCCATTTGCCATATCTCATAATCATAGTATGCGGCAATTGCTAACATGATTCGGACGGACTTCAGCTTCGCTACCGGTGAGAAAGTCTCATCGTAGTCAACCCCTTGAACTTGTCGATAACCCTTAGCAACAAGCCGAGCTTTATAGATGGTCACATTACCATCCGCGTCTGTCTTCTTCTTAAAGATCCATTTATTTTCTATGGCTCGCCGTTCAACGGGCAAGTCAGTCAAAGTCCATACTTCGTTTTCATACATGGATCCTATCTCGGATTTCATGGCTTCCAGCCATTTGTCGGAATCCGGGCCCGCCATTGCTTCCTCATAGTTCGAAGGTTCACCGTTGTCTAACAACATGATTTCCAAGACAGGGTTGCCGTACCACTCTGGTGCGGAACGTGTCCTTGTGGACCTTCGAATTTCAGTAGGAGCTTGATCAGAAGTATCTTGATCATAATCATTAATTTCCTCTCTAGTCGGTGCAGGCACCTCAGGAACGATTTCTTGAGTTTCGCCATTTTCCGGTTCAAGAGGCAACACTTCATCAAGTTCTACTTTCCTCCCACTTACTTCTTTCGAGAGAAACTCTTTCTCTAGAAAGGATCCATTTTTGGCAACAAAGATCTTGCCTTCGGATCTAAGGTAGAAGGTATACCCAACAGTTTCTTTAGGGTATCCTATGAAGACGCATTTTTCCGACTTGGGTTCGAGCTTTTCAGGTTGAAGTTTCTTGACATAAGCATCGCATCCCCAAACTTTTAGAAACGACAGCTTAGGTTTCTTCCCAAACCATAATTCATACGGTGTCGTCTCAACGGATTTCGACGGAGCCCTATTTAAAGTGAACGCGGCAGTCTCTAAAGCATAGCCCCAAAAAGATAGCGGTAAATCGGTAAGAGACATCATAGATCGCACCATATCTAATAGAGTGCGATTACGACGTTCGGACACACCATTACGCTGAGGTGTTCCAGGCGGCGTGAGTTGTGAAACTATTCCACATTTTCTTAAGTGTGTGCCAAATTCGTGACTCAAGTATTCTCCTCCACGATCTGATCGTAGAAACTTGATCTTTCTATCACGTTGATTTTCAACCTCACTCTGAAATTCCTTGAACTTTTCAAAGGTTTCAGACTTGTGTTTCATTAAGTAGATATACCCATATCTACTCAAGTCATCAGTGAGGGTGAGAACATAACGATAGCCACCGCGAGCCTCAACACTCATTGGACCACACACATCGGTATGTATGATTTCCAATAAGTTGGTTGCTCGCTCCATTGTTCCTGAGAACGGAGTCTTGGTCATTTTACCCATGAGGCATGGTTCGCACGTGTCAAATGATTCATAATCAAGAGACTCTAAAAGTCCATCTGCATGGAGCTTCTTCATGCGTTTGACACCTATGTGACCAAGGCGGCAGTGCCACAAATATGTGGGACTATTGTTATCAACTTTAACTCTTTTGGTACTCACACTATGAATATGTGTATCATCACGTACGAGATTCATCAAGAATAAACCATTAACCATCGGAGCATGACCATAAAACATATCTCTCATATAAATAGAACAACCATTATTCTCGGATTTAAATGAGTAGCCATCTCGAATTAAGCGAGATCCAGATACAATGTTCATGCTCAAACTTGGCACTAAATAACAATTATTGAGGTTTAAAACTAATCCCGTAGGTAAATGTAGAGGCAGCGTGCCGACGGCGATCACATCGACCTTGGAACCATTCCCGACGCGCATCGTCACCTCGTCCTTCGCCAGTCTCCGTTTATTCCGTAGCTCCTGCTTTGAGTTACAAATGTGAGCAACTGCACCGGTATCAAATACCCAAGAGCTACTACGAGTACTGGTAAGGTACACATCAATTACATGTATATCACATATACCTTTGGTTTTGCCGGCCTTCTTGTCCGCTAAGTATTTGGGGCAGTTCCGCTTCCAGTGACCACTTCCCTTGCAATAAAAGCACTCAGTTTCGGGCTTGGGTCCATTCTTTGGCTTCTTCCCGGCAACTTGCTTACCGGGCGCGGCAACTTCCTTGCCGTCCTTCTTGAAGTTCTTTTTACCCTTGCTCCTTTTGAACTTAGTGGTTTTATTCACCATCAACACTTGATGCTCTTTCTTGATTTCTACCTCTGCTGATTTCAGCATAGCATACACCTCAGGAATGGTCTTTACCATCCCCTGCATATTGTAGTTCATCACAAAGCTCTTGTAGCTAGGTGGAAGCGACTGGAGGATTCTGTCAATGACCACTTCTTCCGGAAGATTAACTTCCAGTTGAGTCAAGCGGTTGTGCAACCCAGACATTCTGAGTATGTGCTCACTGACAGAGCTATTTTCCTCCATCTTACAGCTAAAGAATTTGTTGGAGATCTCATATCTCTCGACCCGGGCATGAGCTTGGAAAACCATTTTCAGCTCTTCGAACATCTCATATGCTCCATGTCTCTCAAAACGCTTTTGGAGCCCCGGCTCTAAGCTGTAAAGCATGCCGCACTGAACGAGGGAGTAATCATCGCATCGCGACTGCCAAGCGTTCATAACGTCTTGTTGTGCAGGGAGAATAGGTGCGTCACCCAGCGGAGCTCGTAGGACATAATCTTTCTTGGCAGCTATGAGGATGATCCTCAGGTTCCGGACCCAGTCCGTATAGTTGCTACCATCGTCTTTCAGCTTGGTTTTCTCTAGGAACGCGTTGAAGTTGAGGACTACGTTGGCCATTTGATCTACAAGACATATTGTAAATATTTAGACTAAGTTCATGATAATAAAGTTCATTTAATCAAATTATTTAATGAACTCCCACTTAGATAGACATCCCTCTTCCAGTCATCTAAGTATTACATGATCCGAGTCAACTAGGCCGTGTCCGATCATCACGTGAGACGGACTAGTCAACATCGGTGAACATCTTCATGTTGATCGTATCTTCTATACGACTCATGCTCGACCTTTCGGTCTTCCGTGTTCCGAGGCCATGTCTGTACATGCTAGGCTCGTCAAGTCAACCTAAGTGTTTTGCGTGTGTAAATCTGTCTTACACCCGTTGTATGTGAACGTTAGAATCTATCACACCCGATCATCACGTGGTGCTTCGAAACAACGAACTGTCGCAACGGTGCACAGTTAGGGTGAACACTTTCTTGAAATTATTATGAGGGATCATCTTATTTACTACCGTCGTTCTAAGTAAACAAGATGCAAAACATGATAAACATCACATGCAATCAAATAATAAACGTGACATGATATGGCCAATATCACATAGCTCCTTCGATCTCCATCTTGGGGCTCCATGATCATCTTGTCACCGGCTTGACACCATGATCTTCATCATCATGATCTTCATCATCGTGTCTCCATGAAGTTGCTCGCCAACTATTACTTCTACTACTATGGCTAACGCGTTTAGCAATAAAGTAAAGTAATTTACATGGCGATTCTCAATGACACGCAGGTCATACAAAAATAAAGACAACTCCTATGGCTCCTGGCGGTTGTCATACTCATCGACATGCAAGTCGTGATTCCTATTACAATAGCATGAACATCTCATACATCACATATAGATCATTCATCATTCATCACAACTTTGGCCATATCATATCACAAAGCACTTGCTGCAAAAACAAGTTAGACGTCCTCTAATTGTTGTTGCAAGTTTTACGTGGCTGAATTAGGGTTCTAGCAAGAACGTTTTCTTACCTACGTGAAACCACCACAACGTGATTTGTCAACTTCTATTTACCCTTCATAAGGACCCTTTTCATCGAATCCGCTCCAACTAAAGTAGGAGAGACAGACACCCGCCAGCCACCTTATGCAACTAGTGCATGTTAGTCGGTGGAACCGGTCTCACGTAAGCGTACGTGTAAGGTTGGTCCGGGCCGCTTCATCCCACAATACCGCTGAAGCAAGATAAGACTAGTAGCGGCAAGAAGAGTTGACAACATCTACGCCCACAACAAATTGTGTTCTACTCGCGCAAGAAGAACTACGCATAAACCTGGCTCTGATACCACTGTTGGGGAACGTTGCAGAAAATTAAAATTTTTCCTACGGTTTCACCAAGATCCATCTATGAGTTCATCTAGCAACGAGTATTCAGATTAGATAGCATCTACATACCACTTTGTAGATCGCAACGGAAGCGTTCGAGTGAACGTGGATGAGGTAGTCGTACTCGCCGTGATCCAATTCACCGATGATCTAGTGCCGAACGGACGGCACCTCCGCGTTCAACACACGTACGGAAAGCGTGACGTCTCCTCCTTCTTGATCCAGCAAGGCAAAGGAGAGGTTGGGGAAGAAGGTTCCAGCAGCAGCACGACGGCGTGGTGATGGTGGAACTGCAGTACTCCGGCAGGGCTTCGCCGTGCTCAATGGAGGAGGAGGAGGTGTTGGAGAGGGAGAGGGAGGCGCCAGGGCAATGGGTGGTCAGCCTCCTCTCCCCCCCTTTATATAACCCCCAAGGGGGGCGCCGGCCCTAGGAGATGAGATCTCCTAGGGGGGGCGGCGGCCAGGGAAGGGGGGCTTGCCCCCAAGCAAGGGGGGCGCCTCCTTTAGGGTTTTCCCTCCCCCCAAACCCTAGGCGCATGGGCCCATGGGGGGGGAGGCGCACCAGCCCACTATGGGCTGGTTCCCTCCCTCATACAGCCCATGGGGCCCTCCGGGATAGGTGGCCCTACCCGGTGGACCCCCCGGGACCCTCCGGTGGTCCCGGTATAATACCGATAACCCCGAAACTTGTCCCGATGTCCGTATGATGACTTTCCATATATAAATCTTTACCTCCGGACCATTCCGAAACTCCTCGTGACGTCCGGGATCTCATCCGGGACTCCGAACAACATTCGGGTTACTGCACATACATATCCCTACAACCCTAGCGTCACCGAACCTTAAGTGTGTAGACCCTACGGGTTCGGGAGACATGCAGACATGACCGAGATGGCTCTCGGGCAATAACCAACAGCGGGATCTGGATACCCATGTTGGCTCCCACATGCTCCACGATGATCTCATCGGATGAACCATGATGTCAAGGATTCAATTAATCCCGTATACGATTCCCTTTGTCAATCGGTATTTTACTTGCCCGAGATTCGATCGTCGGTATCCCAATACCTCGTTCAATCTCGTTACCGGCAAGTCACTTTTCTCGTACCGTAATGCATGATCCTTTGTGATCAAACACTTTGATCACCTTGAGCTCATATGATGATGCATTACCGAGAGGGCCCGGTGATACCTCTCCGTCAAGCGGAGTGACAAATCCCAGTCTCGATCCATGTCAACCCAACAGACACTTTCAGAGATACCTGTAGCATACCTTTATAGTCATCCAGTTACGTTGTGACGTTTGGCACACCCAAAGCACTCCTACGGTATCCGGGAGTTACACGATCTCATGGTCTAAGGAAAGGATACTTGACATTGGAAAACTCTAGCAAACGAACTATGCGATCTTATGCTATGTTTAGGATTGGGTCTTGTCCATCACATCATTCTCCTAATGATGTGATCCCGTTATCGATGACATCCAATGTCCATAGTCAGGAAACCATGACTATCTGTCGATCAACGAACTAGTCAACTAGAGGCTCACTAGGGACATGTTGTTGTCTGTTATTCACACATGTATTACGATTTCCGGTTAACACAATTATAGCACGAATAAAGACAATTATCATGAATAAGGAAATATAATAATAATGCTTTTATTATTGCCTCTAGGGCATATTTCCAACAGGGGATGCAGGCGTACAGGAGCGGCACGATCTCCCCAATGGCGCAACCGTTGATCCATTGGTCCTCCCAAACAAAGGGTGTGCTGCCCATTGCCCACCGTTGTGGTGGTAGACGCGAAGAAGAACGCGCGTTCCTCACGCGAGAACTGCATGTCGAGGCCGCTCCAGCCCCTGCCATCGTCGATGCGACCGAGCCATAGCCAGCGCATGCGCAGAGCAAGTCTGGTGTGCTCCAGGTTGTGGACACCAAGGCCACCCAGGGGGATAGACCGGCAAACGCGCTGCCAGTTAAGCTAATCCTACCAGGGCGTGGTCTCAGGTTGTAGGGGTGGAAGGAGGGATGGCGTGGAGGAAGGCGTGGTCGCCGGCGCTAGGGCGTCGTCGTTGCATGCGCACGCGCGCGAGAGAGATAGAGCAGTGGCGGCGGCTAGGGTTAGGTCTCCCGGCTCCCTAAGGAAGCCGAGCAAATATGATTGCTTCTCGCTTAATCCCAAAACGGGTCCTTACACAAGTTTATATAATCCTCCTAATAAGATAATTAGGCTAAGCCCCTAATAACGATAAGATAAACTGGGCCACAACTAACTGGGCTAAGCCCCTAATATGCCGGTCATAACATCTCTCCCCACCTGCACAAACAGCTCGTCCTCGAGCTGGAAGGCGGAGAAGATCAACGGTCGCCAAACACCTCCGCGTCAACTGGGGCGGGCTGGTCGCCGAGCCCGGCGGCGGCGAGGTCCTCCTCAATGTAGTCTGCAGCCTCCAGGTAGAAGAGTCGTGGGCAGACGTGGCCCGGTACATAGGGCTCGTCGCAGTTGAAGCACAACCCTTGGCGGCGACGCTCGAGTTGCTCGGCCGGGATGAGCAGGCGGAACGGGCGTGCCGCAGCCGCAGCGAGGGGCGCCGCGGAAGCCTGGGCAGGCCGACCCTGCGCGGGAACTTCCGTCCAGGGTGGTGGCCCAGCAGCCCGGGGCGGTGGGGCCTGCTGGATGGCCACCGCGGGACGCTCGAATGCGCGCGCGTAGTACATGGCCGTCTGGAGGTCCTGTGGCCCGTGCATCTCCACGTCCAAGCGGATGTCGTCCGGTAGGCCGCCGACGAGAGCTCAGCCCGCTGACGAGCCGAAACGTCGGGGGCGTGGCACGCCAGTGCCTGGAAGCGGTCGGCGAAGTCTTGCACCAGGTGAGGAACGGAAGATGCCCAAGCTCTGCCAGACGACTCCCGCGTATAAGCGGACCGAAGCGCAAGAGGCACAAATCACGCAAGCGCTCCCATGGTGGCATGCCGCCCTCGTCCTGTTTGAGGGCGTAGTACCACGTCTGCGCGGCTCCTCGGAGATGATACGAGGCGATCCAGGTGCGGTCGGATGCGAGCGTGCACTGTCCCTTGAAAAATTGGTCGCATTGGTTGAGCCAATTCAGGGGGTCGACGGTGCCGTCGTAGGCCGCGAACTCCAGCTTGGAGAATCTCGGCGTCGTCTGGACGTGGACGACGGGTGGGTGCGCCTCGTCTGCACGGAGCAGCGAGGATGACGGGGCCGAGTAGGCGGGCATCAAGGTGCCGCCCTGGAACAGGGGCCCGTCGACGCCAGCGAAGGGCTCGGCGGAGCCCGAGGACCCGCCAAACTGCATGGCCGGGTGCGTCGCCGGCGGGGGCAGCACGTGCGGCCCGACTGAGCCCTCGTGTAGACCGGCTCAAGGGACCCAGCGAGCCAGGCCGGTAACGGAGACGGCGACGGGGGAAACCGGACCTGGTGGATGGGCACCCCCGGGCCCGTCGTCGGGATGCCCAGGGCCGCGGGCGTCTGTGGCGGCAGCTGCAGCTGTTGCCCCTGCTGCATGGTGGAGGCGCCGGGGTTCGTCGCTGGTGGCGGCTGCCACGACAGCTGCTGCATGGCGGCGGCGCGCCGAGGATGGCGGCTGCCACGGCGGGGCGGTGGCGAAGGGCACAGGCGGCTGCGGCCCATAGGATCTTGCGAGGAACGTGTAGATGCCCGTGACCGCCTGGATGAGATGCCAGATGGCAGCCGTCATCTCCTCCGGGGTGAAGACGACGGGGACGGGCGCGGCGGAGGTGACCGGCACCGGCAAGAGCGGGGCGCTGGCCGTGGTGGCCATCGGGGCGGTCGGCAGCGGGAGGGTCGGGGTGGGCGGTGGCGAGGACATGATCCGGTTCCTACCAGGGCGTGGTCTCAGGTTGTAGGGGTGGAAGGAGGGATGGCGTGGAGGAAGGCGTGGTCGCCGGCGCTGGGGCGCCGTTGTTGCGGCGCGCGCGCGAGAGAGAGAGAGCAGGGGCGGCGGCTAGGGTTAGGTCTCCCGGCTCTCTAAGGAAGGCGAGCAAATATGATTGCTTCTTGCTTAATCCCAAAACGGGTCCTTACACGAGTTTATATAATCCTCCTAATAAAATAATTAGGCTAAGCCCCTAATAACGATAACATAAACTGGGTCAGAACTAACTGGGCTAAGCCCCTAATATGCCGGTCATAACATCAGCACATGCGTAACAATCATCTTTTTTTTCTCTGTGACCTGACATATGTGTACAAACAAACCATATGTTATCATAACCTACAACCTGCCCTTTTGGGTCAAATAAAACAAATGAACAAGAGATGGAGAATGATATATGTTATTGGTACCTTCTGTGTGAAGAGGTCAAGGGCATTTTTGTATACCAGCCCCTTGAGATTGTATATATTCTTATGCGTCTTCGAACAATGCTTTGCAATATCCTCTTTTCTTGTCGTGATTATGATCCGGTTTGCTGTGCCTGTTGGAGGAAAATGTTGTTTTATAGCGTCCCATTCTGTGGTGGATGAGAGATCATCAAGAACAACCAAGTATTTCCTTCCTTCCAAATACTGGTACATGTTTTCCACATCCTTTTCTCCAAACTGTCTAGATAAGCTCTCAATGAGCTTTTCCCGATTGAAAGGATGCATTATTGTGACAAAAGCGGACTTCTCAAACATGCCACTGAGCTCTTGGCTTTCATAGACATCTCTGATTAGTGTTGTTTTCCCAAGACCACCCATTCCGCACACAGAGACCACCTCAAGGTGTTGGCTATCACCATTTGTAATTATTTCAATAATATCAGATTTTTCTTGATCACGTCCGATGGGCTCAGATTCCTTCAAAACAACTAAGCTCTCCCTGTACACAGAGTTATTATTATACATACAGGATGTATTTGAGCTAGATCCTGTTTCCGCCAGATCTGCTGCATCTTGAAAACTCTAGACATAAGAAAACAATGATTAGGCGATGCCTTATTTTTTCACTGGACAATCTTTAGTCAAGTGCTAAATCTTTCATAAGTTCATGTAATCTTTAAAACTGAACTTGTAAACAATATGAAACATGTCTAATTGCGTAACCATGTGGGGTAACATCGCCTCTAAAAACTTTAAATCTCCTTTAGGAGTAGTGTCCAGGGTAGTTAATTATCCGGCCTGGCAATTACCGAGGTTCACTGTCTCCTAAACTAATTGATGTGAATGAAGATCATGTTAGCACATAAAGTTCTTGATGGCCCTTCTTGTAATTCATGTAAACAAAAACATGGTATGGAATTGTATTCTCCAGATTAAAATAATAATGCAAGACTATTTAATTTAATTAAGTGTCTACTGTTGTGGATTCAGAATATTTGAGATATTTTGCATTTTACAATTTGGAGCCAAAATTAGGGAAATTAAAATCAATGCACAAGTATGATTCAGCCAGGGTGAATTAAATAACGTAAGCTCATGGTCCTTAAATGAAATATCAATGAAATATTACCCGCGAATGTATAGATATATGGACTTATTGATCTATATAAAAATTGAAATATCAAATGTAAAGACTACTACTCCCTCTGTTCACTATTATAAGATGTTCTAGCTTTTTTCTAAATCGAATGTATGTAGACACATTTTAGTGTGTTTGGTCACTCATTTCAGTCCATACGTAGTCTATATTGAAACATCCAAAACATCTTATTATACTGAACGGAGAGGAAGTACTTTACTAGATTTGGCAACCTATTGATTGCTTCACGTTATTGATGGTGTTGTTTATTACATTAGTTCATGTGTACTCCTACTTAGTTCAGCAAGCCAACAAGAGGTAGCATTAGTAAGATGATATTCGGCAAATCAGAGTTTGAATGTCACCTTCTCGTAGAAAGCATGAAGATCAGCAAACAACTGCATGTGCTCTGGTGCTACATTCTCCGGCCCTACACATAAGCTTGCAACTTCAACTTGCTGTGCCGACACTACGATTCGGCTTCCTTTCTTGCTTTGTGGGAAGCATGTTATAATGCGATCCCACTCTTCAACGGTGTGTAGGTCATCAATCACAATCAGGTAACTCTTCTCACTGATATATGTCTTGAATTCATTAGCCAAATCCTCCTCACTCATCATCCCCATCTTCCTCAGAACTTGGGCATCTGCAGGATTTTTCTCTGTTTGCTTGGCCTGCTGAAGATAACGTACATAGAGCTGCCGGGCAATGCTTTGCAAGAACTTTGTCGGATTGAAGGATCCAGGCAAAACACTCGAATTTCTTGTGTATCTTGAGATCTTTGTAGGCTCTTTTGGCGATGGAGGTCTCTCCAAGACCGATAGCATTTGTCCCTGACACCGCAATGACTCTAAGGTCATTGTCCTTCTTGCTGATGAGCCGAACGAGACCCACTTTTGCCTTTTCATGCTGCCGCCTTACTTCGTCAATGTCGGACATGGTTGCACTGACGACGGCCAACGACCGCTCATCAGCGGAGATTGGCTTGGATGCCTTGATGAGGTGGTAGCGCAGGTTCCTCTGGCTGACATCCTCAACCTTGGCTCTGAGCTCCTTCATCTTCTTGGCCGCGCGCCGCCAGTGCAGCAGCTTGCGAGGGAAACGCCACCAGGACCTCCTCACCGTCACACGAACAGCGAAGTCCTGGAGGCAGTCCTCGACGTCATAGGCAACGTCGCGGACTTGCTTCACCCAGATCTTCACCACCCTGTTGTGGCTGTCACGGTCGTCGTGCGCGGCCATTGGGAAGCCCTGCATCATCTCAAGCTCGTCGGCGATGAAGGTTTGGTCGCGCTGGATGCCGAGGTGGAGGGCTGCCTCCTTTGCGACGGCAGACTCGGCGTAGTGGATCGCCCTGTTCAGCACAGCCCTGGTAAGGCTCGTCACTGTCTCCTCGATTAGCCCCATGAAGCAGTTTCCCTCCTGGATCGGGATTTGTGTGCGTGTATTGGTTTGGTGTACTGCTAGAGAAGCCAGCCCAGTGGATGGTTTAGAAGAGGAGCAGTACAAGACCGTGCGTGTGTGTCTCAAAGTTAACCTTTTGTGTACTACAGTACTACGTACTATATAAGAAAAATACGTAGAAGAAAAGGAGCACTAGAGTCTGTGCTCCATGCTGTTGCGATCGCAAGGAGCTCGTCGTCGGTGGAAAAGGTTAAGCTGTGCTCCTCAATTTGCCGGGCATATTTCCTTCCAGAAACATGAACCCATGTCAGACATCAACGCACATTATGAAACTATTGAACGTGAAAAGATAAGCATGCATGGGCACCTCAAAGTTCACTTTGAATATCTAGGAGCATGCATGTGCTATGCGTGCATATATATTATGTAGATTAAGGAGCCTATTTAATCCCGTGGATCATAGTGGCTGGAGCATGAGAATGGAAATAAAGCAACCCTTCTGTGATTGTGCCTCTGTGGTGCGGCTCCTTTATTATGGGAAATACCAAATAGAATACCAAACCTTTACTGATCTTTCTGTTGCTCTGTGCTCTGCAGGCTGGCCGGTCAGGGACACATCGGGAAAGCAGCTCGGCTACTTACAGGAGAAGCATACGATGCCTGATCACTCCTACACAAATGGTAAGCAGGTGAGGAGTTCGTTGCTCAAACAAGCATATCACTGGCCGGTACAAAGTGCTTTACACAACGCAGGCTTTGCCCTGATCCTGATGAAAGCGGCTGGTGTAGGTGAGGTTTGAAATTTGAATTCTCTTCTTTCTGTCGGTGCTGTAAAGTGTAACACTTTGCCAGGATAGCAGGGTTTGTGTCTATTCTATTTGTAGTACTATCTCTAGCAGACCCTTTAAATAGCCGACCTGTATGGCGCGTTTACAGTTCACGGAAAACGCATTTTGTGGGCTCGCGCGGGCTGCGTCCGAACAGACTTCGAATAGCGGAACCGTAAAACAATTCAGCTGCAGCCCGCGCGAGCCCGCAAAACGTGTGGTTTTTCAGAATTTGACACATATCTCACGTACGATAGTAATATGAATTCAAATAACATAAACTATGAATATTATGAATCCAAATTACAATGATTATTCAAGTCACCAAATAAATAATTCAATACAACAATTGTTCCGAATACTACAATAGTATCGTTGACACATGAATTAAATGAAATGAATGTAAAATTGGCTGGTGCCTTTGCCAATGGTGCTCAATGCCTTTGGCCATGCCTTTGTCAATCGTGGTCAATGGGATCCTTTTGGAGCTGATGGTGGGTGTTTGCATCTTCAATCTGCTAGTATGTCTGAAGGAATACTTGTATGCAGTCAGGGTCTCTAGCTGGCTTTACACGGCTATCGACATTGTCGTAGAAGAACTTCAAGTTCAAGTCCCTCTCATCTTCGATGATCATGTTTTGAAGAATCACATATGTCATGATGTTTCTCAGGGTTTACTTGTCCCAAAAATGAGCAGGACCACAAACAATGGCAAATTTAGATTGCAAAACCCTGAATGCTCTTTCTATATCTTTCCGGGCAGCCTCTTGCACCTTTGCAAATTCAGTATGCTTAAATTCAATATGCTTTCTAGTTTTGAGCTTTTTGATGCTCTTCACAAATGTACATCAGGAGGGGTAAATACCATCTGTAAGATAGTACCCCTTTGTATACTCATGCCCATTCACTAATTCAGTATGCTTAAATTCAATATGCTTTCTAGTTTTGAGCTTTTTGATGCTCTTCACAAATGTACAGCAGGAGGGGTAAATACCATCTGCAAGATAGTACCCCTTTGTGTACTCATGCCCATTCACTGTGAAGTTGCAAGCAGGAGCATCACCACTAGCAAGTTTAGCAAACAAATGAGACCGTTGCAACACATTGGTATCATTGAGAGTACCTGACATATCAAAAAACAATGCCAAATCCATAAATCCTCGGATGCTACGGCCTCTAGCACAATTGTTGCATCACGAGACTTGCCACAATACTGCCCATGCCATGCCTTAGGGCAGTTTTTCCAAGTCCAATGCATGCAATCAACACTCCCTAGCATGCCGGGCCAACCTCGCTTCTCATTTGCTGCTATCAACTTTATTGTGTCTTCCTTGTTGGGTGCACGAAGATAAACAGGACCAAAGACGGGGATCAACACTTTGGAAAACCTACGCACTGACTAAATTGTAGTATCTTCGCCACTGCGAAGATACTCGTTGGCATAGTCAGTCGGAATACCATATGCAATCACATGCATAGCTGCGGAGATTTTTTGATAGGTGCTAAAACCCAACAAGCCTGCGACGTTTCTCCTTTGAGTAAAAACTGGCAATTGGCCTCGCAAGTTTGCACAATTTTTACGAAGAGTGATCGGTGCATTCGATACCTTCTTCGGCAGAGGTGCGGCGGATAGGCTGGATTGTCCGCGAAGTAGTCTTGCAACAACATCATATTTCCGAGATGGCGGTTGCGAGGGATGCATAGACGGCCAAAAGTTGAACCTCGCCATCTCTTGCGGTTTCGATCCTCCACCTCCTTCACGGCTAGGACCGCCACGACCATCTGCTAACGATGGCGCTCGAGCATCGATTCCACGTCCGAGTCATCGGACGAGGACGAATCCTCGAGCAAAAATGGCTCGCAAGGGGCTCAAATCCATCTAAAAATGCATCGAAGCTCGCATCAATGAAATTTCCGCGACCGAGCTACAAGGGGAAGGAAAGGGGCTCACCGGGGTGGCGGTGACCGGTGGCGGCTCAGCGAACCCGGGGCGGGGACCGACCGGTGGTGGCTCGGTGAATCTGGAGCAGGCGACGACTCGAGGTGGTCGATCCAGGGCGGCGACGTCGCAGTGGCTCGGCTCGTCGAATCCGGGGCGAGTGACGCGATTCCGCTGGCGGGAATGGCCGGAATCGCAGGCGGCGGGCGGCGATGACGGTGAAGGGCGGCTGCAGGAGGGGATGTGGGGAGCGCGCGCTGAAATGTCCCTCCACCAACCGCTTTTGCGGGATACAGGGCACCGATGAGGTGGGGGAGGGGGTCTGTGTTTCCGCGGGTCGGAGGAAGGATTTTACCGCGTCCCTCAAATTTTTGTACGGGTCAGACGCTTTTGAGGTTTCTGTTCGGGTCATTTTTTTCACCGAAAATCGTAAACGGGCGGTTATTTTGCGGGTCGGGCGATTTAAAGGGTCTGCTCTAACACTTGCATTGTAGTATGTGCCACACCGGATTATGTTTCGTTTCAGTTAAGTACGACAGAGGAGTACTCCTACCTTGGAAAGAAGAAACTTCTAACAGGGTCTCAGTAGAAACAAGTGGATCAGTGCCTTGGCTTAGTGGTTGGGCATGCAGTTGTGCAGCCTAACGACCTAAATTCAATTGCTAAAATTGACACGTGATGCACAGGGGTTTTCCCCATTTATTGAGGATCAAGCTTGGTTTGTGGTGGAATCACCCATCAAAAAATATCTTGATACTCATTTAAAAAAATTGAGGACCATATTTATATTGGTACTCATACTAAAATGGTTGTATGCATCTGTAATTGGTGTAAAGGCCGGGAGTGAAAATCTCTCCCATTTTAGCCCTGTTTTGAGGCATCTATTATCGCCGTTGCCACTGGCGTTGGCCGCGGCGGCGCCCTGTGCTAAGGCGCTGAGGCAGGAGAGGGAGGCGGCAACCACTCGGTGCTAAGGCGTTGAGGCAGGAGGAGGCGGCAGCAACCTCTCGAGGCGGCTGGGGCAACCTCGGGCTAGGGGCTTCACACCGCGACCAGGGCGGCTCCCCGACCATGTTGCGGCAACCGACGACCCCATGGCTGGTGGTGCTGGCTATGGTGGGCATGGCGGCGGCCGCAGATCGGGATCCCACCCAGATCCGTCGTCGATTCTTCACTTGGATGGTCGGCGGCGCGATGAGGGCTCCGGTGAGGGGATGGAGGATCTCCGCCGGAGTACCGGTGACGGCATATGTCTTTTCATGGCGAAGCTCCACGTGGTTTCAGCCAGCCGCGAGATCGGGACGACGCGGCTTCTAGCAAAAATCGCATCTGACTGCGATCTTGGCGGACGATGGTGGCGTCTCTGATGTCGTTTTCTTCTCGAGGCATCGTTGTTGCAGGTCACGTCAACTTGATCGGGATGTTTCGAGGGAAACGCTGGATCTAGGCCTACCGGATCGGACGATGACGACGCCCTCGGTGTTGTTCTCCCTCATGGGGGCATCGTCTTGGAGCAAGTGCTAGTTGGAGGGGACAAGAGGAGGAGAGGTGTTACATCTACAACAAGGCCGACGACGGATCCCAACGGCATGGCGCTGCGGTGTTTCGGCGACGGGCGCGTGTGGATGGATACGTGCAGAATGGTGGCGTTGTGTGGTGTCGTGGTGGCGCCGGCCTGGCAAGGTCGGTGCGTCAGTACCTGCTCTAGAGATGGATTGGTGGAAGACGGCAGCGGCGACCTCTGAGAGTGCGCCGGACCAGTATGTGATCCAGTCCCGGCATTTTTGCTTGGCTGGGGCATCCGGCTTTAGATGTTAGACTATAGTGCGATGGCTGTTTGGTATTCGGCTCGGACATTCTGTACCCATTCATCAAGAGGATTGGAGTAGCGACAAGTGTTGCCAAAATGGTGACTTCAGGCTTACTGATGTATTACTTTGTAAGATCTTTGTGAATGATTAATAAAATGACTGTATGCATCGCCTAGATACAAGGATATATTCTTCTATTTTTTTAAAGTACTCCTTTTGTCCCAAAATATAATAACATTTTTTTACGCTAGCATAGTTGGGCGGAGGGAGTAGAAACAAGTGGAACTAGATGATGATGTGAATGTAAAGGTTACAGTATACTTCCTAGGGGCATAGATCTGGGTGTAATTTTATTTGTGATGTTTTTTATACTATCTTGATAGTCGATGAATATATCGAAAGTCTTAAAAATGACAGCTCAATCTTTGTTTATTTTTTTCTGGACAGATGATTTGATGAGGAGGAGCACGTGCGTGGGTGCTTTAATTCACCACACCCGCGTTGAGGAGGGACCGAGCGACGCCCGATCGACGCACGCGTACGCACACACGTTCCCTTGGTGATTCCGCGCCACTGCTTTGCGCGCACGCCACGCCACTGCAAAACCTGGCCCGGATTTGCACTCTCAGTCCGTCGGGCACTCAGACCCGGTACCGATACCGAGTTGCTGTCGGATCGACCACTCTTTATACATAATCTACCTCAAGGAACAACATAAGCTCAATCCTCCTCCATCAATCGCGTCAAAGACCTAGCTCGTCTTCCTTCCTTTCTCCCCCAATCTGCATACGGGACGAGGAGTAGCCAGCTGGCCAGCAGCATGGCGCCCCCGGAGTACGTGCAGATCGTCGGACAGGCGCAGCTGGCGTGCGTGACGGCGCCGCTCCCGGTGGCCTGGCTGGAGGGGGACGTCCTCGCCGAGTACGTGCAGTTCCTCAAAGAGGCCGAGGAGGCCGCAGCACCGCCGCTTCCGGGCGTCAAGTGGCTGGAGGGGGACGTCCTCGCCGAGTACGTTCAGTTCCTCAAAGAGGCCGAGGAGGCCGCAGCACCGCCGCTTCCGGGCGTCAAGTGGCTGGAGGGGGACGTCCTCGCCGAGTACGTTCAGTTCCTCAAAGAGGCCGAGGAGGCCGCAGCACCGCCGCTTCCGGGCGTCAAGTGGCTGGAGGGGGACGTCCTCGCCGAGTACGTTCAGTTCCTCAAAGAGGCCGAGGAGGCCGCGGCCGCGCCGCCTCCCGGCGTCAAGTGGCTGGAGGGGGACGTCCTAGCCAACTTCCTGCAGTTTCTCGGACAGGACGAGCGGGTCGTGCACTACGGTAGCGACAACAGCAGCAGCGGAAGCAACGACGGCGACTTCATGTGTGAGGAGGACCAAGATGACGAGGAGGAGGCGATGGAGTATCTGCTGCAGCACATCACGAGCCTCCCGGCGTTCATGGCGCGCGCGGCAGCCGCCGCCTCGGCGCAAGATTAATCGGGACGGCCTGCCCTGGTTCGGATCAAGAGATGCTAGCTGTTTGCTTACTTGGTTTCCTGCTTCCATGTTTGTTCTCGAACAATGCCTTACGCTTGATGAAACAGAACAAAGATGTAAACGGCTGTAATTTTAGGGTCTGTTTATGTCACATCTGTTTGTGGTCTATTTTTTGTCCAGTTTTTTTTCTTGTTGCTATATTATACTCCCTCCGTTCCGAATTACTTGTCTTAGATTTATCTAGATGCGGATGTATCTAGCACTAAAATGAGTCTAGATACATCCGTATCTAGACAAATCGAAGACAAGTAATTTAGAACGAAGGGAGTATATTTGTGAAAGCTTAAATGTGACATCTTAAAAAACATCTAGATGTGAGTTAGACAAACTGATAATTTTACCCGTAACACATGGGTGTTACACTACTACATGAGTGCCTCCGTTTTTTCATCATGTTGGGTCAGAGAATAATTCATTTTACTCGGGATTGCTACTTTCCATATAACGAGAGACGAATATAAAGAGCTACTCCAGCGCTTGGGTAGAGGGTCATAACGGGAAACACAGAAAATCCCTAATTCACTAAGAGCATCTTCAACAGGCGCCAAAAAAAGCTCCGCGCACTAAAAAATCGTTTTTTTGGCGCCCAACAGCTCCGGCAGAAGCTGTAGCGCTAAAAAGTTTTGGGCGCGCGTTGAAAAACGCTATCGCGCGCAGCATATTTTGGGCTCCGGATTGGGCGCGCTTCACAATTTGCACTGTCTGTTTTTTGGGCGCGCGTCTTTGAGCGTCTGCTAAAGCAATGTTGGTCCCAGCACACTAAAAGTGCTAAAGTGGCGCGATATAACTTTTATTGGGCGCGAGATTTTTGTACGGCCGTTGGAGATGCTCTAAGCAGGGTACAACATTGCAATCCGTAGATAAATCAAGGCGAGTGATACGCGCCGGCGGACCGGCCGAAAGCCCAGCCGGTCACGCGCAAGCCCTTCGAATTGGCTTCCTGCAGCCGTTTCTCAATCGTTTTCTTCCCGGGCTTGGTCAACGCAGCAGTTAGTGGCCTCCAGCCTTCACCTGCGCCCTCCCGCGCGAGAGCAGCAGTTCCCCGCTCCCCTCCTCTGCATGGCCGCTGGCCGCTCCCACCTCGCTACCTCCCAGCGCTGATCTCCGTTTCTCGCGAAAAAAGCCTTCCCAGCTCGTCGATTCTGGGTGCAGCTTTGTCGTCAAAACCGGATGCAATTTTCTTGGGTGTCAGATTGCAACTCCTTGCCATCAACGCCCATGGTTGCAGCATCCCGGTGAGCCAGTCACCACCCTCGCCGTCGAGCTCGCCGCACAGGGCTCTGCAAACAACGGCCACCTTTCAATCATGAATGAACGTAACAAAACGTTTCATCGGTTGTAGCAAAACCCGACGACTGTTGCAGCAGAAACCTCACCGCTGCCGTCACGGGTCGCAGCTCCCTCGTGGATGTACGTAGCAAAAAGTTTTGTTGGTTGTAGCAAAAATCAATAGCGGTTGCATAAAAAACATCACCGCCGCCGTCGCGGGTCGACAACTCGGCCGTGGATGGATGTAGCAGAAGGTTTTGTTGGTCGTAGCAAAAACCAGGTTGCAGCTCAGTGCTATGTGGTTGCTCCAAAAAAACATCGTGACCCCAGTGGTCACCAGTTCCAGCAAAACTGGATCATGCTTGTAGCAAAATATGATTGTCGAATCTAGCAAAAAAATAAATGCAACAAAAAATCATGGCGGCGAACCGCCGTCGTTGCTCAGCACTATGCTCTCCTATTTTGCAGCAAAAACAAAAGTGGGTTCCAGCAAAACTGATAGCTGGTTCCAGCAAAAAACACATCAAATGCAACAAAAACATGCAGCCACCATCGTCGTCGTTGAGCTCTATCCTATGCTGTTGCAGAAAAAAACAAAGCAGGTTCTAGCAAAATCCAAAGCGGGTTCTAGCAAAAAGTAGAAACTTATTCGCGGCCATAGCCGGCGCCAGCGACCACCATCCTCGGTCACCTACAGCAGCGGGGTAGCAAAAAGCGAGTGCGCGCGATGGTTTCGATAGGCACCTGCAGCAGCGCATGCCAGCATATGTGTGGAGGCCCGCAAGGGACCCCAACCGTTGAGATGGGGGGAGAAGGAAGGAGGAGGGGATGGGGAAGGAAGGGAGGAGTTGCAGGAAGGTGAGGTAGTGCCGCGGTTGGGTCAGCTCGTCTCGGCGGAGGCAGAAGACCATGATGGAGGCGCTCTTGAAAGTGCAACTATCCCTGGGTGGTTTTGCTAATTCCTAACAACATATAGCTCATTGAGCTAACATTATTCCAAGATGAATATTTCAGAAAAGCTCAATGGATGGCATGTCATGGATGAGGAAAGTGGATCCCTCAAAATTACAAGGACAAAGGATTGGCTCAAGTTTCAAGAACAAGACTCTACATTTTATACTTTAGTGATCCAAAATCACATTGAGTCCATAGGAAAAGTCAATACTACTAAGGAGGGATGAGGTGTTGCTTAATGAGCCTCTTGCTTCATGTGCTTAGTGATATGCTCCAAAATCCTCAACTACCTTTCCATATCCACATATGACCCAAACCTAAAGTCAAACTCGGCCCCACCGATTCTTTCTATCCGGAGCCACCGAGTTTCACATGTCATAGCCACTGCCACAAACCCTAGCAAATCGGTTTCACCGATAGGGATCTCGGTCTTACCGAGATGGGATTGCAATTTCTCTGTTTCCCTTCGTAACGTTTGGTCCAACCGAAGTGAGCGATCGGTCCCACCGAGATTGCAATGTAAACTCACTGTTTCCCGTTCGTAACATTTTGGTCTCACCGAAAAGAGCGAATCGGCCCCACCGAGTTTACCTGACCAACTCTTTGGTATTACCAAAATCGGTCCCACCGAGTTTGTGTAATCGGTCACACCGAGATTACGTTATGCCCTAACCCTAACCATATCGGTCCTACCGAGTTGCATCTCAGTCCCACCGAAAATCCTAACGGTCACTAGGTTTGCTGAATCGGTCCGACCGAGTTTAACGATTCGGTCCCACCAAGTTTTGCAGATTGTGTGTAACGGTTAGATTTTGTGTGGAGGCTATATATACCCCTCTACCCACTCTTCGTTCATGGTGAGAGCCATCAGAACAGATCTTCACTTCCAATACATATTTTCTGAGAGAGAACCACCTACCCTTGTGTTGAGCTCAAGATACTCCATTCCTACCATATGAATCTTGATCTCTAGCCTTCCCCAAGTTGCTTTCCACTCAAATCTTCTTTCCACCAAATCCAAATCCTATGAGAGAGAGAGAGAGTTGAGTGTCGGGGAGACTATCATTTGAAGCACAAGAGCAAGGAGTTCATCATCAACACACCATTTGTTACTTCTTGAAGAGTGGTGTCTCCTAGATTGGCTAGGTGTCACTTGGGAGCCTCCGACAAGATTGTGGAGTTGAACCAAGGAGTTTGTAAGGGCACGGAGATCGCCTACTTCGTGAAGATCTACCGCTAGTGAGGCAAGTCCTTCGTGGGTGACGGCCGTGATGGAATAGACAAGGTTGCTTCTTTGTGGACCCTTCGTGGGTGGAGCCCTCCATGGACTCGCGCGACCGTTACCCTCCATGGGTTGAAATCTCCATCAACGTGGATGTGCGATAGCACCACCTATCGGAACCACGCCAAAAACATCCGTGTCTCCAATTGCGTTTGAATCCTCCAAACCCTTCCCCTTTACATTCTTGCAAGTTGTATGCTTTACTTTCCGCTGCTCATATATTCTTTGCATGCTTTCTTGAATTGTGTGAAGATTGCTTGAATTGTGCTAAGATAGCCAAAATCTGCCAAGAACTAAAATTGGGAAAAGGATAGATTTTTATTTGGCCAAGTAGTCTAATCACCCCCCTCTAGACATACTTCCGATCCTACAAGTGGTATGAGAGCTTTGGTCTCCATTTGCTTTGATTTCCATAGCTTTTGGTGGTCATAGACATTTGTTCCACAACCTAGGAGAGTATGGCGTCTAGCGAGGGAAATTATCACCGTAGAGGTCCTTACTTTGATGGTACTAATTTTGCTAGTTGGAAGCATAAAATGAAAATGCATATTTTTGGACATAACCCCGCCGTTTGGGCTATTGTGTGTGTTGGTTTGCAAGGTGATTTCTTCGATGGGAAAGAACCAAACCGTGAAGCTACCGCGGAAGAGTTAAAGATGCTGCAATACAACGCTCAAGCTTGTGATATTCTCTTCAACGGATTGTGCCCCGAAGAATTCAAAAAAAATCAGCCGTCTTGAGAATGCAAAGGAAATTTGGGATACTTTGATTGATATGCACGAAGGTACCGACTCCGTCAAGGAATCCAAATTGGACGTGCTTCAAAGTCAACTTGACAAGTTCAAAATGAAGGATGGTGAAGGTGTCGCTGAAATGTACTCTAGGCTTGCTCTTATCACAAATGAGATTGCCGGCTTAGGGAGTGAAGAGATGACCGATAGATTCATCATCAAAAAGATCCTAAGAGCCTTGGATGGAAAATATGATGCACATTGATCCAAATGATGCCCAATTACAAAGATCTCAAGCCAACGGAAGTCATTGGAAGAATTGTTGCTCATGAGATGTCACTCAAGGATAAAGAGGAACTTCACAACAAATCAAGTGGTGCTTACAAAGCCTCATGTGAAGCCCCCACATCATCAAGTGAGAAGCAAATCTTCAATGAAGAATTAAGCTTAATGGTGAAGAACTTCAACAAGTTCTACAAAAGCAGAAGCAAAGATAGAAGCTCCAAGTCAAGGTCCTACAATGACAAAAGATCTTCTAGTCGAGAGCGAAACTGCTACAATTGTGGAAGACCCGAACACTATTCCAATGAGTGTACGGCTCCCTACAAGAAAAGAGAAGACTCTCCCAAAAGAAGAAGCCGAAGAGAGGAATCACCATCTAGAGAAAGAAGGAGTAGAGATGATCGTTATGAACGAAGATACTCACGGAGAAGCAAGGATTCGAAAAGAAAGGACAAGTCATCAAGGAGCTACACAAAACGAAGACATCAAGCTCATGTTGGTGAATGGGTATCCGGCTCTGACTCCGACAACCACTCCGAGAGAAGTTATCACTCCGATTCCGAATATACTCAAGATGAAGGTGTTGCCGGTCTAGCACTTGTGTCAACCGACTCCTATGACATATTTGACTCACCAAATGAAGGAGTTGGAACATGCTTCATGGCTAAAGGCCCAAAGGTATCACACCCCGAGTATGTTGATTTCAATAGTGATGAAGATGACTTGTTAGGTGATGATGATTTACTTGTTGACAACTCTAGTGATGAATGCTATGATGAAACGTCAATTAATCATGCTAATCAAGATAAAACGAGTGACAATGATAAGGAGAAGATTGAGGCCCTAACTAAAGAACTAAACACTCTTAGGTTAGCTCATGAAACTATCTTAGAAGATCATCGAGAACATTTAAGAACACATGAGAAATTACGCTTTGAAAATCTCAACCTTGAGCAAGAGCATGAGTTCTTAAAAGCAATCAATGATGATCTTTGTAAGAAAAGTTCTTCTTACATTGCCAAGCGTTTACTTTTATCCACTTACATGCCTCAAGTTAAGTCTAGTAACAAGAACAAGAAAGATTCTTCCTCTAGTAGTAACAATGATCATGTTATATCCAATATTGTTGCTTCTAGTAGCTCTCTTGATTCCACTAATGATTCTCTTAGCCAAGTTACACTTGAGCAAGAAAATAGCCTATTGAAGAGAATTATAGAGAAAGGAGTGTACAAGAGCCTTGCCGGGAGTAAACAATTCGAGGAAATTGTACGCAAGCAAGGAAGGCATCGAAAGAATCAAGGTGTTGGTTTTGAACGAAAGTTCAATGCCAATGGAGTTGAGTGGGAAGAAGATCAATACCCCAAGACAAAGTTTGTTCCTCAACAAGAGAAGTATGATCCTACTTCTTTCAAAGGGACACAAGCTCAAGATGATCATCCACCACAAGACTACAAGCAAAAAGGGAAGGACAAGCTTCAAGAGGAAATTGATGCATTCGAAGAAGCTCCTAAGACCTTAGTCAAGTGGATTCCCAAGACTACTTCAAGTTCCACTTCATCAAGTATGACTATAACTCCAAGGATTCCCATCAAGATGGTGTGGATCCAAAAGAAGAACTAGAGAGTTCTTGAGGGTGACTCCGCCAACATACTTCACTCCTATCAGTTTGGCAAGAACAAGTGCAATCAACTTCCACATCTTGCACTAGTTCAAGGAGTCACAAACCCTCTTGTTGGTAAGTCAAGGGACAAGGTAACCTAAAAGCTTTCATAGACATCATCTTGTGTGCGCATCACTCTATGTCTATGGATATCCTTGTTTGTTCCTTGTGGGACTAACCCATGTAGGTATTGAAAGTGCAATTCACTCCAATGGATAGCTCCAATTGATCTACATCAACATTGAGCATCCACACCTTCAACATCTACATGAAGTCATCATCGACAAAACCCAAGGTTAGTTCATCCCTCTTAGGGGGGATATCACATCTAGGGGGAGCTTTACTCTAAGAATTGAGCTAAAGTAACTCTAATGATGTGAACACAACAATGCTTTATGTAAAAGTGGTAACCCCACTTGTGCTTAAATGATGAGTATGACCTATGATCAAATGTTCTAATTTGACTCCTAATTCAATATACTCATATATAGATGACCTAGTCATCGCCAATTGCCTGATAGATGCTAGAATTGGTTGTGCATGTTTTGCCACATATTTCAATTGGCATTTTATTGTGTGAGCATGTTGAGAGCATATTTTACTCATTCGAGGACATCCACTTGTTGTTTTGATTGATTGGTTTTTCTTTTCCTTGCCAAGTGGATGGACAAGAATGCCTAAGAACCTTCTCTAGCTATCTATGCTTTTCTCGTCTCAAACTCTATTCATGCTACATCACAAAGTTTGATCAAGTCAGATTCAAACCACTCTTTGTGAGGAGCACTCAGAGTCCCCGATTTGTCATAGTCTTAAACTTCCAAAACTCCTTTGTGCTTTTCGGTCTGACCGATTCCTCCATTTCGGTCATACCGAGATCACTAAGTCGATCTAGGTTTTCACCTTGGTGCAACCGATTTGAACTTTTCGATCACACCGAGTTGCTATAACTGTCAACAGTTATGCATCTCGGTGCCACCGAGTTGTTCCACTCGGTCACACCGACAGGGTCGGGCTATATATACTCACGGGCAAAATTTTGGAAATTTCTTCGAAACCTCTTCGCCCGCGCATAGCTCGCTCTGCCTCCTGGGTCTCTGGATCGTCCTCCTCGTCGCCAGCCGCCTCCAGTCGCTGGTCTCCGCCGCTGTCAACGGAATTTCATCTCCGTCGTTGCCGCCATAGCGAGTCCACCGCCGAACTAGGGTATGGACTCGATCACAGTGCTATTCCCCGTCCAATTCCTAGCATATTGTGTTATTAATGAATCTTGCTACGATTGAAACACTCCTATCCAGTCAAAACAATCCTTAGAATAGTTGAGATTCAAAAAATTAGGTTTAGGTTTCCGCCGAAATCATCTCGGACCCATCGGGTTGCGGAACTCGGTTCCACCGATTCGGCCACGGCCATTGCACATGTGATTCTCGGTCTGACCGAGAATTACAAATCGGTGAGACCGAGTTCAGGACTTTGTGAAACCCTAGCAGTCTCGGTGCCACCGAACTGTGACTCGGTCTGACCGAGTTCACTAGTTTTGGTTCCAAAAGCTGCTTCGGTATCACCGAGTTTGCAAATCGGTCGATCCGAAATGCTTTCTGTGAAAAACTAAAACTAACTTTTTGACTCATTATTTTGCAAAAATCTCTGCATTTTGTGATGCTCATCCACTCTATCTCATCTATAAACTACTCACAGGGTCAGCAGTCTGAACTTCAACATGTCTGATCAGAGTGATAGCCAAAAACATATCTGCTGCTGAAAAGAACAAGGCCCCAGTGCCTGACATTGCTGAAGAAGAAGAAGGTCAAGTGCTCAGGAAGCTCAAGCCCAAGATCTCAGACCACAATGATGCTCATCCTGTGGCCGAGGACATGAAAATTAGAAGAGATTCAGGGCTGAAGAAGTGGAGAGAAGCAGATCCATATGCTTCAAGGAGAAGAACTGCTGTGGATTACATGTTTCATACCAAGGAACAGCAGGATTTCTATGAGACAGTGCTGCTTGATAAGAAGCCCATAGTTTGTGACATGAGATGGGTTGTTTGGGAGTACATCAAGGAGAATGGAGATCACTATCCTGGAGTATATGACAGCTTCAAGGGTTGTGGAGTTGCAGACTTTGTTGGGCAGAAGCTCACAAAGTGGAATGAAGAGCTGATCATGCAATTCTACTCCACAACACACTTCTATCCAGATGGCAGGATTGTGTGGATGTCAGAAGGAACCAGATATCAGTCAATAGTTGCTGAGTGGGCACAGCTCATCAATGCCCCGGAAGAACAGGAAGATGACCTGGACATATATGCCAAGAAGAAGATGGATCACAATTCCATGTCCAACATGTACAAGGAGATCCCAAACAAGGCACTTGATACTTTCAAGTTTGGCTCAGTGCATTATCTTCTGTCAGGGCTGCCCACTATTAATTGGATTCTGAGGCATACTCTATTGCCCAAGTCAGGTGTGTTTGACACGAGAAAAATCTTATTACGCTCTTCGAAAGAAGGGAAGCGGAGTAGTATGGATTTCTCTCATGCACCGGGGACAATAAAATGCGGGCGTGCCAGTGTACCGTAGTACACAAAGAAAAGGGGTACGGGAAACAAGTATTTCATTTATCTCTTTGGATGAACAAAATTACAAGATCCCATAAAAAATGGTTGCGCTCCGTGGCCTACTAGCGCGGCCTGCCTGACTATGGCGATGTGCGGTCTCCTGGTTCCCGGGGCCTCGAAAAGCTCCCGGTTAATTATTCCCGCGGGTTGCTCCGCGAGATACCTCCGATTAAGCCGTGTGGTCGTCTTTGTCGTCTTCGCTTTGCATTCTCCATGCATGATGATGATGGTGTGAGTGTATGGTGTGGGCGGCGGCAAAGCCCGTGTCCTCGTCGGTACACGTGCCGCTCAAAACATGGCTTTGTGCTCGCCATGTTCGCCCCCGCCGTCGCGCCTCGTCGGTCTTGACAGCGTTGATGTAGTCGGTTTTGAAGTTGCATGGGTCCTGCTCTGCTCGGACTTCTTGACGATGTAGCGGTTTCGTCGGGGTACACAAGGGGTTCGCCTCACGGGAGTATTCTTAATGAGACCGGCGTCGGTGTAAAACCAACGCACGCTCGTGTCGGCATTGCCGGTGTGGTCGGCGCCTCATCTTGGTTGGACGCCGAATTTACGGCTGTCCTTCAAGACAAGGGCACCGCCTCACGGGGCCATCAGAACTTAGTGTTGGTGAAGTCACATCGCCTCCTCGTCATCACGCCTCGTCTTCATGGGCTCCGTGTGGCGAATAGCACCATGTAGTGGTACCTCGTCTCGACTGGACGCCGAGTTTACAGCAGTCCGCCAAGACAAGGGGACACCTCACAGGACTATGGTAAGGGTTGGTAAAGCCATGTCGTTGCATAGCGCCTCTTCTTTGCATAGCCGGCTCCATGTTGCGGGCAGCACCGAGTGCGTGTGTCATCTCCATGGCTCTGGGTCGCGGGCTCCATCTTGACGAGGTAGACATCGGTGGTGTCGCCCGACAAGCTCCACGCCTCCATCCACCGCGATACCAGCTTGATCATGTTGATGATGGACGACATCCTGGGGAGCTCCATGTCCTCGTCGTCCTCCGCGACACATGGCGGCATCCTAGAGAGCTCCATGCCTCCGGGGTCCAGCTTGATGATGTTGACGTTGGTGGCGCCCTCCTTGCGAGCTCCACGCCACGATCCTCTGCGGTACCGGGTTGATGATGTTGACATTGGCGTCGTCTTGGCGAACTCCGTGGCGCCATCGACCGCGGCATGGCGACGGAATCCCCGCGAGCCTCCACGCCTTCAACCTTCGTGGCGCCAGCTTGGTGAAGAAGACTATGTGCGTCGTCCTGGCGAGCTCCATGGCACCGTGACACGGCGGCGCCATCGTTGTGAGCCTCCATGACTTTGTCCTACATGGCACCGGCTTGATGAAGAAAAAGACGGGCGTCGTCCTAGCGAGCTCCGTCTCGCCTTCCTCCGCGGCACACGGCGGAGTCCCTGCGAGCTCCACGCCTTCGGGCTCCACCTTGACGAAGTAGACGTCGGCGGCATCCCTAACGGGTACCACGCCTACGTCCTCCTTGCGTGCTCCACAATGCAATCATCCGCGGCACTGTGTTGATGATGTTGACGATGGGCCTGGCGGTGTTGATGCAGTCTCCTTGTCCCGCGTCGTCGTCCACTGGTACAAGAAAGAGTGTCGCTTCGTCCGCGACCACCACCGTCGGGTGCGTCGTCCGCCGCCTCGACAGCACCCGGTACGAGAAGAGCGCCTCTTCGTCCGCCGCCACCTCCGCTGGGCGCGTCGTCTGCAGCCTCGACAACACATGTACGTGAAGAGCGCCTCTTTGTCCGCGGCCACCTCCATTGGGAGCGTCGTTCGCCTCCTCACTCTGAGAAGAGTGTTGCATCGTCCTCGGCCACCTCTGCTAGGTGCGTCGTCCAGAGGTCATTCTGCAAAATAGATGATAACACATAGAAAAAGAAAGACTATTGCAGCGCCGTTGCACGTGGTGCATGCACCCTCCTGGATGCTCGGTTTTGCGCTTTGAGCATATCCTCTTCATCTGTGCATCGCAGCTGCCGCGTGCTGCTCGGCGCACGTGCCACCGCCATGGGCGCGTCCTTTCTCGTCGACACTGCAACCAGGGCGCGTCTTTGCCTCAGCGAGACACGGCACTGTCTGTGTCTTGGTGCGTTGGCTGCATAGGTGTGTTGCTGCGACGTGCTCTTCCGCCGGCTAGCTGCAACGTGGTGAGTTCTCTTCTGCTCGACGCTGCCGCCTCGGCGCGTTCCCTTCTGTGGCTACGTCCTTGGATGGATGTTCATCACCTGACAGATAAAATACACAATAACAAATAAAATTAGTCAGTGGGGCTTGATCAGCTCCCGTTTCTTCATCTCCTCGGGCGCCTGCATCCTCGCCGTGTGCAAGCTGCCGCTGTGGCCGGCGTCTCTTCCTCCTGGGCTCATCACATCTGGTGCATGGTTTGCAAACGCGCGGCCGCGGACGCGCCGTCGTCTCCTCGACTGTGTTTGTTGTGCGTCGGCTATCCTCGTTTCGTCTGCCTCCGGTCTTTGCCTGGCCCCTTCCTCCGTTCTTTCGGTGCGTGGTCTCATGTATTTATATAGGGGAGCCTGGTCACGCATCAACCCCTCCTCCAAATTGATTCTGGATCGAACGACGGTTGCATCTCTTTCCAATCTTGATACTTGCCTATTATGTGTTGTATTTCTTTTCAAGTTTAATGCTTGCCGGTTGGTTACAATTTTTTCCAATTTGACATTGCGCCTCGTCCTGGTTGATCGACTACTTGATCTGGAAGGCGTGTAAAACAAAACCAACAAAAGGAAACATACTTGATGGGGTTTACTTGCCAGCTCCCAGGCTCGTACGTGTGTAGGTGTAGCTCACACCCAATGCTAATACATGCCTATATTTCATGTACGTATATATTTCAGTTTGCGGGTATTCGAGTATATACGCACTCGAGCTTGCCGGCCGAGACACCCGAATACGTACACATAATGTACACATACCAAGTCAAGGCAAAGCTTGTCACGTGCATGAAAACCCCCACTTCTTTTAACGTGCATGCATAAGCTATGTGCTGAGTAAGTGGGCATTTGCCATGTGTGCATGCGCCACGATAATAAAATTTGCCATTGTATTATAACTTGCCTTTCCTCGCATAGCCTGCATAAAAAAAACATTACAATATATACATTTTTATGCAATATATTGCACAAAAACTCGTTGAACAAATGCCCCCTTGTCGAGTTGAGCTTGAATGCGAAGCAAATCGAGCTTGACTCGACGAAAATTTCTCTCTCTTTTCTTGGCGCATGATTCAGATGCAGCCTGAAGAACCGGTTCAAAGTTCACATCTGCGTGACAACATGCGCGCCATTCCGAAGATGATTGATTAGTAACGACATGTCTTAGTGTAGGTATGTCCATCCACAAGTGTGTTCTTTAGGGAGCTCGTCGGATCGTATAACAAGCACGATGCCAGTCAACGAGGCAACCATGTCTCGTCTTCATTCCATGGCGAAATAACATGCCTTGTCCTGAAAACGAAAAGAAAACATTACCAATCTCGCCATGACCGTCTAGCTGCTACGGTGCCAACCGACTTGATTGGAGGGTTTCACAGATTCACGCTGGCCGCACTGGCGCGTTGCACTGCTCCCATGATCTCATTGTGTTGATGTAGGCAAGGCATCGGTAGACCGTCGATAACTCCCCTTCATTGAGTGAATCGCCACACCAATCAAGGTGTGACAATTCTGGTGGTACGCCGGGATGCCATCGGCCTTGTGAATGATTGAGGGGTTGATGTTGCCCCCATGCTTCATTGTTGTTGAAGATGGAGCCACGGAGATACGTCGGCGCCAGCTTCATGAGCGCAGGTGTTGCCTTCTGGCACCCATTGTGCCTGTCGGTGTAGACCATTGGTTGTCGGGGTGTCGTTGCCATTGTCATGGACACGTCGGTATTGCTGCCCCCAAACACCCATGATGTAGTTCGATGTAGTGGTTTGTCGTCAGAATGCCGTTGACGATGACAGGAAGCGCTTCTCCATGGCTGCAAAGATGTTGGAGGAGCACAACTAGAAACACCAAACAAAAACAGGCGGTAAAGAGAGAAAAAAATGTTTGTGAGTTTTAAAATGTTGGCTTTCCCGTTATACACCAGCTATAGGCATGATATCCGAGAAGGTTACCGAAGGACTTGTCATTGGGAACCGTCGAAAGACCTTGACGATTGCAACTCAACAACTTAAATAAGCTTCGGTGTAAATGTATGAAGACGTCGTTTTTTAGGATGCTTCCGAGAGGCAACGGAAATTCATACTCTAGCCCATCATCATACTTAGGACCCCCACAGCTCAATATGCCCCCTGCACACGCCCCATGAACACAGAGACCTGGGTGTGATAAGTTCAGGGTAAATGGTTTTGGGACAGCGGCTTGGCTATTTTTCTTCATGCATATTGAGGGGTGGTGAACAGCTACCTCCCGCCTTCCTTCCAGTGGGTTCCTTACTGCTTGGGACCGCTTGATTGCTTCTTGGACTGTTGGGATTTTCTTTCTTGAATTTGCTTCTTGTACTTTCAGAATTTCATCTTGATTGCTCACGCGGATGATTGATTGGCCGCGGACTTCATGGACTTGTTTTAACATTCGGGTCGAACTTCTTGACGACTCTTCTTCCGGGATTTCTTGCGGACCCATCTTAGGAACTTGGAAGGGAACTGTTCACCTCTGTGGACTAGGAAAACCCCTCTAGCACTTTATCTGGGGCTTCTGGTGGCGCACCCCAGGGTTGCCATGTGACTACGCACCAAACCAACTTGTGTCGGGTCAGGCAGCCCTCCATGATCTTTTCCTATAGTCTTCCCTGGAGTGCGAGCCTCTGTGAACACGAGGCATGCCGAGAAACATAAAGAGCGCGGGGTCTCAATACTCAGAAGTGCCCAAGTAATCATCTCCGCTGCCTCCAGAAGCATACACCTGGTACATGTCGTGCATTGTGGGTGTAGGAGCCGCTCCACCTGCAAATCGACACATTGTGCCGCCCTCCAACAAGTCCTAGGGTAGCGGAAACTTCAATCAACAGCGTAGTGCGATGGGGGGAAGCCATTTTTGTTGGACTTAGTCCATAAAAATTGGGGAAAACTAGATATATCCACGAAATGCTAAGGAGAATGCATCATGGATCCGAAAGCCCACAGAAAAAGTTTCCCCAATGAAAATCCAAAAGAAGAAAAATTTTAAGAAAAAATATTTTTTGAGGAACCTTCCGTTGATTGGGGGCATAGGTCGGACTCCCTGGGAATCGACGAGCTAGTATGCTCCCCCGTCGTAGGCTTGCTCGATGACGTATGGCCCTTCCCACTTTTGCTCAAACTTGCCCTTCGTCTTGTGCATCACGACGATGGGTCGCCTGAGCAGAAGGGCCAACTCGCCTTTTCGGAAAACGCGTTGCTTGAGGAGCTTGTCGTAAGCTCTCACCATATTCTGGCGGTAAAGCTCCAGGTTTTGTAGGGCATTAAGTCGCCCCTCTTCAAGGGCGTCGAGCTCCTGAAACCTCAGTTGTACCTGTTCGTCTTGGGCGATCTCATCTTGGATAGCCACCCTCAAAGAGGGTAGCTGGACCTCCAGTGGTAGGACCGCCTCACTCCCGTAAATGAGAGAAAACGGAGTCGCCTGCGTTGGGGTATGAACCGTGACGAGGTACGCCCATAAGGACTCAAAGAGATGACCATGCCAGTCTCTCCTATTCCTTGTCACCGTCTTCTTGAGTATCCTCCTGAGTGTCTTGTTGAAGGCTTCGATTGCGCCGTTGGCTTGGTGAAGATGGTGGGGATGTAGTGATGAAGTGAAGGGCAAAGCGGTACGCCCATCGCCCTGGCCATGCTTAGCCATATCCCTCCATCTTGTCGATTGTCCGATGATGAAGTGGGCGGCCTTCGCCTCGTCGGTGCCCGGCCTGGTGATGTCCACCTTGTTGGTGTCGGACAAGATGACTTGCCTTCGCCTCGTCGGTGCCTGGCAAGATATGGATTGCTTCATCGGAAAAAGACATGTCGATGGTGAATAGCTTTGCCTCGTCAGAGCATGGACGATGTTGGGGAAGTGTGTTGATGTATAAGCTGGAGTAGACTTGAGTGTCGCTACTTGACAACGGTGCTAAAAGATGACGACAATACTATCTTGTCGATGTAGACCTTGGGGCGTCGCAGTTACAGGGACGACCTCCGCTCGGTGTAGACGGTTGATGTAGAAGAATGGTGGTGTGCCGGTGCAGTCTGTGTCGTCGCCGGGTGATAAGCCAGTGAAGATGGAGAAATCATGTAGGCGTTCGGAAGAGACGCTATAGACCGCGTCCTCGGCAGATGAAGAGTTGATGAAGTCGGCGATCCCATGTTGGTGTAGGTGCGGTGCACCGAGGTGGTCAGCGTCCTTGCCAGATGAGAAGTTGATGAAGATGTCGACGTTATGTCCATGTAGGTACAGGGTGGCTTGTCGAGGTAGTCAGCACCCGCGAGCGGATGTGAAGTCGATGAAGATGTCGACGTTGTCTCGATGAAGCAACTTCCTTACCGAGCCGGAGATTGATGGCGATGGCACCGGCGTGGTCGAGGTGGTTAGCTCCCTCACCGGGTGAGAAGCCGATGAAGGTCTTTGCATTCTATCGATGAAGCAGTCTTCCTGGTTGAGCCGGAGGTCGAGGGCGACGGCTCCAACATGGCCGTGAGTGGTGCAGACGGCGTCAGGCCGCACACCGGCATGGTGGAGATGGCGCCGGGCTGTAGGCCAGCAGCTCCGACGTTGTCGCGGCGGTGTAGATGGCACGGGGGCGCACGCCGGCAGCCCCTCTGTTGCCATCGCCAAGGTTGAGTTTGGTGCCGTGCTACTCGCCTGCAGCCTCGCCGCTATCATCATGGAAGCATACATGGAAGAAGACACCACTGGCGAGCTCTCCGGTGGCCGTTCGTTGATGTCATGGTACGTCCAAGGAGTTGCAATCACCGGCACGTCGTCCACGGCTACCTTGGGTGCAAGTGCACCAAGTGCGAGGGCCTCTTATGTGGCTCCCTTTCCTCGTCGACACTACTGCCATGGGCGCGTCTCCACCTGGGTCTCTCCTCCTTGCTCGGGCTTGGGAGTTTGATGGATGTGTGGCCTTGTTGGATGGATTTGCTTCGAGTGAGTCACCGTCGCCACCGCCCACGGCTCCGGAAAGATGATCCACGTCTTGCATCTCACAGGCCCTTCGGGTCTTATATGTGCGTGAGTTCTCATGTATCGTCTTCGTGACCAGCCCACCGGTCGGCTGAACTAGACTCGTAGGAGGCGCTGCTGCAATGGCGCCCACGCGTCTACCTTCTCCATGTACCGGACGATGATGCTCCCGGATGCTCATGATACTTGTAATTATCATGCCAGGATACACACGAGAGATGGATGGATGTTAAATATTGTGCTGACCTGAGATAGCACGCTCGTCTCGACGAAGCTAGTGATGCATGCTTGGCTCCACGAAACTGGTGGTGCATGCTGGCGTTACTGCACGCGTGCCGGGATGCCACTAGCGTGTTCTGCCTTGATGTTGCACGTCCTCCTTGGTGCAAGCGCAGCCGCCGGATAGGACAGAGCACGTGTGTGCTGAACGGCGAGCGCGCCACCGTCAAGGGTGCGTCCTTTCTTCTACCTCGGTCCCCGGCCGAGCGGGTGCCTTCTCTGCCCCTGTGCATGGCTTTCGTCACCGTCCTCAACGCTGCCGCCGCAGGCGCGTCTTCTCTTGGCTGGGTGGCCCTTCACTTACGCATTGAATTATGTCTCCTGATAGATGGAATACATACATATATCATGAAAAGTTAGTTAGTGGGGCTTGCGTTGCTCCCCTTTCTTCGGCTTGCAGGGCGTCCGCTTGCCTTGTGCACGCCAATGTCGGATCGTCAACAACTTGTTGCAGCCGCCATGGTTACAGCCAGCACGCTCTTTTTCTCTGGTGCCATAGTGTATTTGCGTCCTCGCTGCCGACACGGACGTGTCTTCAAGTGCCCATCCAGGACGTGGCCAGCGACGACTCTGGCACGGTGCTTCTGCGAGCGCCTTGCACCAGACTTGGCATCCTTAGAACGGCCATGAGGGAGTTCTCCACCTCATCGCTTGTGTCATCGTCTCGGGCGCACGCGTCGTGCACGCCGTAGCTGGTGCACTGTCACCTCCTCAATTTCCCTTGCTTGACGCTGCCACACCGCAGGCGCGTCCTATCCTGGCTTGGTCCATCCCCCCGTCTTCTAGCTCTTGTGATGCTGACATGTTGACGAGCTCTTCTACTCACTTGGCTCGCTGTTCACAGAGTGTTGCTAACTAGGAATGTTGGGTGAAGTGTCGGCCGTGGTGGCTCCCATGGTCGCCACCGTTGAGTAGGCCGAGGGTTCCTTTCTTTGTCTTGTTGTCTTGACCACCAGTTCCAATGTGAGGCATGTTAGGATGCCCCCATTGCTAGAAGTGTCAGGTTGGTGAAGTTTGTCATCGAGGCATCGAAGTCTGACACTCATGTTTAGGACGATGACTTGGGGCTTGATGCTTCATCCTACATGAAGCTTGTGTTGATGATGTACTTGGCGCCGATGGATTATGCAGCCGCCTCTAGATGTTGTTCATCTGCTCTTGGAGTTGACGAAACTCTCGCCGCGGGTCTTCGTCACGTGGGGCGGGTGCTTCATGGTGAAGGACAGAAAACCTGTTGTCGTTGGGGAGAGACCGGTCGTCGACCACTGAAGTATGAAGGCATGGAGCCCACGCACCCCGCCGAGTATCTTCAAGGTTGATGGAGACCGTAGGGCCCTGTACAACAGACTCCTTGCGCGAACGCCGCTTCCAAAACTCCTTCATAACAGCTCGCCTCACCAGGAGCTTGACCTTGGTTGGCTCGTATGCCCAATCGTTGGGGAACAATTCGTTTAGGAAGGTCAATGTGCTACTGTAAGTGAACACCTTGTCCGCTAGGTCCCTTGCTCCAAGGGACCAATCCACCTCCGGCACCGTGCTCTGAGCGATGCGGGAAGCTATCTGTTGGTGGAGTAATTGTACCTTGCGGTACTTCCTCCTGTTGTTGCGTAGGGGATGAGGGCTATCCGACAAACGAGCGTTGGCCATGAGCCTACGCAAGTCTTGTGACATAGACTCTAAACCCTCGAGAAGCTCAACCTCGGTACGCCGCGGTGTTGGTGTCAGCGGCTCCGAGTGCGTAGTCGCGGTAGGGGCATGGAGAGACGCCGCACTAGACCGCCTGTTGGCGGCTCTGGTGTGGAGGCGTTGAGCTTCCTCCACATCTCCTTTCATATCCGCCCTTGTCGATTCCTTCAACAGGGGCGCGCCTCAAGCATTAGCTCGCGACGCTCCTTCTTCATCTTGGCAGCTTCCCGCCTTAGCGCCTTCTTCGACTGCACAGTTTCAAACTGCGCAGGATCCTGGGCTTGATGAATGTAGACCTTCTCGCCAAGCTCGATGACGACCATGGGCCGCATCAATCCAAACTGGATCATCACCAACTCCGAGTTGCTGTCAGGGGAGAGTCCACCGTATGAAAGGGATCTTGATGAGCGGGAACCCTTGGCGGCGTCTTGTCATGCAACATGCTGTGCAGGTTGGGAGACGGGCGAAGACGATTGTGACGACCACAGTGAAGCAGAGATGGGAGGAGAACCACGTCCCACTGGGCGTGCCAATTTGTTTGACACGAGAAAAATCTTATTACGCTCTTCGGAAGAAGGGAAGCGGAGTAGTATGGATTTCTCTCATGCGCCGGGGAAAATAAAATGCGGGCGTGCCAGTGTACCGTAGTACACAAAGAAAAGGGGTACGGGAAACAAGTATTTCATTTATCTCTTTGGATGAACAAAATTACAAGATCCCATAAAAAATGGTTGCGCTCCGTGGCCTACTAGCGCGGCCTGCCTGACTATGGCGATGTGCGGTCTCCTGATTCCCGGGGCCTCGAAAAGCTCCCGGTTAATTACTCCCGCGGGTTGCTCCGCGAGATACCTCCGATTAAGCCGTGTGGTCGTCTTTGTCGTCTTCGCTTTGCATTCTCCATGCATGATGATGATGGTGTGAGTGTATGGTGTGGGCGGCGGCAAAGCCCGTGTCCTCGTCGGTACACGTGCCGCTCAAAACATGGCTTTGTGCTGGCCATGTTCGCCCCCGCCGTTGCGCCTCGTCGGTCTTGACAGCGTTGATGTAGTCGGTTTTGAAGTTGCATGGGTCCTGCTCTGCTCGGACTTCTTGACGATGTAGCGGTTTCGTCGGGGTACACAAGGGGTTCGCCTCACGGGAGTATTCTTAATGAGACCGGCGTCGGTGTAAAACCAACGCACGCTCGTGTCGGCATTGCCGGTGTGGTCGGCGCCTCATCTTGGCTGGACGCCGAATTTACGGCTGTCCTTCAAGACAAGGGCACCGCCTCACGGGGCCATCATAACTTAGTGTTGGTGAAGTCACATCGCCTCCTCGCCATCACGCCTCGTCTTCATGGGCTCCGTGTGGCGAATATCACCATGTAGTGGTACCTCGTCTCGACTGGACGCCGAGTTTACAGCAGTCCGCCAAGACAAGGGGACACCTCACAGGACTATGGTAAGGGTTGGTAAAGCCATGTCGTTGCATAGCGCCTCTTCTTTGCATAGCCGGCTCCATGTTGCGGGCAGCACCGAGTGCGTGTGTCATCTCCATGGCTCTGGGTCGCGGGCTCCATCTTGACGAGGTAGACATCGGTGGTGTCGCCCGACAAGCTCCACGCCTCCATCCTCCGCGATACCAGCTTGATCATGTTGATGATGGACGTCATCCTGGCGAGCTCCATGTCCTCGTCGTCCTCCGCGACACATGGCGGCATCCTAGAGAGCTCCATGCCTCCGAGGTCCAGCTTGATGATGTTGACGTTGGTGGCGCCCTCCTTGCGAGCTCCACGCCACGATCCTCTGCGGTACCGGGTTGATGATGTTGACATTGGCGTCGTCTTGGCGAACTCCGTGGCGCCATCCACCACGGCATGGCGACGGAATCCCCGCGAGCCTCCACGCCTTCAACCTTCGTGGCGCCAGCTTGGTGAAGAAGACTATGAGCGTCGTCCTGGCGAGCTCCATGGCACCGTGACACGGCGGCGCCATCGTTGCGAGCCTCCACGACTTTGTCCTACATGGCACCGGCTTGATGAAGAAAAAGACGGGCGTCGTCCTAGCGAGCTCTGTCTCACCTTCCTCCGCGGCACACGGTGGAGTCCCTGCGAGCTCCACGCCTCCGGGCTCCACCTTGACGAAGTAGACATCGGCGGCATCCCCAACGGGTACCACGCCTACGTCCTCCTTGCATGCTCCACAATGCAATCATCCGCGGCACTGTGTTGATGATGTTGACGATGGGCCTGGCGGTGTTGATGCAGTCTCCTTGTCCCGCGTCGTCGTCCACTGGTACAAGAAAGAGTGTCGCTTCATCCGCGACCACCACCGTCGGGTGCGTCGTCCACCGCCTCGACAGCACCCGGTACGAGATGAGCGCCTCTTCGTCCGCCGCCACCTCCGCTGGGCGCGTCGTCTGCCGCCTCGACAACACATGTACGTGAAGAGCGCCTCTTTGTCCGCGGCCACCTCCATTGGGAGCGTCGTTCGCCTCCTCACTCTGAGAAGAGTGTTGCATCGTCCTCGGCCACCTCTGCTAGGCGCGTCGTCCAGAGGTCATTCTGCAAAATAGATGATAACACATAGAAAAAGAAAGACTATTGCAGCGCCGTTGCACGTGGTGCATGCACCCTCCTGGATGCTCGGTTTTGCGCTTTGAGCATATCCTCTTCATCTGTGCATCGCAGCTGCCGCGCGCTGCTCGGCGCACGTGCCACCGCCATGGTCGCGTCCTTTCTCGTCGACACTGCAACCAGGGCGCGTCTTTGCCTCAGCGAGACACGGCACTGTGTGCGTCTTGGTGCGTTGGCTGCATAGGTGTGTTGCTGCGACGTGCTCTTCCGCCGGCTAGCTGCGACGTGGTGAGTTCTCTTCTGCTCGACGCTGCCGCCTCGGCGCGTTCCCTTCTGTGGCTACGTCCTTGGATGGATGTTCATCACCTGACAGATAAAATACACAATAGCAAATAAAATTAGTCAGTGGGGCTTGATCAGCTCCCGTTTCTTCATCTCCTCGGGCGCCTGCATCCTCGCCGTGTGCAGGCTGCCGCTGTGGCCGGCGTCTCTTCCTCCTGGGCTCATCACATCTGGTGCATGATTTGCAAACGCGCGGCCGCGGACGCGCCGTCGTCTCCTCGACTGTGTTTGTTGTGCGTCGGCTATCCTCGTTTCGTCTGCCTCCGGTCTTTACCTGGCCCCTTCCTCCGTTCTTTCGGTGCGTGGTCTCATGTATTTATATAGGGGAGCCTGGTCACGCATCAACCCCTCCTCCAAGTTGATTCTGGATCGAACGACGGTTGCATCTCTTTCCAATCTTGATAGTTGCCTATTATGTGTTGTATTTCTTTTCAAGTTTAATGCTTGCCGGTTGGTTACAATTTTTTCCAATTTGACATTGCGCCTCGTCCTGGTTGATCGACTACTTGATCTGGAAGGCCTGTAAAACAAAACCAACAAAAGGAAACATACTTGATGGGGTTTACTTGCCAGCTCCCAGGCTCGTACGTGTGTAGGTGTAGCTCACACCCAATGCTAATACATGCCTATATTTCATGTACGTATATATTTCAGTTTGCGGGTATTCGGGTATATACGCACTCGAGCTTGCCGGCCCAGACATCCGAATACGTACACATAATGTACACATACCAAGTCAAGGCAAAGCTTGTCACGTGCATGAAAACCCCCGCTTCTTTTAACGTGCATGCATAAGCTATGTGCTGAGTACGTGGGCATTTGCCATGTGTGCATGCGCCACGATAATAAAATTTGCCATTGTATTATAACTTGCCTTTCCTCGCATAGCCTGCATAAAAAAAACATTACAATATATACATTTTTATGCAATATATTGCACAAAAACTCGTTGAACAAGGTGATCACAAGATGATCCGAGGCCATGCAATAAACATGCTCCACATATTTGATGTGCCCCAGAAGTTCAAGGTGATGAGCCTCATGGTAGAGACCGTTAAGAGGACATCAGCTGATCAGAAGTGGAGCTGTGGATATGACCCACAAATTCAAGAGCTCATAAACTCAAAGATGGGCACATGCACATACCTGCTGGATAAGGAACACCTGCCCATCCATGCAGACTTTGAAGACAATCAGGTTGTCATGAACAAGGATGAACCATCATCTGCACATGCTCAAGCAAAGAAGGAGAAGGCAAAGATGAGAAAGCTGCCAGATTGCCAACTCAAGAGGAGGCATCTGAGTATTTCTTGAAGAACAAGCAGGAGCAGCTAAGTTACCTGATAGCATCCACTCTGAGAATTGAGAAAGGACTGGCTACCCTAACTCAAAACCAAGAGAGTTTGGAAAGAATTATGGAACAAAAGTTCTATGACCTAGATGTGAAGGTGACAGAGGTTCAGTCTGCTGTAGAACAACTACAAGAAGATATGCAGGAGAGGAAGGGCAAGACCACAACTGATGCATTTGCCAGGGTGCCCCAGAGCTCAGAGATCATCTGCAGTGCCAGTTCCTAACACCAGAGCCAGCACTTCTACACCAGCTACAGCTTCAGTTCCACCAGCTCTAGCTCCTACCGCAGCAGCTCCAACCACTTCTACTGAAGCCTTCGTCCTTGGCGTTATCTGGACTCCACCACCTGAAGACCAAGCCTGAGAGTCGTTTAGTGCTATGCATTCTCTATGAACTTTTTGGCAACTTGTTGCCAAAGGGGGAGAAAAATGTATACATCACAGGCTTCAAGAGAGAGAGTTTGCATTTGTTCTCTCTTGTCTTCTTGGTTGAACTTTATTTTGCTTTTGAGTGCTTGAGATACTATGCTTTTATCCGTGAGACATTGATGATCATGTATTTGATCATTAGCTACACTTAATGCATGTTGGATGTTACTATCAGTCTATCCTTATGTTGATCATTCACTTTGCTTGGTGATGAGTGCATGCATTTAACTCTCATCATTTTGAGCGCTCCACCAAGATGTATGTGACATGGAAGAGTAACCCATGATCCTAACTCATTGTGCATTTGCAGTCCAAAGAAAATCTTAAATATGCACAAATTTAGGGGGAGCTCTTACTTATCACATACTTCTCAAAGCGACGATATATTCCATTCTTATTATCATTTGTTGAAGCTTTGATCTATATGTTGTCATCAATTATCAAAAAGGGGGAGATTGAAAGTGCAACTATCCCTGGGTGGTTTTGGTAATTCCTAACAATATATAGGTCATTGAGCTAACATTATTCCAAGATGAATATTTCAGAAAAGCTCAATGGATGGCATGGCATGGATGAGGAAAGTGGATCCCTCAAAATTACAAGGACAAAGGATTGGCTCAAGCTTCAAGAACAAGACTCTACATTTTATTCTTTAGTGATCCAAGATCACATTGAGTCCATAGGAAAAGCCAATACTATTAAGGAGGGATGAGGTGTTGCTTAATGAGCCTCTTGCTTCATGTGCTTAGTGATATGCTCCAAAATCCTCTACTACCTTTCCATATCCACATATGACCCAAACCTAAAGTCAAACTCGGCCCCACCGATTCTTTCTATCTGGAGCCACCGAGTTTCACATGTCATAGCCACTGCCACAAAGCCTAGCAAATCGGTTTCACCGATAGGGATCTCGGTCTCACCGAGATGGGGTTGCAATTTCTCTGTTTCCCTTCGTAACGTTTCGGTCCAACCGAAGTGAGCGATCGGTCCCACCGAGATTGCAATGTAAACTCACTGTTTCCCTTTCGTAACATTTCGGTCTCACCGAAAAGAGCGAATCGGTCCCACCGAGTTTACCTGACCAACTCTCTGGTATTACCAAAATCGGTCACACCGAGTTTGTGTAATCGGTCACACCGAGATTACGTTATGCCCTAACCCTAACCATATCGGTCGTACCGAGTTGCATCTCAGTCCCACCGAAAATCCTAACGGTCACTAGGTTTGCTGAATCGGTCCGACCGAGTTTAACGATTCGGTCCCACCAAGTTTTGCAGATTGTGTGTAACGGTTAGATTTTGTGTGGAGGCTATATATACCCCTCCACCCACTCTTCATTCGTGGTGAGAGCTATCAGAACAGATCTTCACTTCCAATACACATTTTCTGAGAGAGAACCACCTACCCTTGTGTTGAGCTCAAGATATTCCATTCCTACCATATGAATCTTGATCTCTAGCCTTCCCCAAGTTGCTTTCCACTCAAATATTCTTTCCACCAAATCCAAATCCTATGAGAGAGAGTTGAGTGTTGGGGAGACTATCATTTGAAGCACAAGAGCAAGGAGTTCATCATCAACACACCATTTGTTACTTCTTGGAGAGTGGTGTCTCCTAGATTGGCTAGGTGTCGCTTGGGAGCCTCCGACAAGATTGTGGAGTTGAACCAAGGAGTTTGTAAGGGCATGTAGATCGCCTACTTCGTGAAGATCTACCGCTAGTGAGGCAAGTCCTTCGTGGGCGACGGCCGTGATGGAATAGACAAGGCTGCTTCTTCGTGGACCCTTCGTGGGTGGAGCCCTCCGTGGACTCGCGCGACCGTTACCCTTCGTGGGTTGAAGTCTCCATCAACGTGGATGTACGATAGTACCACCTATCGCAACCACGCCAAAAACATCCGTGTCTCCAATTGCGTTTGAATCCTCCAAACCCTTTCCCTTTACATTCTTGCAAGTTGTATGCTTTACTTTCCGCTGCTCATATACTCTTTGCATGCTTGCTTGAATTGTGTGAAGATTGCTTGAATTGTGCTAAGATAGCCAAAATCTGCCAAGAACTAAAATTGGGAAAAGGATAGATTTTTATTTGGTCAAGTAGTCTAATCACCCCCCCTCTAGACATACTTCCGATCCTACAGCTCTGGGCTGTGAGCAGGAAAAAAAGGAATGGTGGAGAAGATGTGGGGGATGGATAAGGCAAGGGGATAAAAGAATAGAAGGAGGGCAGCTCGTGGGTCCAAGGAGATGCGTGGGGCAGCGCGCAACCGTCGCGTCGCTTCGCCCGGTCTGCCGGCCGCAAGCATTTCCCATAAATCAAACTACACTAGTGGTTGGGGCCCGATATTGCGGGCCGCTTGCACTAGTAGAAAAAGGCCCATTTGTCCCGGTTCTAGAGGCCCATTTGTCTCAGTTCTGGAACCGAGACTAAAGGGTCGGGACTAAAGCCCAATACCTTTAGTCTCGGTTCGCTTACCAACCGGGATAGATGGGGCTCCACGTGGCCGCTGCGGCAAGCCCAGGCAGGAGGGCCTTTAGTCCCAGTTGGTAACACCAATCGGGACCAAAGAGCATCCACGCGTCAGTAGCTCAGGAGCTGGGGTTTTTTTTGAAAGGGGGTGGGGTTGGGGGTTTTTGAGAGTTAATTTTGGGGTTTCATATATTGTGTTAGCTAGCTAATAGCTAGAGAGAAGTGACCTCTCTTATCTCCGTGCTTGGTCGACACTACGTACTATACGTATAGAGAGGACTCGACACGCTAGCTAGTAAGAAAATGAAGGAAACCATTAAGTATAGAAGATCGTCATGAACATATACAAAGAGAAGCGATCGGCCTCTCCTTCTCCGAGAGATTGGTCGAACAACAAGTTTTCATATATCTATCCGACGTTACTAGCTACATATATACAATATAAGATCTCTTACAATCGCTAACATCTGAAGTCAAGTTCCACATGGTTTTCTCCGGCTTTATTGATGACGTGGTCAAGAAAGAATACCGCCAATTCCTCTTGAATCGCTTTCATGCGATCTTGTGGTAGGAGATCATCCCGCATATGCCAGATCTAAATCGAAGAAGAGGGTCAATACATGTGTATGAATGAAACTCAACACAAATGATGGTAATAAAATAAAATTGTGAATATTTTTGCTTATGCACTTCATAATGTTTTTCAGAGTAGCCCCGCTTATTCTTGGCCGTCTCGTTATAGATGAACTCGCAAACATAGTATCCACAGAAATCATTCATGCGTTCCTGCCACAAGCACTTTACGAGAAATAGAGGTCAATCAAACTGATAATCAAGCATGCTAAATGGTATTGATGAAACTAGTTAGAATCAATGAGAGATGCGCGAAACTAGGTAGTACTTACTTTCAGGTGTTTAAATTTCAGCTCGGTCGGCAGTCCTGGAGAAACTGTAGTGAACTCTTTCAAAACCCTGCCAGACAAAGAAAATAATTACTTGATATCAGGAAATGAACAAAGTTGCCGATATGGTGCGATAATGATCGATTGAACTTACTTCTGGAGAATTTCAATCATTTCCGCATATTCTTGGGATATTTTCGTCTCGAGTCTAAGACGATTACTAGTCCCTGCTCAAGCTTAATCTCTAGGAGAATAAAGTGGTAGCTGCGCACTCATGCATAACTCATCAGTTACATTACTATAACCTCGAGTAATAAGGGAAACCGAATGTGCACAAGACAGTAACACTCACTTGAAGTTGTAAGGAAACAATATTTTATCTTTGCTTTGATTTTTGAGCAACTATTTGAGCAAGTTGTCCTCGGTTTCTGAGACATTCTTTTTAGCCGTCCATTCATGTATGACATTTGGGTTAATGAACCCAATGTCATAGATTTGTGCTTTTCTGCATTCGACGATCTTCAGTCTGCATAATATAGTGAGGATAATTATATATACATGCAATGAAAGAGCTGAGCTATATATAGAGACTTAATTACAGAAAGTAGTACTTACAGACAGTAGCAAGCTATGAGTGATTTGTCGAGGGCCTTTTGATTGTAGAACTGGAAAAACCCATCAAATTCAACAGCTAACAGTTCTTGTCCAATGAAGTCGTGGTCCTCCTTAATTCTCATCGACAAAGCATCCTTCCCAGACTCGCTGCAGGTTTTCATGTACCATTCATGGAATCTTCGCATCATCATTGTTATAGCAAGAGTTCCATCTTTGACGAGAGGCTTCCCGTACTGAATTCATCCACCTCCATTGTATCAAAATGTACATCGTCGGCAGGTAATCACCGGGATTGGTACCAGGCAGCATCCGCGGCAAATTTGCGACGATATCGCTAGACACCTTGAGCGGGGGCACGATTAGTTCTCCTGTTCTCCGAGCCGGGGAATTTTTTCCCACTTCTTCGTTCTGCTAACCTTTTGTCACTTGAAGTAGTTCTCGACCGGCGTGCATCTTCCAGTGTCTTTTTAAGACAGCGGACATGTTTGTCATCCGGTGAAGGCGGTGGTGGTCGCTTCAGGGCATTGATAGTGCGCTTCGCTTTCACCGGATCTATCTTCTCCTCCGAAGGTGGATGTTTCATAGCTCTCGCATTTCAAAGAAGTCCTTCACTTGGGCTTCACAGATCTTCGCGTTTTCCTCCACGGTCATCTCGTATGATAACTTCTCTAGAGGCTTGAGAGATGGACCGAATCTGTATTGCCTCCCGCCTCTGGTTGTACTGCTAGACGCTGGAGCGGTGACGTTTCTCTTCCGTTGGTGTTGACGAGTAGTAGAAGGAGGCGGAGTGCTCCGACGCGCTGAAGCAGACGGAGCGGCGGCTTTTGTCTTCCGCCGTTGCTAACGAGGCGAAGGAGGAGGCGGGCTGGTCGAACACAACGGAGCAGGTGGAGAAGGAGGCGGAGTGCCGCCCTCACATGCTGGGGCAGCCGGAGAAGGAGGCGGAGTGCCCTGATCACTCGCCGAAGGAGGAGGCGTAGTGCCCTGACTCGCGGGAGGAGGAGGAGGAGGAGGAGGCGGAGGCATCCAGTTCGGAAGCTTGATGTGCTCCTTCCGCCATAGACATGGAGTCTTCAGAGAAAGACCCAGCTGAGTCTCCCCTTCACCAGTAGGGTGGTCAATCTCTAGCTCCTAAAATCCCTCCATTACTTCATCCACCATCACAACAGCGTAGCCTTGTGGAATCAGACGGCGGTGAAAAGTTGCGTCGGGTTCAGGAGGTGCAACGGAGCCGACAGCCGCCTTGCCTTCGAGGTTCTGCCAGTGCGTCATAAGCTGGCAATGTTGAGCCTCTGTGATAGCATCCACGGGATAGCTAGGAGCCGTGAAGTCAGGCTGCTGAACGAGCTTGGTGGAAGCCATGCTGCTTCTCCACTGAGATGGCGGGGTAGCTTCTGGGGTAGCTCCGGCACCTCGCTGGCTCTCAACTTGTTCCTCTAGCTTTCGTACTCTTGCATTCAGCTTCTGCAGTTCGCTCTGCTCCAGTTTCCTCCTCCTCTCCCGGGTTTTGTAACTACCTGCGCCGGGAAACCCAACCTTCCATGCAACGGAGCCTGGTGTGCCTCGTGTTTGTCCAGGGTGCTTAGGATTCCCGTGGGCCTCTGTCAGCTCGTCGTTCTCTCTGTCGGGAACGAACGTCCCTTGCCGCGCTGCGGTGATATACTTCTGAAACTTCTTGACGGGTATTTCAAGTTGCTCGTCCGTCCAAACGCACTTCCCTGTTTCAGGGTCCAAGGTTCCCCCAACCCCGAAGAACCAAGTCCTTGAACGGTCTGGCCAGTTCAATGTCTCTGGTTCGACCCCTTTAGCAAGCAGGTCATTCTCAGCTTTGTCCCACAACGGTCGGGCTTTGAGGTAGCCACCTGACCCCGTGCGATGGTGATACTGCTTCTTTGCAGCATTTATTTTGTTTGTCTCTGACATCTTCTTACTCTTCTCCGATGTATTGTAGGCCACAAATGCGGGCCGGTGATCTCTTATCTTCTTAAATCGGCCGGTGAATTCTGGAGTCTTCCCTTTGTCGACATACGTTGATTGCAACTCATTCTTCCACCTCCTGAATAGATCTGCCATCTTATTAAGAGCATGAGCCTTGACCAATGGCTCTATAACTGGATTGTCCGGATCCTCCTCTGGCGGTAGGGTGAAATTTGCCTTCAGCGCGGTCCAAATATCACCTTTCTGTCTATCGTTGACATAAGGAACTTGAGGGTCTTTGTTCTTAGGCTTATTCCATTGGTGGATGCTGATCGGGATCATGTCCCTAACAATAGCCCCACACTGAGCAGAAAATGCTTCCTTGGTCCGTCTGGGTTCAATCGGTTGGCCATCGTCCGTGATTGCTGTGATCGTGAACCTTTCATCCTAGCGCAACCTTTTCTTCGGGCCTCGTCTCGTTACCGAAGTTTGGCTCGATCCGGAGGGCTTGAAAAGAAGAAAGAAGAGTTAATATGTGTACATACCAAAACAATTAATACATCAATTAGCTAGTCAGCACAGGTTTAATTAATATATATATACCTCATAGGACTTTGCAATAGCTTCCTCCTCCGTTCGGTCACCGGAGCCGTCATCACGGTCTCCTTCTTCCACCGGCATTCGGTCACTTGAGCCATCATGATCATGTCCTTCCTCCTCCATTGTTCGATCACCAGAGCCTTCACCCTCTCCTTCCACACCATCGGTGTCGTTGAGATACGACAAGACATCACCTCCGCCCAGGATTATGTCCCCCAACAACTGTTTTGTTTCCAAGTCTCGGTGCTTCATAGTTTCTGCAAATATTATAACATGTCAATTAATATACAAACATGACAGATGGATATATTAGTGGCAAACATAGACCTAGCTAGCTCGACGCTTCAACGGTTTGGGGTGGCCTCGAAAACGCTTCTATGGTTTGGGGTGGCCTCAGCAACGCTTCTAGGGTTCGCGGTGGCCTCGATGCTTCTAGGGTTTGGTCGGGCGATAGGGGGTTGATCGACGTCCCCCCTCATGTTGACGAGTTACTGGATTTCTCTCATGAATGTCCGATGTCCGGACCGCCTCTCTCATGAATGTCAACCAAGGGATTTAACAAAATGGCGCCATTCTGGATGTGCAAAAAATGGTCCATATGTTTCCTAATCTCATCTACCCTATATGTCACGTTGTCTAGTGTCAAAGGATTCAAGAAAACCATGGCTTCATCATTAGCCGGATGTAACAGGTGCATGATGGTATGAAGCTCTCCAAAGTTATTTTGGAACGGAGTCCTGATAGGATAATTCGCTTTTTGGTACGAAGTTCAGCGAGAGCCTTTCGAATATCGCTATTTGGAAGGCCTTTGCTGAACTTCATACCAAAAAGCGAATTATCCTATCAGAACTCCGTTCCAAAATAATTTTGGAGAGCTTCATACCGTCATGCGCATGTTTCTTCCGGATAATTATGAAACCATGGATTTCTTCAATACTTTGACACATGAGAACGTGCACATGTAGAAGCGTAGATGAGATTGGAAAAATATGGATCAACTTAATTATTCACATCCATAATGGGGGCATTCTTGATAAATCTCTTATAAATCTCGAGAAAGTTTGTCGGGTAGGGGCGGGATGGGGTAGGAGATCGACAATGTTTTTTTCTAGGGTTTGGGTGTCATCGAGAGTTGGTCGAGCGAGAGGGGGTTGATCGACGTCCCCCTCTCGACCCCTCGGCGATCCTTGACCCTCGACCCTCGACCCCTCGATGACCCTTGACCTCTTTTTTCTTATTCTTCTATTTTTTCTTCTTCTCCATATTCCTTCTTCTTCTCCTCTTTTTTTCTTCTTCTTCCTCTTCCTATTTTTTTAGGGCCGCTCTAAAATGCTAGCGGGGGGGGGGGGGGGGGGTGCTCCCGTGGTCTAAAATCGTTCTATGCACGAGAGCCGGTCTATACACCCTATATCGAGCTCCCCTCATGTCGAAGTTATCGGGGAGGGGGTATATCGACAACGACGACATACATACATGGAAAAAATGTTATCGGGGAGGGGTTATATCGACCCCCCTCATGTCGAAGTTATCGCGGAGGGGGTATATCGACAACGACGTGCATACATGGAAAAAATGTTATCGGGGAGGGGGTATATCGACCCCCCTCATGTCGAAGTTATCGGGGAGGGGGTATATATATCGACAACGACAATACATACATGAAAAAATGCTATATCCATCTATACATACATAGCCACATACATATATACATGGAAAAAATACATATATGAACAAAAAAAATTAATACACATATGAACAAAAAATACATATATGAACAAAAAAAATGCCCTGAACAAAAAAATACATTATGAACATCTACACACATATAGCCACATACATACATATATACATTATATATATATATGAACAAAAGATTCATCATATAAAAATGAAAAAAAGACAGAGCCGGGGCAGCGGCGGCTCACGGCGGGGGCGGCTGGCGAGGGCGACGGCGGGGGCGGCGAGGGCGTCGACGACGGCGACGGTGGTGGCCGGACCGTAGCGTGGGGCGGCACGGACCGGGGCGGTGACGGCGCGGGGGCGGTGACACCGTCGGGCGCGTCGGCGAGGGCTCGGGCCGGGCGGGGGCGGCACGGCGATGGCGTCGGGGGGAGGGGCGCGCGCGGAGATGAGGGCTCGGTGAAGGGGCACGGCGACGGCGCCGGAGGCAGGGGCGCGGCGACGGTGTCGGAGGCAGGGGCGACGGCGGGGCAGAGGGGCAGCATGGTGGCGTCATCGGAGGGATCGAAGAACTGAAACAAAATTTTCACAAGTGCTGCTTGTATAGACGAAGCATTGGTCCCGGTTCATGGCACCAACCGGGACCAATGCCCCCCTTTGGTCCCGGTTCATGCCACCAACCGGGACCAAAGGTCTCTTTTCAGCAGCCCAAAGGGCGGGAAACAGGGACCTTTGGTCCCGTTGGTGGCACCAACCAGGACTAAAGGGGGGCATTGGTCCCGGTTGGTACTACAAACCGGTACCAATGCGCCCCTTTCCTCCCGGTTACTGCTACCAACCGGGACCAAAGGCCTTGTGTTGCCCGCGGCCAAAAGTTTAGTCCCACCTCGCTAGTTGAGAGGGGCTCGGAGTGGTTTATAAGCCCCACTACGGCTGCACTCTCGAGCTCCCCTCAAATGCAGACTTATGGGCCTAATCTCACACTACACTGCCTGTGGGCCTACTGGGCCTTCTGCGGGCCTGAATCCTGGCCCATGGTTGGGTTTCTAGTCATATTCACGCTATGGTGGCCTAGTAGGTGGCATTTTTTGTTTTTTGTTTTCTTTTTTGCTTTATTTATTTTATTTTGTTCCTACTTACAATAAAATACTTACTATTTTTTAGTGATTCTTTTTTTCTTTTAGGTAATAAAAATTATAAACTTTCTGTTAGTGCCATTAGTTTTCCAATTTGAATAGTTTAAATTTGAATTTTTTGAAATTTGTGTAAATCACTAGTTTGTGAATAACTTTACTATAAAAATAGATTTTTGAGTGATTCTTTTTCCTGCTATTTAATATTACTGTGTTTTATCATTATATTCCATTTGATAATTTTTAGGTTATTTGAAATGTATGTTTTAATCAAAAATAGATTTTGTTATTTTATTTTTCTATTAAAGTTTCAAACAAAAAAATTCTTTATGGAAATTCCTTTTGCTATTAATGTTTTGAATAGAAAATATTTTGATAATTTTAGTTGCATAAATTTTATATAATTTTAGTTTCAAAAATACTAGAGGTTTATAAAAGATTTTTAGTTGATTCCTTTTGCTATTCGAGTTTCATTAAAGTTTTCTAGTTCATTCTATTTGGTATTAGAGTTTCATTAAAGTTTTATAGTTCATTCTTTTAATTCATTATTTTTGCTATTAGAGTTTCATAAAAGTTTTCTAGTTCATTCTTTTTTATATTAGTTCATTCTTTGAGCTAAATGACCCTAAAATTGAAAAGCACTTGAAATGAATTCTGAAGAGGTTGAAAATTGGCATGGTATCATCATTTCACCCACATAGCATGTGCTAAAAAGTTGAGAGGGTTACGACAAAAACTGGATGCCCTTCGTGTACAAAATGGACAATCTCTTTCGAAGTATCAGGGTTTCGAATGAAAACTCATCTGTTACAAAGGGATTTTATTTTTTAACTTATTTGAACTCCAGAGTTTTTGTGTGTTCAAAGTGCACCATTCAAAGCCACATCATCATTTTTTCAACCCTTTGTGACTTCATTTGTTATTTTTCATGCATTTTCTGATTTTTTTAGTTATATGACCCTGAAATTGAAAATCACTACAAATGAACTCTAAAAAGTTTGAAAGTTGGCATGGTATCATCATTTCACCCACATAGCATGTGCTAAAAAGTTGAGAGGGTTACGGCAAAAACTGGATGCACTTCGTGTACAAAATGGACAATCTCTTTTGAAGTATCGGGATTTCGGAGGAAAACTCATCTGTTACAAAGGGATTTCATTTTTTGAACTTATTTGAACTCCAGACTTTTTTTGTGTTCAAAATGCACCATTCAAAGCCACATCATCAATTTTCAACCCTTTCAGACTTCATTTGTTATTTTTCATGCATTTACTGATGTTTTGAGCTATACGACCCTGAAATTGAAAAGCACTACAAATGAACTGTAAAAAGGTTGAAAGTTGGCATGGTATCATAATTTCGCCCACATAGCATGTGCTAAAAAGTTGAGAGGGTTACAGCAAAAACTAGATGCACTTCGTGTACAAAGTGGACAATCTCTTTCAAAGTATCAAGGTTTCGAACGGAAACTCATCTGTTACAAAGGGATTTCATTTTTTTGAATTTATTTGAACTCCAGACTTTTTGTGTGTTCAAAATGCACCATTCAAAGCCACATCATCAATTTTAAACCCTTTCTGACTTCATTTGTTATTTTTCATGCATTTACTGATTTTTTTATCTATATGACCCTGAAATTGAAAATCATTACAAATGAACTCTAAAAAGGTTGAAAGTTGGCATGGTATCATCATTTCACCCACATAGCATGTGCTAAAAAGTTGAGAGGGTTACGGCAAAAACTGGATGCACTTCGTGTACAAAACAGACAGTCTCTTTTGAAGTACCAGGGTTTCATACCGAAACTCATCTGTTACAAAAGGCATTTAATTTCTTCACATGTAACTGAAGTGATATTGTAGATCAAAGGCATCATCATAATAGTTGTGGAGAGAAAGTCTTCACTTTTTCTTCGCTTGTGTCCTTTGCTTATTGCGACGTAACCATGGATAATCTTCATCGTTTAATAGGGTGCTTGGGTCAGCCTTGACTTTGAAGGGAGGAATTTCATGAAACTTTTCATAATCTTAAAACATGTCTGTCTTGCCCTCCAATTCCACTATGTCTCTTTTTCCTAAAATAACTATGTGGCGCTTTGGCTCATCTTATGATGTATTCGCTTCCTTATCTTTTCTTTTTCTCGGTTTGGTAGATATGTCCTTCACATAGAAAACCTGCGCCACATCATTGGCGAGGACGAATGGTTCGTCTGTGTACCCAAGATTGTTCAGATCCACTGTTGCCATTCCGTACTATGGGTCTACCTATACCCCGCCTCCTGACAGATTAAAATCATGTCCGTAGTCAAGTTCCCATATGTCCATGATGTAACCATAATATGTGTCCTTTCCCCTCTTGGTTGCTGCATCAAAGCAGGCACCACTGTTTTGGTTGGTGCTGTGATCTTGGACGATCGTGTAAAATGTATTCCCATTTATCTTGTATCCTTTGTAAGTCAATACAGTCGAAGATGGACCCCTGGCCAACGAGTACAACTCATCAGAAATAGTGTTGTCACCTCTGAGACGTGTTTCCAACCAACTGCCAAGAGTCCTGATGTGTTCACATGTAATCCAGTCGTCACACTGCTCCAGGTGTTTGGAGTGCAGAATGTTCTTGTGTTCATCGACATACGTGGTCACCATGGTAGAGTTCTGTAAAACTGTCTAGTGTGCTTGAGACCAAAAATGCCCGTCCCTACATATTATTGAGTCCCCTCCTAGTGTGCCTTTTCCAGTCAGTCTCCCCTCATACCGCGATTGCGGGAGACCAATCTTCTTAAGGTCAGCAATGAAGTCAACACAAAACCCAATGACATCCTCTATTTGATGGCCCATGGAGATGCTTCCTTATGGCCTAGCGCAGTTACAGACATATTTCTTTAGGACTCCCATGAACCTCTCAAAGGGGAACATATTGTGTAGAAATACAGGGCCCAAAACGACAATCTTGTCGACTAGATGAACTAGAACATGCGTCATGGTATTGAAGAAGGATGGTGGGAACACCAGCTCGAAACTGACAAGACATTGCGCCACATCACTCCTGAACCTTGGTAGGATTTCTAGATCGGTCACCTTCTGAGAGATTGCATTGAGGAATGCGCATAGCTTCACAATGGCTAATCGAACGTTTTTCGGTAGAAGCCCCCTCAATGCAACCGGAAGCAGTTGCGTCAGAATCACGTGACAGTCATGAGACTCTAGGTTCTGGAACTTTTTCTCTGCCATATTTATTATTCCCTTTATATTCTACGAGAAGCCAGATGTGACCTTCATACTGAGCAGGCATTCAAACATGATTTCCTTCTCTTATTTGGTAAGAGCGTAGCTGGCAGGACCTTCATATTGCTTTGGAGGCATGCCATCTTTTTCGTGCAAAAGTTGCAGATCCTCTCATGCATCCGGTGTATCTTTTATCTTCCCATACACGCCCAAGAAGCCTAGCAGGTTTACGCAAAGGTTCTTCGTCACGTGCATCACGTCGATTGAAGAGAGGACCTCTAGGTCTTTCCAGTATGGTAGGTCCAAAAATATAGATTTCTTCTTCCACATGGGTGCGCGTCCCTCAGCGTTATTCGGAACAGATAGTCCGCCGGGACCCTTTTCAAAGAGTACTTTTAAATCATTCAGCATAGCAAGTACGTGATCACCAGTACACATGGCGGTCTTCTTCCGGTGATCTGCCTCGCCTTTGAAATGCTTTCCTTTCTTTCGACATTGATGGTTGGTCGGAAGAAATTGACGATGCCCCAGGTACACATTCTTCCTGCATTTGTCCAGGTATATACTTTCGGTGTCATCTAAACAGTGCGTGCATGCATGGTATCCCTTGTTTGTCTGTCCTGAAAGGTTACTGAGAGCAGGCCAATCATTGATGGTTACAAACATCAATGCGTGTAGGTCAAATTCCTCTTGTTTCTGCTCATCCCACACACGTACACCGTTTACATTCCACGGTTGTAAAATTTCTTCAACTAATGGCCTTAGGTACACATCAATGTTGTTGCCGGGTTGCTTAGGACCTTGGATGAGAACTAGCATCATAATGAACTTCCGCTTCATGCACAACCAAGGAGGAAGGTTATAGATACATAGAGTCACGGGCCAGGTGCTGTGATTGCTGCTCTGCTCCCTAAAAGGATTAATGCCATCCGCGCTTAAACCAAACCATACGTTCCTTGCGGCACCTGCAAACTCCTCCCAGTACTTTCTCTCGATTTTTCTCCACTGCGACCCGTCAGCGGTGCTCTCAACTTCCCATCTTTCTTACGGTTCTCCCTGTGCCATCGCATCAACTTTGCATGCTCTTTGTTTCTGAACAGACGTTTCAACCATGGTATTATAGGAGCATACCACATCAGCTTGGCAGGTGCTTGACTTGTTGGCCTAGAACCTGCATGCCGCCACGCAAGCGCTTGACTAGTTGGCCTAGAAGCTGCATGCTGCCACCCCAGCGCTTGCCTAGTTGGCGGGCTGGTTGCTGCTTTCGAACGGCCGCGGGGCAGCGAAACATTGGTGGGTGCGGGCCTATCCATGGCCCCGCAGATGTCCCTGGCAAGGGTCTTGCCGGGGTCTCGCGGGCGTCCCCGGCAAGGATCCTACCGGGGGTCTTCGGCCGTCCCAGGCAAGGATCTTGCCGGGGTCTTCGTCTTCTGGTTCTTATCTAGATTCGCAGGCCTTTTGTCTTCACAAAGATCTCCATGCCACCACGCGGGCGCCCCTGAGTCTTGGCCTCGACGTTGTTGATGGTGTCAGAGCTCTCAGGCTCAAGGATGGTGGCCTTGCTGGTATTGGGCAAGTCGCCCCGGCAAGGCTCTTGCTGGGGCTATGTAGGCCGCCCCGGCAAGGGCCTTGCCGGGGGATGTCCATCTTGCCCCTTTGCTCTTCGCGCCTCTGGCTTGAGTACTGCCTTGGCAGTCTCATACCTTTGCTTCTTCTCCCTCGTTAAGCATGGTCGCAGGTGAGGCTACTACTGCCCGCGCACAAGTAAAGGAGTACAGAAAGACCCCTACTTTTGTACACCGATAGGAGCCCCTGGGCCCGGCCCACACATAAGCGCGAAGCATTGTTGGGCCAGGCTAAAAAGGTGCGCGGGTACGCGTGGCAGAGTTTTAACCGCGGTAACTTCTTCGCCAGTTGCCCTTCCCCACGACCTGCATTGAGTGCGTGACGTGGGGGTCTTGTGTGGAATGGTCGCGGCACGCTTGCATCACCCTACGGTGAATAGTAAAGGGGTGGCCCGCGTATTCCCTATAAAAAAGAGGAAACCGCAAGGGAGCTGCTCATTTACCCTCCACGCCTTTTCCAATCTTGGAACGGCCGTTCCCTCTTCTTCTTCAAGCGCAAATCAAAGCTTTCGTCTCTGCTTGCCGTCGCTGCGCCCCTATTGCCCTTGACCCCTCACCCCCTCTTAGCCGCCATGGCGCCCAAGACAAGCAAGGGCATGGGAGCAGCCAAGGATGCCGGGGGGAAGGCGGCGCCGGAGAGTGAGTTGGTGGAGCTGCGGACGCAATACACCCTCTTCAACTCGACGGTCGACGCGCTCACCCTCAAGGAGAAGTTCAGGCCCCTGTGGGGGAGGGAGACGTCGGGGCATCCCGCCACGCACATCGTGCCCTCCTCCTTCGCCAAGGCCGGTCCAAATAGATATCCTTTCTTTGTCGACTATTTCTCCTGCGGGCTCTGCCCCCCTTTCTCGGATTTCTTCAACAACATCATGCACACCTACGGCTTCCACCTTCTGGACCTCACGCCGAACGCCATGGCGTGCATGGCCTTCTTTGCCAATCTTTGCGAGGGCTTCGCCGAAGTGCTCCCTAGGGGGCGCCAACTCTAGCTGCATCACTTGGATCCCGAGGACCCAAAGCAGGGGCACGTACCCGGAGTGTGCCCAAAAGGAGAGGTGGGACAAGTGGCGGGGCCGGTGGTGCTGGATCAAGGAGGCAGATCCATAGGAGTTCTGCTGGGTCCGCAGCAAGGATTGGGGCGAGCTTGATGCCGATGACAAGAAGCTCGCGGTTGCCACCACCAGGATCCATCGCCTCACCTCGGCCAGGCTCACTCTTGAGATGATTGGGGCTGACTTCATCCGCCGCCGGATTGCCCCACTGCACAATAAGGGGAGGCCGGCCTGATATCATGAGGCTCCACCCCAGCCTTAACCACAACTTCACGGTGCTACAACATGATCATATTTGTCAGAGGCTTTTCTAGCTCAAGGTTGAAGAGGTCGGCAGGGTCGAGAGGACCGGCAAGGCCGAGAAGACCGGCAAGGCCGGCAAGTCTGACAGCCTGTCCGAGTTGCCGGCGGGGGTAGTCCCACTGAGAAACAACTCTTGCCTGACCTCCATCATCACCATGATGCCGGTTTTCAACGAGCTATCGGTGTGGAACGACACCTACGGGATCACAAGAATACCCTACTACGGTTGCCGGGGGGCAGGGTTGCGAGGAGAGCAGGGCTAGTAGACAGCACAAGGATCATTTACCCAGGTTCGGGCCGCAAGGATGCATAAAACCCTAGTCCTGCTTTGGTGGGTGTATTTCTAAGAGTTCTTGAGCTCTCGAACTAGCTGTGGTCAGTGCGTGGTTCGAAAGAGCCGAATCCTTCTCCAGTATGCCATGGGCCTCCTTTTATAGTTGAAAGGGGCTGCCACAGTGACACATAGGAGGTGGAAAGGCGTATAGTGCCCTGAGCTTATCGCTTGTATTACAGGACAAGACGCACTTAATGCGCAGCTTAGGTGTCCCCTTGCTTTATTGGGGATGGGGGCGAGGCCCGTCCCGTCCGTCGCCGCTCCTCCTCGCCTTGACACACGCCCTGGCCAGCGATGCGTGCGTGGTGCCATGTAGGCGGGCAGGCAGCTTAGGTGGCGCAGTGGCGGAGCCTTCACGAAGATCTGCATGCCGCCACGCAGGCGCTCGATGAGTTTGCCTGGCAGCTGCATGTTGCCACGCAGGTGCCCGTCCAACTAGTTGGGCTGGCAGCTGCATGTGAACGGTGGTGGAAGATTTGATCGGCACGGGTTGGGCGGTGGCCCCACTGGCGTCCTTGGCGAGGGCCTTGCGGGTTGGCCCGGCGAGGGTCTTGCCGTGGTGTGCTGTCGTCCCCGGCAAGGACCTTGCCGGGGGTCTAGTGGCCTTCCTCGGCAAGGATCTTGCCGAGAATCGTCGTCTTCTCATCCTCGTGTGATCTTGAATATGTCTTCACAAAGATCTGCATGCCACCACAGAGGTGCCTTCCCGAGCCCTGGCCCCACGTTGATGATGGCGTTGGGGGCTATGAGCTCAAGGGTGGCTCGCTTTGTTGGTGTGGGGCGAGCTGTCCCGGCAAGGGTCTTGCCGCGGCCGCTGAGGCCGCCCCGGCAAGGGTCTTGCCGGGGGAGCCTGCTTCATCCCTCTGCTCCTTTTGGTCTTGGCCTTGGCGTTGCTCTGATTATGTTGGGCTTCGGTCTTACCTTGGCTCACCTCCCCCGTTCTGCTTGGTGTGGCCATGGGCGCGACTCTGACTGCCCGTGCACAGGTAAAGGGGTACAAAAGCGTGCCCCTCTTTTCGTACACCGACAGGAGCCCCCGGGCCTGGGCCACACATAAGCGCGACAAGTTGTTGGGCCAGGCCCAAAACGGTGCACGGGCAGGTGGGGCGGTTTTTATCGTGGTAAGACTCTTCGCGCGCTTCGCTTCCCACGACCCGCGCGCGTGCCGCGGCGTGGAGGGGCGTGCGTGACGTGGGAGGCATGCGTGGGGCAGTTTCCACACGCATGCGTCATATCGCAATAAAGAGGCGGCTCGTGCCTTCCCCGTAAAAACAGGGAGGCGTGGAGGCGCGGCTCATTTACTGAGCGGGGCCGGAGTGCGGTCTTCAAGGCATCCACTCCCCATGATCACAGGGTGGGGAGAGGTTGTTTCACCCATCCCCTCAGTTCTGCACGTCTGCCACACGTCTTTCATGCGCCCGGGGTGGCAAACGGTGGAGGCGGGAAGCCGGGCCGTCGCTGGTTGGGGCAGCGGGTCGGTCCTGATTCCTCGCGCCTCCGGTGTCTGGATTGGCCGAGCGGGGCGGCCGAGCCCCAACCCCGTTCCTTTATAAAGAGGGGGAAGGGGGGATGGCATCCCGCATTCTCTCATCTTCTATCTCCTCCTGCTTTTGCTTCTTCCTCTCACCCGCCATGGAGAAGGGGAATCCTGGTCCCTCGACGGTGGCGGCGAGGGTCGCCGCTCGACAGGGCTCCCCTCCTCCTCCTGAGACCGTGGTGGTGGAACCGGCCGCGAGGGGAAGGGGGAGGGGGCGAGGCCGGGGCAGAGGCCGTAGCGCTCGGGGAAGAGGAGGACGGGCGGCGCGCCGGCCTTGCCCCTACCAATGATGCCATTCCCGATGGAGGGCCACGTTGCAGACCATCCTTGCGAGTTCTTCATCAGGCTGCGCCGGCCTCCGCGTCGTCGTCTTCGTCTCCCTGCCTCGTTTGCTCGGGCGATGGAGCGTACATGAGGGGCTGTGGGAACGGGGGCACGCGGATCGACGTCGACTTCCCGGCTCCTCGGGTTATGTACCTCCGCCATGGATGGAAGACGTTCGCCCGCATCCACAGCCTGACGGCGGGGCTCGTCCTCTACTTCAAATTAATGGAGGACGACCTGCTCTCCGTCAAGGTCTTTGGAGAGTTTGGAACTCGCCTGAAATGCTGCGTGGAGAGCTCCTCTGATGGAGATTCCGATGATGGAAGCTGTTCCTCGAGCGAAAGTGACGAGGAGGACAGCGGGGACGAGTCCGACTAGGCGTCGGACGCCCCGTGCCTGGGCGGGTGCGGCAGCAGCAGCATCTGCACTTGGCCGCTCTTCCGGCAGGGTTTTGACGGGGGCGGGGCCAGCTCCTTGAACTTCTCGGGGCCGTCTCCTTGGGTGGCTGGCGTTGGGAGGCTGCGGAAGAGGAAGAGGGCGGGCGGCAAGGCCGTTAACTCAGAGTACACAGGCACCGACGCCTTCATCGCGTATTGCCGGTCCTGCCGCCTCGTCCTCCAGCTCCTTTCCTGGCACCGTCATCACCGGCCCGCCCGTGGGCGGCCACTGAGGTGTTCTATTGGTGCTTTCTGCTGCTCATTGCTCGCCTAGGCACCCCTCTTGCCCTCTCGCCTCCTTGACCTGCCTCCTGAGGAGAGGGACAAGAAAGGGATCACGGGCACCTTATCTCTTTTTTTAATCTATAAGCCTGCGGGCCTTGTTAAATTTAAAGCTTGTAATCCCCTTTGTTCATGTTTTTCATTTCGTTCGAACTATACCTGTATGGGATGTTTTTAATGAAAAAGGGATGCTTGCCGGGCTTTTCGTTCGTGGGTAAATCCCACGACAAGGAGCGAATCCTCGTTATTGTTTAAGATAAACATTTTTCGCCCGGCAACAGGCCTTGCCGTTCCCCCCACTCCATTCAACTGTTCTCACGCTCTTGGCGGAGGTAGGGATGAAATGGGCTTCAGGCTCCTCGTTCTACCTCCTTGCCGCCGTGTCTACAACCAAATCCGTACCCAGGAAATAATGCTTAGGTATAGGAAAAAGGGGAGCATGGCAACCTAGAGATAAAAACGAGGCTTACATGCCCCAGTCCTGTTTCAAAATGCATGACAGGGGATAAAAAGACTTATCTGGATCTGCAGCCCCCGACAGTCTTATCCTACCGCTGTTGGATCCTCGTGCTTGTAGCCCCCGGCAACTCTGGTTTGCCGGGGTCGGGACGCCGGTCCGTTTCCACTCTTCCAAGTAGCTCGGCAGAAGTGCTCATGTGCCCTGCGAACCAAAAAAGGACAGAAGAGGAACAGATAGACGCGCACTCGACCTCTAAGCTAGGGGTTAGTCGCTGCTGAGCACTATCAACCCTAACCAAGGAAGAGACTCGACCTAGCATGCATGCTATGACTTAGGGCGCTAGCGCTTCATTTATTTATGCTTAGGGTCTGCGCCTGGCTTTGTACAAAGGGTCACATGACTTGCCGGCAAAGCTTGTACAAAAGGTGGCTTGCCGGGAGGCCCGGCAAGCCGCGCCTTACGGGTTAAACTTGCGAAGATGCTCGATGTTCCAGGAGTTGCTCACTGGGACGACATCCTCGGTCTCCAGGCGGACTGCGCCAGGCCTGGTGACTCGCATTACCCGATAAGGGCCTTCCCACTTCGGCGTCAACTTGTTGGAATTCTTGGCCGACTGAACGCACCGAAGAACAAGGTTGCCTTCCTCAAAGCTTTGAGCATGAACTTTGCGGCTATGGTAGCAACGCAAGGCTTGCTGGTAGCATGCCGCTCTCACAGCCGCCCGAAGACAATCTTCCTCAAGGAGCGTCGCGTCATCTTGGCGCAACGGCTCTTGCTCAAGCTCATCATAAGCGAGCACTCGAGGTGACCCGTATATGAGTTCCGTGGGGAGAACTTCTTCTGCCACGTATACCAGGGCAAAAGGTGTCTGGCCGGTGGCTCGATTTGGCATCGTCCTGATCGACCAAAGAAATGCCGGCAACTCATCAATCCAGCGCCTTCCACTCTTGTGCAGCTTGTCAAAGGTCTTCATTCTCAGGCCTCGCAACACTTCAGCATTTGCCCTCTCCGCTTGGCCGTTGCTCTGTGGATGTGCTACGGAAGCAAAACAGACCTTGCTGCCGAGGTGTTGGATGTACTGCATGAAGGTGTGGCTTGTGAACTGCGTGCCGTTGTCGGTGATGACTCTTTTTGGCACACCAAAACGGCAAACCAGTCCTTTGAAGAACTTGATGGCTGACTGAGCAGTCACCTTCCTCACTGCTTCCACCTCCGGCCACTTTGTGAACTTGTCGATTGCAACGTACAAGTACTCAAAGCCCCCGACAGCGCGGGGGAAAGGGCCCACTATATCGATCCCCCAGACCGAGAATGGCCAGGAGAGAGGGATTGTTTGAAGGGCTTGAGCTGGTTGATGAAGCTTCTTTGAATGGATCTGGCATGCTTCACACTTGGTTACTAGCGCCATCGCATCCTGGAGGGCGGTGGGCCAGAAGAAACCTTGCCGGAACGCCTTCCCGGCAAGGGACCTCGACCCTATGTAGGAGCCACATATGCCTCCATGTATCTCTGCCAACAGCTCCAGTCCTTCCTCCTGGGGGGATGCACTTGAGTTTCACACCGTTTGGCCTTCTCCTGTACAGGACGTCATCGACGAACTGGTACAGGGCGGACCGACGGGCTACTTTCTCCGCTTCTTCCTACTCCTCAGGAAGCTCCCCTGCTTGGAGGAATTGGACGGTATGCTGCGCCCATGCCGGAGCCTGGGGCTCGACGGCAAGGACCAAAGGCATATCTTCCGCCATGGGAGCGGTTGTCTCTATGGCCAGGGCTTGACGCCCTGTCGGAGCCAGTTGCTCTTGGGCATGCTCAGCGACCGCGGCAGCACCCATGCCGGTAGCATCAGGGGGCTCGGTAGGAAAGTACTTGCCGGGACCTAACTTTCTCTGTTTTTTCTGCCCAGCTGATGGTTCGACGGATGGTTGAGTTAACCGGAGCAAAAGGTACCTGGTTCCACAGGTAGCTTGAATGCGGCACGCTTTGACAGGTAATCAGCGATGTCGTTCTCCGCTCGGGGGATGTGCTCTGCTTGGATACCGTCAAAGAGTTCCTCCAGCTTCCTCACCTCATCAACGTAAGCTTCCATCAATGGGCTTTGATAATCTTGTTGACCTGTCTGACAACGAGCTACGAGTCACCCCTGACGATGAGCTTCTTAACTCCGAGGTCTACCGCGATCTTGAGACCAGCAAGCAATCCCTCGTACTCAGCAGTGTTGTTGGTGGACATCTCCCCGGGGAAGTGCATATGGACCACGTACTTGAGGTGCTCTCCAGTGGGTGCGACGAGCAGCACACCGGCACCGGCGCCTTGTAGCGAGAAAGCCCCATCAAAGTACATGATCTAGTCACGGTCCGCTTCCTTGCCGGGGAGAGTGGTCTCCCGGATTTCTTCGTCAGGTGTCGAGGTCCATTCTGTAATGAACTCCTCCAAGACTCTGCTCTGAATTTTCGAGGTACTTTCAAAACTTAAACCAAAGCTTGAAAGCTCCAAGGCCCATTCCACAATCCTCCCAGTCGCATCTGGGTTATGCAGTATCCGTTGCAATGGGAGGCGGGTGACGACGGTGATCTCGTGGGCTTGGAAGTAATGGCGCAGCTTCCTCGAGGCCATAAGGAGGCCGAAGAGCAGTTTCTGCACACCGGAGTACCTTGATCTAGCTCCCTGCAAGAGGGAGCTAACAAAGTAAACCGGGTGCTGCATCATCTTCTTCTTCTGCACCACCTTACAAGACTACGCGGGCACCGCTTCAGTGGAATCAGACTCTGCCGGGGACCTCGCCTTGCCGGGACCCGGCCCTGCCGGGGGAATCTTGGGCTTGCCATCCGCTGGTTCCGCCGCCGTCACTGCCTCCTCATTGACCTCCCTCTGTGCCACCAGTGCGGCGCTGACCACTTGATTCTTCGCCGCCAGATACAGCAGCAACGACTCTTGGGGTTTAGGCGCAACCAATATTGGCATGGATGAAAGGTATTTCTTCAGGTCCTGCAATGCTGCCTCGGCTTCTGGGGTCCATTCCATTGGGCCTGCCTTCTTCAAGATTTTGAAGAAAGGAAGGGCGTGCTCGACGGACTTGGAGATCAATCGGCTCATGGAGGCAATGCAGTCGGTGAGCCGACGCACATCCTTGACCCGTTTAGGCGCCTCAATCTGCTCAATAGCCTTGATCTTGTCTGGGTTTGCCTTGATCCCGCGCTGCGACACAAAGAACCCGAGAAGCATGCCGAACGGAACGCCGAAGACACACTTCTCAGGGTTCAGCTTGAGGTTGATCTTGTGGAGGTTGGTAAATGTCTCTTCCAGATCTTGCACAAGAGTTGGCCCGTCCTTGGTTTTGACCACTATGTCATCCATGTAGGCCTCCATATTTCTATGGAGCTTAGGTTCAAAACCAATTTGGACTGCTCTTGCGAACGTTGAGCTAGCACTCTTCAACCCGAAAGGCATCCGTAAAAAGCAACACGTACCACATGGGGTGATGAATGCTGTCTTTTCTTCATCTTCTCTCGTCATGAAGATCTGGTGGTAGCCCGAGTAGGCATCGAGGAATGACAATACATCACACCCGGCCGTGGAGTCAACAATATGGTCGATGCGCGGCAATGGGAAGGGGTCCTTAGGACAAGCCTTATTGATATCTGTGTAATCAATACACAGTCTCCACTTCCCATTTTCCTTGCGCACCACTACCAGATTGGCTAACCACGTTAGGTGGAGCACTCCTCTCACCAAACCCGTCGCTTCCAATTTCCTGATCTCCTCTGTGATGAACTCCTGCCTCTGCAGAGCTTGCTTTCTGACCTTCTGTTTGATGGGCTGTGCGTGGGGGCAGACAGCTAGGTGGTGCTCAATCACCTCCCTCGGAACACCGGGGATGTAAGATGCTTGCCATGCAAACACGTCGACATCTGCTCGCAGGAAGGTGAAGAGCGCGCCTTCATATTTGCTGTCGAGGGTGGAGCCTATGGTGAAGGCCCCTCTCGTGCCATCCTCCCTGACGGGCACCTTCTTGGTGTGCGGCGGCTCGGCCCTGGGCCTCTTGCTCTTGTCGGTAGAGCTCTCTGGCACGTCCTCGACAGTTGCACAACACTCCGAGAAGGTGCGCTTGCCAGAGTGGGTGCGAGAGGTCTTGCCGGGCTTCTACTTCCCTCCCGGGGCTTCAGCGGCAGGAGGAGGTGCCTTGGCGGCAGCCGCTGCAACTGCCTCCCGGTAGAGCTGGTTGGCGCAGATCAGCGCGTCCTTCTTGTCGGAGGGGACGGAGATGATGGTCAACGGCCTGGGCATCTTTAGCATGTTGTAGGCGTAGTGTGATGCCACCATGAACTTGGCTAGTGTCGGGCAGCTGAGGATCCCGTTGTAGGGCAAGGGGATCTCGGCTACATCGAAGACGATCCTCTCCGTCCTATAGTTTAACTCTCCTCCAAACGTCGTGGGCACTGTGGGCTTTCCCTTCGGCTGGCTCCTCCTCGGATTTACCCCTTGAAACGTGCCCGTTTTCTCGAGGTCTCCATCAAGGATTTGCCACTTTTTGTTCACGACAGGCGAGATCAGGTTCAGGCCGGCCCCGCCGTCAACCAACATCTTGTTCACTCTGAGGTTGCATATCATTGGTGAGACCAACAATGGCAAACACCCGACCGCGGTAGTGCGGTCAGGGTGGTCCTCGGCGTCAAAAATGAGGGGCGTGTTGGACCACTTCAGCGGCTTCTGAGCGTTGAACGACGACTCTGCTACTGTAATCTCACACGCCCACTGCTTGAGCTGGCGGTGAGAGGTATGCAGCGAGGCGCCACCATCGACGCACATGGCCTCTGTGGCCTTCTGGAACCCTTGCTCACCAGACTCGTCGTCCTCATCGTGATCATCGTCTTCTTGTTTCTTGTCGCGGCCCCGGGCGGGCCTCTCTTGCTGGTTGTCCTTGCCGGGGCGGCCTCCTTCGCCGTCACGCTTCTTCCCGGATCCCTCCGCACCATCCTGGTCCTTCTCCTTGTCCCGCCTCTCATACTCACCCTTTTGCTTCTCAACCAGCAGCTCGACTTGCCGGCAGTTCTAGAGATCGTGGCCCTTGGTGCGGCGGATCTTGCAGTATTGCTTGCCGGAGCTTCCTGGCTTGTCGGTAGCCGCCAAGGCCCGGCAGGCGACGCACCTGGCAATATCCTTGCCGGGGGCGTCTGCCTTGACCTTCTTGCCGGCACCGGTGTCGTCAGATCCCTCAACGGCAAGCACGACCTTGCCTTTGCGTTTCTTGTTGCGGCGCCGGCCCTTCTTCGTCAGGGTAGCGGCGTCTTCATCGGTAGAGTCGGTTTCCGCGCCAGCGTCTTCGCTCGGGTACTTCCTTCCCTCTTCAGCCCGGGCGCACCAATCGGCTAGAATGTAGAGCTCGGCCACATCCTTAACTTTGGTCATCGCCAGCTCTTCGCGCATCTTGCGATTGCGCACGTTCTGGTGGAACACGCTAATCACAACGGTGGGATGAACGTCGGGGATGTTATACTGCACCCGGCTGAATCTCTGGATGTACTTGCGCAGGGTCTCCCCTTCCTTCTGGGGAATGATATGCAGATCACTGGCCTCACCATGAACTTGGTGGCCTCCTGTGAAGGCGCCAAGGAACTCGTGGCACAAATCCGACCAAGAAGAAATGGAATCCACCGGCAAGTGCATCAACCAAGACATCACATTGGGCTTGAGCGCAAGCGGGAAATAGTTGGCAAGCACCTTGTCGTCGTGAGCCCCAGCAGCCTGCATCGCGATGGTGTAGATGCTGAGGAACTCGGACGGATGGGTCTTGCCAGTGTACTTCTCGCTGACGTCGGGCTTGAACGTGCGGTGGGATAGCCACCGGAACTGCTGCAGCTCACGGGTAAAGGCCGGGCAGCCCAGCTCGTAAGGTAGGCCGCTGGAGCCCCCGGTGCTGGGTGGTCCATAGCGGGTTCCGCCCGCTTGTCTGACTGGTGGTGCGTTTTGCGCCGACGCTCGACGGTGGTTCGAGCGTCTTCGTGAGCTTGTTCCCGAAGGACCAAGCGCTGGTCGCAGAGGGTCCGCGGGTCGGACGACGCAATGGAGATGTTATCACAAGCATCGTCACGACGGGCCGACGCCCGCGGCGGCTGGCGAGTAGGAGGAGAGTGCACCATGGCCGCAGCTCCCCCGGTCCTCCAAGCGCCAGCATGTGGTGGCTCGGTGGAGCGCCGACCCGAGGGCCCCGCTGGTCGCGGATCGTCTGTGTTGGCAACGACGACGAGGCTCCGGATGGTGGCCCTCCACTCGTCGAGCTTCTCCACAGCAGGAGGGAAGTTGAGGAGCAGCTGCGCGCGCGCCAAAGCTTCCGCTGGTGTGGGCAGCGGCGATAGCTGCGTGGATCACGGAGCGCTTCGACTTCTAACTGCGTTAGAAGGAGCTCCGTCACGACCCAGTGGCTGCGTGCCATTTTCGCCAGCGCTTTGACGAGCGTGCTAAACCCCTTCATCTTGCCGATGACGCACAGGGCTCTTCCCACGGCGGTGCCCAGGGTCACCAACATGGTGACGCTGCTCGGCGCGCACACCATGGGAAGAACGCGCGGTGGTCACCAGTGTAGGCGTCCTGGAGGTCGCCGCGCCGCCCGGAGTCGGCACGATGACACCCCTGGAGGTCCCCGCACCGCCTACGGGGAGCCCACTCCGTCTTTGGATACGGCAACGTGTAGCCAGTCGTCTGGCGCGCGAACGACGCCCCTCGCCAGGCTCCGACTGCCTGGGCGATGCTGGTGCTCGCGGGCCGCGACCCGGGTCCTGTCTGCGACCGGTCCACTGCTCGTCCGCACCGGCACGGGCCGTTCGGCTCCCAACGAGCCGATCACCGTGGCCGTCTTCTTCTTAGGGGCCATGGCGACGAAGAACTGCTAGGCTAACTACCAGACCAGATTCTCACAATTGCACCCCCTACCTGGCACACCAAGGATGTCGGTGTGGAACGACACCTACAGGATCACAAGAATCCCTACTACAGTTGCCGGGGCGTAGGGTTGCAAGGAGAGCAGGGCTAGTAGACAGCACAAGGATCATTTACCCAGGTTCGGGCCGCGAGGATGCGTAAAACCCTAGTCCTGCTTTGGTGGGTGTATTTCTGAGAGTTCTTGAGCTCTCGAACTAGATGTGGTCAGTGCGTGGTTCGAAAGAGCCGAATCCTTCTCCAGTATGCCATGTGCCTCCTTTTATAGTTGAAAGGGGCTGCCACAGTAACACACAGGAGGTGGAAAGGCGTACAGTGCCCTGAGCTTATCGCTCGTATTACAGGACAAGACGCATTTGATGCGTAGCTTAGGTGTCCCCTTGCTTTATTGGGGACGGGGGCGAGGCCCATCCCGTCCGTCGCCGCTCCTCCTCGCCTTGACACGCGCCCTGGCAAGCGATGTGTGCATGGTGCCATGTAGGCGGGCAGGCAACTTAGGTGGCGCGGTGGCGGAGCCTTCACGAAGATCTGCATGCCGCCACGCAGGCGCTCGATGAGTTGGCCTGGGAGCTGCATGTTGCACGCAGGTGCCCACCCAGCTGGTTGGGCTGGCAGTTGCATGTGAATGGTGGTGGAAGCTTTGATCGGCGCGGGTTTGGCCGTGGCCCCGCTGGCGTCCTTGGCGAAGGCCTTGCCGGGTGGCCCAGCGAGGGTCTTGTCGTGGCGTGCAGTCGTCCCCGGCAAGGACCTTGCCGGGGCTCTGGTGGCCTTCCTCGGCAAGGATCTTGCCGAGAATCTCGTCTTCTAATCCTCGTCTGATCTTGAATATGTCTTCACAAAGATCTGCATGCCACCACAGATGTGCCTTCCCGAGCCCTGGCCCCATGTTGATGATGGCGTTGGGGACTGTGAGCTCAAGGGTGGCTCGCTCTTTTGGTGTGGGGCGAGCTGTCCCGGCAAGGGTCTTGCTGGGGGTGCCTGCCCCGTCCCTCTGCTCTTTGTGGTCTTGGCCTTAGCGTTGCTCTGATTATCTTGGGCTTCGGTCTTACCTTGGCTCATCTCCCCCGTTCTGCTTGGTGTGGCCGTGGGCGCGGCTCTGACTGCCCGTGCACAGGTAAAGGGGTACAAAAGCGTGCCCCTCTTTTTGTACACCGACACGAGCACGGCCTTGATCCGACCTGGGTCGAGCCGAAAGAGGAGCTGGTGCAGACATTCTTCGACAGCTTGTCGGAGAGGTACGTTCATGACGAGCCGCAGCTCATCCGCGACACCACTAAGGAAGAGCTGGCGTACATTGCCGCCAGAGTGGAGGAGGCAACACTTGCTGAGGAGGCCGGCAGCCTCGGCACTGTGGAGGACGAGGCCGACGTGGCTGCAAAAGATAAGGAGTTTGCCGAGTGGACGGGGTCTGCCGGGGAACCCAGCGGTGCCGGCACCGGGGTTCCCTTTGTTGAAGAAGCGGTCGAGGAGTCATCCAAAGAGGAGACCGATGCAGATGACTACTCGGCCCTGGGAAAGAAACACGTCCTGCGACGGGCTGGCTCCGGCGAGCCGGTCCAAACCGGCAGGACCGCGCAACGGCAACGGGCCCAGGCACAACCCATGTAACAGACGAGGGTTGCGGCATCGAAGAAGACTGCAGCCGCCGCCTCCTCGTCGTCCAAGCGGCCCAGGACACCATCTGTCGGTGTCAAAACCGGCATATCTCAGATAGGGGGTCCCGACTATGCGTCTAAGGTCGATGGTAACATGTGACAGGGGACACGATGTTTACCCAAGTTCGGGCCCTCTCTATGGAGGTAATACACTACTTCATGCTTGATTGATCTTGATGAATATGAGTGTTACAAGAGTTGATCTACCACGAGATCGTAATGTCTAAACCCTAGAAGTCTAGCCTGTATGACTATGGTAATGGGTGTATGCTTTCCGGACTACACCCTCCGGTTTATATAGACATCGGAGGGATCTAGGGTTACATGGTGTCGGTTACATAGGAAGAAATTTTCATAGTTGATCGCCAAGCTTGCCTTCCACACCAAGGAGAGTCCAATCCGGACACGGGTAGAGTCTTCGGCCTTCATATCTTCACAGCCCACCAGTCCGGCCCATAGATAACAGGCCGGACGCCCGAGGAACCCTTAGTCCAGGACTCCCTCAGTAGCCCCTGAACCTAGTTTCAATGACGAGGAGTCCGGCGCACAGATTGTCTTCGGCATTGCAAGGTGGGTTCCCTTTTCCCGAACTCCAAGATAGTCTTCAGATGTAATAATTGTATCCGTACCTGTATACACAACTGCAGAGGATATATAATATTTCACGAGTCCAATCCGCTGACAGCTTTTTGGTAACTTGACATCACGCCTGCTCGGCCATTATTTTCGAACCGTTATCTAGCCCGCCGTCTCATGTCTCGGGACGTGGTTTTATTGGCATGTTCAACGGAGATTGTGTCTCTCCCTTTTTTAAGAGATTCTTATCAACCCAGACGTGGGTAACCCAACCATCACTTGGGTACAACTCCTAGGGAATAGGCAAGTTTTGAGGCCTAGGAGGAGATGTTCAATATTCACGGCCTTTATATAGGGGTACAGACTCGTCTTTTTCTTTCATGCTTGCTTCTTCCTCAACCCCTACTACCCCGAGTTCCAACACCCGGGTTCCAATCGCCACAAGCCCCAATCATGTCCGGATCCAACCGTCAAGGTCGGTGGGTGGCTTCTTCTTTCACGGAGGGAGATACTGCAAAGCTTCGGGCGGCGAGGTATCTGACCGTGGAAATCCTTCATTGGCTTCCCGCTGAGGGGCAGGTTATTCCCACCCCCAGATCCAGCGAGAGGGTCGTGTTCGTGTCCCACTTCCTTCGCTGGTTAGGGTTTGCGCTTAACCCATTCGTCAGAGGGCTCATGTTCTATTATGGGCTAGATTTTCACGATCTGGCCCCGGACTCTATTTTTCTTATCTCGGTGTTTATCCTCACGTGCGAAGCCTTCCTCCGAACTCCTCGGCACTTCGGCTTATGGCTCCAGACCTTCAATGTGAAGCCGCAAGTCATAGAGGGGAAGCAGGCAGAGTGCCGTGGTGCCACAGTGAGCGAGCTTGCTAGTGCTGTTTGGTTGAAAGGATCTTTTGACAAGTCTTCCGACTTATGGCAGCAGGGGTGGTTCTATATCACCGAGCCGCATGGCTCCAAGTGGGCAGCAGCGCCCGAATTTTGATCCAGCCCCCCAATTCAGCTGGCATCATGGATTAATAAGGGGTTGGACTAGGGATCAACGGACGAGGTGTGGACTTTGCAAAGTCGCATCTGAAGCCTTATTGAGAGGGATATCAATGTTGTCAATGTTGTTCAAGTAATGCTGGTCCGCCGGACCCTGCCGCGCCAGCGACGGCCTCTCTGCATGTGGGAGTTCAATCCTGAAGGGCCGCAGACTCTTCAGCACTTCTTCGGCACTACGCACGAAGGAATGTGGAAATTATTTTTCGGGAAGCGAAAGCAATGGCCGGACATCACCGAAGATATCAGCCTCGACTGCAACCATCCGAGCACCCTGGTAAGTACCCGTTCGTCGAACACCTTATATTCGGGTACACATCGGCAAGACACTGACCGAATCATCCTTTTTCAGGGCTGGATAAAGAAAGTGGAATAGATTAGGTGTCCGGCTCCCCTTCCCGAAGACTCAGCCAGTCCTATGTTAACAAGGATGATGGCCTCAGCACCATACCAGGTGCCAGCAAGGGAGAGTAAGAAGACCCAAGATGACCTTGGTTCTGGAGGTAAATCGGACACTGAGTCCGGAGAAATCAATCTTTCCTCGCCTGAAGACAGAGGCGGGAGAGGACCCAGTATCCCTTCCCCGAGCAGGGGCAAAAGGGCCGCCTCCGAAGGTTGGGAGGGGCGGTCTCCCAAGAGGGGCAAGAGGCCACCGTCGAGCGGCTTGGGTTTGGAAAGCGAGGCTGTTGAACAGCTCCAACAAGGGGACAATCCCTCGGCCAAACCGTAAGTGAATCTGGAGTACTTTGATAGCGTCCCACTCCATTGCTGTGCCGAAGATATACGTAACGCGTTCATGCACTTTTACAGGTTGGCACAGAGTTTTTCTGGGCAATCCTCTTCTTCGGGAAGTCTCCTCCCAGAGATGATGGAAAGCGAGACACCTCCCCCGACCTCATCGCCCAATAAGGCGGGCGACTCCGAAGTGTCATCGCGGAGGGTTTTTCTTGCTAAACAAGCTATGCAGGGGATGAAAGAGGTAGTACCCGAAGGTGGATCTCCGACCGTCCAGGATTCTGGGGCCAATAATAAAGACCCTGGACTGTTTGGCTTGCAGCCAACGATGATTCCGGAGACGGGTGAGCAAATTCCTTTAAAGGATGACTGTGCTCCTAGAGCGGCTTCCGGAGACCCAGCGGCTCCGGACTTATTACGGGACATGTTGCGAAATGCATCTGTCTCTGGGGAACAGCGTACCTTGATGGGTACAGTGGTTGAGAAAATTTTGTCAAATGAAGCCTTCATGAGCCTGCTGAAGGGCTTCGAGGTGTGTGATATAATATTTTCAGCTATGTTTTATTTGCAAAGATGCGTCTACATATAGGTAGTAGCCCCTGAGACTCGGGTTGGCTTCCACTGGGAAGCAAACGGAGGATCGAAAAGGATCGTTTTGAGGACTAACCTGATGAATTTGAACACATGTTGGTTCCCCCTTGGCCACTTCCCGGACTATGGAAATTGTCAAGTTGCAACGGAAGCTTGATGTGGCAGGGGATGATCTTGCATTAATCAATATGCGTCTTGACGAGTTGCAAGGTATGTATTCGGGGCAATCCCCATACATTTTTGTGGTATAAGCATGACGCTGAAATTTAGATGCTGGAATGTGCATGGCTGCAGATGGTGCTGCTGCCGGTGAAGTTCTTCGAGCGGAGCTGGCCCGGGCCAAGGAGCAGGCCCGGTGTGGCAATGCTGCTACCGAAAAGGCATCGACTGAGTTAAAAGCCGAGCAAGCTGCACGGCGCCGAGACGAGGAGAAGATATCCATGATGGCGCTCGAACTGAAGAATGCCACTGGCCGCTGTGAATTTCTGGAGAAGGAGAATAAAGCCTTAATGGCTGAACTGGACAAGGCCTTACAAGAGGCGAGGGAAGTGCGGTCGGAATCCAAAGCAACCCGTGAGGAGGTTTGGCAGGCTAGGGAGGTTGCGGCTGGGAAGCCCTTTCTGCTGCAAACTAAGTTCGGTAACCCAAACTATGCTCAACTTAACCAAGTGTGGAGTTCTCCGAACGAGTTATTGGACTTGCCGAAGAGTTCTTCCGATGCGGCGCAGTATTACCAAGCGCGAGATGGGTATGCAATGGAGAAGGTTTTTTGGTCGCAGTTTGGATCAAAACGCCCTCTATTGCTCAATGAACAGATGTCCCAATGGGCCGAACTTCATAGGATATCCGGCGCTGCCATGAAGGATGTCATAATCCGGTTGTGGCCAACTGAACCTATTCTGGATAGCTACTTCGGTTTGGTACAAAGACTTGTTGACGCGGTGCCGCGAATCGATGCTGTGAAGCGGTCAGCATGCATTGAAGGTGCACGGATGGCCTTTGCCCGAGTCAAGACATTCTGGGGAAAGATGAAGGACATCGATGTCGCGGCTAAGAGTCCAACCAAGGGCATGGACCGTCCTGAACCAGAGCGTTAGTTTGAAGATGTCCTAGAGGCTGCCCGCTTAATAGAGGGTCAATGCTCGAAAGACATAATGTTCGAGTAAGGTGTATGATAATTGTAAAAGACGACTTTATAGTTAATCTATTTTTATGTCTTGCTTGAAAGCTTGAATTCCTCATGTGCGGCCATTTTAATGCAATCTGAAAGTTTTCCAGTCGCCAGCTTCAGCCCCCTCATAGGAAGTACGGCGGTGTTCGGAAAAGCATTTAATCACTCTTTATCCAACATCTTGGTCCATAAGGGAGGTGATAATGCGGCGAACCAGGCAATCGGACTATAGGGCGTTAACACTTTTACTTAGCCATAGGAGTCTTATTGTGGGACTACGACATAGCCCCTGGTATGTATGCGGCGTATGGTGCCTTACATAATTGATCTGAAAAAGATCCTTCATGTGACATGGAGAATCGCTAAAGATTCCAATAAGTCGTCAAGTAGTTGACCAGCTCTCGCTGCATCATGACAGTCAGTTTTCGGCTTTCTCTACTGAGGTACTTAACCAGATGAACTGGAAGCACAATCGCAGTAGTTCTTCCTTTACTACCCTAGCCGATTGAGCGGAACATAGAGTAGCAAGCACAGGATCTGGGCAACCCAACTATTGACCCAAGACAATGATTCGGAGCTGATGCATATAAGGCCAAACTTGCTGCACCGAAGTACGCTATAGAGCTGTTCGGACTTTTGCTGGCAACTCATTTGTTCCCATACCAAGCCCCTGGCGGGTTATGCCAGGGTATGCCTGTAAAACAGCCATAGGAGCCATAGTCATTGGCGAAACAACATGGATGACTAGTTCGGATACTGTTTACTGGGACCTGAGCAATATGTCAATGATTACTTATTATATATATAAAAGCCATCCTCCCGGCTATTTGACATGCTCGGGGTCGGAGGCGGAGGAACAGACATAGTACAGGCTCAAAAAATAGAGAGAGAGCGGTCTACAAAAAGTTATTTTGAACCTCCTGTCGCACGTCTGCGTCGCTAGTCCTCAGCGGGGGGAATCCTTGATGGAGATAGCCCCTTAGGTGAGTGTATGGATCCGAACTCCGATAGAGCCAGTTTTAGATGTTTGTCCTGTTCGTCACCTGTTTTTAAGGGATAGTGAAGGAAGAGATAAAAAGAAAATGGATAAAAAAATGTTACGGGGATGCTTGCAGGCTTGTCCGTAGTGTGCCTCCGCCAATGCCCATGGCATCTTGAGTGCGTAGTGATGTATGCGCGACACATATTTTGCAGGTGTACGAGGTGGGTGGCGGAAGCCGGACTGCTATTTTCTCTTCGGGAGTAGTTGATCATCGGGTGGAAATTGCTTCCGCCCCCCCGGTATTTCGTTGGTGAACCTTTCCGTCGTCCCTGTCGCCTGGCGGCCTCTTCCCCTTGTGTTCGGCGTTGAGCTTGCCGGCCTGTTTAAAGACCCAGCAGTTTCTGTTAGTATGATTAGTTGATTTGTCGGGGTGGCCGTGAATCTGGCAGGGTCGGTCCAATATCCTGTCTAGGTTGGATGGTTCATCTCGTTTGGCCTTGAATGGCTTCTTCCATTGATCGGGCTTAGGATTGCTGAATCCGGCGTTGACCGCTTTGTCGCGTGATCTTTCATTATCGTTGCGACTGTTGTATTTGCTTCTTCGTGCCTTGCCGTTGCCGTCTCGGATTTTGGAAGTGCCTGGGTCGCTGGCACTATTGCTTCTACGAGCGAGCCAGATGTCTTCTCCTGCGCAAAAGCGGGTCATCAGAGAAGTGAGGGCTGTCATGGATTTAGGTCCTTCTTGACCAAGGTGGCGTGCAAGCCATTCGTCTCGGACACTGTGTCTGAAAGCCGCAAGTGCTTCCGCGTCTGGACAGTCGACGATTTGGTTCTTTTTGACTAAGAACCGAGTCCAGAGCTTCCTGGCTGACTCTTCGGGCTGCTGGACAATGTGACTTAGGTCATCGGCATCCGATCGCCGGACATATGTTCCTCGGAAGTTGTCGATGAAGGCCTCCTCCAAGTCCTCCCAGCCGCCTATCAAATTTTCAAGCAGGCCGTTTAACCACTGCCGAGCTGGCCATTTTAGCTTTAGTGGGAGGTATTCAATTGCGTGGAGGTCGTCCCCATGGGCCATACGGATGTGGAGGATAAAATCTTCTATCCATATCGCGGGATCGGTTGTTCCGTTGTATGATTCAATATTGACGGGTTTGAATCCTTCGGGGAATTCATGATCCATTACTTCATCGGTGAAGCAAAGCGGGTGTGCGGTGCCTCTATGTTGGGCCACACTGCGACGTGACTCCGAAGGATTCCATTTGCGGTTTTCGGCTCGGGCATGGCTAGGTTTGTCACGTTCGAATAGGTAGATGTCGTCGCGTGTTGAGGTATGCTTTCGTGATCCGTAGATCGGTCTTGCGTGTCTTGCTCTACTGTCCAAGTCCCGTTGCAGGTTGTTTGGACAATCATGAGCTGCATTATTCTTGCCTTTACGGTGAGGTGGGGCGTTCTGGTGTTCGGCTTGAGTTGCCTCATTATCCGGACAGAATTGGCGGCGACCTGCCGCATTGTGTGATGATGGTACAGGCTCCAACGCCTCGTCATCAAACTGATGTAGCAATCTATGCTTCGGGTAGCTTTTGTCCAGGCCACTAAGGCCGTATTCTTCAGCGACCAGGACTTGGGTCCATCTATCATTGAGTAGGTCTTGGTCAGCTTGAAGCCGCGGCAGGTTCCTTTTCAGGCTCTTTGCCATAGCTATGAGCCTGCGCTTGAAGCACTCCTGCTCGAGGGGCTCTTTGGGTACGATGAAGTCATCGTCGCCGAGGCTTACCTCATCTTCGGAGAGCGGATGGTAATTGTCGTCCTCTGAATTGTCGCTAGGCAGGGCCTATTCATCGGGGCTGGTTGCTCGCTTTCCTGTTCCTCCTGTTCGGATCTTGCTCCAACGGGGTCTTCATTGTTTTCGGCGTCGTCCGGAGTACTATTTTCTCCGGTGCCATCGTTGCGCGGTTTTTTTAGTGTGTCGACTATGTACACGTCGTACGAAGTGGTGGCCGTCCCACGTCCGGTGACTGGCGGGCTTTGGCCTTGCTCCTTGTCGGCATCGTCGTCGATACCGTCTGTTGGCGTTCTGGGAACGGGGGTCCCCAGACTTTCCTGCCTGCGGCCTGCGGCGTGGCTCAAAGAGGGGGGCCCAGCACGGCCCATCTTCATCACCATAGACCCAAGACCCTCGCGAGGGGTCAAGCCTCGCGGGGCGGATGACACGGAGCTTCCTCAGGCACGGCCTCATCAGGCTGGCTCGCGAGGAGGCGGAGAGATCAAGGCGGGGTACCTCACGAGGTGCCCGTGGCGCAAGCCATGACGACCAAGGGCGCCAGTCGGGCGCCAGCCCGCGTAGTGTCCTCCTTTCCTCTTTGGTGCAAAGGGAGCAAGCGCAGGCGAGAGCATCAAGCAAAGGCACCCGTTTCGGTGCAACGAGACCAAGACCAGCCCAACGGCAGGGAGGAAGTCATTGTGGAGCCCAAGCCAGCATCACCACCAGAGCCTTTGGCAGGTGAGGACCAACTTTAGTCAGGATAAGTGTACCATATGTTCCCCTTCAAAATGGCCAATTGTTGGCGCCCTTCCCGCTCAATATTTGGGAAGAGGCCCAGGGACTTTGCCTATAAATAGGACTAGCTACCCCCAGGGCAAGGGGGGATCGGCCAATCCGGAAACAAGCTGTGATCGGATCGAGTAGCATCACAGAGAGAGAGGGAGAGAAGGGTGACTGAACTCCTCCTAGCAGTTCATCGCCCCAGCCAAGAACAGACCCTCGCGAGGCTGTTATTCCTTGTATTGCTCATCATCATCAACCCAAGAGGCAATCCACCACACCACAAACTAGAGTAGGGTATTACACCACAATGGTGGCCCGAACTAGTATAAACCCTGTGTCTCTTGTGCTATTCTTTCCATAGCTTAGATCTTAGCGAGGCGGTGATGTGCAGGTAGGTAGAAGGCGAAGTCTCCGCACGCACCCCAGTGTTCAAACCTCAAGGGTCTGCCGGAACCCAAAATCCGACACCATCAATGTCTTCGGAGCCATAATCAGGTATGTCGGTTAAGTGCCCGACAGTGGCTATGAAGTGGGTGGCGGGTGGGAAACGAAGTTCCCCATTATCTGCCTCTAGCTCGAACCGTACATAGTTCGGCTGTGAGTCCTTCTCCAAGGACAAATTCTTTAAAGAGTTTAGCACATCACCCAAAGATGAGTGCTGGAAGAGGTCTGCGGCCCTGAACTCGAAAATCGATAACCGATCCAGTTCGGTGTCCGCAGGCGTACATGGTCCAGAACTTATAACCGGAGACGAGTCCGGAGTTCCGTTGACGCAAATATTGCAGGGTGTCGAGTCTGTGTGCGGCTCCAACGCCGTGGACTCTGTGGCCTCGGATGGCACGATCTGCTCCGGCTCTAAGGCCGTTGCAGCAACAGGAGCCATCTCCTGGATGTGACCCGATGACAGATTTAAGTCATGTTCATCACAGCGAGGGGGAGAGATTGTCGCGGTCTCGAATCCGTCGAAGATCGTCATATAGCAGCAGCAGGAGCAGCTCATAGCAATTCATCATATAGCAGCAGCAAGAGCAGCTCATAGCAATTCATCATATAGCAGCAGTAGAAGCAGCTTGTAGCAACTCATCATATAGCAGCAGCAGCTCATAGCAATTCATCATATAGCAGCAGCACCAGCTCATAGCAACTCATCATACAGGAGCAGCAGCTCATAGCAATTCATCATATAGCAGCAGCAGGAGCAGCTCATAGCAATGCATCATATAGCAGTAGCAGAAGCAGCTCATAGCAATTCATCGTATAGTGGATCAGAATGAAAATTTGGCAAAAAATAAGAGGAGATCCTCACCTTGTTGGATGAGCTCATCCTTCAACAACACCTCAAGGCCATGGCCTGGGAGGAGGGGAGGGGGAATAAGGTGCCTTCTACCGCAGTGTGGCATCAGCCGTAGTTGTGCAGCACCAGCCGGAGTAGTGCGTTGGACGAACCACAGTGGAGCAGCTGCTAGAGACCATGAGAATGAGGGGCGGCACCAGAGGGAGGAGCAGCTAGGGAGATTTGCCCCTACCCGCCAGCCATGTAGCCTAGCTGGACATAGCATCGTCGAGGACCAGGCCAGATGGGACCAGTGGCGATGGCTTGTTGGAGGAACCGTAGTGCTGCAGGTAGAGGATCGAGGTAGATGGAAAGGGGAGAGGAGATGCAAGCGGGCAAGGCAATGAATGCTTGCATGTTTGTTTTTACTTGAGGATCAGGTGTGACACGGGCGTCAGCAGTTGCATTTTGAGTGTAATATAGGCAAACAACAGAGTCATTTCACTATTCCCCTTCCCTTCAATTTTTAGTGAGGTTCTACCCGAAACACCCCCCTCCAAAGCGAAATTAGTTAAGCCCAAGCCCATAACTCAAAAATGACTTATTTACATATTTTATGGCTTATTTTGACAATATGCCCTGAAAAGGCGGAATCGAACTGGCCCTTAACCTGAAATTCAATTGTGCGTGCAATGATGAATCACTCATGCCTGCTATCTGTACATTTAGGCATCATCATACATGGCATAACCTAATACATGTGCATTCCATTGTAGAATCTGGAATATGCAATGTTTATGTTAGTTCATACGTTGCACATGATGTTTAAATGCCCCTTAAATCTGGTCAGTCAAGTGATGGTCTTTAAGCCTCCTTCTTTGCTTGTTTTCTTGATATGTAAGATTTGCTCACACATCTGTTCGATTGCTTGTTTGCATCAGCCAGCCAAACTAGGACTGTTTGCTTTGATTACTTGCTGTTCTTGACCTAACACTCTAATAGAGCTTGTCAATGATTTAAGCACTAAGGGCTGCTGTAGTGGGGCCTTGTCTAACTCATAGGTGACATAAAAGTCTGGTTGTACACTACAGTAGGCTCTCCAAGAGTACCTGGAGATCCAGTTTGAAGGTATGCCTAGTTTTTACATAGTGCAGACATAGTAAATGCTCATTTCATTGTGTGCAAGTGCAAGAGATGCGGCATGTTTCATTATGTGGTGTTGTTTTGTTATAATCTCATCCTTTTGTATTCACAGGCTGGAAAGTATGCATATTTATCTTCCAAGGAGACGAGTAACTAGTTTGTGTCACCTTGCAGAGGGGGTGCAATGAAGATAAGATTGAGGATTTCCATGTACAAGATGTTAGGAAGGAGCCTTGCAAGAGAAGTAGGAGCTGCGCTGAGCCTCTTCAACCTGCTAAGGTAAGTCACTGTATGCAACTCAACAGTTCAATTCCTTGTTTGTTTCAGGCATAGTTAATTTTCTCTTTTCAATTGCTTTATTTGTCCTCAGTTAATGAGATTCCCAAATAATCATGCCTGATGTTCGGTACTTGTATCACTATTAGTTGACATAATTAAAGGCCTTACCATTTAATTACTCTGTTGAAGTGTGCCTGAAGCTTTGAAGTCTATTAACCAACTATTATTGCATGAGGCACACAATCTAGTTTATACTATGCTAATGATTGCATAGTTTTGCCTGATGTAGTATGTTTGTATGAAACCCTCTGTTGTTCATTATGATCCCTAAGACTTTAATTGAGGCACAGAATGGCCAACTGCTTGCTTACTTATATGCAACGTGTTGTCTAAATTTGTAACTTGTCTGTGTTTTTGATTGGGCCCCAACATCATGCTCCTCTGGTGAGCTAAGAGGGATTTCTGTATGCAGGCTGCACGGACTATCTTTTTTATAATTTTTAAAATATCACCTGCTTATGCTTCATGATGTGTAACATTTTTTTTGAAAGTGACGTGTAACATTATTATTTGTCCTGTTTGCCATGTAGTACAAAATAGTGTATTGTTCGCTTCACTATTGTAACTATATATTTGCCCTAGTCATGTGTACTTACAAAAACATTTCAGGATGAAGTAAGATCTGCGAGCAGTGCGGCATGGCCATTACCGAATGGTTATGGATTGGAATTGGAATGTGCTGATGTTCTTGAGCATCAACTAGAGGTGGCAAGACAACGTGTACATGATTGTCAACGTATAATCAACAAGTTGAGACTGGACATGCAGGTATTAGATGAAGGAGTCAAAAAAATGAAACAAGACACTGAGGTAACCATGAAGGAATTGGAGATTTTGCAGACTGAAATTTGTGCTATCTGAATCCGGCCAATCCTATTTTCTGAAGAGATTATAGTTCAAATGGAATTAAGTTGATGCGCGTCCATGATGTATGAGCTGTATTTGCCCAGTGTATGTAATTTGATGTTTGTGTATGCTTTATTATCACCTGTGCCAACCATAATGCCCAGTGGGTATAATCGGCTATAATTTCTTTGTTGTATAGTGTAGGATTATTCTACCTTTCTATTCCTTGATCTCTTTGTTGTATAGTGTATGCTTTTTAGAGGTGATAGTATTGAGTAGGATAATTCTTTGAATAACCTATATCGTTCAAACGGGGGCCAACCCGCCCGACCATGGCCCTTCACAGGCCGTCGGATCCATGGGCCTTCTACGTCTCGTAGGATCCATGGACCTTCTACGTCTCGTAGGATCCATGGGCCTTCTATGTCTCGTAGGATCCATGGGCCTTGTACGTCTCGTAGGATCCATGGGCCTTGTACGTCTCATAGGATCCATGGGCCTTCTACGTCTCGTAGGATTCATGGGCCGCCGACTCATGTATGGGTCTTGTACGGGTCTTTAATGGAAATCGTACGTTTTATGGGCTGACCATAACGGGCCGTTAATAGGCCGTATTTGGTGATGCTATGAAAATGGCCCAACAGACTAACGGTCCACAAACGGGCTGACTGTAACGACGGGCTGAATTTGGCCCACAAGCAGAAAATGACAGTAACGGGCCGTAAGTAACCGAACGCTGCAAATGAGCCCAAGAATAAATGGGCCCTCAGAAGGCCGAAAGTTAACTTGGGCTAGAAACGACCAAATGGAATAACGGGCCGTTAATGGGTATAAAGTGATACACTGTTCATTACGGGCCAGTTTCACCACGTGCCGTTAATGGGTGTAAACTAATACACTGTTCACTACGGGCTAGTTTCAGCATGGGCCGCTAATGGGCCAAGAGTTACAAAGGGCCTCATATGGGCTGAAAGACGTCATGGGCTATACATGGGCCAGAACTGAAAACGGGAAGGAATCATATTAGATGGCCCAGATGACGCTACTGGGCCTAATTTGGATAGGGCGTAACGGTCCTTGGGTTAGCAGGCTGTAAATGGGCTATATGAGAACACGCCATTAACAGGCTTTCCATGGGCCGGCCCGCCAGCTTTTTCCCAAGTCAAACGGGCCGGCCTTTTCACAGGAATGGGCCACCTGTTGGGCCGTGCCACGTGGACGTATCATAGGCGCCTTCTGTCCAGTGAGTGGACGACATCTGTCCCAACGATGAGTCGACACGTGTTTCCTCTAGCCAATGATAATTTTACATGTGGAAAATCCCCATTGGTCGGGGTTGTTAACGAGTTATCGGATCCAAAACCCGACCCAATAGCTTAACAGCATTCCGTTACGATGGATGCCACATGTCGGTCACCCTTGACGAAAGCAATTCTGTGACACGCGATTTATCGTCATGGAAGTGGACACTTCCGTGATGATAATTTTGGTAATGTCATGGAACACTTCTACGATAGCACAGGTATGACTATCTTGATTCTGTCATAAATTTGTCATGGATGTACATGCATGACAAAAAACGCGACCTACTGTGACTGTCGGTGTCAAAACCGGCGGATCTCGGGTAGGGGGTCCTGAACTGTGCGTCAAGGTCGGATGGTAACAGGAGACAAGGGACACTTTATTTTACCCAGGTTCGGGCCCTCTCGGTGGAGGTAAAACCCTACTCCTGCTAGATTAATATTGATGATATGGGTAGTACAAGAGTGGATCTACCACGAGATCAAGGAGGCTAAACCCTAGAAGCTAGCCTATGGTATGATTGTGTATGATGATGGTTGTCCTACGGACTACAACCCTCCGGTTTATATAGACACCGGATAGGGTTAGGGTTACACAGAGTCGGTTACAATGGTAGGAGATCTTGAATATCCGCACGCCTAGCTTGCCTTCCACGCCAAGAAAAGATCCTTCCGGACACGGGACGAAGTCTTCAATCTTGTATCTTCATAGTCCTGGAGTCTGGATGAAGGTATAGTCCGGCTATCCGAACACCCCCTAATCCAGGACTCCCTCAGTAGCCCCTGAACCAGGCTTCAATGACGACGAGTCCGGCGCGCAAATTGTCTTCGGCATTGCAAGCCGGGTTCCTCCTCCAAGTTCTTCAAGAAGATTACAAACACCAAAAATAGTGTCCGGCTCTGCAAAATAAGTTTCCACATATTGCCATATAGAGAATAATATTAACACAAATCAAATCTGCTGACGTATTCCGCAGTGCGGCATAACACTGCGACCAAGCCTTCTATATAAATTATTTTCGTTGTTCCACCTTAGCGCATTTAGCGAGGCGGTTTCCTTGGCACGTCTTGTCAAAGCACAGATCATGTGCCCCCTTTAACGGGATTCTCATTAATACGGACGTGGGTAACTCAACCGCGCCATTTACCACAGCGCTCGGGAGGCAAGTGAGTTTTATTAGGAAGGTGGGGACGCATAACCGCACCCGCCTATAAAAGGGATAAGGATTCATCCTTTTAACCTACGCCTTCTTCCTCCTCTGCCAATCCATCTCTCGCGCACTCAAGCTCTAGCGCCCAAGTCCGCTCTTCCTTCCTCAACCTCCTCCAACAATGTCCGGAGCGGGAGGCAAGTGGATGGTCTCCTCCGTCACGGAGGCTCAAGTAAAAAAGTTAAGGAAAGCCGGATACTTGTCCAAGGATATCCCGCATCGGCTTCCTGAGAAGGGGCAGCTTCTTCCTAACCCAAGGCCCCATGAGAGGGTAGTTTTTCTTCCCCACTTCCTCCGCGGACTGGGCTTTCCACTTCACCCATTCGTCCGGGGGCTCATGTTCTACTATGGCCTAGATTTCCACGATCTGGCCCCGAACTTTGTTCTCAACATCTCGGCGTTTATCATCGTGTGTGAGGCCTTTCTCCGCGTCCACCCCCACTTCGGCCTCTGGCTCAAGACCTTCAACGTCAAGCCCAAGGTGGTGTCCGGCACCCAGGCGGAGTGCGGAGGCGCTATGGTCGGCAAGATAGCCAACGTCCTCTGGTTCGATGGCTCCTTTGTGGAGTCCCTAAAGGGGTGGCAAGCCGGGTGGTTATACATCACCGAGCCACGCGATCCGAACTGGGTCGCAGCCCCCGAGTTCAAGTCCGGACCCCCCACGCGGCTCATGTCCTGGAAAGAGACGGGCCTGTCGTGGGGTAACGAAGAAGAAGTGACTGGGTTGCAAACGTGCATCCAGTCCCTGGTGAACAAGCCAATTCGGCTTGTCAATATAGTCCAGGTCATGCTCGTCCGCCGGATCCTCCCGTGCCAACAACGGGATTTCACTTTGTGGGAATTCGACCCGGCGCAGCACCAAACCCTTAGCAGGCTCTTCGACATGACGTATGAAGACGTCTGGAAGGTGCTGACCAAAGGCGCCGAGTCCCTCGCATTCGCCTCCGAGGATCGCGGATACAGCTCGCAGCGCAACGCTAGCGAGGTAAGCTATCTATACCTTTGACAGGTACGTTAAGCCCTTCTTCATAGATTAACTCTATGCGGGATCTAAACTCCCTTTACCTTTGACAGGCTTGGCAGAAGATATCCGGACCAATTAACTGTCCGGCTCCCCTGCCCGAAGACCCGGCCCCAGCTCTCTTGGTGAAGCTGATGGCTCCGACACCTTATGTGGTGCCGGAGAAGAAGGCCAAGAGGAAGACAACCACCGGGACTCGAAAAAGTTCCTGCAACATGGTGGTGTCGGACTCGTCATCTGATGAGTCCGCGACGCTCTTCTCTCGTGAAAACGAGGAGGAGGAGCAAGGAAGCTCCCCCCCAGTGAGGGAAGAAAAGAAGAAGAAGGCCACCCCAACGGGGGAGGCCGAGGGGTCGAGGAAAAGGAAGACCCCTCCACCGGACTACTCCTATGACGCCGAAGAAGGCGGAGAGGAGTGGCTGGACAGAACCAAGCGTCCGGCGACATCGTAAGTATTTACATACTAGAGTGACTCATGATATTTTCTAATGCGTGACTTTCCCTAATGTCGAACGTAATTTTTGCAGCCCGCCCCGGGCCGAACTCGACGATTCGTCGAGCAGCTCCCTGGATTCGTCGGACGTGAACTCTGTTCCGCCCGCGGTCTCCCCCTGCAGGGCAGACGACGCCGAAGTGGCGCCCCGCCAAGCTTCAGGGCAGGAGGAGATGGTCCTGGAGGAGCCGCAAGGCAATCCTCCGGACCCCAGGAGTAAAGGGAGTGAAACCCCCCAGGGCTCCAAGTCCGGCTTTGTGCCGGATACCACGCCGGACTCGACAGTCCCAGTCCATGGTGGGCAAACTCCTCCCAAGAGGGGTAAGCCGTCTGAGCCGGTGTCCTCCGTCCAACCTGAGGCGCCGGACAATCTGTTTGAGGTGCTTGAGGGCGCCACCATCGACGAGGAGCACCTTACTGTTATGAGTACGGTGATCCAAAGGGTTCAGTCCGCCAAGAGCGGACTGACTGAAGCTTGCGCTAGCCTTCTAACAGGCTTCCAGGTTAACAGAAATATGTCAAATTATTTACCGCATAGACAGTAGCCCCTGATGCTCTGTTCGGTGTTCGGAAAGAAAAACCGAATAGAGGATCTAGTAATTTTCGCAGGAGTCTAACAAAAGAAGTCAAATATGCGTATGCAGGCTTCGCTGCTATCCACCGCCGCACTGACTGCGCAGGTGGATGTCCTTAAAAAGGACCTCGGGCGGACCGAGCAAGAGCTCGGCCTTGCCAGACGGCAGCTCGAGGAGAAAGAAGGTAAGAAATACCCTAAAAAGAAAAAGAAAAAAGTGCCTATAGAGAGGCTTGATTGCAGAAAGAAATAACAGGATTGTACTGCTTATTGTAGGGGCCACAACCGAGGTGGCAACCCTGAAGCAGGCGCTGGCTGAGGCCGAAAAGAAAACGGCCGAGGAGGGCGCCGAGCGAGAAAGGCTGGGGGTTCAGGTTGGTGAGGTGCAGCAAGAGCTGCAAGCTCTCATGAAAAAACATGAGGGTTTGGAGCTTGAGTCAAAAGCGCAAGCATCTGAGCTCGCGTCGGCCATCGAGACCGCCCAGAGTGCCAAGGCCGAAGCCCAAAAGGCCCTCCAAGAAGTTGGAGGAGGTGAAAAAGATAGCAACGGGTAAGGCATTCTCAATGCAAAGTAGGAATATGAAAGTAAACTACCTATTACTTACCCGAATCCGGAGTTCTCCAGGGGCGTTCGCCGATCTTCCCCGCAGCGTGTCCGACGCCGCCGCGTTCTACCGAGCTGAAGAGGGCAGCTCGACGGAGAGTGTGTTCTGGTCTCAGTATTCTGAGGCCGGACACCCTGTGCCCTTAAGCAATTAGCTAAAACAGCTGGTCGAGCTCCACAAGGCGGCCGAACAGGCCATGAAGGGCTTACTAGTTCGGCTGTGGCCTGGAGAGGCCCTGCCTGGGAGCTATTTCGGGCTAGTGTGGCGGCTGGTGGAGGCCTGTCCAAGGCTTGAGGTCGTCAAGTGCTCCGTCTGCATTGAAGGTGCCCGGAGGGCCCTTGCCCGTGTAAGGGTACACTGGGGTAAGCTGGACGGAGAGAAGCTGGTGAAGGACGGGCCGCCGCAGGGGAAGGAGCATCGCAAGCCCGAGAACTACTACAAGGATGTTCTTGCCGGAGCCCGCCTTGTCGCGGATGAATGTACTAAAGATGTAATATTTGAATGAACTCGCTCGTTTGTATCCTGTGCGCTGAAAACTTGTTCATATGCGCTAAGCAATGCTTATTGAATTTAAAATATTATTTTCTGTGCGGCCGTTTATCAAAAATTGAGAGATGGCCAGTCGTCGGCTTCTGCCCCCATGCCACTAGTGCTGGGGTGTTCAGGATAAACCTGAGGGCTCTTGTTCCCATAGTTGGGTCCTTCGAGGGAGGCGCTCAGCACAACGAACCAGGCAATCGGACTATAATGCTTGAACACTCTCACTTAGCCATAGAACGTTATAATTTTAAATTTCGGCGAAGCCCCTAGTTCGGAAGGCCGAATTCGGAGCGCTATCCACGTCTTTGGCCGGACATAGCCAGCTCCTCGCTCGAAGCGGCATAAGCCTTTAAGGACTCGAAAAACCTCTCGAACAGCGACCGGTCTCACGCCTTATCATGACAGTCTGTTTTAGCTTTCTCCACTAAGGTGCTCAACCCACCTGAACTAGGGCACAATCGCAGTGGTTCTCCTAGTGCTACCTTAGCCGATATAGCGGAACGTAAGGCACCAAAACATAGGAGCCGGGCAAACCCAACATGTGACCAAAATCATGACTCGGAGCCGATGCATATAGTGCTATAAGTTCGGGGTGCCACACTTGTGAAAGTGTACGGATTTCTCACACCAGATAAAAGGGTAATGAAGCCCCTGGCGTGGTTTGCCGTACCATGGTGTACGGGTGCGATCATGTTATGTAATAAACACATATATTCAAAGGGGTAATGCAAAAAATAGACAAAAGCTATGCATTGTTTATAAAGAGGCTATTTATCAAAGCCGAACGATAGAAGTAGTGCGATAAGCAAAAAAAAGATATTAGACTATTTAACATGTCCTGGCCAGGCGCAGGCCGCGGAATTTAAAAAACCGATATGTCGCTCGAAATAGAGACCACCTGAGAGTTCCGTAATGCGGCGTTAGCTTTGTCTGCTTTCCTGAATCTTGCATCGTCTGTGCGGCAACAAGGCCGAACAGGTTATCCAGAGTATGGAGTCCTGAAAAAAGGGAAAATCCGGCAGCCCCTAGTACGTTTGACGCCGTATTGTAGGCATGCCGTTAATGTGCCCTCCCCCTTTGCCCAAGGAATTTTAAGGGCGTAATTGTGTACTCGAGGTACTTGCTCCGCTATGTTGCGATGGCTGGGGTCGGGGCCGTATTGCTACGCTTGCTCGGAACGTGCCAGGCGGTCTTGTTGCAGGTTACTCCTGGCGTGCTTTGCATTGTCCGGCTTTTTAATGGCCGGACTGGAGAGTTGCCTTGAAAGGCTGCTTTGTACTTCCGCTGCGAGGGCCGCCGTGTGCTCCTCCGTACGGATGGAGTGCTCGGTGTTTCCGCCGACCGTAATTAATCCTTGGGGGCCTGGCATCTTGAGCTTGAGATATGCGTAGTGCAGAACCGCATTGAATTTAGCGAATGCGGTTCGTCTGAGCAGGGCATGATAGCCACTGCGGAACGGGACTATATCGAAGATTAGCTCTTCGCTTCAGAAGTTATCCGGAGATCCGAAGACCACATCAAGTGTTATCGAGCCTGTGCAATTGGCCTCTACACCTGGTATGACGCCTTTAAAGGTCGTCGTTGTGGGCTTGATCCTTGATGGATCTATGCCCATTTTTCGCACTATATCCTGATAAAGCAGGTTCAAGCTACTGCCGCCGTCCATGAGGACTCTTGTGAGATGAAATCCGTCCACGATTGGGTCAAGGATCAGTGCGGCAAAACCGCCGTGACGGATGCTAGTGGGGTGGTCCCTTCGATTGAAAGTGATCGGGCAGGAGGACCATGGGTTGAACTTTGGGGCGACTGGCTCCATCGCGTATACGTCCCGTAGCGCACACTTCCTCTCCCACTTGGGAATGTGGGTCGCGTATATCATGTTCACCGTCCGCACTTGTGGGGGATACCCCTTCTGTCCATTGTTGTTCGGCGGCCTGGGCTCCTCCTCGTCGTCGCTATTCAGCCCTTGTCTTTGTGTTCGGCTCTTAACTTGCCTGCCTGCTTGAACACCCAACAATCCTTGTTGGTGTGATTGGCTGGCCTTTCGGGGGTGCCATGAATCTGGCATGAGCGGTCGAGTATCCGGTCCAAACTGGACGGGCCCTGGGTATTCTTTTTAAATGGCTTTTTCCGCTGACCGGATTTATAGCCGATGTATCCGGCATTTACTGCCGTATCCTCATTGCTGTCGCTGCTAACGCGGCGCTTTTGATTATTTCGACGTGACCTGCCACTTTTGTCCTTGGTATCCGAATTACCAGGCTTCTTTGATAAGTTGTTGCTGCGAGCTAGACAGCTATCTTCGCCCGCGCAAAAGCGGGTCATGAGTGTTGTGAGGGCTGCCATAGTTTTCGGCTTGTCCTGTCCCAGGTGCCGGGCGAGCCATTCGTCGCGGATGTTATGTTTGAAGGCTGCTAGGGCCTCTGCGTCCGGATAACCGACTATCTGATTTTTCTTTGTTAGGAACCGTGTCCAGAATTGCCTGGCCGATTCTTTTGGCTGCTAAATTATGTGGCTTAGGTCGTCGGCGTCCAGTGGCCGCACATATGTCCCCTGGAAGTTGTCAAGGAATGCGGCTTCCAGGTCCTCCCAAGAACCGATTGAGTCCGTTGGTAGGCTGTTAAGCCAGTGCCGGGCTGGTCCCTTGACCTTAAGGGGTAGATATTTGATGGCGTGTAGATCGTCGCCACGTGCCATGTGGATGTGAAGGAGATAATCCTCAATCCATACTGCCGGATCTGTCGTACCATCGTACGACTCGATGTTGACGGGTTTGAAACCCTCAGGGATTTTATGATCCATTACTTCGTCTGTGAAGCATAGTGCGTGTGCGGCGCCCCTGTACTGGGCTATGTCACGACGCAGCTCGGAAGAGCTATGCCTGTTGTGTCCGGCCCGGCCGGATTTATTGTGTCCGGAGTGAAGGTCATCACGTGTCGTCGGGCGTCCGCGCGATCCGTAGATCGATCTTGTTTGCCTCGCTTTATCCTCCAGTACGTCTCGCAGGTCTGGCTCGTTTTCCTGTGCCTTAGTTGAACGGCACCGGGGCATGGCTTGTTTAAGGGTTCGACAGGCTTCTCTGTCGCGGCCGCGGGGTGGCCGATCTGCCATGTCATATGTTTCCCCCTCTGATTGGGGTAGAGGCCTGCGCTTAGGATAATTTTTGGAGGGGCGTTCGAGTTCATACTCTTCGGCCGCAAGGACTTCAGTCCATCTATCAGCTAGCAAATCTTGATCAGCTCTATGCTGTTGCTGCTTTTTCTTTAGGCTGTTCGCCGTGGCTAGAAGCCTGCGTTGAAAGCGCTCTTGTTCGGCGGGGTCTGATGGTACGACGAATTCGTCATCGTCGAGGCTTGCCTCGTCCTCGGAGGGAGGCATGTAGTTATCATCCTCAACCTCTCTCTCTGCCGCTCTCTCATGAGGGCTGGCTTTTCCATCTTCCTGCGCCGAATCTTGCTGGTTCTGGTGTTCTTCGGCGCTGTCCGGGGTAGTATTATCTCCCGTGTCGGAATCACCGTTTCTGCTGTGGCGGGATTTAGAGCGGCGCCGTTGGCGCCGACGTTTTGGCGGTTTTTTCAATTTGTCGTCCTCCGCTGTTCCATCGCCATCTGCATCCTTTGGAGCATCCACCATATATATGTCATATGACGAGGTGGCGGTCCAGTGCCCTACAGGTGCTAGTTCTTGTTCGTCTCCTCCTTCGTCGTCCATACCATCGAAGTCTTCGGAGCCGAAGTCAAGCATGTCGGTTAAATCGTCGACAGTGGCTATTAAGTGGGTGGTGGGTGGGCTTTGAATTTCTTCATTGTCCGAATCCCAACCTCGCAGACCATAGTCCGGCCTGGGCTCTCCTGATAAAGAGAGAGACTTGAGAGAATTCAGGATATCACCGAAAGGTGAGCACTGAAAGATATCCGCTGCGGTGAACTCCATTACAGGCGCCCAATCAGATTCGATCGGCGGGGGCACGGAAGGCCCGGAGTTCGGAGAAGAATTCGACTCCTTGGAGTCATGGGCTGTGCGGAGTGCGGGGCTGGCGTTCGGCTCTATCGCCTTTGAGATCGCATCCCCCGAGGTGACGTCCAACCGTTCATCCTCGAAGAACGCAGCGGGCTCCGAGTCAAAGATCGGGGCCGGAGCGTGTGCGGCCTCCAGGGTACTATTCGGAGGCAGAGCCATATCATGCCCCTCGAAATAGTGCGGCACGCTTGGCTGTGGCTCGAACCCGTCGAAGATCAAGTCTCCGCGGATATCTGTCGTGTAGTTTAAGCTTTCAAACTGACTTGATGGCCAGGGGCGTAGCTTTCGATCTGCTCCAGATGACCAAGCGAATTGGCCCGCAGAGTGAAGCCGCCGAAGACGAAGATTTGTCCGGGGAGGAAAGTCTCACCCTGGACCTCATCGTTGTTGATGATCAAAGGAGCCATCGGGCCTAAAAGCGACGACACAGAGGAACTCTCAATGAAAGCACCAATGTCGGTGTCAAAACCGGCGGATCTCGGGTAGGGGGTCCTGAACTGTGCGTCAAGGTCGGATGGTAACAGGAGACAAGGGACACTTTATTTAACCCAGGTTCGGGCCCTCTCGGTGGAGGTAAAACCCTACTCCTGGTAGATTAATATTGATGATATGGGTAGTACAAGAGTAGATCTACCACGAGATCACGGAGGCTAAACCCTAGAAGCTAGCCTATGGTATGATTGTGTATGATGATGGTTGTCCTACGGACTACAACCCTCCGGTTTATATAGACACCGGATAGGGTTAGGGTTACACAGAGTCGGTTACAATGGTAGGAGATCTTGAATATCCGCACGCCTAGCTTGCCTTCCACGCCAAGAAAAGATCCTTCCGGACACGGGACGAAGTCTTCAATCTTGTATCTTCATAGTCCTGGAGTCCGGCTGAAGGTATAGTCCGGCTATCCGAACACCCCCTAATCTAGGACTCCCTCAGTGACAAACACGTATCATCACGGAAGTGTATTTTTTTATAGTGCTGGAGCTTGCACACTTTGTTAGAACCTTTGGGATCGACAAAACCTTCTGGTTGCATCATATACAACTCTTCTTTAAGATATCCATTAAGGAATGCAGTTTTGACATCCATTTGTCAAATTTCATAATCATAAAATGTAGCAATTGCTAACAAGATTTCGACAGACTTAAGCATCGCTACGGGTGAGAAGGTCTCATCATAGTCAACTCCTTGAACTTGTCGAAAACCTTTCACAACAAGTTGAGCTTTTTACATAGTAACATTACCGTCAACGTCAGTCTTCTTCTTGAAGATCCATTTATTCTCTATGGCTTGCCGATCATCGGGCAAGTCAACCAAAGTCCACACTTTGTTCTCATACATGGATTCCATCTCAGATTTCATGGCCTCAAGCCATTTCGTGGAATTTGGGCTCATAATCGCTTCCTCGTAGTTCGTAGGTTCGTCATGGTCAAGTAACATGAGCTCCAGAACAGAATTACCGTACCAGTCTGGTGCGAACCATACTCTAGTTGACCTACGAGGTTCGGTAGTAACTTGATCTGAAGTTTCATGATCATCATCATTAGCTTCCTCACTAATTGGTGTAGGAATCACTTGAACTTATTTCTGTGATGAACTACTTGTTGGGGAATGTAGTGATTCAAAAATATTCCTATGATCACGCAAGATCTATCCAGGAGAAGCATAGCAACGAGACGAGAGAGTGTGTCCACGTACCCTCGTAGACCGAAAGCGGAAGTGTTTAGTAATGTGGTTGATGTAGTGGAACATCTTCATGATCCAACAGATCCAAGTACCGAATGTACGACACCTCCGTGTTCAGCACACGTTTAGCATGATGACATCCCTCGAGCTCTTGATCCAGTTGAGGATGAGGGAGAGTTCCGTCAGCACGATGGCGTGGTGACGGTGATGATGAAGTTACCGGCGCAGGGCTTCACCTAAGCACTACGACGATATCACCGAGGTGGTAAACTATGGAGGGGGCACCACACACGGCTAAGAGATTGTCTGCCGTCCTTTGGGGTGCCCCCTACCCCCGTATATAAAGGAGGGAGGAGGAGGTGGCGGCCAGGGAGGAGGCGTTGGGGGGGTGCACTACCTTGTTGCCTTCCCTCTCCATCTCCCTTATGGCCCATTAAGGCCCATAACTTCCCCGGGGGGTTCCGGTAACCCCACGATTCCCCGATAAATATCTGAAACGTCCCGAAACCATTCCGGTGTCTGAATACCTTCGTCCAATATATCAATCTTTACCTCTCAACCATTACGATACTCCTCGTCATGTCCATGATCTCATCCGGGACTTCAAACAAACTTCGGTCATCAAATCACATAACTCATAATACAAATCGTCATCGAACGTTAAGCGTGCGGACCCTACGGGTTCGAGAACTATGTAGACATGACCGAGACACCTCTCCGGTCAATAACCAATAGCGGAACCTGGATGCTCATATTGGTTCCTAAATATTCTACGAAGATCTTTATCGGTCAATGATAACCCACAAGTATAGGGGATCGCAACAGTTTTCGAGGGTAGAGTATTCAACCCAAATTTATTGATTCGACACAAGGGGAGCCAAAGAATATTCTCAAGTATTAGCAGTTGAGTTGTCAATTCAACCGCACCTGGATAACTTAGTATCTGCAGCAAAGTGTTTAGTAGCACAGTAATATGATAGTAGTGGTAACGGTAACAAAAAGTAAAGACAGCAAAAGTAATATTTTTGGTATTTTGTAGTGATTGTAACAGTAGCAACAGGAAAGTAAATAAGCGAGAACCAATATAGGAAAAGCTCGTAGGCATTGGATCGGTGATGGAGAATTATGCCGGATGCGGTTCATCATGAAATTGGTGATGGAGGATGGTTGATGATGACGACGGCGACGAATCCCCCTCTCCGGAGTCCCGAACGGACTCCAGATCAGCCCTCCCGAGAGGTTTTAGGGCTTGGCGGCGGCTCCGTATCGTAAAACGCGATGATTTCTTCTCCTTGATTTTTTTCTCCCCAAAAGCAAATATATAGAGTTGGATTTGGCGTCGGAGGAGCTCCAGGGGGCCCACGAGGTAGGGGCGCACACCCCCTGGGGCGCGCCCCCCACTCTCGTGGACAGGTGGTGGTCCCCCTGGCCTTCATCTTTTGCAACGATTTTTTATTATTTCCGAAAAGATGTTCTGTGAAGTTTCAGGTCATTCCGAGAAGTTTTGTTTCTGCACATAAATAACACCATGGCAATTCTGCTGAAAACAACGTCAGTCCGGGTTAGTTCCATTCAAATCATGCAAATTAGAGTCCAAAACAAGGGCAAAAGTGTTTGGAAAAGAAGATACGATGGAGACGTATCAACTCCCCCAAGCTTAAACCTCTGCTTGTCCTCAAGCAATTCAATTGATAAACTGAAAGTGATAAAGAAAAACTTTTACAAACTCTCTTTACTCTTGTTGTTGTAAATATGTAAAGCCAACATTCAAGTTTTCAGCAAAGATCATGACTAAGCACATTTAAAATAATTCTCAGGTCTCATATTTACTCATATCAATAGCATAATCAACTAGTGAGTCATAATAATAAATCTTGGATGACAACACTTTCTCAAAACAATCATAATATGATATAATAAGATGGTATCTTGCTAGCCCTTTCTGTGACCGCAAAACATAAATGCAGAGCACCTTTAAAGATCAAGGACTGACTAGACATTGTAATTCGTGGCAAAAGAGATCCAACCATAGTCATACCCCATATAAATTAATAGTAATTGATGCAAATGACAGCTGCGCTCTCCAGCTAGTGCTTTTAATAAGAGGGTGATGACTCAACATAAAAAGTAAATAGACAGGCCCTTCGCAGAGGGAAGCAGGGATTTGTAGAGGTGCTAGAGCTCGGTTTTAAAATAGAGATAAATAATATTTTGAGCGGCATACTTTCATTGTCAACATAGCAACCAAGAGATGACGATATCTTCCATGCTACACACATTATAGGTGGTTCCCAAACAGAATGGTAAAGTTTATACTCCCCCTCCACCAACAAGCATCAATCCATGGCTTGCTTGAAACAATGAGTGCCTCCAACTAACAAGAGTCCCGGGGGAGTTTTGTTTTCAATTAATTTGATTTAGTTTGCATAAAGCATGGGACTGGGCATCCCGGTGACCAGCCATTTTATCGTGAGTGAGGAGCGGAGTCCACTCCTCTTGAGAATAACCCGCCTAACATGGAAGATAAGGGCAGCCCTAGTTGATACATGAGCTATTCGAGCATACAAAACAGAATGTTTATTTAAAGGTTTAGAGTTTGGCACATACGAATTTACTTGGAACGGCAGGTAAATACCACATATAGGAAGGTATGGTGGACTCAATGGAATAACTTTGGGGTTTAAGGGATTGGATGCACAAGTATTCCCGCTTAGTACAAGTGAAGGCTAGCAAAAGACTGGGAAGCGACCAACTAGAGAGCGACAACAGCCATGAACATGCATTAAAATTAATAAACATTGGATGCAAGCATGAGTAGGATATAATCCACCATGAACATAAATATCGTGAAGGCTATGTTGATTTGTTTCAACTACATGCGTGAACATGTGCCAAGTCAAGTCACTTAAATCATTCAAAGGAGGATACCACCCCATCATACCACATCATAACCATTTTAATAGCATGTTGACACGCAAGGTAAATCATTATAACTCATAGCTAATCAAGCATGGCACGAGCAACTACGATCTCTAATTGTCATTGCAAACATGTATATTCATAATAAGCTGAATCAAGAACGATGAATTCATCATATTTACAAAAACAAGAGAGGTCGAGTTCATACCAGCTTTTCTCATCTCATTCGGTCCATCATATATCATCATAATTGCCTTTCACTTGCACGATTGAACGATGTGAATAATAATAAGAGTGCACGTGCATTAGACTAAGCTGGAATCTACGAGCATTCAATAAGCAGGAGAAGACAAGGTAATATGGGCTCTTGGTTAAATCAACAATAATGCATATAGGAGCCACTTCAACAATTTAATCATGGTCTTCTCCTATCGACCCCCAAAGAAAAGAAAAGAAATAAAACTATTTACATGGGAAAGCTCCCAACAAGCAAAAGAAGAACGGAATATTTTTTTGGTTTTCTTTTTAATTATTACTACTACAGGAAGAAAGTAAACTAGCTAAAAACTACTACTAATTTTTTGGTTTTTCTTAAGGTTTAACAAACACACAAGAAGAAAGCAGGAAAAAGAAAATAAACTAGCATGGATATTACAGTGAAAGAGTATGAGCACCGACATCTAGCAATGAGTGGGTGTAAACATAAATGTAATGTCGGTGGGAAATACGTACTCCGCCAAGCTTAGGCTTTTGGCCTAAGTTTGTTCATTGCCAGGGATAGCCTGGCGGATACCCGTAGGTGTAGCTGGGGTCGTACTGTCATGAAGAAGACTCTGACTGCCATTGGCTGGCAGCCATCTCCGGATCCCAAGAATAAATAGACTGTCGTGGAGGCTCATATTGTGGTTCCGGCTCCGAGGCTGGTGTAGGGTTCCGGTAGGCTTTAACGGCCGCCCACGGAACAATATAAGGACCTTCAGACAAATTAAACAAAGAAGGAGCAGGCAAAGTAATAGTCTCAGGATGATGTTTATTAAAGAAAAAAATATATTTAAGGTCCTCTTCTCTGCCCTTAGCAATAAAATCATGCGCTAGCATGCCCTTATAATCTAAATAAGCACTAGGCAGCAATTTTTCTTATTTCTCATAAAGCCTAATGGGTATGTTAAAATGTGCAGCTAGGCGTGAAGCATAAATACCTCCAAAGATGGGGCCTTTTGTACGGTTTAAACTCAACCGTTTAGCAATAATTCCGCCCATACTGACAGTGTTATCGCGGTATAAACCGTGGAACAAAATGATAATATCAGGAACAGTAAGGTTCCCACAGTTCCTGCGACCAATCAAGAAACGACTAGCAAATATGGCAAAGTAGCGTAAGACAGGAAAATGTATGCTACTGATTCGTGCATCGGAAACCTTCCTGGTTTCTCCCACCATGACGGTGTTAATAAATTCTTCCACATCTTTACGGTGTGGTTCATCTAAAGTGCCCTCGAAGGGTATTTTGCAAACCTTGCAAAATTCAGCTAATGGCATTTTCTTAGCAACATCATATAAATGAAACTCTACTGAAGGAGGTGATTCCTTAGGAAAATAGTAGAAGTTTTGCACAAAAGTATTAGTGAGTAAGAGATACTGATGACGTTGGTCGCGGAGGAAGTCGGTGAGGCCAGCATTATCAGCCAATGAATAAAAATCCTCATAAATCTCGGCTTGTCTCAAGAAGTCATCGGAAGGCCATTCACACGGCCGGACCTCCGCGGTACGAGGCAAATTATATTTGGGCCTCTGTACTTCTTCATTTTGGTTTTCCTTCGAGCTTCAGCTCGATGAGCCCCTCAAAAGTCTCTTCATTATTTTCTGAAATATTCTGAAATTTTTAGTAACTTCAAACAAAAGTGAACCAAGCTCAACAAAATTGATAGCAACTACTCCTACAAGTGCCTAGAGCCTATATCAAGCATTAGAACTACTTGGAACCATATAAATTTGACATGCAAGCTCAAGAACATGGTCACCTAGGCAGCACAAATTTGCAAAGAATAGAGCACTAGAACAAAAACTAATTGGACCAATGGAGGAGTTACATACCAAGGAACAATCTCCCCAAGCAGTTTTGTGAGAGGTGCTTTGAGCAAGGAGATCAAAAATCACAACAAAGTGAGCTAGAACTCGTGCTTGAGCTAGATATTCGTGTTTGTGGGAGGAAGAAGGACTGTATGAGTGAAATAATAAGTGGAGGAGGGCCACCATGGGCCCACGAGGCAGGGGGCGCACCCAGGGGGTAGGGCGCACCCTCCACCCTCGTGGCCAGGTGGTTCACCCCCTGGTGTGTTCTCAGTTCCATAAATCCTCAAATATTCTAGAAAAAATCATATTAAATTGGCAGGGCATTTGGAGGACTTTTATTTTTGAGGTATTATTATATTGCACCGATAAATCAGAAAACAGAGAGAAAAAATACTATTTTTACTTTGTTTCATCTAAATAACAGAAAGTAGAGAGAGGGTACAGAAGGTTGTGCCTTCTAGTTTCATCCATCTCATGCTCATCAAAAGGAATCCACTAACAAGGTTGATCAAGTCCTGTTAACGAACTCATTCCGAATAACATGAAACCGGAGAAATTTTGAATTACACTATGTTACCTCAACGGGGATATGCACATCCCCAATAATAAGAATATCATATTTCTTTTTGACAGTAGGAAGAGGAAATTCAGAAACTCCAATAATAATTGATGGAATTTTTTCAATAGAGTTGATACTATGAACTTGAGGTTGTTTCCTCGGAAAGTGTACCGTATGCTCATTACCATTAACATGGAAAGCGACATTGCCTTTGTTGCAATTGAAGGAAATATGCCCTAGAGGCAATAATAAAGTTATTATTTATTTCCTTATTTCATGATAAACGTTTATTATTCATGCTAGAATTGTATTAACCGGAAACATAATACATGTGTGAATACATAGACAAACAGAGTGTCACTAGTATGCCTCTACTTGACTAGCTCGTTGATCAAAGATGGTTAAGTTTCCTAGCCATAGACATGAGTTGTCATTTGATTAACGGGATCACATCATTAGGAGAATGATGTGATTGACATGACCCATTCCATTAGCTTAGCACCCGATCGTTTAGTATGTTGCTATTGCTTTCTTCATGACTTATACATGTTCCTATGACTATGAGATTATGCAACTCCCGTTTATCGGAGGAACACTTTGTGTGCTACCAAACGTCACAACGTAACTGGGTGATTATAAAGGTGCTCTACAGGTGTCTCCAAAGGTACTTGTTGGGTTGGCGTATTTCGAGATTGGGATTTGTCACTCCGATAGTCGGAGAGGTATCTCTGGGCCCTCTCGGTAATGCACATCACATAAGCCTTGCAAGCATTACAACTAATATGTTAGTTGCGAGATGATGTATTACGGAATGAGTAAAGAGACTTGCCGGTAACGAGATTGAACTAGGTATTGGATACCGACGATCGAATCTCGGGCAAGTAACATACCGATGACAAAGGGAACAACGTATGTTGTTATGCGGTCTGACCGATAAAGATCTTAGTAGAATATGTAGGAGCCAATATGGGCATCCAGGTCCCGCTATTGGTTATTGATCGGAGACATGTCTCGGTCATGTCTACATTGTTCTCGAACCGTAGGGTCCGCACGCTTAAGGTTTCGATGACAGTTATATTATGAGTTTATGAGTTTTGATGTACCGAAGGAGTTCGGAGTCCCGGATGAGATTGGGGACATGACGAGGAGTCTCGAAATGGTTGAGACGTAAAGATCGATATATTGGACGACTATATTCGGACATCGGAAAGGTTCTGAGTGATTCGGGTATTTTCGGGAGTACCGGGGAGTTACGGAAATACGGGGGAAGAAGTATATGGGTGTTATTGGGCTTTAGGGGAGAGGGAGTAGCAGGCCGCGCGCCCCCCCATTGGCTAGTCTGAATTGGACTAGGGGGAGGGGCGGCGCCCCCTCCTTCCTTCTCTTCTCTCTTCCCCTTCCTTGTCTCCTACTCCTAATACATGGAAGGACTCCTAGTTGGACTAGGAAAGGGGGAATCCTACTCCCGGTGGGAGTAGGACTCCCCTAGGGCGCGCCATAGAGAGGGTCGGCCCTCCCCTCCTCCACTCCTTTATATACGGGGGCAGGGGGCACCCCATAGACACACAAGTTGATCTTCGTGATCGTTCCTTAGCCGTGTGCGGTGCCCCCCTCCACCATATTCCACCTCAGTCATATTGTTGCAGTGCTTAGGTGAAGCCCGGCGTCGGTAGAACATCATCATCGTCATCACGCCGTCGTGCTGACGGAACTCATCCCCGAAGCTTTGCTGGATCGGAGCCCGGGGAGCGTCATCGAGCTGAACGTGTGCTAAGAACTCGGAGGTGCCGGAGTAACGGTGCTTGGATCGGTCGGATCAGGAAGACGTACGACTACTTCCTCTATGTTGCGTCAATGCTTTTGCTTCGGTCTACGAGGGTACGTAGACAACACTCTCCCCTCTCGTTGCTATGCATCACCATGATCTTGCGTGTGCGTAGGAATTTTTTTAAAATTACTACGCTCCCCAACAGTGGCATCCGAGCCTAGGTTTTTATGGTTTGATGTTATATGCACGAGTAGAACACAAGTGAGTTGTGGACGATATAAGTCATACTGCCTACCAGCATGTCATACTTTGGTTCGGCGGTATTGTTGGATGAAGCGGCCCGGACCGACATTACGCGAGACTGGTTCTACCGACGTGCTTTGCACACAGGTGGCTGGCGGGTGTCAGTTTCTCCAACTTTAGTTGAACCGAGTATGGCTACGCCCGGTCCTTGCGAAGGTTAAAACGGAGTCTATTTGACAAACTATCGTTGTGGTTTTGATGCGTAGGTGAGATTGGTTCTTGCTTAAGCCCGTAGCAGCCACGTAAAACTTGCAATAAACAAAGTAGAGGACGTCTAACTTGTTTTTGCAGGGCATGTTGTGATGTGATATGGTCAAGACATGATGCTAAATTTTATTGTATGAGATGATCATGTTTTGTAACCGAGTTATCGGCAACTAGCAAGAGCCATATGGTTGTCGCTTTATTGTATGCAATGCAATCACCCTGTAATGCTTTACTTTATCACTAAGCGGTAGCGATAGTCGTAGAAGCATAAGATAGGCGAGACGACAACGATGCTACGATGGAGATCAAGGTGTCGCGTCGGTGACGATGGTGATCATGACTATGCTTTGGAGATGGAGATCACAAGCACAAGATGATGATGGCCATATCATATCACTTATATTGATTGCATGTGGTGTTTATCTTTTTTATGCATCTTATCTTGCTTTGACTGACGGTAGCATTATAAGATGATCTCTCACTTAATTATCAAGAAGTGTTCTCCCTGAGTATGCACCATTGCCAAAGTTCGTCGTGCCCAGACACCACGTGATGATCGGGTGTGATAAGCTCTACGTCCATCTACAACGGGTGCAAGCCAGTTTTGCACACGCAGAATACTCGGGTTATACTTGACGAGCCTAGCATATGCAGATATGGCCTCGGAACACGGAGACCGAAAGGTCGAGCGTGAATCATATAGTAGATATGATCAACATAATGATGTTCACCATTGAAACTACTCCATCTCACGTGATGATCGGACATAGTTTAGTTGATTTGGATCACGTGATCACTTAGAGGATTAGAGGGATGTCTATCTAAGTGGGAGTTCTTAAGTAATATGATTAATTCAACTTTAATTTATCATGAACTTAGTCCTGGTAGTATTAGCATATCTATGTTGTAGATCAATAGCTCGCATTGTTGCTTTCATATGTTTTGATATGTTCCTAGAGAAAATTGTGTTGAAAGATGTTAGTAGCAATGATGCGGATTGGATCGGTGATCTGAGGTTTATCCTCATTGTTGCACAGAATAATTATGTCCTTGATGCACCGCTAGGTGACAGACCTATTGTAGGAGCAGATGCAGACGTTATGAACGTTCGGCTAGCTCAATATGATGACTACTTGATAGTTTAGTGCACCATGCTTAACGGCTTAGAATCGGGACTTCAAAGACGTTTTGAACGTCATGGACCATATGAGATGTTCCAGGAGTTGAAGTTAATATTTCAAGAAAATACCCGAGTTAAGAGATATGAAGTCTCCAACAATTTCTATAGCTAAAAGATGGAGGAGAATCGCTCAACTAGTGAGCATGTGCTCAGATTGTTTGGGTACTACAATCGCTTGAATCAAGTGGGAATTAATCTTCCAGATAAAATAGTGATTGACAGAATTCTCTAGTCACCATCACCAAGTTAGTAGAACTTCGTGATGAACTATAATATGCAAGGGATAACGGAAACAATTCCCAAGCTCTTCGTGATGCTAAAATCGACGAAGGTAGAAATCAAGAAAAACATCAAGTGTTGATGGTAGACAAGACCACTAGTTTCAAGAAAAGGGAAAAGGGAAGAAGGGGAACTTCAAGAAGAACGGCAAGCGAGTTGCTGCTCAAGTGAAGAAGCCCAAGTCTGGTCCTAAGCCTGAGACTAAGTGCCTCTACTGCAAAGGGATTGGTCACTGGAAGCGGAACTACCCCAAGTATTTGGTGGATAAGAAAGGATGGCAAAGTAAACAAAGGTATATTTGATATACATGTTATTGATGTGTACTTTACTAGTGTTCATAGAAACCCCCCAGTATTTGGTACTAGTTCAGTTGCTATGATTAGTAACTCGAAACGGGAGCTGCAGAATGAACAGAGACTAGTTAAGGGTGAAGTGACGATGTGTGTTGGAAGTGGTTCCAAGATTGATATGATCATCATTGCACACTCCCTATACTTTCGGGATTAGTGTTGAACCTAAATAAGTGTTATTTGGTGTTTACGTTGAGCATGAATATGATTTGATCATGTTTATTGCAATACAGTTATTCATTTAAGTAAGAGAATAAATTGTTGTTCTGTTTACATGAATAAAACCTTCTATGGTCATACACATCAACGAAAATGGTTTGTTGGATCTCAATCAAAGTGATACACATATTCATAATATTGAAAGTCAAAAGATGCAAAGTTAATAATGATAGTGCAACTTATTTGTGGCACTGCTGTTTAAGTCATATTGGTGTAAAGCGCATGATGAAACTCCATGCTGATGGGATTTCGGAATCACTTGATTATGAATCACTTGACCTCGGTGAAGCTGCTTACATATTGAACATCAAGATCTATAGAGATAGATCAAGATGCTTGATAAGTTTTTTTCAATAAGTACATACCTTGACAAGATTTTGAAGTAGTTCAAAATGGAACAGTCAAAGAAAGAGTTCTTGCCTGTGTTACAAGGTGTGAAATTGAGTAAGACTCAAAGCCCGACCACGGCAGATGATAGAAAGAGAATGAAAGTCATTCCCTATGCCTCAGCCATAGATTCTGAGGCTGATTGGTTTGCAGCCAATTTTTGGCATGCAAATTGTTGGCAAGCCTATTTTTGGCAAAGCTGGAAGTTGCCAACATTTGGCAAGTTTGGCTACCAATTGGTTGGTTGCCAATGTTTTGCCAATATTTGGCAAAAAAACAAGTGTCCATCAATTGGTTTGTTACCAAATATGCATAACTCGTCCCGACAAAGAATTTGTTACCTACGTAATCGAATACATAATTTACACGCCATTGTTATTGAAGGAAATATGCCCTAGAGGCAATAATAAAGTTATTATTTATTTCCTTATGTCATGATAAATGTTTATTATTCATGCTAGAATTGTATTAACCGGAAACATAATACATGTGTGAATACATAAACCTACAGAGTGTCACTAGTATGCCTCTACTTGACTAGCTCGTTAATCAAAGATGGTCATGTTTCCTAACCATAAACAAAGAGTTGTTATTTGATTAACGAGGTCACATCATTAGTTGAATGATCTGATTGACATGACCCATTCCATTAGCATAGCACCTGATCGTATAGTTTGTTGCTAAGTGCTTTTCTTCATGACTTATACATGTTCCTATGACTATGAGATTATGCAACTCCCGTTTGCCTGAGGAACACTTTGGGTGCTACCAAACGTCACAACGTAACTGGGTGATTATAAAGGTACATTACAGGTGTCTCCGAAGGTACATGTTGGGTTGGCGTATTTCGAGATTAGGATTTGTCACTCCGATTGTCGGAGAGGTATCTCTGGGCCCTCTCGGTAATGCACATCACATAAGCCTTGCAAGCACTGCAACTAATGTGTTAGTTGTGAGATGATGTATTACGGAACGAGTAAAGAGACTTGCCGGTAACGAGATTGAACTAGGTATTGGATACCGACGATCGAATCTCGGGCAAGTAACATACCGATGACAAAGGGAACAACGTATGTTGTTATGCGGTCTGACCGATAAAGATCTTCGTAGAATATGTAGGAGCCAATATGGGCATCCAGGTCCCGCTATTGGTTATTGACCGGAGAGGTGTCTTGGTCATGTCTACATAGTTCTCGAACCCGTAGGGTCCGCACGCTTAACGTTTCGATGACAGTTACTATGAGTTTTATGATGTTGATGTACCGAAGGTTGTTCGGAGTCCCGGATGAGATCACGGACGTGACGAGGAGTCTCGAAATGGTCGAGACATAAAGATTGATATATTGGAAGCCTATGTTTGGACTCCGGAATCACTCCGGGTGAAATTGGGAATTTTACCGGAGTACCGGGGGGTTACCGGAACCCCCCGGGGGGTCAATGGGCCTTGATGGGCCTTAGTGGAAAGGAGAGAAAGGGGCCCAAGTGCTGGCCGCACCTTCCCCCCTTCCCTAGTCCTATTAGGATTAGGAGAAGGGGGCGCCCCCCTCTCTCTCCCTTCCCCCTTGGTCAAACCCTAGTTGGACTAGGATTGGGGGGGAGGAATCCTACTCCTAGTAGGAGTAGGACCCCCTGGCGCGCCCCTTGTTGGCCGGCCAGCCCCTCCCCTTCCCTCCTTTATATACAGGGGCAGGGGGCACCCCATGACACACAAGTTGATCCTTGAGATCTTTCCTTAGCCGTGTGCGGTGCCCCCTTCCACCAAATTACACCTCGATTATACCGTTGCGAAGCTTAGGCGAAGCCCTGCGTCGGTGGAACATCATCATCGTCACCACGCCGTCGTGCTGACGAAACTCTCCCTCAACACTCGGCTGGATCGGAGTTCGAGGGACGTCATCGAGCTGAACGTGTGCAGAACTCGGAGGTGCCGTACGTTCGGTACTTGGATCGGTTGGATCGTGAAGAAGTACGACTACTTCCTCTACGTTGCGTCAACACTTCCGCTGCTGGTCTACGAGGGTACGTAGACAATACTCTCATCTCGTTGCTATGCATCACCATGATCTTGCGTGTGCGTAGGAAATTTTTGAAATTACTACGTTCCCTAACAGTGGCATCCGAGCCTAGGTTTTTATGGTTTGATGTTATTTGCACGAGTAGAAGGTTAAAACGGAGTCTATTTGACAAACTATCGTTGTGGTTTTGATGCGTAGGTAAGATGAGTTCTTGCTTAAGCCCGTAGCAGCCACGTAAAACTTGCAACAACAAAGTAGAGGACGTCTAACTTGTTTTTGCAGGACATGTTGTGATGTGATATGGTCAAGACATGATGCTAAATTTTATTGTATGAGATGATCATGTTTTGTAACCGAGTTATCGGCAACTGGCAGGAGCCATATGGTTGTCGCTTTATTGTATGCAATGCAATCGCGATGTAATGCTTTACTTTATTACTAAGCGGTAGTGATAGTCGTAGAAGCATAAGATTGGCGAGACGACAACGATGCTGCGATGGAGATCAAGGTGTCGCGCCGGTGACGATGGTGATCATGACGATGCTTCGAAGATGGAGATCACAAGCACAAGATGATGATGGCCATATCATATCACTTATATATTGATTGCATGTGATGTTTATCTTTTATGCATCTTATCTTGCTTTGATTGACGGTAGCATTATAAGATGATCTCTCACTAATTATCAAGAAGTGTTCTCCCTGAGTATGCACCGTTGCGAAAGTTCTTCGTGCTGAGACACCACGTGATGATCGGGTGTGATAGGCTCTACGTTCAAATACAACGGGTGCAAAACAGTTGCACACGCGGAATACTCAGGTTATACTTGACGAGCTATGCATATAAGATATGACCTCGGAACACGGAGACCGAAAGGTCGAGCGTGAATCATATAGTAGATATGATCAACATAGTGATGTTCACCATTGAAACTACTCCATCTCACGTGATGATCGGACATGGTTTAGTTGATTTGGATCACGTGATCACTTAGAAGATTAGAGGGATGTCTATCTAAGTGGGAGTTCTTAAGTAATATGATTAATTGAACTTAAATTTATCATGAACTTAGTACCTGATAGTATCTTGCTTGTCTATGTTGTGTAGATAGATGGCTCGTGCTGTTGTTCCGTTGAATTTTAATGCGTTCCTTGAGAAAGCAAAATTGAAAGATGATGGCAGCAATTACACGGACTGGGTCCGTAACTTGAGGATTATCCTTATTGCTGCACAGAAGAATTACGTCCTGGAAGCACCGTTAGGTGCTAGGCCTGGTGCAAGGGCTACGCCAGAAGTTGTGAACGTTTGGCAAAGCAAAGCTGATGACTACTCTATAGTTCAGTGTGCCATGCTTTACGGCTTAGAACCGGGACTTCAACGTCGTTTTGAACACCATGGAGCATATGAGATGTTCCAGGAGTTGAAGTTAATATTCCAAGCGAATGCCCGGATTGAGAGATATGAAGTCTCCAATAAGTTCTATAGCTGTAAGATGGAGGAGAACGGCTCTGTCAGTGAGCATATACTCAGAATGTCTGGGTATAACAATCACTTGATTCAACTGGGAGTTAATCTTCCGGATGATTGCGTCATCGACAGAATTCTCCAATCACTGCCACCAAGCTACAAGAGCTTCGTGATGAACTATAATATGCAAGGGATGACCAAAACAATGCCCGAGCTCTTCGCGATGCTGAAAGCCGCGGAGGTAGAAATCAAAAAGGAGCATCAAGTGTTGATGGTTAACAAAACCACCAGTTTCAAGAAAAAGGGCAAAGGAAAGAAAAAGGGAAACTTCAAAAAGAACGGCAAGCAAGTTGCTGATCAAGAGAAGAAACCCAAGTCTGGTCCTAAGCCTGAAACTGAGTGCTTCTATTGCAAGCAGGCTGGTCACTGGAAACGGAACTGCCCCAAGTATTTGGCGGATAAGAAGGACGGCAAGGTTAACAAAGGTATATATGATATACATGTTATTGATGTGTACCTTACTAATACTCGCAGTAGCACCTGGGTATTTGATACTGGTTCTGTTGCTAATATTTGCAACTCGAAACAGGGGCTACGGATTAAGCGAAGATTGGCCAAGGACGAGGTGACGATGCGCGTGGGAAATGGTTCCAAAGTCGATGTGATCGCGGTCGGCACGCTACCTCTACATCTACCTTCGGGATTAGTATTAGACCTAAATAATTGTTATTTAGTACCAGCGTTGAGCATGAACATTATATCTGGATCTTGTTTGATGCGAGACGGTTATTCATTTAAATCAGAGAATAATGGTTGTTCTATTTATATGAATAATATCTTTTATGGTCATGCACCATTGAAGAATGGTTTGTTTTTACTTAATCTCGATAGTAGTGATACACATATTCATAATGTTGAAGCCAAAAGATGCAGAGTTAATGATGATAGTGCAACTTATTTGTGGCACTGCCGTTTAGGTCATATCGGTGTAAAGCGCATGAAGAAACTCCATACTGATGGACTTTTGGAGTCACTTGATTATGAATCACTTGGCACTTGCGAACCGTGCCTTATGGGCAAGATGACTAAAACACCATTCTCCGGAACTATGGAGAGAGCAACGGATTTATTGGAAATCATACATACTGATGTATGTGGTCCAATGAATGTTGAGGCTCGTGGCGGATATCGTTATTTTCTCACCTTCACAGATGATTTGAGCAGATATGGGTATATCTACTTAATGAAACACAAGTCTGAAACATTTGAAAAGTTCAAAGAATTTCAGAGTGAAGTGGAAAATCATCGTAACAAGAAAATAAAATTTCTACGATCTGATCGTGGAGGGGAATATTTGAGTTACGAATTTGGTCTACATTTGAAACAATGCGGAATAGTTTCGCAACTCACGCCACCTGGAACACCACAACGTAATGGTGTGTCCGAACGTCGTAATCGTACTTTATTAGATATGGTGCGATCTATGATGTCTCTTACTGATTTACCGCTATCATTTTGGGGATATGCTTTAGAGACGGCTGCATTCACTTTAAATAGGGCACCATCTAAATCCGTTGAGACGACGCCTTATGAACTATGGTTTGGCAAGAAACCAAAGTTGTCGTTTCTGAAAGTTTGGGGCTGCGATGCTTATGTGAAAAACCTTCAACCTGGTAAGCTCGAACCTAAATCGGAGAAATGTGTCTTCATAGGATACCCAAAGGAGACAGTTGGGTACACCTTCTATCACAAATCCGAAGGCAAGATATTTGTTGCTAAATTCGGAAACTTTCTAGAGAAGGAGTTTCTCTCGAAAGAAGTGAGTGGGAGGAAAGTAGAACTTGATGAGATAACTGTATCTACTCCCTTATTGAGAAGTAGTACATCACAGAAATCAGTTTCTATGACACCTACACCAAATAGGGAGGAAGCTAATGATCATGATCATGAAACTTCAGATCAAGTTTCTACAGAACTTCGTAGATCAACCAGAGCAAGATCCGCACCAGAGTGGTACGGTAATCCTATTCTGGAAGTCATGTTACTGGAACATGATGAACCTACGAACTATGAAGAAGCGATGGTGAGCCCAGATTCCACAAAATGGCTTGAGGCCATGAAATCTGAGATGGGATCCATGTATGAGAACAAAGTGTGGACTTTGGTTGACTTGCCCGATGATCGGCAAGCAATTGAGAATAAATGGATTTTCAAGAAGAAGACTGACGCTGATGGTAATGTTACTATCTATAAAGCTCGACTTGTTGCAAAAGGTTTTCGACAAGTTCAAGGAATTGACTACGATGAGACCTTCTCACCCGTAGCGATGCTTAAGTCTGTCCGAATCATGTTAGCAATTGCCGCATTTTATGATTATGAAATTTGGCAAATGGATGTCAAAACTGCATTCCTGAATGGATTTCTGGAAGAAGAGTTGTATATGATGCAACCAGAAGGTTTTGTCGATCCAAAGGGAGCTAACAAAGTGTGCAAGCTCCAGCGATCCATTTATGGACTGGTGCAAGCCTCTCGGAGTTGGAATAAACGTTTTGATAGTGTGATCAAAGCATTTGGTTTTATACAGACTTTTGGAGAAGCCTGTATTTACAAGAAAGTGAGTGGGAGCTCTGTAGCATTTCTGATATTATATGTGGATGACATATTACTGATCGGAAATGATATAGAATTTCTGGATAGCATAAAAGGATACTTGAATAAGAGTTTTTCAATGAAAGACCTCGGTGAAGCTGCTTACATATTGGGCATTAAGATCTATAGAGATAGATCAAGACGCTTAATAGGACTTTCACAAAGCACATACCTTGATAAAGTTTTGAAGAAGTTCAAAATGGATCAGGCAAAGAAAGGGTTCTTGCCAGTGTTACAAGGTGTGAAGTTGAGTAAGACTCAATGCCCGACCACCGCAGAAGATAGAGAGAAAATGAAAGATGTTCCCTATGCTTCAGCCATAGGCTCTATCATGTATGCAATGCTGTGTACCAGACCTGATGTGTGCCTCGCTGTAAGTTTAGCAGGCAGGTACCAAAGTAATCCAGGAGTGGATCACTGGACAGCGGTCAAGAACATCCTTAAGTACTTGAGAAGGACTAAGGATATGTTTCTCATTTATGGCGGTGACAAAGAGCTCGTCGTAAACGGTTACGTCGATGCAAGCTTTGACACTGATCCGGACGATTCTAAATCGCAAACCGGATACGTATTTACATTAAACGGTGGAGCTGTCAGTTGGTGCAGTTCCAAACAAAGCGTCGTGGCGGGATCTACATGTGAAGCTGAGTACATAGCTGCTTCAGAAGCAGCTAATGAAGGAGTCTGGATGAAGGAGTTCATAACCGATCTAGGTGTTGTACCTAGTGTATCGGGTCCAATGAAAATCTTTTGTGACAATACTGGTGCAATTGCCTTGGCAAAGGAATCCAGGTTTCACAAGAGAACCAAGCACATCAAAAGACGCTTCAATTCCATCCGGGATTTGGTCCAGGTGGGAGACATAGAGATATGCAAGATACATACGGATCTGAATGTTGCAGACCCGTTGACTAAGCCTCTTCCACGAGCAAAACATGATCAGCACCAAGACTCCATGGGTGTTAGAATCATTACTGTGTAATCTAGATTATTGACTCTAGTGCAAGTGGGAGACTGAAGGAAATATGCCCTAGAGGCAATAATAAAGTTATTATTTATTTCCTTATGTCATGATAAATGTTTATTATTCATGCTAGAATTGTATTAACCGGAAACATAATACATGTGTGAATACATAAACCTACAGAGTGTCACTAGTATGCCTCTACTTGACTAGCTCGTTAATCAAAGATGGTCATGTTTCCTAACCATAAACAAAGAGTTGTTATTTGATTAACGAGGTCACATCATTAGTTGAATGATCTGATTGACATGACCCATTCCATTAGCATAGCACCTGATCGTATAGTTTGTTGCTAAGTGCTTTTCTTCATGACTTATACATGTTCCTATGACTATGAGATTATGCAACTCCCGTTTGCCTGAGGAACACTTTGGGTGCTACCAAACGTCACAACGTAACTGGGTGATTATAAAGGTACATTACAGGTGTCTCCGAAGGTACATGTTGGGTTGGCGTATTTCGAGATTAGGATTTGTCACTCCGATTGTCGGAGAGGTATCTCTGGGCCCTCTCGGTAATGCACATCACATAAGCCTTGCAAGCACTGCAACTAATGTGTTAGTTGTGAGATGATGTATTACGGAACGAGTAAAGAGACTTGCCGGTAACGAGATTGAACTAGGTATTGGATACCGACGATCGAATCTCGGGCAAGTAACATACCGATGACAAAGGGAACAACGTATGTTGTTATGCGGTCTGACCGATAAAGATCTTCGTAGAATATGTAGGAGCCAATATGGGCATCCAGGTCCCGCTATTGGTTATTGACCGGAGAGGTGTCTTGGTCATGTCTACATAGTTCTCGAACCCGTAGGGTCCGCACGCTTAACGTTTCGATGACAGTTACTATGAGTTTTATGATGTTGATGTACCGAAGGTTGTTCGGAGTCCCGGATGAGATCACGGACGTGACGAGGAGTCTCGAAATGGTCGAGACATAAAGATTGATATATTGGAAGCCTATGTTTGGACTCCGGAATCACTCCGGGTGAAATTGGGAATTTTACCGGAGTACCGGGGGGTTACCGGAACCCCCCGGGGGGTCAATGGGCCTTGATGGGCCTTAGTGGAAAGGAGAGAAAGGGGCCCAAGTGCTGGCCGCACCTTCCCCCCTTCCCTAGTCCTATTAGGATTAGGAGAAGGGGGCGCCCCCCTCTCTCTCCCTTCCCCCTTGGTCAAACCCTAGTTGGACTAGGATTGGGGGGGAGGAATCCTACTCCTAGTAGGAGTAGGACCCCCTGGCGCGCCCCTTGTTGGCCGGCCAGCCCCTCCCCTTCCCTCCTTTATATACAGGGGCAGGGGGCACCCCATGACACACAAGTTGATCCTTGAGATCTTTCCTTAGCCGTGTGCGGTGCCCCCTTCCACCAAATTACACCTCGATTATACCGTTGCGAAGCTTAGGCGAAGCCCTGCGTCGGTGGAACATCATCATCGTCACCACGCCGTCGTGCTGACGAAACTCTCCCTCAACACTCGGCTGGATCGGAGTTCGAGGGACGTCATCGAGCTGAACGTGTGCAGAACTCGGAGGTGCCGTACGTTCGGTACTTGGATCGGTTGGATCGTGAAGAAGTACGACTACTTCCTCTACGTTGCGTCAACACTTCCGCTGCTGGTCTACGAGGGTACGTAGACAATACTCTCATCTCGTTGCTATGCATCACCATGATCTTGCGTGTGCGTAGGAAATTTTTGAAATTACTACGTTCCCTAACAGTTATACCATGGGCATAATTTACAAATTTAGAAGCACCATATCATACCACTGCAATATTGCAACGTAGCATGCACAAGGTCATCAAGCATCAGGAAATTTCTTACAAACTAGCTTAATTTAGATTTGTGCTAGACCAATGCATTACAAAAGGCAAGACCCTCTAAACACCATTACGACACAGGAATTCCACTTAGCATAAGTGCATGAAAAGCTAAGTAGACTACAAAAGCACTTGCCAAAAGAAAGCCACCAAACATGTCATTCAGATTGAAGGATCAGCAGCTGTGCGATCATTGCCGTCGTACTTGTGCGCGAAATAATCAAGGACCCAAGCATTAAAAGTCTGGACGCTTGCACAGTTCAGGAAACCACGGAAATTTCTTGTTCTGGCTTAGCAAGATAGGCTGCTAACTCAATCTTCTCATTTGCTGGGATAGTTAGCGACTCAATGTGTTTCCAAAGATTGGCATTGGGGTCTGTAACTGCTATTGGCTGAATAGGGGCAGCAGATTTCACAGTTTCAGCAAGACTCACAATGCTCGCTGCCACATCATCATCTAACACGCTGGCTCGACGCGCCTTGACCTTTGGTTTCTTCTCATGTGGTGCTTTAACATGCTTGCGCTTCAGATTTGAGCTAGTGCCTTCTGCTGGACTATTGGGCGCAATCATGTCGGAATCACTAAAACCTTGTTCGGCAGTGGATGTGTGGTTGCTCGTTTCACTACTACCATCAGATTCCACATTCTCACTTGCATCATTCACATCAATAGCTAGTGAGCCATCCGCATGAGACGAGTCACTAAACAGTTCTTCCAGGAGATGATAAAACTTGATGGAGTGAGTAAGGTAGTTAAATTTTATTTTCTGCAACATAAACCAAAGCATATCAATGCAATAAATTGTTTGAGTAGTCTGGTCAATCTAAAAGTGCACAACAATGATTATAAAACAAGTGTATAATTGGTGAGACCAGATAATCTATGTAAGTGAATATTTTGATAGTGGTAAATGCAAAAAAGGAATATCTATTAACACTAGCATGCCATTTTCAAAATAAAAACTAGATAATCAGTTTAGCAAAAACAAGAATGATCGCATAGAGAACTATAAATCATGCAAATAGAAAGGTGAGTTGGAGCGAACTTACACCAAGCTTGCTTGGTGATTTCTCTGACTTGTCAATGTTAAATTCGTTAAGTACTTTATCGAAACCATATCCGCTCCTCCCCTTTGCTAGCTTTATCCACTTCCATTTCTCCTTGAATGACCTAAAGTGTCGATCAACTTGTTTTGATGTAGCTGTAATTCCAAACTTGTCATTCAAATCATTAGCACATTGTAGATGGTGTTGTGCCTTCCACTTGAAGGTTGGTGGCTTGTCCCTTTGCTTCTCGATATACCACTCAAGCATATACTTGGTACAATCATCACTCCATGACATGTAATTATCACGAGAGCGAGCAACCTCAGTCTTGGCACCTTCTTTTTGCTCACCCATTCTATAAATGAAGGTCAGAAGTCAATATGCTATTATGTCAGCGAATATTCAAGGGTTTCAGCACAAACAAACAATCCATACATTACCCAACAGTGCATTCCAAAATAAAAGTACAGTTGCACAATACAAGGAAAAGAAAATTACAGAGCTAGATTGGCACAAAATGTCTAAACATGGAACTGCTAAATAAGGAAAATGTACTACAGGAAAGTACTTTCAAATGGTACTAGCACTACTCCCGCTCTCTGAAGCATCCTTGTTCGCCAATCTCTCTCTATCATTCCACATCTGTTGGGCAATCAAATCACGCTTGGCTGCCCACTCGCGTACATCACTCTCTCGGTCGGAGACATGATTGCTACTCCTTGGCAGGTGGTGGTACCAAGTTGGTTCGTCATCTACAAACTCATCGGGTCCATTGTCTAAAATCCAGTTGTGAATGACGCAACAAGAAATAACCACCTTGGGTTGTGATTTCAAGGGTATGAAAGGTCTATTACTAAGAATCTTGAAACGATTCTTAATAGCTGCAAAGGCTCGCTCGACTGTTGTCCTTAGTGAGGAATGACGGTGGTTGAACAGCTCTTTTGGACATGTTGGACGATTCGGACCATGGAACTCCTGTAGATGATAGCGAACACCTCGATAGGGTGGCAATATGCCCGGCCTGGTGGCATACCCAGCATCAGCCAAATAAAATTTTCCTACATACATAGTTGAATACCACCTTAAGTTAATTTTCTATGTTTAAACTGAACAACATTTTTTAAAAATGTGCAATTACCTTCTGGAATTTTGAGACCGTTTGGACGAGATAGGGCATCATGCAATACAGCAGAATCATGAGCAGATCCCTCCCACCCTGCTAGAACATACGTGAATCTAAGATCGAAATCCACAGCAGCTAGGACATTTTGTGTGGGATATGGCTTGCGGCCCCTAAACCTGTCCACATATTTTGAAGGCACACGTGCCCTAATATGGGTGCCATCTACTGCCCCTATACATCCCTAGAAAAAAATTAAACTTGTGTGAATTAGAATGAACTTAGTTTGGAAATTAACTAGTATAACGCACTGGTAGAGTTACCTCAAAGTAGGGATGAAATCTGTTTGGGTTGGTAGTGATCTTAGCATGTGTATCTGTAGACTGAGTGCAGATTATTTCACGGGCTAACTTCACAAGTGCACGTAGGACGATGTTAAAATACCTACTCACTGTCTCCTCAGATCGCCACAATGCAAATCCTACAGAGGAATGAGTGTGATATTGCCCAACAATTTTCAAAAACATAGCTAGCTGCTCCTCTACGGACACATGAATTGTGTCAACCAAAAGCTTTTTGTCCCTAAGGTGAGCACACAACTTGTAGAAAACAGCCGGATACATCCTGAGCTGGCGCAAACACGTCCTTTCCGAGGTGTCGATTAGTCTAATTAGTTCAGTACTCCTCCAAATATTTCTCTTGACAAGTGGACCATACTTGACACGTTTAGCTCTATGCTTCCTCTCTTTTTTCTTGCTCCACCAAAGGACCAACATTACAAAAAGGACAAGTAGTGTGCGTTGCTTCCACATACAGTAATATAGATATTGTTGTTGAGAATTATCCATCTGAGTAAATATAAGATGCATAAGCATAAAAGAAAATGAAAAAGCAATGCAAAGCATGTACAAGCAGATAGTAAATAATTTGTCAATACATAAAAAATATTCAAATATGTGTATATATATAAGTTATTCAGAGGTGTGTGACTTCTATTGTCAAAAGCAAGATGATACTGCTCTGTCTTTCAGGCCCTCAAATATATTAGAAGAGAGTATTAGGTGTCAGCCCTCCCACCGTGGCAGTAGAAAAGTATGAGGGCACATGTTGTAGTGATATCCTAGCATCAATTAGTCCAGCATAATCTTTAAGCAAGGTATTTAGCTTCAGATTTATGCAGATGTAAGGTACTAAAACAACTCTGAACCGTTCCTGAATCCTGCACCAAGTACAAGACAGAGAAGATAAGAGCACACTGCCTGTCCCGTCAGATGAGAGCGGACTGCAGATGCAAACTAAGAGAGACCAGTACCCCTGGCATCTAGAAACAATAATCATTGCAGGCGATTGGGTAAAGTGTACACAGGGAAAGAAGGAAAGACCCATCAGATTTGGGCAAGAACTAACCTTGATTGCTCTGGTGGATCTGGTCTGGCTCATTGACGATTTCCCACCGGAGCAGGAGATCGCCGAGGTCCTTGAGCGCTTCTAGTCGCTGGCGGCGGTACGGACGATGGAACGGAGGGGCTAGGGATTTGGGGCTGGGACGAAGGAGGATAAGGGGATACCCTGTTGGGGCAAACCGTGAGGGGAAAGTGAGCGGTGGGGGAAAGACACGCGGCCAATATTTGGCTAACCGCGTGTTGGCGCGCCCACGGTTCGAGTCAAACCAATCGACCGCCAATTTTTGGCGCGTGCCAATAGTTGGCTTGCCAAAATTTGGCTGCAAACCAATTAGGCTCTCTATAAAATATGCCATGCTATGTACCAGATCTATTGTATACCCTACACTGTGTTAAGCAGGGGAGTACAATAGTGATCTAGGAAGTAGATCACTGGACATCGGTCAAAATTATCCTTAGTGAAATAAGGATATGTTTCTCGATTATGGACGTGACAAAAAGGTTCGTCGTAAAAGGTTACGTCGATGCAAGTTTTGACACTAATCTAGATGACTCTAAGTCTTAATCTAGATACATATTGAAAGTGGGAGCAATTAGCTAAAGTAGCTCCGTGTAGAGCATTGTAGACATAGAAATTTGCAAAATACATACGGATCTGAATTTTGGCAGACCCGTTGACTAAGCTTCTCTCACAAGCAAAACATGATCACACCTTAGTACTCTTTGGGTGTTAATCACATAGCGATGTGAACTAGATTACTGACTCTAGTAAACCCTTTTGCTATTGGTCACTTATCGATGTGAACTATGGGTGTTATTCACATGGTGGTGTGAACTATTGTTGTTAAATCACATGGCGATGTGAACTAGATTATTGACTCTAGTGCAAGTGGGAGACTGAAGGAAATATGCCCTAGAGGCAATAATAAAGTTATTATTTATTTCCTTATTTCATGATAAACGTTTATTATTCATGCTAGAATTGTATTAACCGGAAACATAATACATGTGTGAATACATAGACAAACAGAGTGTCACTAGTATGCCTCTACTTGACTAGCTCGTTGATCAAAGATGGTTAAGTTTCCTAGCCATAGACATGAGTTGTCATTTGATTAACGGGATCACATCATTAGGAGAATGATGTGATTGACATGACCCATTCCATTAGCTTAGCACCCGATCGTTTAGTATGTTGCTATTGCTTTCTTCATGACTTATACATGTTCCTATGACTATGAGATTATGCAACTCCCGTTTATCGGAGGAACACTTTGTGTGCTACCAAACGTCACAACGTAACTGGGTGATTATAAAGGTGCTCTACAGGTGTCTCCAAAGGTACTTGTTGGGTTGGCGTATTTCGAGATTGGGATGTGTCACTCCGATAGTCGGAGAGGTATCTCTGGGCCCTCTCGGTAATGCACATCACATAAGCCTTGCAAGCATTACAACTAATATGTTAGTTGCGAGATGATGTATTACGGAACGAGTAAAGAGACTTGCCGGTAACGAGATTGAACTAGGTATTGGATACCGACGATCGAATCTCGGGCAAGTAACATACCGATGACAAAGGGAACAACATATGTTGTTATGCGGTCTGACCGATAAAGATCTTCGTGGAATATGTAGGAGCCAATATGGGCATCTAGGTCCCGCTATTGGTTATTGATCGGAGACATGTCTCGGTCATGTCTACATTGTTCTCGAACCGTAGGGTCCGCACGCTTAAGGTTTCGACGACAGATATATTATGAGTTTATGAGTTTTGATGTACCGAAGGAGTTCGGAGTCCCGGATGAGATCGGGGACATGACGAGGAGTCTCGAAATGGTCGAGACGTAAAGATCGATATATTGGACGACTATATTCGGACATCGGAAAGGTTCTGAGTGATTCGGGTATTTTCGGGAGTACCGGGGAGTTACGGAAATACGGAGGATGAAGTATATGGGCCTTATTGGGCTTTAGGGGAGAGGGAGAAGCAGACCGTGCGCCCCCCCATTGGCTAGTCCGAATTGGACTAGGGGGAGGGGCGGCACCCCCTCCTTCCTTCTCTTCCCTCTTCCCCTTCCTTGTCTCCTACTCCTAATACATGGAAGGACTCCTAGTTGGACTAGGAAAGGGGGAATCCTACTCCCGGTGGGAGTAGGACTCCCCTAGGGCGCGCCATAGAGAGGGCCGGCCCTCCCCTCCTCCACTCCTTTATATACGGGGGCAGGGGGCACCCCATATACACACAAGTTGATCTTCGTGATCGTTCCTTAGCCGTGTGCGGTGCCCCCCTCCACCATATTCCACCTCGGTCATATCGTTGCAGTTCTTAGGCGAAGCCCTGCGTCGGTAGAACATCATCATCATCATCACGCCGTCGTGCTGACGGAACCCATCCTCGAAGCTTTGCTGGATCGGAGCCCGGGGAGCGTCATCGAGCTGAACGTGTGCTAAGAACTCGGAGGTTCCGGAGTAACGGTGCTTGGATCGGTCGGATCGGGAAGACGTACGACTACTTCCTCTATGTTGCGTCAACGCTTCCGCTTCGGTCTACGAGGGTACGTAGACAACACTCTCCCCTCTCGTTGCTATGCATCACCATGATCTTGCGTGTGCGTAGGATTTTTTTAGAAATTACTACGTTCCCCAACAGCAATCAATAACAGCCCCTGCATTATTCAGAAAAGGTCTTCCAAGAATAATGGACATACTATTGTCCTCAGGAATATCAAGAATAATAAAGTCTGTTAAAATAGTAACGTTTGCAACCACAACAGGCACATCCTCACAAATACCGACAGGTATAGCAGTTGATTTATCAGCCATTTGCAAAGAAATTTTAGTAGGTGTCAACTTATTCAAGTCAAGTCTACGATATAAAAAGAGAGGCATAACACTAACACCGGCTCCAAGATCACATAAAGCAGTTTTAACATAATTTCTTTTGATGGAGCATGGTATAGTAGGTACTCCTGGATCTCCAAGTTTCTTTGGTATTCCACCCTTAAAAGTATAATTAGCAAGCATGGTGGAAATTTTAGCTTCCGGTATCTTTCTTTTATTAGTGAGAATATCTTTCATATATTTAGCATAAGGATTCATTTTGAGCATATTAGTCAATCGCATACGCAAAAAGATAGGTCTAATCATTTCAGCAAAGCGCTCAAAATCCTCATCATCCTTTTTCTTGGATGGTTTGGGAGAAAAAGGCATGGGTTTCTGCACCCAAGGTTCTCTTTCTTTACCATGTTTCCTAGCAACAAAGTCTCTCTTATCATAACGTTGATTCTTCGATTGTGGGTTATCAAGATCAACAACAGGTTCAATTTTTACATCATTATCATTACTAGGTTGAACATCATCATGAACACCATCATTAGCGTTTTCATTAGTCTCATGTTCATTACCAGATTGTGTTTCAGCATCAGACATAGAGATATCATTTGGATTCTTAGGTGTTTCAGCAATAGGTTCACTAGAAGTTTGCAAAGTCCTATCATTTTTCTTTTTCTTCTTTTTAGAAGAACTAGGTGCATCAATATTATTTCTCTGAGAATCTTGCTCAATTCTCTTAGGGTGGCCTTCAGGATACAAAGGTTCCTGAGTCATTCTACCAGTTCTAGTAGCCACTCTAACAGCATAATCATTTTTCTTACTATTCATTTCATTGAGCAAATCATTTTGAGCTTTAAGTACTTGTTCTACTTGGGTGGTAACCATAGAAGCATTTTTGCTAACGAGTTTAAGTTCACCTCTAATATTATCCATATAATCACCCAAGTGTTTAATCATATAAGCATTTTGTTTTAATTGTCTACCCAAATAAGCATTGAAATCTTCTTGCTTAAACATAAAGTTATCAAATTCATCCAAGCATTGGCTAGCAATTTTAGTAGGAGGGATTTCAGCTCTGTCATATCTAAAGAGAGAATTTACCTTTACTACCTGTGTCGGGTTATCAAGACCCTGAGGTTCTTCAGTAGGTAATGGATTAGAATCATGTGTTTCTTCAACAGGCGGTAGATTAAGACCATGTATTTCTTCAATAGGAGGTAAATTCTTAACATCTTCAGCTTTAATACCTTTTTCTTTCATAGATTTCTTTGCCTCTTGCATATCTTCAGGACTGAGAAATAGAACACCTCTTTTATTCGGAGTTGGTTTAGGAATAGGCTCATTAATTGGAGCGGGAGCTGGCGCAGGAGCTGGCTCAGGAAGTGCCCAATTATTTTCATTTGTTAACATATTATTCAATAGAATTTTAGCTTCATCGGTGTTCTTTCCCTGAAAAGAGAACCAGCACAACTATCCAGGTAATCTCTGGAAGCATCAGTTAGTCCATTATAAAAGATATCAAGTATTTCATTTTTCTTAAGAGGATGATTAGGCAAAGCATTAAGTAACTTGAGAAGCCTCCCCCAAGCTTGTGGGAGACTCTCTTCTTCAATTTGCACAAAGTTGTATATTTCCTTTAAAGCAGCTTGTTTCTTATGAGCAAGGAAATATTTAGCAGAGAAGTAATAAATCATATCATGGGGACTACTCACACAACCAGGATCAAGAGAATTAAACCATATCTCAACATCACCCTTTAATGAGAACGGAAATATTTTAAGGATATAAAAGTAGCGAGATCTCTCATCATTAGTGAACAGGGTGGCTATATCATTTAGTTTAGTAAGATGTGCCATAACAGTTTTAGATTCATAGCCATGAAAAGGATCAGATTCAACCAAAGTAATTATATCAGGATCAACAAAGAACTCATAATCCTTATCGGCAACACAAATAGGTGAAGTAGCAAAAGCAGGGTCGGGCCTCATTCTATCTTTAAGAGATTGCTTTTTCCATTCAACTAATAATCTTTTTAGTTCATATCTATCTTTGCAAGCTAAAATAGTTGCAGAAGCTTCCATCAAAAACATAACCCTTAGGAATAACAGGCATATCTTCATCTTGACTTTCAGTTTCAATAATTTCTTTCTCTCTAGCCCTAGCAATTTGTTCATCAAGAAATTCACCAAGTGGCACAGAAGTATCAAGCATAGAAGTAGTTTCATCATAAGTATCATGCATAGCAGAAGTGGCATCATCAATAACATGCGACATATCAGAACGAATAGCAGAAGCAGGTTTAGGTGTCGCAGGCTTACTCAAAACAGAAGGTGAATCAAGTGTAGAGCTAGATGACAGTTCCTTACCTCCCCTCGTAGTTGAGGGATAAATTGTTGTCTTAGCATCTTTCAAGTTCTTCATAGTGTCCAGCAGATATAAATCCCAAGTGACTCAAAGAATACAACTATGCTCCCCGGCAACGGCGCCAGAAATTAGTCTTGATAACCCACAAGTATAGGGGATCACAACAGTTTTCGAGGGTAGAGTATTCAACCCAAATTTATTGATTCGACACAAAGGGAGCCAAAGAATATTCTCAAGTATTAGCAGTTGAGTTGTCAATTCAACCACACCTGGATAACTTAGTATCTACAACAAAGTGTTTAGTAGCACAGTAATATGATAGTAGTGGTAACGGTAACAAAAAGTAAAGACAACAAAAGTAATATTTTTGGTATTTTGTATTGATTGTAACAGTAGCAACAGGAAAGTAAATAAGCGAGAACCAATATAGGAAAAGCTCGTAGGCATTGGATCGGTGATGGAGAATTATGTCGGATGCGGTTCATCATGAAATTGGTGATGGTGGATGGTTGATGATGATGACGGCAACGAATCCCCCTCTCCGGAGCCCCGAACGGACTCCAGATCAGCCCTCCCGAGAGGTTTTAGGGCTTGGCGGCGACTCCGTACCGTAAAACGTGATGATTTCTTCTCCTTGATTTTTTCTCCTTGAAAGCAAATATATAGAGTTGGAGTTGGCGTCGGAGGAGCTCCAGGGGGCCCACGAGGTAGGGGCGCACCCTAGGGGGGGCGTGCCCCCACCCTCGTGGACAGGTGGTGGGCCCCCTGGCCTTCATCTTTTGCAACGATTTTTTATTATTTCCGAAAAGATGTTCCGTGAAGTTTCAGGTCATTCCGAGAAGTTTTGTTTCTGCACATAAATAACACCATGGCAATTCTGCTGAAAACAACATCAGTCTGGGTTAGTTCCATTCAAATCATGCAAATTAAAGTCCAAAACAAGGGCAAAAGTGTTTGGAAAAGTAGATACGACGGAGACGTATCAGTCAAACTGCATAATAACATACGTTATTCCCTTTGTCATCGGCATGTTACTTGCCCGAGATTTGATCGTCGGTATCTTCATACCTAGTTCAATCTCGTTAACGGAAAGTCTCTTTACTTGTTCCATAATGCATCATCCCGCAACTAACTCATCAGTCACATTGCTTGCAAGGCTTATAGTGATGTGCATTACCGAGAGGGCCCAGAGATACCTCTCCGAGACATGGAGTGACAAATCCTAATCTCGATCTATGCCAACTCAACAAACACCATCGGAGACACCTGTAGAGCATCTTTATAATCACCCAGTTACATTGTGATGTTTGATAGCACACAATGTGTTCCTCCGGTATTCGGGAGTTGCATAATCTCATAGTCAGAGGAATATGTATAAGTCATGAAGAAAGCAATAGCAATAAAACTAAACGATCATTATGTTAAGCTAACGGATGGGTCTTGTCCATCAGATCATTCTCTAATGATGTGATCCCATTCATCAAATGACAACACATGTCTATGGTTAGGAAACTTAACCATCTTTGATTAACGAGCTAGTCAAGTAGAGGCATACTAGGGACACTCTTGTATTCACACATGTACTAAGTTTTCCAGTTAATAAAATTCTAGCATGAATAATAAACATTTATAATGATATAAGGAAATATAAACAACAACTTTATTATTGCCTCTAGGGCATATTTCCTTCAGTCTCCCACTTGCACTAGAGTCAATAATCTAGATTACATAGTAATGATTCTAACACCCATGGAGTCTTGGTGATGATCATGTTTTGCTCGTGAGAGAGGCTTAGTCAACGGGTCTGCAACATTCAGATCCGTATGTGTTTTGCAAATCTCTATGTCTCCCTCCTTGACTTGATCGCGGATGGAATTGAAGCATCTCTTGATGTGTTTGGTTCTCTTGTGAAATCTAGATTCCTTCGCCAAGGCTATTGCTCCAGGTATTGTCACAAAAGATTTTCATTGGACCCGATGCACTAGGTATTACACATAGATCGGATATGAACTCCTTCATCCATACGCCTTCATTTACTTCTTCTGAAGCAGCTATGTACTCCGCTTCACACATAGATCCCGCCACAACACTCTGCTTGGAACTGCACCAACTGACAGCTCCACCATTCAATATAAATATGTATCTGGTTTGTGACTTAGAGTCATCCGGATCAGTGTCAAAGCTTGCATCGACGTAACCATTTAGGACGAGCTCTTTGTCACCTCCATAAACGAGACACATATCCTTAGTCCTTTTTAGGTATTTCAGGATGTTCTTGACCGTTGTCCAGTGATCCACTCCTAGATTACTTTCGTACCTCCCTGCTAAACTTATATCAAGGCACACATCAGGTCTGGTACATAGCATTGCATACATGATAGAACCTATGGCTAAAGCATAGCGAATTACTTTCATTTTCTCTCTATCTTCTGCAGTGGTCAGGCATTGAGTCTGACTCAACTTCACAGCTTGTAACACAGGCAAGAACCCTTTCTTTGACTGGTCCATTTTGAACTTTTTCAAAACTTTATCAAGGTATGTGCTTTGTGAAAGTCCAATTAAGAGTCTTGATCTATCTCTATAGATCTTGATGCCCAATATATAAGCATCTTCACCGAGGTATTTCATTGAAAAATTCTTATTCAAGTATCCTTTTATGCTATCCAGAAATTCTGCATTATTTCCAATCAATAATATGTCATCCACATATAATATTAGAAATGCTATAGAGCTCCCGCTCACTTTCTTATATACAAGCTTCTCCAAAAGTCTGTATAAAAGCATATGCTTTGATCACACTATCATAGCGTATATTCCAATTCCAAGAGGCTTGCACCAGTCCATAAACGGATCGCTGGAGCTTGCACACTTTGTTAGCACCTTTAGGATCAAAAAAACCTTCTGGTTGCATCATATAAAACTCTTGTTTAAGATATCCATTAAGGAATGCAGTTTTGACATCCATTTGCCAAATTTCATAATCATAAAATGCGGCGATTGCTAACATGATTCGGATAGACTTAAGCATCGCTACGGGTGAGACGGTCTCATCATAGTCAACTCCTTGAACTTGTCAAAAACCTTCCGCAACAAGTCGAGCTTTGTAGACAGTAACATTACTGATAACCCACAAGTATAGGGGATCGCAAACAGTTTTCGAGGGTAGAGTATTCAACCCAAATTTATTGATTCGACACAAGGGGAGCCAAAGAATATTCTCAAGTATTAGCAGTTGAGTTGTCAATACAACCACACCTGGATAACTTAGTATCTGCAGCAAAGTATTTAGTAGGAAACCAATATGGAAGTAACGGTAACAGTAGCAAAAGTAATATTTTTGGGTTTTGTAGTGATTGTAACAGTAGCAACGGAAAAGTAAATAAGCTAAGAACAATATGTGAAAAGCTCGTAGGCATTGGATCAGTGATGGAGAATTATGCCGGATGTGGTTCATCATGTAACAATCATAACATAGGGTGACACAGAACTAGCTCCAATTCATCAATGTAACGTAGGCATGTATTCCGAATATAGTCATACGTGCTTATGGAAAAGAACTTGCATGACATCTTTTGTCCTACCCTCCCGTGGCAGCGGGGTCCTAGCGGAAACTAAGGGATATTAAGGCCTCCTTTTAATAGAGTACCGGACCAAAGCATTAACACATAGTGAATACATGAACTCCTCAAACTATGGTCATCACCGGGAGTGGTCCCGATTATTGTCACTTCGAGGTTGCCGGATCATAACACATAGTAGGTGACTATAGACTTGCAAGATAGGATCAAGAACTCACATATGTTCATGAAAACATAATAGGTTCAGATCTGAAATCATGGCACTCGGGCCCTAGTGACAAGCATTAAGCATAGCAAAGTCATAGCAACATCAATCTCAAACATAGTGGATACTAGGGATCAAACCCTAACAAAACTAACTCGATTACATGATACATCTCATCCAACCCATCACAGTCCAGCAAGCCTACGATGGAATTACTCACGCACGGCGGTGAGCATCATGAAATTGGTGATGGAGGATGGTTGATGATGACGATGGCGACGGATCCCCCTCTCTGGAGCCCCGAACGGACTCCAGATCAGGCCTCCCGGGAGGTTTTAGGGCTTGGCGGCGGCTCCGTATCGTAAAACGCGATGAATCCTTCTCTCTGATTTTTTTCCCTGAAAGTGAATATATGGAGTTGGAGTTGAGGTCGGTGGAGCGTCAGGGGGCCCACGAGGTAGGGGGCGCGCCCAGGGGGGCAGGCGCGCCCCCCACCCTCGTGGACAGGGTGTGGGCCCCCTGACGTGGATTTTTCTTCCAGTATTTTTTATATTTTCCAAAAAGATGTCCCGTGGAGTTTCAGGTCATTCCGAGAACTTTTATTTCTGCACGTAAATAACACCATGGAAAGTCTGCTGAAAACAGCGTCAGTCCGGGTTAGTTCCATTCAAATCATGCAAGTTAGAGTCCAAAAAAAGGGCAAAAGTGTTTGGAAAAGTAGATACGATGGAGACGTATCAACTCCCCCAAGCTTAAACCTTTGCTTGTCCTCAAGCAATTCAGTTGATAAACTGAAAAGTGATAAAGAAAAACTTTTACAAACTCTCTTTTCTCTTGTTGTTGTAAGTATGTAAAGCCAGCATTCAAGTTTTCAGCAAATATTATGACTAACCATATTCACAATAACATTTACGTCACATTTTTACTCATGTCAATAGCATAATCAACTAGTGAGCGATAATAATAAATCTCGGATGACAACACTTTCTCAAAATAATCATGATATGATATAACAAGATGGTATCTCGCTAGCCCTTTCTGAGACCGCAAAACATAAATGCCGAGCACCTTTAAAGATCAAGGACTGACTAGACATTGTAATTCATGGTAAAAGAGATCCAATCATAGTCATACCCAATATAAATTAATAGTGATGGATGCAAATGACAGTTGTGCTCTCCAGCTAGTGCTTTTTAATAAGAGGGTGATGACTCAACATAAAAGTAAATAGATAGGCCCTTCTCAGAGGGAAGCAGGGATTTGTAGAGGTGCCAGAGCTTGATTTTAAAGCAGAGATAAATAATATTTTGAGCGGCATACTTTCATTGTCAACATAACAACAAAGAAATGGTGATATCTTCCATGCTACACATATTATAGGCGGTTCCCAAATAGAATGGTAAAGTTTATAGTCCCCCTCCACCAACAAGCATCAATCCATGGCTTGCTCGAAACAACGAGTGCCGCCAACTAGCAACAGCCCCGGGGGAGTTTTGTTTGCAATTAATTTGATTTAGTTTGCATCAAGCATGGGACTGGGCATCCTGGTGACCAGCCATTTTCTCGTGAGTGAGGAGCGGAGTCCACTCCTCTTGAGAATAACCCGCCTAACATGGAAGATACGGACATCCCTAGTTGATACATGAGCTATTCGAGCATACAAAACAGAATTTCATTTGAAGGTTTAGAGTTTGGCACATACAAATTTACTTGGAACGGTAGGTAGATACCGTATATAGGAAGGTTTGGTGGACTCATATGGCATAACTTTGGGGTTTAAGGGATTGGATGCACAAGCAGTATTCCCGCTTAGTACAAGTGAGGGCTAGCAAAAGACTGGGAAGCGACCAACTAGAAAGCGCCAACAGTCATGAACATGCATTAAAATTAATAAACATTGAGTACAAGCATGAGTAGGATATAATCCACCATGAACATAAATATCGTGAAGGCTATGTTGATTTGTTTCAACTACATGTGTAAACATGTGCCAAGTCGAGTCACTTAAATCATTCAAAGGAGGATACCACCCCATTATACCACATCACAACCATTTTAATAGCATGTTGGCACGCAAGGTAAACCATTATAACTCATAGCTAATCAAGCATGGCATAAGCAACTATAATCTCTAATTGTCATTGCAAACATGTTTATTCATAATAGGCTGAATCAGGAACGATGAACTAATCATATTTACAAAAACAAGAGAGGTCGAGTTCATACCAGCTTCTCCCATCTCAGTCAGTCCATCATATATCGTCATAATTGCCTTTCACTTGCACGGCCGAACGATGTGAATAATAATAAGAGTGCACGTGCATTGGACTATGCTGGAATCTGCGAGCATTCAATAAACAGGAGAAGACAAGGCAATATGGGCTCTTGGTTAAATCAACAATAATGCATATAAGAACCACTTCAACAATTTAATTATGGTCTTCTCCTATCGACCCGCAAAGAAAAGAAAAGAAATAAAACTATTTACACGGGAAAGCTCCCAACAAGCAAAAGAAGAATGGGAAATATTTTTGGGTTTTCTTTTAATTATTACTACTACAGCAAGAAAATAAATGAACTAAATGCTACAACTGATAATTTTTTGTTTTTGTTTTTCTTAAGGTTTATCAAACACACAAGAAGAAAGCAAGAAAAAGAAAATAAACTAGCATGGATATTACAGTGAAAGAGTATGAGCATCGACATCTAGCAATGAGTGTGTGAACATAAATGTAGTGTCGGTGAGAAATACGTACTCCCCCAAGCTTAGGCTTTTGGCCTAAGTTGGTTTGTTGCCACGGATTGCCTGGTGGATATCTATAGTTGTAGTTGGGGTCGTACTGCGATGCGGTGGTTATCGCCTCCTAAGCTGCAGCGTGGCGGCGAGCTGCCTCCGCCCTTCTTTCGTACTCATCTGCCTCCTCTCTATTAATAGAATATCTACCTTTTGCCTGATAATCAAAGAAGGAAGGAGCAGGGAGAGTAATACGGACAGCACGACGTCTGTCAAAGATTAAGCGATACTGGAGAGGTGATTCATTCCTCTCAACAAACTGGTGGTGAGCCATAGCATTAAAGTCTAGGTAAGCGGGAGGCAATTCAATATCATCATTACGTATGGTTACACCAAGAAAATCAGCTAAGCGGGTTGCATAAATTCCTCCGAAGAAATCTCCATTAAATCTATTATTATGCAACCTACGTGCAACAATGGCTCCCAAATTATAAGATTTGTCTCCTAACACAGCACTCCTAAGAATACTAAGGTCAGGGACACACATATGACATGCTTCATCTTTACCATTTATGCACCTACCTATGAAGAGAGCAAAATAATGTATAGTAGGAAAATGAATGCTCCCTATGGTAGCTTGTGCTATATCTCTAGATTCCCCCACAGTTATACTACCAAGAAAATTTCTAAATTCAGATTTACAGGTTTCACTAGCACTGCCCCATTGTGGAAGTTTGCAAGCAGTGGTAAAATCCTCTAAGTCCATTGTATAAGATTTCTCATAAAGATCAAACAGGACAATTGGAGAATTACGTGAAGATGAAAATTAAAACCTCCTCACAAAGGAACTAGTGAGATAGTGGTACTGGCGGCATTTTTCTGCCTCGAAGCTCACAAGGTCAGCGTTACGCAAATATGCGTTAAATTCTTCCTTGATTCCTGCTCGATCCATAAAGTTTTCTGAAGGCCATCCACAAGGCCGCACTGGAGCGTCCTTGGTGGCTCCTCGTCAGCATCACGCATTGCAAGCCTGGGTCCTTGCTTCCTTGAAGAACCACCTTGGTACATTTTCCTAAGCATATTTCTTCCTTTGAAAAATTTCTGAAATTTTTAGTAACTTCAAATAAAAGTGAACCAAGCTCAACAAAATTGATAGCAACTACTCCTACAAGTGCCCAGAGCCTATATCATGCATTAGAACTACTTAGAACCATATAAATTTGACATGCAAGCTCAAGAACATGGTCACCTAGGCAGCACAAATTTTCAATGAATAAAGTACTAGAACAAAAATGGACCAATGGAGGAGTCACATACCAAGGAACAATCCCCCCAAGCAGTTTTGTGAGAGGTGCTTTGAGCAAGAAGATCGAAAATGGCAGCAAAATGAGCTAGAACTCGTGCTTGAGCTGGATAATGGTGTTTGTGGGAGGAAGAAGGAGTGTCTGGGTGCAGGAATAAGTGGAGGGGGCCACCGTGGGCCCACGAGGCAGGGGGCACGCCAGGGGGTAGGGCGCGCCATCCACCCTCATGGCCAGGTGCCAGCTCCCCCTGTTGTGTTCTCAATGCCAAATATTCTCAAATATTCCAGAAAAATCATATTTCAATTTCAGGGCATTTGGAGAACTTTTATTTTCGGGGTATTTTTATATTGCACGGATAAATCAAAAAAAAAAGACAGGAAAATACTATTTTTACTTTATTTCAACTAAACACCAGAAAGTAGAAAGAGGGTACAGAAGGTTGTGCCTTCTAGTTTCATCCATCTCATGCTCATCAAAAGCAATCCACTAACAAGGTTGAGCAAGTCTTGTTAACAAACTCATTCTGAATAACATGGAACCGGAGAAACTTCGAATAACACTATGTTACCTCAACGGGTATATGCACATCCCCAATAATAAGAATATCATATTTCTTCTTGACACTAGGAAGAGGAAATTCAAAACCTCCAAAAATAATCGATGGAATTTTTCCAATAGAGTTGATACTATGAACTTGAGGTTGTTTCCTTGGAAAGTGTACCGTATGCTCATTACCATTAACATGAAAAGTGACATTGCCTTTGTTGCAATCAATAACAGCCCCTGCAGTATTCAAAAAAGGTCTTCCAAGAATAATAGACATACTATCGTCCTCAGGAATATCAAGAATAACAAAGTCCATTAAAATAGTAACGTTTGCAACCACAACAGGCACATCCTCACAAATACCGACAGGTATCGCAGTTGATTTATCAGCCATTTGCAAAGATATTTCAGTAGGTGTCAACTTATTCAAATCAAGTCTACGATATAAAGAGAGAGGCATAACACTAACACCGGCTCCAAGATCACATAAAGCAGTTTTAACATAGTTTCTTTTAATAGAGCATGGTATAGTGGGTACTCCTGGATCTCCAAGTTTCTTTGGTATTCCACCCTTAAAAGTATAATTAGCAAGCATGGTGGAAATTTCAACTTCCTGTATCTTTCTTTTATTTGTAATAATTTCTTTCATGTACTTAGCATAAGGATTCATTTTGAGCATATCAGTTAATCGCATGCGCAAGAAGATAGTTCTAATCATTTCAGCAAAGCGCTCAAAATCCTCATCATCCTTTTTCTTGGATGGTTTGGGAGGAAAAGGCAGGGGCTTCTGAACCCATGGTCCTCTTTCTTTACCATGTTTCCTAGCAACAAATTCTCTCTTATCATAATTTTGATTCTTTGATTGTGGGTTATCACGATCAACGGCAGGTTCAATTTCTATACCATTATCATTGCTAGGTTGAGCATCATCATGAACATTATCATTAACATTTTCACTAGGTTCATGTTCATCACCAGATTGTGTTTGAGCATCAGAAATAGAAATATCATTTGGATTCTCAGGTGTTTCAGCCATAGGTTCACTAGAAGCATGCAAAGCCCTATGATTTTTCTTTTTCTTCTTTTTAGAAGGACTAGGTGCATCAATATTATTTCTCTGAGAATCTTGTTTACAAAGGTTCCTGAGTTATTCTACCAGTTCTAGTAGCCACTCTAACAGCATAGTCATTATTCTTACTATTTAATTCATTGAGCAAATCATTTTGAGCTTTAAGTACTTGTTCTACTTGAGTGGTAACCGTAGAAGCATGTTTACAAATGAGTTTAAGTTCACCTTTAATATTAGACATATAATCACCCAAGTGTTCAAGCATATAGGCATTTTGTTTCAATTGTCTACCAAAATAAGCATTAAAATCTTCTTGCTTCACCATAAAATTATCAAACTCATCTAAGCATTGGCTAGCAAACTTAGTAAGAGGTATTTCAGCTTTATCATATCTATAAAGAGAATTTACCTTTACTATCAGTGTCGGGTTATCAAGACCATCAGTTTCTTCAATAGGTAATGGATTAAGACCATATGTTTCTTCAATAGGCGGTAAAGTAAGACCATGTATTTCTTCAATATGAGGTAAATTCTTAACATCTTCAGCTTTAATACCTTTTTCTTTCATAGATTCCTTTGCCTCTTGCATATCTTCAGGACTGAGAAATAGAACACCTCTCTTCTTCGGAGTTGGTTTAGAAATAGGCTCAGGAATTGGTTCAGGAGCTGGCTCCGGAAGTGTCCAATTATTTTCATTTTTGAACATATTATTCAAGAATTTCAGCTTCATCCGGTGTTCTTTCCCTGAAAACAGAACCAGCACAACTATCCAGGTAATCTCTGGAAGCATCGGTTAGTCCATTATAAAAGATATAAATTATTTCATTTTTGTTGAGAGGATGATCAGGCAAAGCATTAAGTATTTTGAGAAGCCTCCCCCAAGCTTGTGGGAGACTCTCTTCTTCAAATTGCACAAAATTATATATATCCCTTAAAGCAGCTTGTTTGTTATGAGCAGGGAAATATTTTTCAGAGAAGTAATAAATCATATCCTGGGGACTACGCACACAACCAGGATCAAGAGAATTAAACCATATCTTAGCATCGCCCTTTAATGAGAACGGAAATATTTTAAGGATATATAGGTAGCGAGATTTCTCATCATTAGTGAACAGGGTGGCTATATCATTTAATTTAGTAAGATGTGCCACAACAGTTTCAGATTCATAGCCATGAAAAGGATCAGATTCAACCAAAGTAATTACATCAGGATCAACAGAGAATTCATAATCCTTATCAGTAACACAGATAGGTGAAGTAGCAAAAGCAGGATTAGGTTTCATTCTAGCATTAAGAGATTGTTGCTTACATTTAGCTAATAACCTCTTGAGCTCGTATCTATCTTTGCAAGCTAAAATAGCTATAGCAACTTCTTTTTTCAAAACATAACCCTCGGGAATAACAGGCGATTCATATTTATTAGGGGGAGAGTCTTCATCATCACTTTCTTCAATATTATCAATAATTTCATTCTCTCTAGCCCTAGAAAGTTGTTCATCAAGAAATTCACCAGGTGGCACAGTAGTATCAAGCATAGAAGTAGTTTCATCATAAGTATCATGCATAGAAGAAGTGGCATCATCAATAACATGCGACATATCAGAATGAATAGCAGAAGCAGGTTTAGGTGTCGCAAGCTTACTCAAAACAGAAGGTGAATCAAGTGCAGAGCTAGATGGCAGTTCCTTACCTTCCCTCGTAGTTGAGGGATAAATTGTTGTTTTTGCGTCTTTCAAGTTCTTCATAATGACCAGCAGATATAAATCCCAAGTGACTCAAAGAATAGAGCTATGCTCCCCTGGCAACGGCGCCAGAAAATAGTCTTGATAACCCACAAGTATAGGGGATCGCAACAGTTTTCGAGGGTAGAGTATTCAACCCAAATTTATTGATTCGACACAAGGGGAGCCAAAGAATATTCTCAAGTATTAGCAGTTGAGTTGTCAATTCAACCACACCTGGATAACTTAGTATCTGCAGCAAAGTATTTGGTAGCAAAGTAATATGGAAGTAACGGTAACAGTAGCAAAAGTAATATTTTGGGGTTTTGTAGTGATTGTAACAGTAGCAATGGAAAAGTAAATAAGTTAAGAACAATATGTGAAAAGCTCGTAGGCATTGGATCAGTGATGGAGAATTATGCTGGATGCGGTTCATCATGTAACAATCATAACATAGGGTGACACAGAACTAGCTCCAATTCATCAATGTAATGTAGGCATGTATTCCGAATATAGTCATACGTGCTTATGGAAAAGAACTTGCATGACATCTTTTGTCCTACCCTCCCGTGGCAGCGGGGTCCTAGCAAAAACTAAGGGATATTAAGGCCTCCTTTTAATAGAGTACCAGACCAAAGCATTAACACATAGTGAATACATGAACTCCTCAAACTATGGTCATCACCGGGAGTGGTCCCGATTATTGTCACTTTGGGGTTGCCGGATCATAACACATAGTAGGTGACTATAGACTTGCAAGATAGGATCAAGAACTCACATATATTCATGAAAACATAATAGGTTCAGATCTGAAATCATGGCACTCGGGCCCTAGTGACAAGCATTAAGCATAGCAAAGTCATAGCAACATCAATATCAGAACATAGTGGATACTAGGGATCAAACCCTAACTAAACTAACTCGATTACATGATAGATCTCATCCAACCCATCACAGTCCAGCAAGCCTATGATGGAATTACTCACGCACGGCGGTGAGCATCATGAAATTCGTGATGGAGGATGGTTGATGATGAAGATGGCGACGGATCTCCCTCTCCGGAGCCCCGAACGGACTCCAGATCAGCCCTCCCGAGAGGTTTTAGGTCTTGGCGGCGGCTCCGTATCGTAAAACACGATGATTCCTTCTCTCTGTTTTTTTTTCTCCCTGAAAGTGAATATATGGAGTTGGAGTTGAGGTCGGTGGAGCGTCATGGGGCCCACGAGGTAGGGGGCGCGCCCCCACCCTTGTGGACAGGGTGTGGGCCCCCTGACGTGGATTTTTTTTTCAGCATTTTTTATATTTTCCAAAAAGATGTTCCGTGGAGTTTCAGGTCATTCCGAGAACTTTTGTTTCTACACATAAATAACACCATGGAAAGTCTGCTGAAAACACCGTCAGTCCAGGTTAGTTCCATTCAAATCATGCAAGTTAGAGTCCAAAACAAGGGCAAAAGTGTTTGGAAAAGTACGACGGAGACGTATCAATTACCGTCAGCATCGGTCTTCTTATTGAAGATCCATTTATTCTCTATGGCTTGCCGATCATCGGGCAAGTCAACCAAAGTCCATACTTTGTTCTCATACATGGATCCCATCTTAGATTTCATGGCCTCAAGCCATTTTCGGCATCTGGGCTCATCATCGCTTCCTCATAGTTCGTAGGTTCGTCATGGTCAAGTAACGTGGCCTCGAGAACAGGATTACCGTACCACTCTGGTGCGGATCGTACTCTGGTTGACCTATGAGGTTCGGTAGTATAACTTGATCTGAAATTTCATGATCATCATCATTAGCTTCCTCACTAATTGGTGTAGGAATCACTCGAACTGATTTATGTGATGAACTGCTTTCCAATTCGGGAGAAGGTACAATTACCTCATCAATTTCTACTTTCCTCCCACTCACTTCTTTCGAGAGAAACTCCTTCTCTAGAAAGGATCCATTCTTAGCAATGAATATCTTGCCTTCTGATCTGTGATAGAAGGTGTACACAATAGTATCTTTTCGGTATCCTATGAAGACACATTTCTCCGATTTGGGTTTGCTACCTCTTGAGCTTGCGTTGGTTTTCCCCGAAGAGGAGAGGATGATGTAGCAGAGTAGCATAAGTATTTCCCTCAGTTTTTGAGAACCAGGGTATCAATCCAGTTGGAGGCCACGCTCAAGTCCCTCGTACCTGCACAAATCAATAGCAACTCGCAACCAACACGATTAGGGGTTGTCAATCCCTTCACGGTCACTTACGAGAGTGAGATCTGATAGAGATAATATTTTTGGTATTTTTGGTATAAAGATGCAAAGTGAAAAGTAAAAGCAAAGTAAAAACAAAGCAAGATTAAGTGATGGAGATTGATATGATGAGAATAGACCCGGGGGCCATAGGTTTCACTAGTGGCTTCTCTCAAGAGCATAAGTTTTCTACGGTGGGTGAACAAATTACTGTTGAGCAATTGACAGAATTGAGCATAGTTATGAGAATATCTAGGCATGATCATGTATATCGGCATCACGTCCGTGACAAGTAGAACGAAATGATTCTGCATCTACTACTATTACTCCACTCATCGACCGCTATCCAGCATGCATCTAGAGTATTAAGTTAAAAACGGAGTAATGCTTTAAGAAAGATCACATGATGTAGAGAGATAAATTCATGCAATATGAAATAAACCCCATCTTGTTATCCTCGATGACAACGATACAATACGTGCCTTGTTGCCCCTTCTGTCACTGGGAAAGGACACCGCAAGATCGAACCCAAAGCTAAGCACTTCTCCCATGGCAAGAACTACCAATCTAGTCGGCCAAACCAAATGGATAATTCGAAGAGACTTGCAAAGATCAATAATCATACATAAAAGAATTCAGAGAAGATTCAAATATTGTTCATAGATAGACTTGATCATAAACCCACAATTCATCGGTCTCAACAAACACACCGCAAAAAGAAGAAGATTACATCGAATAGATCTCCACAAGAGAGGGGGAGAATATTGTATTGAGATCCAAAAAGAGAGAAGAAGCCATCTAGCTAATAACTATGGACCCGAAGGTCTGAGGTAAACTACTCACACTTCATCGGAGAGGCTATGATGATGTAGAAGCCCTCCGTGATGACGGCCCTCTCCGGCGGAGCTCCGGAACAGGCCCCAAGATGGGATCTCGTGGATACAGAAGGTTGCGGCGGTGGAATTAGGTTTTTGGCTCCTGTTCTGATCGTTTGGGGGTACGTGGGTATATATAGGAGGAAGAAGTACGTCGCTGGAGCTTCGGTGGGCCCATGAGGGTGGGGGCGTGCTTGGGGGTGTAGGGCGCGCCCCCCTACCTCGTGCCCTCCTCGGAGCTTTCTTGGCATAGGGTCCAAGTCTCCTGGATCTTATTCGGGAAGAAAATCACGTTCCAGAAAGGATTATTCTGTTTTGACTCCGTTTGATATTCCGTTTCTTCGAAACACTGAAATAGGCAAAAAACAGCAATTCTGGGCTGGGCCTCCGGTTAATAGGTTAGTCCCAAAAATAATATAAAAGTGGAAAATAAAGCCCAATATAATCCAAAGTAGATAATATAGCATGGAGCAATCAAAAATTATAGATACGTTGGAGACGTATCAGGCATCCCCAAGCTTAATTCCTGCTCGTCCTCAAGTAGGTAAATGATAAAAAGAGAATTTTTGATGCGGAGTGCTACTTGGCATAATTTCAATGCAAAATTTCTTGATTGTGGTATGAATATTCAGATTCGAAGATTCAAGACAAAATTTCATATTGACATAAAAATAATAATTCTTCAAGCATACTAATAAAGCAATTATGTCGTCTCAAAATAACATGGCCAAAGAAAGTTATCCCTACAAATTCATATAGTCTGGCTATGCTCCATCTTCACCACACAAAGTATTTAAATCATGCACAACCCCGATGACAAGCCAAGCAATTGTTTCATACTTTAACATTTTCAAAACTTTTTCAACCTTCACGCAATTCATGAGCGTGAGCCATGGATATAGCACTATTTGTGGAATAGAACGGTGGTTGTGGAGAAGACAAAAAGAGGGGAAGATAGTCTCACATCAACTAGGCGTATCAACGGGCTATGGAGATGCCCATTAATAGATATCAATGTGAGTGAGTAGGGATTGCCATGCAACGGATGCACTAGAGCTATCAGTATATGAAAGCTCAACAAAAGAAACTAAGTGGGTGTGCATCCAACTCGCTTGCTCACGAAGACCTAGGGCATTTTGAGGAAGCCCATCATTGGAATATACAAGCCAAGTTCTATAATGAAAAATTCCCACTAGTATATGAAAGTGACAACATAGGAGACTCTCTATCATGAATATCTTGGTGCTACTTTGAAGCACAAGTGTGGTAAAAGGATAGTAACATTGTCCCTTCTCTCTTTTTCTCTCATTTTTTTATATATATATTTTTTATTTGGGCCTTTTCCCTTCTTTTTTTATGGCCTCTTTTTTTTCGTCCGGAGTCTCATCCCGACTTGTGGGGGAATCATAGTCTCCATCATTCTCTCCTCACTTGGGACAATGCTCTAAAAATGATGATCATCACACTTTTGTTTTTCTTACAACTCAACAATTACAACTCGATACTTAGAACAAGATATGACTCTATATGAATGCCTCCGGCGGGGTACCGGGATATGCAATGAATCAAGAGTGACATGTATGAAATAATTATGAATGGTTGCTTTGCCACAAATACGATGTCAACTACATGATCATGCTAGCAATATGACAATGATGGAGCATGTCATAATAAACGGAACGGTGGAAAAGTTGCATGGCAATATATCTCGGAATGGCTATGAAAATACAATGATAGGTAGGTATGGTGGCTGTTTTGAGGAAGATATATGGTGGGTGTATGATACCGGCGAAAAGTGCGCGGTATTAGAGAGGCTAGCAATGGTGGAAGGATGGGAAAAAGTGCGTATAATCCATGGACTCAACATTAGTCATAAAGAACTCATATACTTATTGCAAAGATCTAGAAGTTATCAAAGCAAAGTATTACGTGCATGCTCCTAGGGGGATAGATTGGTAGGAAAAGACCATCGCTCGTCCCCGACCGTCACTCATAAGGAGGACAATCAATAAACACTTCATGCTCCGACTTCGTTACATAACGGCTCACCATACGTGCATGCTACGGGTATCACAAACTTCAACGCAAGTATTCTTTAAATTCACAACTACTTCCACTAGCATGACTCTAATATTATCACCTCCATATCTCAAAACAATTATCATGCTTCAATCTTTTCTTAGTATTCAACGTACTCAAAAGAAAATTCCACAAATCATGAATACCAAGCATATTAATATTAAGCAATTTACCATGCTATTACGACTCTCAAAATAATTTAGGTGAAGCTTGAGAGATCAATAGTTTCTTTAAAACAAACCACTACCGTGCTCTAAAAGATCTAAGTGAAGCACATAGAGCAAAATTATAACGCTCAAAAAGATATAAGTGAAGCACATAGAGCAAAACTACATAGCTCAAAAGATATAAGTGAAGCACAAAGAGTATTCTATCAAATTCCAATCTAAGTATGGCTCTCTCAAAAGGTGTGTACAGCAAGGATGATTGTGGCACACTAACAAACAAAGACACAAATAATACAAGACGCTCCAAGCAAAACACATATCATGTTGATGAATAAAAATATAGCTCCAAGTAAATTACCGATGGAAGTGGACGAAAGAGGAAATGCCTTCCGGGGCATCCCCAAGCTTTGACTTTTTGGTGTCCTTGGATTATCTTGGGGGTGCCATGGGCATCCCCAAGCTTAGGCTCTTGCCACTCCTTGTTCCATAATCCATCAAAAGAACTCACCCAAAACTTGAAAACTTCACAACACAAAACTCAATAGAAATCTCGTGAGCTCCGTTAGAGAAAGAAAACAAAAGACCGCTTCAAGGTACTGTAATGACCTCATTCATTATTTATATTGGTGTCAAACCTACTGTATTCCAACTTATCTATGAATTATAAACTATTTTACTAACCATAGATTCATCAAAATAAGCAAACAACACATGAAAAACAGAATCTGTCAAAATCAGAACAGTCTGTAGTAATCTGTAACTAATGCAAACTTCTGGAACTCCAAAAAATCTACCAAAATTAGAAGACTTAGACAATTTGTTTATTGATCAGCAACAATTGGAATCAGTATTTTATCACGTTCTTATGATTTTTAATAATTCGGGCACTGAACGCAAAGTTTCTGGAAATTACAGCAAGATCAAATAACTATCATCCAAGAAGATCCAATAGGTCTAGCTTGGCACAAACACTAATTAAAACACAAAACCACATCCAAACAGAAGGCAGATGGATTATTTATTCCCTAACAGAAGAAAAACACAAAAAAATTAAAAATAAAATTGGGTTGCCTCCCAACAAGCGCTATCGTTTAACGCCCCTAGCTAGGCATAAAAGCGAGGATATATCTAAATATTGCCATCTTTGGCAGTAGGAGAAAAAAGAGCAAATTTCCTTTCTATGGAATTTATCCTCCTATTTTCGGAAAGCACATGGCCATTAATGGATTAAGTAAGATTAAGCACATTACGGAAATTTGCATCTATACTAGATTTCATCTCTTTGATAATTTCGTTTTGATAAAAGCATAAGAGGGTGGTAGATTCAACTTTATCATTCATGGGGTGCCCAAATATAGTTTTCATTCTTTCATAGGTATCTATAGCATCCCCTTCAAGAAAACCCTCTTCAAAAATAGAATCTAGAACTTGTTTGAAAGAAGCAAGTAATCCAACATAGATGCCTCTTAAGTAAACCTCAATTTGATATCGTGGGATGTAGCTAGCCCTAATCCTCAATAACCTATCCCAAGCATCTTTTAAAGACTCATCAATTAAATAATGAAAAATTCAAGAGTCATCTTCATCAACATCATTAAAACTCTCATTGATAACCCCGGTGGGTCTTTCAATAGCATCATTATTTTTGAGCTTAGAGAGGATAGAGGGGTCATCCAAGGTAAGACCCTGGAAAGGACCCTTTATTCTTTTTGATTCGGCCATAGCAACGGGAAGGCAAATGGAAAAGGAGAAGGAGAAGGAGATTGGGAAAGAGAGAGCGAATAAAACAGCAAGGGTGAAGTGGGGGAGAGGAAAACGAGAGGCAAATGGCAACTAATGTAATGCGAGAGATAGGGATTGTGATGGGTACTTGGTATGTTGACTTTTTGCCTAGACTCCCCGGCAACGGCGCCGGAAATTCTTCTTGCTACCTCTTGAGCTTGTGTTGGTTTTCCCCAAAGAGGAGAGGATGATGCAGCAGAGTAGCGTAAGTATTTCCCTCAGTTTTTGAGAACCAAGGTATCAATCCAGTAGGAGGCCACGCTCAAGTCCCTCGTACCTCCACAAATCGATAGTAACTCGCAACCAACGCGATTAGGGGTTGTCAATCCCTTCATGGTCACTTACGAGAGTGAGATCTGATAGAGATAATATTTTTGGTATTTTTGGTATAAAGATGCAAAGTGAAAAGTAAAAGCAAAGTAAAAAAACAAAGCAAGATTAAAGTGATGGAGATTGATATGATGAGAATAGACCCGGGGGCCATACGTTTCACTAGTGGCTTCTCTCAAGAGCACAAGTTTTCTACGGTAGGTCAACAAATTACTGTTGAGCAATTGACAGAATTGAGCATAGTTATGAGAATATCTAGGCATGATCATGTATATAGGCAGCACGTCCGTGACAAGTAGATCGAAACGATTCTGCATCTACTACTATTACTCCACTCATTGACCGCTATCCAGCATGGATCTAGAGTATTAAGTTAAAAATAGAGTAACGCTTTAAGCAAGATGACATGATGTAGAGAGATAAATTCATGCAATATGAAATAAACCCCGTCTTGTTATCCTCGATGACAACGATACAATACGTGCCTTGCTGCCCCTTCTGTCACTGGGAAAGGACACCGCAAGATCGAACCCAAAGCTAAGCACTTCTCCCATGGCAAGAACTACCAATCTAGTCGGCCAAACCAAACGGATAATTCGAAGAGACTTGCAAAGATAACCAATCATACATAAAAGAATTCAGAGAAGATTCAAATATTGTTCATACATAGACTTGATCATAAACCCACAATTCACTGGTCTCAACAAACACACCGCAAAAAGAAGAAGATTACATTGAATACATCTCCACAAGAGAGGGGGAGAACATTGTATTGAGATCCGAAAAGAGATAACAAGACATCTAGCTAATAACTATGGACCCGAAGGTCTGAGGTAAACTACTCACACTTCATCGGAGAGGCTATGATGATGTAGAAGCCCTCCGTGATGACGTCCCTCTCCGGTGGAGCTCCGGAACAGGCCCCAAGATGGGATCTCGTGGATACAGAAGGTTGCGGCGGTGGAATTAGGTTTTTGGCTCCTGTTCTGATCGTTTGGGGGTACGTGGGTATATATAGGAGGAAGAAGTACGTCGGTGGAGCTTCGGTGGGCCCACGAGGGTGGGGCGCGCCTGGGGGTGTAGGGCGCGCCCCCTACCTCGTGCCCTCCTTGGAGCTTTCTTGGCGTAGGGTCCAAGTCTCCTGGATCTTATTCGGGAAGAAAATCACATTCCAGAAAGGATTATTCTGTTTGGACTCCGTTTGATATTATGTTTCTTCGAAACACCGAAATAGGCGAAAAAACAGCAATTCTGGGCTGGGCCTCCGGTTAATAGGTTAGTCCCAAAAATAATATAAAAGTGGAATATAAAGCCGAGTATAGTCCAAAACAGTAGATAATATAGCATGGAGCAATCAAAAATTATAGATACGTTGGAGACGTATCAGGGTTCAAGCTTACCAGGTTGATGTTTTTTCACATAAGCATCGGAGCCCCAAACTTTAAGAAACGATAGCTTAGGTTTCTTGCCAAACCACAGTTCATATGGTGTCATCTCAATGGATTTAGATGGTGCCCTATTTAACGTGAATGCAGCCATCTCTAAAGGATAACCCCAAAACGATAGCAGTAAATCAGTGAGAGACATCATAGATCGCAACATATCTAATAAAGTACGATTACGACGTTCGGACACACCATTACGCTGTGGTGTTCCGGGTGGCGTGAGTTGTGAAACTATTCCACATTGTTTGAAATGAAGACCAAACTCATGACTCAAATATTCACCTCCGCGATCAGATCGTAGAATCTTTATTTTCTTGTTATGATGATTTTCCACTTCACTCTGAAATTCTTTCAACTTTTCAAATGTTTCACACTTATGTTGCATCAAGTAGATATACCCATATCTGCTCAAATCATCTATGAAGGTCAGAAAATAACGATACCCGCCGCGAGCCTCAACACTCATAGGACCGCATACATCAGTATGTATTATTTCCAATAAGTCACTTGCTCGCTCCATTGTTCTAGAGAACGAAGTCTCAGTCATCTTGCCCATGAGGCATGGTTCGCAAGCATCAAGTGATTCATAATCAAGTGATTCCAAAAGCCCATCAGCATGGAGTTTCTTCATGCGCTTTACACCAATATGACCTAAACGGCAGTGCCACAAATAAGTTGCACTATCATTATTAACTTTGCATCTTTTGGCTTAAATATTATGAACATGTGTATCACTACAATCGAGATTCAACAAAAATAGACCACTCATCAAGGGTGCGTGACCATAAAAGATATTACTAATATAAATAGAACAACCATTACTCTCTGATTTAAATGAATAACCGTCTCGCATCAAACAAGATCCAGATATAATGTGCATGCTCAACGCTGTCACCAAATAACAATTATTTAGGTCTAGAACTAATACCGATGGTAGATGTAGAGGTAGCATGCCGACGGCGATCACATCGACTTTGGAACCATTTCCCACGCGCATTGTCACCTTGTCCTTAGCCAATCTTCGTTTAATTCGTAGCCCCTGTTTTGAGTTGCAAATATGAGCAACAGAACCAGTATCAAATACCCAGGCGCTACTACGAGCATTAGTAAGGTACACATCAGTAACATGTATATCAAATATACCTTTCACTTTGCCATCCTTCTTATCCGCCAAATACTTGGGGCAGTTCCGCTTCTAGTGACCAGTCCCTTTGCAGTAGAAGCAATCAGTCTCAGGCTTAGGTCCATACTTGGGCTTCTTCACTTGAGCAGAAACTTGCTTGACATTCTTTTTGAAAATCCCCTTCTTCCCTTTGCCCTTTTTCTTGAAACTGGTGGTCTTGTTAACCATCAACACTTGATGCTCCTTCTTGATTTCTACCTCCTCAGCCTTTAGCATCGCGAAGAGCTCAGGAATAGTCTTTTCCATCCCTTGCATATTATAGTTCATCACGAAGCCTTTATAGCTTGGTGGCAGTGATTGAAGAACTTTGTCAATGACACTATCATCAGGAAGATTAACTCCGAGCTGAGTCAAGTGGTTGTGGTACCCAGAAATTCTGAGTATGTGTTCACTGACACAAATATTCTCCTCCATTTTGAAGCTATAGAACTTGTTGGAGACTTCATAACTCTCAACTCGGGCATTTGCTTGAAATATTAACTTCAACTCTTGGAACATCTCATATGCTCCAGGACATTCAAAACGTCTTTGATGTCCCGATTCTAAGCCGTAAAGCATGGCACACTGAACTATCGAGTAGTCATCAGCTTTGCTCTGCCAGACGTTCCTAACGTCCGCGGTTGCTCCTGCAGTGGGTCTTGAACCTAGCGGTGCTTCCAGGACGTAATTCTTCTGTGCAGCAATGAGGATAATCCTCAAGTTACGGACACAGTCCGTGTAGTTGCTACCATCATCTTTCAACTTAGCTTTCTCCCGGAACGCATTAAAATTCAAGGGAACGGTAGCACGGGCCATTGATCTACAACAACATAGACATGCAAATACTATTAGGTACTAAGTTCATGATAAATTAAAGTTCAATTAATCATATTACTTAAGAACTCCCACTTGGATAGACATCCCTCTAGTCATCTAAATGATCATGTGATCCATATCAACTAAACCATGTCCGATCATCACGTGAGATGGAGTAGTTTTCAATGGTGAACATCACTATGTTGATCATATCTACTATATGATTCATGTTCGACCTTTCGGTCTCAGTGTTCCGAGGCCATATCTGCATATGCTAGGCTCGTCAAGTTTAACCCGAGTATTTTGCATGTGCAAAACTAGCTTGCACCCGTTGTATGTGAACGTAGAGCTTATCACACCCGATCATCACGTGGTGTCTCGGCACGACAAACTATAGCAACGGTGCATACACAGGGAGAACACTTATACCTTGAAATTTAGTGAGAGATCATCTTATAATGCTACCGCCGTACTAAGAAAAATAAGATGCATAAAGGATAAACATCACATGCAATCAAAATATGTGACATGATATGGCCATCATCATCTTGTGCCTTTGATCTCCATCTCCAAAGCACAGTCATGATCTCCATCGTCACCGGCTTAACACCTAGATCTCCATCGTAGCATCATTGTCATCTCGCCAACTATTGCTTCTAGGACTATCACTACGGCTTAGTGATAAAGTAAAGCAATTACATGGCGATTGCATTTCATACAATAAAGCGACAACCATAAGGCTCCTGCCAGTTGCCGATAATTTTTACAAAACATGATCATGTCATACAACAATTTATATCTCATCACGTTTTGACCATATCACATCACAACATGCCCCGCAAAAACAAGTTAGACGTCCTCTACTTTGTTGTTGCAAGTTTTACGTGGCTGCTACGGGCTTCTAGCAAGAACCGATTACCTACGCATCAAAATCACAACGATTTTTCATCAAGTGTGCTGTTTTAACCTTCAACAAGGACCGGCCGTAGTCAAACTCGATTCAACTAAAGTTGGAGAAATAGACGCCCGCCAGCCACCTGTGTGCAAAGCACGTCGGTAGAACCAGTCTCATGAACATGGTCATGTAATGTCGGGCCGGGCCGCTTCATCCAACAATACCGCCGAATCAAAGTAATACATTGGTGGTAAGCAGTATGACTATTATTGCCCACAACTCTTTGTGTGTCTACTCGTGCATATAACATCTACGCATAGACCTGGTTCGGATGCAACTGTTGGGGAACGTAGTAATTCAAAAATATTCCTACGATCACGCAAGATCTATCTAGGAGAAGCATAGCAGCAAGACGGGAGAGTGTGTCCACGTACTCTCGTAGACCGAAAGCGGAAGCGTTTAGTAATGCAGTTGATGTAGTAGAACGTCTTCACGGTCCAACCGATCCAAGTACCGAACGCACGGCACCTCCGTGCTCAGCACACGTTCAGTCTGATGACATCCCTCGAGCTCTTGATCCAGTTGAGGACGAGGGAGAGTTTCTTCAGCACTACGACGTGGTGACGCTGATGATGAAGATACCGGCGGAGGGCTTCGCCTAAGCACTACGACGATATGACCGAGGTGGTAAACTATGGAGGGGGGCCACCGCACACGACTAAGAGATTGTCTGTTATCCTTTGGGGTGCTCCTTGCCCTCGTATATAAAGGAGGGAGGAGGAGGCCGGCGGCCGGGGAGGAGGCCCGCCAGGGGGGAGTCCTACTAGGACTCCAAACCTAGTAGGATTCGCCCCCCCCCCTTTTCCTAATCGAAGAGGCGGAAGCAGGGAAGGAGAGGGAGAGGAGAAGGAAGGGGGGCGCCCCCTCCCCCTAGTCCAATTCGGACTGACCTTGTGGGGGGCACCACCTTGTTGCCTTCCCTCTCCTTCTCCCTTATGGCCCATTAGGGCCCATAACTTCCCCGGGGGATTACGGTAACCCCTCGATTCCCCGATAAATATCTGAAATGTCCCGAAACCATTCCGGTGTCCGAATACCTTCATCCAATATATCAATCTTTACCTCTCGACCATTTCGAGACTCCTCGGCATGTCCGTGATTTCATCCGGGACTCCGAACAAACTTCGGTCATCAAATCACATAACTCATAATACAAACCATCATCGAACATTAAGCGTGCGGACCCTACGGGTTCGAGAACTATAGACATGACCGAGACACCTCTCCGGTCAATAACCAATAGTTGAACCTGGATGCTCATATTGGTTCCTACATATTCTACGAAGATCTTTACTGGTCAAACCGCATAACAACATACGTTATTCCCTTTGTCACAGGTATGTTACTTGCCCGAGATTCGATCGTCAGTATCTTCATACCTAGTTCATTCTCATTACCGACAAGTCTCTTTACTCGTTTCGTAATGCATCATTCAGCAACTAACTCATTAGTCACATTGCTTGCAAGGCTTATAGTGATGTGCATTGCCGAGAGGGCCCAGAGATACCTCTCCGATACAAAGAGTGACAAATCCTAATCTCAATCTATGCCAACTCAACAAACACCATCGGAGACACCTGTACAGCATCTTTATAATTACCCAGTTACGTTGTGACATTTTATAACACATAAAGTGTTCCTCCAGTATTCGGGAGTTGCATAATCTCATAGTCAGAGGAATATGTATAAGTCATTAAGAAAGCAATAGCAATAAAACTAAACGGTCATTATGCTAAGCTAACGGATGGGTCTTGTCCATCACATCATTCCCTAATGATGTGATCCCGTTCATCAAATGGCAACACATGTCTATGGTTAGGAAACTTAACCATCTTTGATTAACGAGCTAGTCAAGTAGAGGCATACTACGGACATTTTATTTTGTCTATGTATTCACACATGTACTAAGTTTCCAGTTAATACAATTCTAGCATGAATAATAAACATTTATCATGATATAACAATACAAAAAAATACACTTCTGTTGGAGATATCACTACTGGGCGTAAACCGGCCTGCTTGGGCCGGGTTAACTTCAACAGTAATTCGAGGATGTTAAAGCCCGATAAACTTGTAAAGGCCCAAGGCCGTAGTTGGTTTAGTATCTATAGCCATAAACCGGCTTGTATAAAATTGTACTATAAGATAGGGAAAGAAAGAGACCAACCCGGGTATGAGTATAAACCGGAGATTGGGACTCTGTGAATCGACGGGCGTCACCCGTGTATATAAGGGGACGACCCGACAGCGGTTCAAAGGGAGACAACCACAACTCGAGGCCTAGGCAAAGCTTGTTTGCTCCCTAGTCATCGAGACTTCATCAATTCCACCACAAACTAGAGTAGGCTTTTACCTTCATCGAAGGGGCCGAACTAGTATAAACTCTCTGTGTCCCTGTGTCCGCTTTAACCCCTTCGAGTTAACCCGTTGCGATGGCTCCACGACTAAGTCCTTTGGCTAGGACATCTGCCGTGACAAACCCACGACAGTTGGCGCCCACCGTGGGGCCATCGCACGATGGTTTCAAGTTCTTGGAGGGCCGCTTTGAAGGACTCGAGGGATACGCCGTGGGCCGGATGACCAAGAGTCGTCGCGGCAAGATCTACATCGACGACGCAGGCTGGGGCCCCGAGGCCGGCTCGATTGAGTACGGGTACCGGGTCCCCTTTGGCGGTATACACATCTTCATCGGCAAAATCGGTGAACCGGGCCCTGAGCTGGACACCTGCACCGACCTCATCGAAACAGCTCAGCGTGCGCGATCTGCCCGGGTTAAGCTAGCCGTGAAGCGTGCCTTTGTGGGAGTCATCCATGGAGGGAACTATGAGGACGGATCCGGATCTGGTGGCGAAACCGTCGTTTATTCCGGCGACGAGTCGTCAACCGGGGAAACTGAGTCCTTGTATCAAGTGCAAGATGGTCGGATTGGGGGCTGTTCCGATGGTGACAGTATTCCGGGCCCCTCTGATCTACCTAGCCGGGTCGGTATATTCATGGCCGGTACACAAGCGGCGCTTCACTCATCGACGGCCGCGGCAATGGTTTCCGGTTCAGCGGCGGCTGCCGGAGCAGGAGGCTCTGTGCGCCCACCGGCTCAAGTGTTATCTAACCTGTTCGATGCATTGGCTGCGCTCATGGCAGAGGCTAATCCGACGGATCGGGATGCTCATAATGCAGAGATGGCAAAGGTGAGAGAGTAGATTAACCAGGCCAAAGCGGATCTGGCAGCTGAGGAGGTCAGGATGACCGTGGAGCGGGCCGCTTTGGACGCGCAAGCTTATAAACTTATGCTGGATCAGAACGCTTCGCAGGAAGTCATGAGGAGAAAGTTCCGATCTCGCTTGCCCTTGGTCTTTGAAGGAAGGGATCTTTTCAATACCCCTGGGGCAGGGACCAGTAACCAACCGGTGGTAAACCGGGCGGAGGCGCCCGGGACGGGCGCGCCGGTTCAGCCCCGTGTAATAGATCTGCCCCGACATAACCCGGGAGAACCACGGGTCGGGCATGCCCCTCCGGATCACTATTCTAATCTGCTGGACAACCTTGTTGCAGCGGCGGCACGTTTGGAAGCTATTCTGGTCGAGGGAGATTCACTGCAAGCGATAGAGACACACCAGGTTAAGGAGCTCCTCAGAACAGCGTTGGTTCAGCAGGAAGCGTATTCATATAGCCGCGAACGGATTCACTCCACCCCGCGTCCAGGCCGAAGTTACAGTAGAGATATGGAAGAACCAGCCGAGTCAAGTAATGCACGGCGTAGGGCTCCCCACGGCAAAAATCCGGCCCCCGACGCCCAGGAGGTGGTAGACCGGGCCCGGGCGCGTAGGGAAGCTGAGTTAGCAGTACCGCATCAGGCTCATCAGATTACACCGGTTCGTCCCAACACTTTAGTTGAACCAGGACTCACTTCTAGCGCTTTGGGAGTGCCTTGCCTCGTCCCGGCCCTCCGCAATGTGCGCCTGCCCAAGGATTTCAAAGGCCCGCGCAAGGTGCCGAACTATACGGCGGATCAACCCCCAGAGTCGTGGGTGGAGAGTTATGAGATGGCCATGGAGATGCTGGACGTGGATGATGCGGCGTGCGCAAAATATTTCACCATGATGCTTGAAGGGACAGCCCGTACTTGGTTAAAAAGCCTGCCGCCCAATTCTATCTGTTCATGGGCACAGTTGCGAGCCCGGTTCATAAGCAATTTTAAAGACACGTGCAAGCAGCCCATGTCAGTGGTGGATTTAGCGGCTTGTGTCCAGGAGGAAGGAGAGTCAACAACTCATTGGGTGCGCCAGGTTTCAAAGATCCTGCATTCATCAGACCGTATCAATGCGGACATCGCAGTTGTAACCCTGGAAGGCAATTGCCGATTTGGGCCTTAAAGTTAAAATTAGGACGGATGAAGCGCCATTGTACTGACATGGGAACGCTCATGACTGCTCTGGTGAAGTATGTTGATTCTGATAGTACCAAGGATCCCGAGTCTGATGATGAAAAGACAGGGAAGGGAAGGAAGAACGGCAACCCCAGAGGTCAGCAGCATAACTCGGCAGGAAACGTAGGTGGTGGCAAGCGTACGGATGGCAACACGGATTATGTGGCTAACACTAATGTGCAGGACAGGGGCCGACGACGTAGGGGCAAAAACCGCTGTGGCGGACCTGGACCCAATCCGGAGCGCTTAAATTATCTGTTGAATCAGCCTTGTCCAAAGCATGGGACCAGAGAGGAGCCAGCAAACCACCTTTGGAAGGATTGTTATATCATGCAAGAGTTTAAGAGCTCCAATGCTTTTCGGTATGACCCCGGCTTCGGTGGCGGTTCAGGATCCGGGCCGAGTCATGGTGGAGGAAATCCCGGTTCAGGGTTTAACGGTAATCCGAGCGGACATGGCAATCAGCATAATCAAAACAGTCAGCAACAGCAGCAGTCGGGTTACCAGAGTAATCCAAAGCAGTTAAACAGTGGACAATATCATGTGTTTACCACCAGCTTGGACAAGCGGGACCGAAAGGTCCAGAAGCGGGCGGTTAACTCTGTTGAACCGGCTGTGCCACGGTATCTGCGCTGGTCAGAGCAGCCAATTGTATGGAGTAGAGAGGATCACCCCCCCCCCCCCGGGTTGACAATCCGGGCCAGCTGGCTTTGGTGGTGGCGCCTCAGGTGGGAGGCTATAAGTTCACCAAAGTACTCATGGACGGGGGTAGCAGTATTAATATCCTATACTATGAGACCTTTCGACGCATGGGGCTAAAGGATAAAGACCTCCGTCCTTCAAACACGGTTTTCCATGGTGTGGTGCCCGGCAAGTCAGCATACCCCATGGGCAAGATAGCCTTGGAAGTAGCCTTCGGAGATGATCACGATTCCCGATCAGAGACACTGACGTTTGAGGTGGTGAAAATCCAAAGCCCGTACCATGCCCTGTTTGGCCGGCCAGCCTATGCCAAGTTCATGGCACGGCCCTGCTATGTGTATCTACAGCTCAAGATGCCGGGTCATAAGGGGACCATCACAGTTCACAGAAGCCATAAGATCGCTTTGGAGTGCGAGGAAGGAGACGCCGCGTATGCGGAGTCGGTTTGTGCTACCGAGGAGCTCAAGTACTATAAAGACAACGTTGATCCGACGGATATGACTCCTTTAAAGAAGCCTACTACAGAGCATGATCCGACCCTGAAATTCACATCGGCGGCTGAGACCAAGCTTGTTGACTTCGTACCTAGCGATTCATCCAAGCAGTTCAGCATCAGTGCCAATCTGGATCCGAAATAGGAAGACGCGCTCACCGAGTTCATCCGTGAGAATCGGGACATCTTTGCATGGAAGCCTTCTGACATGCCAGGTGTACCGAGGCAACTCGCTGAGCACACCCTTAATGTGGATCCTAAATACAGACCGGTGAAACAGTTCCTCCGCCGGTTCAATGAGGAGAGGAGAAAAGCTATTGGAGAAGAGGTGGCCAGGCTATTGGCAGCTGGCTTCATCATTGAAGTTTTCCACCCTAAGTGGCTTGCTAATCCGGTGCTGGTCCTTAAGAAAAACGGCACCTGGTGCATGTGTGTGGATTATACGGATCTTAATAAGGCCTGCCCTGTGGATCCTTTTGCCCTCCCCCGTATTGATCAAATCATTGATGCTACGGCGGGTTGCGAGCGCTTATGTTTCTTGGATGCATACTCCGGCTATCATCAGATTAAAATGGCAGTTAAGGACCAGGAGAAGACGGCATTCATAACTCCATTGGGAGCCTTCTGCTATGTGCCTATGCCTTTTGGGCTCAAAAGTGCCCAGGCAACTTATCAACGGTGTGTGCAGAATTGTCTCCACAAACAGATTGGCCGTAATGTGCATGCTTATGTGGATGATATTGTGGTTAAGTCAAGGAAGAAGGAGACTTTGGTCGATGATTTGAAGGAGACCTTTGATAACCTCAGGACGTACAAGATGATGCTCAATCCGGCCAAATGTGTCTTCGGTGTGCCAGCTGGCAAGTTATTGGGTTTTCTGGTGTCCCATAGGGGAATTGAGGCTAATCCAGAGAAGATCACGGCTATCACCTCTCTGGCTAAACCGAAGTGTATTAACGATGTTCAACGTCTGGCGGGTCGGACCGCTGCACTAAGTCGGTTTATCAGCCGCCTCAGGGAAAAAGCGATTCCTTTGTATCAAATGTTGAAGAAGACGGATCGGTTCGTCTGGAATTCTGCTGCTGACCAGGCATTGGAGGACTTAAAGCGGCAGTTGGCCAATCCGCCCGTGCTCGCCGCTCCCATTGATAGGGAACCATTGCTGTTATATGTAGCTGCTAATGCTCGTGCAGTTAGTGTGGCTATTGTGGTGGAGCAGAAGGAGGCAGGCAAAGAGTACCCGGTTCAGCGCCCGGTTTACTATATCAGCGAGGTGCTTATTGAATCCAAACAAAGATATCCGCATTGGCAGAAGCTGGTATATGGGGTTTTTATGGCGAGCCGGAAGTTGAAGCAATATTTCCAAGGGCATCCCATCACAGTGGTCAGCTCTGCTCCTTTGGGTGATATCATCCAAAACCGAGAAGCAACTGGTCGGATTGCCAAATGGGCTATCGAGCTTGGACCGCACGGTTTTAAATACGTGCCTCGCACTGCGATAAAGTCTCAGGCACTTGTTGACTTCATCAATGATTGGACGGAGTTGCAAGTCCCTGAAGAGAAGCTGGATCACACATATTGGACCATTCATTTTGATGGATCACATCAATTGGAGGGCTCGGGGGCTGGAGTCATATTAACTTCCCCACGAGGTGACAAGTTTTGTTATGTTCTCCGTTTAATGTTCCCTTGTACTAACAATGCAGCAGAGTACGAAGCCTTGCTCCACGGTCTCCGGATGGCTAAGGAGATGAATTTAAGCCGAGTTAAGTGCTTCGGAGACTCGGATCTGGTGGCCCAACAGGTGTTTGGTACATGGGATTCTAAAGATCCACTCATGGCTGCATATCGTCGTGAGGTTGATGTGGTCGCAGGTCACTTCAAGGGGTATCAGGTGGACCACGTGGACCGACGAAAGAACGAGGCGGCAGACGCTTTAAGCCGGCTGGGTTCACAGCGTAAACCGGTACCACCTAATGTGTTCCTTGATGTGCTTTACAACCCATCGGTTCAACTACCTGGGGAAGCGGATTTGACGATTCCTGACCCGGAGGCTCAGTTGGTGGCGGCACTACACGTCATCCCGGATTGGACGCTTCCTTACCTGGCGTACATGAACCGAGGTGAGTTGCCAGAGGACGAGACTCTGGCCAGACAAATAGTACGGCGGTCCAAATCCATGGTAATTGAAAACGGCGAGCTACATCATCGCAGTGTGACAGGGGCGTTTCAACGGTGTGTATCTCCTGAGGAGGGCCGTGAAATTTTGCGTGAGATCCACGAAGGAGATTGTGGTCACCACGCCGGTTCAAAATCTTTAGTGGCGAAAGCATTTCGTCACGGTTTCTATTGGTTGACTGCCCATGCTGATGCGGAGGATCTGGTCAGACGATGTGATGGTTGCCAAAAATTCTCAAGACGCGCTCATGTTCCGGCTCAAGAATTAAGGATGATTCCAATTACTTGGCCGTTTGCAACCTGGGGGCTGGATATGGTCGGGCCATTCAAAAGATCCAAGGACAAGAAGACCCACCTTCTGGTGGCGGTTGACAAATTTACAAAGTGGATAGAGGCAGAGCCCGTTAGCAAGTGTGATGCGGCCACCGCGGTTCAGTTCATCAAAAGGGTGATTTTCTGGTTTGGTTTTCCACACAGTATCATCACAGATAATGGTACCAATTTATCTAAAGGTGCCATGAAGGAGTTCTGCGAACGAGAGCACATCCGCCTTGATGTTTCATCGGTGGCACACCCACAGTCCAATGGTCAAGCAGAAAGAGCTAATCAGGAGATCTTGAGAGGCATCAAACCCCGGCTTATGGTTCCTTTGCAGAGGACGCCGGGTTGTTGGGTCGAAGAATTGCCCTTTGTGTTATGGAGCATCAACACCACGCCTAACAGGTCCACTGGGTACACGCCGTTCTTCATGGTTTATGGGGCGGAGGCAGTTCTCCCTAGTGACATCCGTCACGATTCACCTCGTGTTGCGGCTTACGTTGAAGCGGATAACGAGATGGCTCGACAGGACGCTTTGGACCGGCTGGATGAAGAGCGAGACATAGCAGCTGCCCGCTCGACGATCTACCAACAGGATCTTCGTCGCTATCACAGTCGTCGGGTCAGGACCAGAACCTTTCAAGAAGGAGATTTGGTGCTTCGACTTATTCAAGATCAAACTGAGATGCATAAGTTGTCTCCGCCTTGGGAAGGGCCTTTCGTGGTCAGCAAGAATCTGCACAACGGGTCATACTACCTGATCGATGTTCGAGAGCACAAAGACTCACGTAAATCAGAGCAGGAGACCAACAGGCCGTGGAATATAGCTCATCTTCGGCCTTACTATACTTGAGCCATGGGCTCTACTTATGTACATATTATGACAATGTATATATTATAATAAACCGGATCCTCAGCTAAAGCGGGGTATCTGTTCTTTTATATCATGTGTGGTTACATGGAGTTGTTTGTTGTAAAACAACCTCCGGTTTACCCCTTGCAAAGTTTATCAATATCACTTGGGGGCTCGGTCATATTTGAACCGATGCAATGCCTTTTGATAGGCGAAAGCCACCAGATCATTTGGGGGCTCGGTCGTGTCCGAACCGATGCAATGCCTCTTGATCGGCGAAAGCCACCAGATCACTTGGGGACACGGTCAAGTCTGAAACGGTCACGCCTCTTGGTCGGCCTACAGGCCTTAGAGTCACTTGGGGGCTTGGTCGAACCCGAACCAATGTCATGCCACTTGGCCGGCGTAATGCCACGAGTCTTTTGGGGACCTGGCTGACGGGCACCATTTCTACGCCTTCGGGGAGCCTGGTTGCGTCTGACCATGGTAATACCATCTGACCAGCTTATTAGAGCCTTTCTTTTATAAAGAGTTGTCGCCATTGCTTTTGCTTTAATAACCTTTCTTAAGGAATTGCTATGTTATCTTTGTTGCGTTTTTTTAAACCGACAGTATTTTGTGCCGGTTCATACAGCCAATTTGGCAGAACACGGTCTCTTTTTTAAGCTGGAGTTTGTTTGCTCGGTTTGATTTTTCTTATGAAACATCCTTTTTGGAGCAACAAGGATATCACGATCAAAAAGGAGCTGTTTTCTCCTCCGATGGTTTAGGGCTATCAAGCCCCTGTCTCAAGATTGGCTAAAAACGCCTACTTCATGCCCATTACATGGCAGGTATTTTGTATCACAAAATTTGATCGTACTGGCAAGTCTCCTTGCATATCTATATAAAGGTTCACAAACCGGATGGTGGTACAACCGCCCTGGCAGTTTAAAATTTTGTGATTGCAGGAGATATAAGTTGGCAAGGAAGATTTTCCAAATGAAGGTTTCAGTACTGATGCACGAAGGCATCTCACAAAGCACAAGTACGGTCTATCCTATTACAAGGCAACATGGTGCCTCAATAAGACAATTGTTTTTCCTGACAAGATATAGCACGGAAGCTAATTAAGGCTGCCCTCGGTTCACGCCTGCGTGCCATCCCGGTTTGATAGTTCTGGATCATCCCGCGCCGCGTCAGCTTCCTCCTCCCTACCCAGCGGCTGGAAGTCAACAGTGGTCCAGTCGATCCCCATTAAGGCTTGAAAGACAGCCTCTTCATGTATGAGTGAAGACGGTTCAAGATCAGGGGCGTAAGTGTGCTTACGGATTGGAGGAATTAAGTTTTCCGCTTCAAGGATTGGTGCAGCCACTCGTTTGTTCTGGTCATCATACTGGGATTGATAATGTGACAAGTTTGCTTCTTCTACCAACTGGCAGGCCAGAGGGCGCACTGCACGGTTTATCTTTCTTAACTCTTCTTCGTCGAATTCGGAGCCATCCTCCTTCAAGCTAGGATAGCCTTGAGCCGCTTCAACGGGATCAAAATCGGGCACCCATGCTTTGGCCCGGATTAAGGCATTAATGGCTCCGGTTCGAGCAGCAGACTTTTTTAACTCCTCAATCCAAGCAGGGAGCATGGACAATCTCCTCAGTGTATCCTGGATCAACGTGGGTGCTGGATTGTTATGGGACGCAGTGGTGATAATCCGCTGCACACCAGTATACAGCTGCTCGACTAAAGTATAGACGGCTTTCAGTTTCATCCGTACATCCGACCCCAAGTGATTAATGCGGGTGCCTATAACACAATCAGCAGTTTACAAACTCAGCTGTTTATAGGAGAATCAAGATTATTACAAAAGTCACAGGAAGCTTACCAAAGATGGCGGCAGTCATTGCGTGCACTTGTCGTTTCACGCTGGTTAATTCATCAGTTACCGGTTTGAGGGCAGCTTCTGCATCTTCAATCTTTTTGGTTAAAGCGGCCTTTTCTGTGGCCCAGTCAGCCCATTCCTTCTTATAACCTTCCTTTAGTTGCTCCATACTGCCTAAAGCGCTGGTTAATTCCTCCTTGGCCTTGGAAGTCTCTGCTTATTGGGATTTTAAATTCTCTTGAAGGTCGGCGACTTGGTTCTCTTTAGCTTTCAGTTCAGCCTGCAGACCGACATTTATACGGTTTAATAAAGGAAGTCCCAACCACATAACAAGTTAAGCGCTTTGTACTTGGGGGCTAATGACTAATTGATCTACAGCTACCAGTTAGTTATCAAAGTCCCAAGCTGAATACAAGTATTCCAACTTGGCACTTGGGGGCTAATGGCCATTTGATCTGGTGGTATTACGGATGTTATTAAAAGTCTCGATTCAATTATACTACAAGTTGAACCGACCCTTGGGGGCTACAGCGGCAAGAAGCGGGAACAAATGCATGGAAATTACCTCAAGTTTTTCCTTCATCATCTTTACCAAATTGGCTTCATAATCACGGCTAGTATATAGCCGGTTTAAGTAACCAGAGTGAATGTCTTGAGCACTGAGAGCAGAGTATGTTGCCAGATCAACATCCCATTTTCCTTTGCTCAGGGCGGAAAGTTCTTCTTTAGCAGTATGCTTGGCTAAAGCAATGGGATTTCCCGGTTCAGTACGACCTATGCCAGTAATTACGACTTCGTCATCCTTAAGCTCGCCGGTCTGAACTGGCATAGTCGGTTTATCAGCAGGTTTGGAGGGACTGATAGTTTTCTCAATCCGGATTGGACTGGCTGGTTGGTCAGCAGGACCGGAGGGGTTCACAAAACTTTCTTCAGGAAGAACAACTTCATCCCTTACTGGTGGGTCATCAACTACATCTTCATGGATGATCGCTTCAACATTTGGGGTAGCATCCGGTTCAGGAGCAGCATCTTCTTCAGCTGCCTTATCCTGGCGAGCTTTCTTACTTGGCCTCGGTTTGGCCCTGAAAGAAGCAGCAAAATTAAAGACAGTATTTATTGAAGGCTACAAAAATCAACAACTTGATGATAAAGGCAAAAGCTTACCCAAGCACGGTTTTGAGTGGAGGCAGTTGAGTACCAGTTGACTAACCGGAAGATGAGTGCGAGGTGACCTGATAATCAGAGTCAGACGGATTAAGCGGTTGACGAAAACAGCCCGCTTTAGGACAAATATTGACAAGCAAATTAGAGACCTCTGAACGACGTCTCCGAACCGGACTGTTCGGTAAACCGGCGGAGGTGACTACCTGGCCGCTGTGTCGAGTTGTACGACGCACCTCATGCTGACGGGTCTTCATAAGAAAGTTGGGATCCAAGTAAGCAAGAGGATGGGAAAATTTAACTTTGCGGTTTGCCTGACGGATTTTGTGCGAAGGCGGAAGGCTTGAATCAGAAGAAAGAGTAATTACCTCAACATCATCAGCGTGGCTAGCTTCAGCATCATCCTGACAAATTGTATCATCAATAAATTGCATAAACAGTAAACCGAGAGAATCAAGTTCAGCTTCAAAATCCGGATTACCCACATCATCATCAGCAGGTGGATCAGAGGAGGTTGTAGTTTTCCTTTTATGAGCAGACTTTTTGACGACCCTTGTCTTAGGCCGGATTGGTTTCTCCGGTTTATCTGCCTTTTCTTGCGGGATCTTTTTGCTCCAAAACGGATCATCACCCTGCACCAACAGATATCGGTATTAGTCATAAGCACGTACAATAGTATCAGACTCGGTGAGAAGGAAATTCGGTTTACCGCTGGCGGTTTATTGGTGGCACAGAAGGGAAGAAGGCCGGTTCGGGCACAGACGTGTTCCGGTTCATTCAGAATTTTCTTTACAGCTTCGGTGACCTCTTCATTAGTAAGCTAGATGTTTACGTGACGCAACGGATCATCAACGCTGCCTGTATACTCGCACATTAAACCGGAGCGTTGACTGAGCGGCAGTATACTCCAGGATATCCAGCAACGAGCAAGATCGACTCCTGTTAAACCGTTAGCCATAAAAGCTCGGAGTTTGGACAGTTGAGGAGCGTATTTCATCCTCTCTTTGCCAGTCAGCCGCTGAGGAAAAGGATGTGTGTTGCTGAGCCGTTCTGGGCGAAAACCGGGCAAGATATTCTCATTATCCGGGGAGGTGTCTTTACAATAAAACCAGGAGTTATTCCACTCTTGGGGATGACTATGCAGTTTCGCATGAGGGTAAGTGACCTCTTTTCTCTTTTGGATTGCCACGCCACCCAGCTCCATGTTGGAACCGTCAGGGAATTCTGTGCGGCGGTTTAAGTGAAAGCAGTCTCGGAACAGCTCCACTGTGGGTTCCTCTTGGAAGAATACCTCGCAGAGCACTTGGAAGTGGCATATGTTGGTGACAGAATTAGGGCCGATATCTTGCAGATGGAGTTGGAAGTTGGCCAAAACGTCACGGTAAAATTTCGAACCGGGCGGGTTAAAACCGCGGGCTAAGTGATCTGCAAAGACTACAACTTCTCCGTCTCGAGGTGTAGGGGGACACTCTTTGCCTGGGACCCTCCAGTGAATGGTTTTTCTGCTGCTTAAAGCGCCGGTTAGGACCAGATTGTTCAGTTGTGTTTCCATGACCCGAGAAGGAGCCCAGTTGCACTCGTACACTTGTTTAGCCATGAGGAAGTCTACAGAAGGAAAATGATTCCGGTTCAAGATTGTGTTGTGCATAGGTTACATGTTGATATTATCAATGTTAAACCGGAGGAAGTCAATCATAAACCAACATTGGTAAAGCGGTGCGGTTCATCAAGGAATTACTGGCGGTTTAACAAGGGGACTAATGGTATGTACTAATTTGGTAAATCCTCTTCTTCAAGGTTAAACCGCTAGATCTAAAACCGCGAAACATGGGGAATTACAAATAAACAAGTGTGCAGAAACAGGTTTCACACAATCTCATTATAGCATTGGATCTGGGATGATTTCATAAAAAGGATAAATATTCATGGTTTAAAAGAAGTTATGCAAGAGCAGCAAGGGAAAGTTATGGATCAGAACTACAGTCCAGGTATACTGCAGTAAAAACGGATGCGGGAAACTACCGCTGTACGGAGCAAAGGATATGGGATCATCCGAAGAGGCATCTCAGCCGAAGTTTGAGGCGGACGAAGAACACGAAGAACGCGAGGAACACAGTGAACCCTAAAAGCAGATCTAGATTGAGAGGACGGAGATCTTACCGGAGCTCGGAGAGATGCGGAAGGATGCCGCAGTTCTCTGGTACGGTCAGGTTGATGCAGCGGCCCAAGATGATGCGGAGGTCAGCGATGGCGTTGGAGCTCCGGAGTTGGCGACGCGGAGAAGACGAAGAGGAAAGGGGTGAAGGGGAAAAAAGGAAATGACCCTTCGGCCCTATTTATGAGGTAAAAAACATGTGTCAGGCGCGCGATCCCAGGAGCCACAGATTTCGGAAGTGGAGCTGTCGCCTCGATTATTGCGGATCTGTTAAACAAAGAAAGCATCATAAAAGCCAGTTCATGATGACGTCATGCCGGTTTACAGCAACCAAAGAAGATGATGACATGGCGGTTTAGCGATTAAGGGAAGATACTGAATCTGAAGATTTCTGCTAAGGATTGACATGAACTCATTCAAATCAATCTGGGGCCTAATGTTGGAGATATCACTACTAGGCGTAAACCAGCCTGCTTGGGCCGGGTTAACTTCAACAGTAATTCAAGGATGTTAAAGCCCGATAAACTTGTAAAGGCCCAAGGCCGTAGTCGGTTTAGTATCTGTAGCCATAAACCGGCTTGTATAAACTTGTACTATAAGATAGGGAAAGAAAGAGACCAACCCGGGTACGAGTATAAACCGGAGACTGGGACTCTGTGAACCGACGGGCGTCACTCGTGTATATAAGGGGACGACCCGACAGCGGTTCAAACGGAGACAACCACAACTCGAGGCCTAGGCGAAGCTTGTTTGCTCCCTAGCCATCGAGACTTCATCAATTCCACCACAAACTAGACGTAGGCTTTTACCTTCATCGAAGGGGCCGAACTAGTATAAACTCTCTGCGTCCCTGTGTCCGCTTTAACCCCTTCGAGTTAACCCATTGCGATGGCTCCATGACTAAGTCCTTTGGCTAGGACATCTGCCGTGACAAACCCACGACAACTTCCGTGATGATACGTGTTTGTCACAGTAGGTCGCATTTTTTGTCATGCATGTACATCCATGATGATTTTATGATAGAATCAAGATAGTCATACATGTGCTGTCGTAGAAGTGTTCCATGACATTACATAAATTATCATCACGGAAGTGTCCACTTCCATGACGATAAATCGCACATCACATAAGTGCTTTCGTCATGGGTGACCGACATGTGGCATCCACCGTAACGGAACGCCGTTAAGCTATTGGGTCCGGTTTTAGATCCGATAACCCATTAACAGCCGGGACCAATGGGAAATTTCCACATGTAAAATTCTGATTGGCCGGAGGGAACACCTGTCAGCTCGTCAGTGGGCCAGATGTCGCCCGTCCATTGGAGGAGACATGCCTATGATACGTCGACACGTGGCTGGGCCCAACAGAGGCCCATATAGGTTAAAAAGGTCGGCCCATTCAAAGGCCCGTAGTACTTACTTAGGTACTAGTGGGCCAGCCCAATAACGGCCTGCTTAATAAAGGCCCATTTATGGCCCGAAGCCAGATCTAGCCCGTTAATTTGCCAAATATTTGGGCCCATTTACGGCCCGAGGCCAGATCTGGCCCATTAATTGTTCGCCGAATATTTGGGCCCAATTACAGCCCAGTGACTTTCGGCCTGTTAGAGGCCCGGTGTAGACATGGGTCCATTTCAGTCCAGTGTGACTTTCGGCCTGGGAATGGCCCGTGCTGCCCATGGGCCATATATGGTCCGACGGGACATCGGGCCCACTAACGACCCATGATAAAGGTGGCAACACTTAAGCCAAACGTGACTTTGGGCCTGTTAAAGGCATGTCGCATAATTCGGCCTATTGATGTCTGTACTAAGCTTTCGGCCTCTTAAAGGCACATGATATCAGTGGGCCAACTAAGGCCCGAGATATGTTTCGGCCTGGTAACTACCCGTGATATAACTGGACCCAAAAAGGCCCGGTCTCAGCCTGCTGAAGGCCCGTCGACAACTAGTGAAAATTGAGGCCCAACATGCATTTCGGCCTGCTAAAGGCCCATGGTTTCATCTAGGCCATAAAAAGCTAGTACAATATTCAGCCTGTTAATGGCCCAATGCTACCTGGGCTAAACTAAGCGTTGGGTCCACAAACGGCCCAACTAAAATATAGGTCGGTGTAAGTTGTGGGTCTCACGCAAAGTGTGAAGGCCCCAATCATTCGGGCCCAAGAAAGATGCAGGTCGGCCCAATTGTGGCCCGCTAAAAACCAGGCCCGTTAGAGGCGAATGTTTCGGCCCGGTCGACTACATCTGATTTTTTCAGATAGCGAATGATGGCAGTAACTAGTAGGAATTAAGAACAAACCTACTCTATACAATAAAGAAATTACGTCATGGTAACTAAGAATAAACCTACACTATACAATAAAGGATTTATGGTATATTAGATCCACTGGGCATCGAAGTTCGCCACCAGTGATCATAAAGCGCAATGAAGAAGCAGATTACAAAAACTGGGCACCATTGCAGCGTAACAAAATAATACTGAACCGAGACCACTTCCAAGATAGTTCAAGAAAGGTTAGCCTTGCACGGGAACTGCTGCGCAAGCTGCGGAGCAAGGCTGTGAGACCAGCCTAGCATGTCGGTCATAGCTTCCAGGTGTAGTTGTTTAGTGATGAGGTTCTCATTGGTGTTGTCTGCAATCTTTCTTATAGATAGGACTTCAAATCGAAGTTGAGATACAGAATGCCTTTCTGCTAGAACTTGGGACTTAAGAAGTCAAACTGATTTAGACAACGAATTTTGTGAGCTTGTCTGACTGCTACACTCAAGTAACTTGAACGCTGCATCAAGACAAGACTTTGGGGTTGTCTCGCTATCTTCAAGATGTTTTGCCTTCTTTGTTGCAATATATGTTGGGTTTGTCTCACAACCTTCAGCAGACTTGTGCATGCCATCAGGCATATCACCCTGAAACAAAGTAGAGAGATGACAGGTTTTGCACATGTATAAACAAAGATGATAATTGTGCTGTCAATTCCATCCAATTTAAAATTAGAAAATAAAGAGTAAGTGCAAAATATCAATAGCATAATTTGGCATTGTTCATAATGCGGGGAGCTTCACCACACTACTGGATTACCATGTCAACATAACAAGCATAGATAAAGGGCAAAGAAAATTGTTGTGTCTATTTTGGTCAATGTGCATGGCATGTTGTTCATATCATCAGCCACATCAGTAAGATAAAACAGGAGATGACAAGGTGCAAACGTGGGCTGCTTCACCACACACTGGATTATAGATCCACAAAAACAAGCATACATATAGGGAGTATTGAGTAATGTGCATGGTATGAATAAGGAATTTGGTTTTACAAGTAAAACTTAGAACTTACGGTTCTTGCGAACATGCATTTTGGTAGAAACAGCAAACTAAACAGCAGTAAAAGATAGGGAGTATGAGCAAATTAAACAGCGGTTGAGGATAAAGGCTTTAGAAGGACTGACTTACATTAACAGTTAACACCGGCTTTATAATGCCCTTCTCCATGTCAAGGGAAGGATAACTCAAGAATTTCAGCATAGAATCTTCTTCATAAGCACTGCCTGTACTCTACATTTTGTAGAAAGTAATTATAGATATGATAATACTGGAAGGGATAGAAGATAATGAATATAAGATGCAGATTGATGCTACATAATCAACTACCAATCCCTAGAAGTACAAGCATTACAGGACAAAATGTACTGACAAGAGCAATGGGCTACACTTCTGCACAGGCATTGTTTGTGTATTCTACTTTTTGGTAAGATTAAATATATATCTGATCTGTTTTAGTAAATGGTGGGCGAGGGAGATAAGATGCAGAATGCTACACAATGAACCAATCCCTCTTCCCATAATACAAGAGTGTTTTGAACACTCGTATACTATATAAAACGTTCTTATATTATGGGACGGAGGGAGTAGTTGTTAATGTAAGTACAGTGATAGACGACGTTCAGTCCTTACAAGAGGACTGCAGAGCTAAACCTCTTCAAAAGCGTTGGGTTGATTCTAAATTTATGTAAGGAGTCCATACGAATCTTATAATGTCCACCAAATGAACGATAACGAGGCTAACATGTGCAGTGATGCTACATAATCAAACAGCTATGAAAGTAAGTATGGTCATACAGGGCAAGAGGTACTCACAAGAGCAATGCAGTGTGCAGTATAGTTGTGAGATTCTGTGGTCCCTTGAGAATGAATGTTCTTCTGCTTCGTATAAGTGAGACGTTAAGGCAAATACAGAAATGTAGTTCAAATTTTCATGTGATATCATAGACAGTACCTTACGCTGCAGCTGAGACCAATGTGTAACAAGATTATTCCAGTCACCGTCGGATAAATGTAGCACCGGAGACTTTACAGAAATTTCGTTTAGAGGCTTGCCATCGAAGTGCGCTTGCCTCAGGTAGGAACGATACTTCATCAACGAGTGCTTGAAAAGCACAACCAACCCTCGCTCGTCTTCACAATCCAGTTTGGTCCTCGCCTATTTAAAAGAATGAAATCTTGTGTCTTCTGTTAGCAGAAACATATGCAGTAATGACCATGAATAACATTAGTACATTACTTATGCGTAAGTTGTAGAGGAAGACTGGAAACTGTTATGTGTCTGCGGTATAATCTTTCCATGAAGGAAAGATGCGCACAAAGTTCCTGACAACAATATAAGCTTCGTCTTCTAAACTGGGAAGAAATGGAACATGGGTCCTACTTGCTGCAATTGGGGCTCTCTCTGGTTTGAAAAGGGATTCGGCAACTGGATTTGGTGTACTCTTTGCTGGAATGGGGGTTTTGCATCGTAGAGCTGGTGCTATATCAACTGGCATAATCATACTGTTTGTTGCAGTTGGGATCTGCTGAGTTGGGTCATCAGAAATGACCAGTGTAGTAGGGCTAGAGTCTGCTAGAGTTGGGGTGTTTTGTGGGTCAGGTGATATTGCAACTACACATAATGGGCTATTTGATTTATCAGGTGCCACTACCTTTTCCAAATACTTTGCTTGTGCTCCTCCACGATCAGCAATCGCCCTCTTCCTTTTGAACGTCTGATACACAAGAACAACATTTGAATGGATAAATATGGTATGATGACAGATAGAATATGTACTAAAAATGGATAGGCAGGGCGTATTCACATACAGGATGTGTAAACTAAGCTAATGGCAGTTCAACAAAGTAGAGGCAATGCAAAGCATCAGTTGCAAGATATGTGCGACCAATATAACCTTGGAAAGTTAGAGCAAGCACCTTGATGGGTGAATAAGATAGGGCATCTTCCTCTGACTCCTCCACTAGGGAGCTACATTGACTTAGGTCTCCCTCTAGCTCAGAATCACTGTTAGGATCATATCCTGAGCATGAATCTGTAGGTGGAGAGTGTTTGCATTGCATTGCATCCAGATTTGATTTCAGTCCCTTAATGCCAAGTTTGATAGCCATGGCATTGTTCTGCTTTATTCTTTTCATGCGCGCAAGCTCATAATCATTATGATGTTGTTCAGAATCTGAGATTCATGAAAACATAAAAAGTAGTCAGATTATCCATGGAATGCATTGTGGATTCAACTCGAAGGGTGTCTCCCTATAAACCCCTACATATGCAAAGTTCACCCCCCAACCATGCTGACCAGACCACACACAGAAATACAAACCCCTTATGTCTCTATAACAGGAAGACACACATTTCAAAACTAAAGTAGGAACATTAGAATCATATGAAATTCGTATTTGAACAAATAAACTAAGGAATTATGAGTGGCATAATGTTTAGCTTCAAGGGTGAAGTGCTGGTAGTGCGACACAAAGCAAGTAGGCAGATTGTATTCGATGTAAAAGATCGAAGCCTATGTAAAAGCTGGAAATGACACTTTCTTTCTATACAATGCAGTGTTCGTTGCCCACACATGATGGAAGAGATCACATAGAGAAATACTATTCAGTCATGTCTATGGTTCCAGTATTTAGAACCAGGGTGGTCCACCCTAAAAGAATATTGACAACAAGTATGACAAGGCAAGCATAGATGTAGTGAATCAATCATTTACTTGTGAGCTTACTAGGACAAGTATGCAGAATTGTAACTGCAGTAAGAGACCGTCCAAAATCTGAATCAAGAAGTTTGTCTAGCACTTATTGTTTGCAACTAATCGACGTGAATAATTGGATATTATATCGAATGAGTAAGAAAGACAAGTAAAATTGTCAACAAACCTGGCTTGCAGTAGTAATGTGGGTCAATGTCACTACGACCAACAATCCAAAATGACTAGAGTCTATTCCTAGGGCCGGAATTTTGAAAACCCTGTGAACTTTACAGGTACTAAAGATTACCGAAATACATCTGAACCATTAAGTGTAGGTAGCACTGAGCACACAACAAACCCTAATGACAGTCCTGCCTAATGAGTAATGAATCAATTAGAAAATGGGTGATGAGGAGTGGCTACTGAGTGTTGAGGACGTATCTTAGGATAAATCGGGTTGGCTTAGTGGGTGATGCACGCCTAAGCCCTAAACGGACTGGGGAGGTAGGCACGGCAGCGCGCCCGGGCAGCGGTGACGCTGTTGGGCGAGCGGCTCCTGACCTCCTGTTAGTCCGGCGTCTCCTCCTAGAGTCATGCCTTCTGGGGACGGCAAGTCTCTGGCGAGGCAGGCGACTGGGGGCGAGTAGAGATCGGAAGCGCGTAGCAGAACAGAGGGGAATCGGGGCCTGGGACGACCCAAAATCCCAGGGTGGGTCAGCCCACTTTGGGCACTCTGTAGAGATACACACCCGAGCGGCGAACATGCATTTTCAAAACTAATTTAGGAACATTTAGCTGACCAATTAAACTACTCTGTTTTAATAATATCATATTCATATTTGAACAACTAAGCTTGTTTAGCTTGATGGGTGGAGCAGTGCTATTATGACACAAAGCACGTATTCTGATCGTATAGTGATCAAAAAAGGGGGAAACTCTAAGCATAACTTTTTTAGCAAAATAGGGTTTCCCCTCCGATTTCTATTAAAGAAACCACCACGGAAACAACATGATCAATTAAACCGTATTATGACTGTGCCATGGCAGATTTGGAGCTGCAAATCGGAGAAACGATATTTAGCAGCCATTGTTTGCTTCGAACTAAGAACTAAATTCTAAGAGCTGAAAAGAAAGTAGAGTAACCAAGTTAAGATCTATTTTCTGGTTGAGATCAAAAAGTTGAGGAGATATGAAGTACCACCTCTCTTGCGGCGACGTGTAGGCATCGGGGGTGCGATGGCTGTCGGTGGCATTGAAGCAGATCTGCGATGGTAGACGGGTGCATCGGGGGATAAGTCCTGTTGCGGTGGAAGAGAAGGTCGTGTGAGCGGCCCCGACAAAGAGGACGACGGCGCCGATGAAGCGAGAGGACGTGATGCAAGGATCTTGGTCCTTCACTGTGGATGAGAAATGTCCATCTCTAGCAGTGGACGACGCGGTCTTGGTAGGCGCTCCGGCATGGTGGAGTACGGTGGCGATGGATGTGGTGGAGGACGGCGGCGATGGATGGGGTGGAGGACGGCGGCGATGGATGGGGTGGCGGACGGAGGCTGGTGTGGGGATGGTGTTCTTGTGCGGACAATGTATGAATGGGAAAATGGAGGGAGAGGTATGGGGAACCATGTTTTAGGGACGCGCCTGTCTGAAATATGGGAAAGTTACGAACTTAGCCCCCGTTTAAAATTTGGTCGTCCCGTCGGTTAGGGATACGACGGTAATCTCGCATCTCGCCAATATTTGCCCAGAGCGAATTCGGGCGAGGAGAGGGTGGTTGGCGCCCACGGTGTATGAACGGGGCTGACAGGTAGGGCGGTTGTGTCATGTCTGAGTGAAGTTACAAACCTGCCCCTATTGAAAATATTTGCCTACATCGATTTCGGCCGAGTCGAGTTTGTTTTGCCGCCCACCGTGTATGACTGGGGAAATGGATGGAGAAACAGAGGTCTTTCGGACAAGCTTGAATCAAATGTGTTTTGCCGCCCATGTTTGGCGCCCACTGAAGGAAATATGCCCTAGAGGCAATAATAAAGTTATTATTTATTTCCTTATATCATGATAAATGTTTATTATTCATGCTAGAATTGTATTAACTGGAAACATAATACATGTGTGAATACATAGACAAACAGAGTGTCACTAGTATGCCTCTACTTGACTAGCTCATTAATCAAAGATGGTTATGTTTCCTAGCCATGAACAAAGAGTTGTTATTTGATTAACGAGATCACATCATTAGTTGAATGATCTGATTGACATGACCCATTCCATTAGCATAGCACCCGATCGTTTAGTATGTTGCTATTGCTTTTATCCATGACTTATACATGTTCCTTTAACTATGAGACTATGCAACTCCCATTTACCGTAGGAACACTTTGTGTGCTACCAAACGTCACAACGTAACTGGGTGATTATAAAGGTGCTCTATAGGTGTCTCCAAAGGTACATGTTGAGTTGGCGTATTTCGAGATTAGGATTTGTCACTCCGATTGTCGGAGAGGTATCTCAGGGCCTTCTCGGTAATGCACATCACTCAAGCCTTGCAAGCATTGCAACTAATGAGTTAGTTGCGAGATGATGTATTATGGAACGAGTAAAGAGACTTGCCGGTAACGAGATTGAACTAGGTATTGGATACCGACGATCGTATCTCGGGCAAGTAACATACCGATGACAAAGGGAACAACGTATGTTGTTATGCGGTCTGACCGATAAAGATCTTCGTAGAATATGTAGGAGCCAATATGGGCATCCAGGTCCCGCTATTGGTTATTGACCGGAGACGTGTCTCGGTCATGTCTACATTGTTCTCGAACCGTAGGGTCCGCACGCTTAACGTTACGATGACAGTTATTATGAGTTTATGCATTTTGATGTGCCGAAGGAGTTCGGAGTCCCGGATGTGATCACGGACATGACGAGGAGTCTCGAAATGGTCGAGACGTAAAGAATGATATATTGGAAGCCTATGTTTGGACATCGGATGCATTCCAGGTGAAATCAGGATTTTACCGGAATACCGGGAGGGTTACCGGAACCCCCCGGGAGCATAATGGGCCAACATGGGCCTTGGAGGAGAGGTGAGAGGGCTGCCCTCATGGGCTGTGCGCCTCCCCCCTTCCCCTAGTCCTATTAGGACTAGGAGAGGTGGGCGCCCCCTCTCTCTCTCTCCCCCTTGAAGAATCCTAGTACAACTAGGATTGGGGGGAGGAATCCTACTCCCAGAGGGAGTAGGACTCTCCTGGCGCGCCAGGCTTGGCCGGCCAGCCCCTCCCCCTTGGCTCCTTTATATACGGGGGCAGGGGCACCCCAAAGACACACAAGTTGATCTATGGATCGTTCCTTAGCCGTGTGCGGTGCCCCCTTCCACCAAATTCCACCTCGGTCATATCGTTGCAGTGCTTAGGCGAAGCCCTGCGCCGGTAACACATCAAGATCGTCACCACGCCGTCGTGCTGATGGAACTCTTCCCCGACGCTTTGCTGGATTGGAGCCCGGGGATCGTCATCGAGCTGAACGTGTGCCAAGAACTCGGAGGTGCCGGAGTAACGGTGCTGTGATCGGTTGGATCGCGAGGAGAACGTACGACTACTTCCTCTACGTTGTGTCAACGCTTCCGCTTCAGTCTACGAGGGTACGTAGACAACACTCTCCCCTCTCGTTGCTATGCATCACCATGATCTTGCGTGTGCGTAGGAAATTTTTGAAATTACTACGTTCCCCAACAGTGGCATCCGAGCCAGGTTTTATGGTTTGATGTTATTTGCACGAGTAGAACACAAGTGAGTTGTGGACGATACAAGTCATACTGCCTACCAGCATGTCATACTTTGGTTCAGCGGTATTGTTGGACGAGACGATCCGGACCAACCTTACGCGTACGCTTACGCGAGACCGGTTCCCTCGACGTGCTTTGCACATAGATGGCTTGCGGAAGACTGTCTCTCCAACTTTAGTTGAACCGAGTGTGGCTACGCCCGGTCCTTGAGAAGGTTAAAACGGAGTCTATTTGACAAACTATCGTTGTGGTTTTGATGCGTAGGTAAGATGAGTTCTTGCTTAAAGCCCGTAGCAGCCACGTAAAACTTGCAACAACAAAGTAGAGGACGTCTAACTTGTTTTTGCAGGGCATGTTGTGATGTGATATGGTCAAGACATGATGCTAAATTTTATTGTATGAGATGATCATGTTTTGTAACCGAGTTATCGGCAACTGGCAGGAGCCATATGGTTGTCGCTTTATTGTATGCAATGCAATCGCGATGTAATGCTTTACTTTATTACTAAGCGGTAGTGATAGTCGTAGAAGCATAAGATTGGCGAAACGACAACGATGCTGCGATGAAGATCAAGGTGTCGCGCCGGTGACGATGGTGATCATGACGGTGCTTCGAAGATGGAGATCACAAGCACAAGATGATGATGGCCATATCATATCACTTATATTGATTGCATGTGATGTTTATCCTTTTATGCATCTTATCTTGCTTTGATTGACGGTAGCATTATAAGATGATCTCTCACTAAATTATCAAGAAGTGTTCTCCCTGAGTATGCACCGTTGCGAAAGTTCTTCGTGCTGAGACACCACGTGATGATCGGGTGTGATAGGCTCTACGTTCAAATACAACGGGTGCAAAACAGTTGCACACGCGGAATACTCAGGTTATACTTGACGAGCCTAGCATATAACAGATATGGCCTCGGAACACGGAGACCGAAAGGTCGAGCGTGAATCATATAGTAGATATGATCAACATAGTGATGTTCACCATTGAAACTACTCCATCTCACGTGATGATCGGACATGGTTTAGTTGATTTGGATCACGTGATCACTTAGAGGATTAGAGGGATGTCTATCTAAGTGGGAGTTCTTAAGTAATATGATTAATTGAACTTTAATTTATCATGAAGTTAGTCCTGGTAGTATTAGCATATCTATGTTGTAGATCAGTAGCTCGCATTGTTGCTTCCCTGTGTTTATTTTGATATGTTCCTAGAGAAAATTGTGTTGAAAAATGTTAGTAGCAATGATGCGGATTGGATCCGTAATCTGAGGTTTATCCTCATTGCTGCACAGAAGAATTTTGTCCTTGATGCACCGCTAGGTGACGGACCTTTTGCAGGAGCAGATGCAGACGTTATGAACGTTTTGCTAGCTCAATATGATGACTACTTAATAGTTTAGTGCACCATGCTTAACGGCTTAGAATCGGGACTTCAAAGACGTTTTGAACGTCATGGACCATACGAGATGTTCCAGGAGTTGAAGTTAATATTTCAAGCAAATACCCGAGTTGAGAGATATGAAGTCTCCAACAAGTTCTATAGCTAAAAGATGGAGGAGAATCGCTCAACTAGTGAGCATGTGCTCAGATTGTCTGGGTACTACAATCGCTTGAATCAAGTGGGAGTTAATCTTCCAGATAAGATAGTGATTGACAGAATTCTCTAGTCACCATCACCAAGTTAGTAGAACTTCGTGATGAACTATAATATGCAAGGGATAACGGAAAATATTCCCAAGCTCTTCGCGATGCTAAAATCGGCGAAGGTAGAAATCAAAGAAAAAACATCAAGTGTTGATGGTTGACAAGATCACTAGTTTCAAGAAAAGGGCAAAAGGAAAGAAGGGGAACTTCAAGAAGAACGGCAAGCAAGTTGCTGCTCAAGTGAAAAAGCCCAAGTCTGGTCCTAAGCCTGAGACTAAGTGCTTCTACTGCAAAGGGACTGGTCACTAGAAGCGGAACTACCCCAAGTGATTGGCGGATAAGAAGGATGGCAAAGTGAACATAAGTATATTTGATATACATGTTAATGATGTGTACTTTACTAGTGTTCATAGCAACCCCTCAGTATTTGGTACTAGTTCAAGTTGCTAAGATTAGTAACTCGAAACGGGAGTTGCAGAATGAACAAAGACTAGTTAAAGGGCAAGGTGACGATATGTGTTGGAAGTGGTTCCAAGATTGATATGATCATCATCACACACTCCCTATACTTTCGGGATTAGTGTTGAAACTAAATAAGTGTTATTTGGTGTTTACGTTGAGCATGAATATGATTTGATCATGTTAATTGCAATACAGTTATTCATTTAAGTTAGAGAACAATTGTTGTTCTGTTTACATGAATAAAACCTTCTATGGTCATACACACCAATGAAAATAGTTCATTGGATCTCGATCGCAGTGATACACATATTCATGATATTGAAACCAAAAAGATGCGAAGTTAATAATGATAGTGCAACCTATTTGTGGCACTGCCGTTTAGGTCATATTGGTGTAAAGCGCATGAAGAAACTCCATGCCGATGGGATTTTGGAATCACTTGATTATGAATCACTTGATGCTTGCGAACCATGCCTCTTGGGCAAGATGACTAAAAACGCCGTTCTCCGGAACAATGGAGCAAGCAACAGATTTGTTGGAAATCATACATACTGATGTATATGATCCGATGAATATTAAGGCTCGCGACAAGTAGCATTATTTTCTAACCTTCACAGATGATTTGAGCAGATATGGGTATATCTACTTGATGAAACATAAGTCTGAAACGTTTGAAAAGTTCAAAGAATTTTAGAGTGAAGTGAAAATCATCGTGACAAGAAAATAAGGTTTCTACGATCTGATCGCGGAGACAAATATTTGAGTTACGAGTTTGGTCTTCAATTAAAACAATGTGGAATAGTTTCACAAATTCATGCCATCTGGAACACCACAGCATAATGGTGTGTCCGAACGTCATAACCGTACTTTATTGGATATAGTACAATCTATGATGTTTCTTACCGATTTACCAATATCGTTTTGGGATCATGCATTAGAGACAGCTGCATTCACGTTAAAAGGGGCACCATCTAAATCCGTTGAGACGACACCGTATGAACTATGGTTTAGCAATAAACCTAAGCTGTCGTTTCTTAAAGTTTGGGGCTGCGATGCTTATGTGAAAAAGCTTCAACCTGATAAGCTCGAACCCAAATCGGAGAAATGTGTCTTCATAGGATATCCAAAGGAAACTGTTGGATACACCTCCTATCACAGATCCGAAGGCAAGACTTTTGTTGCTAAAGTTCGGAAACTTTCTAGAGAAAGAGTTTCTTTCGAAAGAAGTGAGTGGGAGGAAAGTAGAAAACTTGATAAGGTAATTGTACCTTCTCCCTTATTGGAAAGTAGTTCATCACAGAAATCTGTTCTTGTGACTACTACACCAATTAGTAAGGAAGCTAATGATGATGATCATGTAACTTCAAGATCAAGTTACTACCGAATCTCGTAAGTAAATCAGAGTGAGATCCGCACCAGAGTGGTACGGCAATCCTGTTCTGGAAGTCATGTTACTAGACCATGACGAACTTGCGAACTATGAGGAAGCGATGATGAGCCCAGATTCCGCGAAATGGTTAGAGGCCATGAAATCTGAGATATGATCCATGTATGAGAACAAAGTATGGACTTTGAGGGATTTGCCCGATGATCGGCAAGCCAAAGAAAATAAATGGATCTTCAAGAGGAAGACAGACACTGATAGTAGTGTTACTATCTACAAAGCTAGAATTGTCGCAAAAGGTTTTCGACAAGTTCAAGGTGTTGACTACGATGAGAGTTTCTCACTCGTATCTATGCTTAAGTCTGTCCGAATCATGTTAGCAATTGTCGCATTTTATGAAATCCGGCAAATGGATAAACAAAACTACATTCCTTAATGGATTTATTAAAGAAGAGTTGTATACGATGCAACTATAAGGTTTTGTCGATCCTGAAGGTGTTAACAAAATATGCAAGCTCCAGCGATCCATCTATGGACTGGTGCAAGCATCTCGGAGTTGGAATATACGCTTTGATAAGTTGATCAAAGCATATAGTTTTATACAGACTTGCGGTGAAGCCTGTATTTACAAGAAAGTGAGTGGGAGCACTACAGCATTTCTGATAAGTATATGTAAATGACATATTATTGATCGGAAATAATGTAGAATTATTCTGTAAAGCATAAAGGAGTATTTGAAAGGAGTTTTTCAAAGAAAGACCTCGGTGAAGCTGCTTACATATTGAGCATCAAGATCTATAGAGATAGATCAAGACGCTTGATAAGTTTTTCAATAAGTACATACCTTGAAAAGATTTTGAAGTAGTTCAAAATGGAACAGTCAAAGAAAGAGTTCTTGCCTGTGTTACAAAGTGTGAAATTGAGTAAGACTCAAAGCCCGACCACGGCAGAAGATAGAAAGAGAATGAAAGTCATTCCCTATGCTTTGGCCATAGGTTCTATAAAGTATGCCATGCTGTATACCAGACCTATTGTATACCCTACCCTGAGATTGGCACGGGAGTACAATAGTGATCTAGGAGTAGATCACTGGACGGCGGTCAAAATTATCCTTAGTGGAATAAGGATATGTTTCTCGATTATGGAGGTGACAAAAAGGTTCGTCGTAAAAGGTTACGTCGATGCAAGTTTTTACACTAATCTAGATGACTCTAAGTCTCAATCTAGATACATATTGAAAGTGGGAGCAATTAGCTAAAGTAGCTCCGTGCAGAGCATTGTTGACATAGAAATTTGCAAAGTACATGCGGATCTGAATGTAGCAGACCCGTTGACTAAGATTCTCGCACAAGCAAAACATGATCACACCTTATTACTCTTTGGGTGTTAATTACATAGCGATGTAAACTAGATTACTGAATCTAGTAAACCCTTTGGGTGTCGGTCACATAGCGATGTGAACTATGGGTGTTAATCACATGATGATGTGAACTATTGATGTTAATCACATGGTGATGTGATCTAGATTATTGACTCTAGTGCAAGTGGGAGACTGAAGGAAATATGCCCTAGAGGCAATAATAAAGTTATTATTTATTTCCTTATATCATGATAAATGTTTATTATTCATGCTAGAATTGTATTAACTGGAAACATAATACATGTGTGAATACATAGACAAACAGAGTGTCACTAGTATGCCTCTACTTGACTAGCTCATTAATCAAAGATGGTTATGTTTCCTAGCCATGAACAAAGAGTTGTTATTTGATTAACGAGATCACATCATTAGTTGAATGATCTGATTGACATGACCCATTCCATTAGCATAGCACCCGATCGTTTAGTATGTTGCTATTGCTTTTATCCATGACTTATACATGTTCCTTTAACTATGAGACTATGCAACTCCCATTTACCGTAGGAACACTTTGTGTGCTACCAAACGTCACAACGTAACTGGGTGATTATAAAGGTGCTCTACAGGTGTCTCCAAAGGTACATGTTGAGTTGGCGTATTTCGAGATTAGGATTTGTCACTCCGATTGTCGGAGAGGTATCTCAGGGCCTTCTCGGTAATGCACATCACTCAAGCCTTGCAAGCATTGCAACTAATGAGTTAGTTGCGAGATGATGTATTATGGAACGAGTAAAGAGACTTGCCGGTAACGAGATTGAACTAGGTATTGGATACCGACGATCGAATCTCGGGCAAGTAACATACCGATGACAAAGGGAACAACGTATGTTGTTATGCGGTCTGACCGAAAAAGATCTTCGTAGAATATGTAGGAGCCAATATGGGCATCCAGGTCCCGCTATTGGTTATTGACCGGAGACGTGTCTCGGTCATGTCTACATTGTTCTCGAACCGTAGGGTCCGCACGCTTAACGTTACGATGACAGTTATTATGAGTTTATGCATTTTGATGTACCGAAGGAGTTCGGAGTCCCGGATGTGATCACGGACATGACGAGGAGTCTCTAAATGGTCGAGACGTAAAGAATGATATATTGGAAGCCTATGTTTGGACATCGGATGCATTCCAGGTGAAATCAGGATTTTACCGGAATACCGGGAGGGTTACCGGAACCCCCCGGGAGCATAATGGGCCAACATGGGCCTTGGAGGAGAGGTGAGAGGGCTGCCCTCATGGGCTGTGCGCCTCCCCCCTTCCCCTAGTCCTATTAGGACTAGGAGAGGTGGGCGCCCCCTCTCTCTCTCTCTCCCCCTTGAAGAATCCTAGTCCAACTAGGATTGGGGGGAGGAATCCTACTCCCAGAGGGAGTAGGACTCTCCTGGCGCGCCAGGCTTGGCCGGCCAGCCCCTCCCCCTTGGCTCCTTTATATACGGGGGCAGGGGGCACCCCAAAGACACACAAGTTGATCTATGGATCGTTCCTTAGCCGTGTGCGGTGCCCCCTTCCACCAAATTCCACCTCGGTCATATCGTTGCAGTGCTTAGGCGAAGCCCTGCGCCGGTAACACATCAAGATCGTCACCACGCCGTCGTGCTGACGGAACTCTTCCCCGACTCTTTGCTGGATCGGAGCCCGGGGATCGTCATCGAGCTGAACGTGTGCCAAGAACTCGGAGGTGCCGGAGTAACGGTGCTGTGATCGGTTGGATCGCGAGGAGAACGTACGACTACTTCCTCTATGTTGTGTCAACGCTTCCGCTTCGGTCTACGAGGGTACGTAGACAACACTCTCCCCTCTCGTTGCTATGCATCACCATGATCTTGTGTGTGCGTAGGAAATTTTTGAAATTACTACGTTCCCCAACACCCACCGTGTCGGGATGGGCTCAGAGGCGGTCGTGTCATGTCTAATTGAAGTTACTAACCTACCCCTATTTAGAGCAGTGGAAATCGGGTCGATGGATTGTCCGTGTAATGGGTAGATAGTAATTTCCATCTCCCAAACACTTGGCTTCAGGCAGCCGACGCGGAAGTGAGACAGTTTGCCGCTTCTTTCGAATTTTGGGACAATAAGCATCCACGTTTACCCTGGCAACTAAATTCGAATCTATTTTGTATTCCTATATGAATCTTTATAAATCATTCTATGTGTTTTTATATATCTTCTAAAGGACGACAAAGATGTATTCCACTGTCATATATGAATATGGTTTACAAATGCCGATACTCAAATTTAGAAGCTATAATCCAGTTTAAGGTGAATTCGAATATTTGGAACACTTCATGTCCAACTCAAATGTCACACGCAGCATAATGTGTACTCCCATTTAGATATGTACACAAGCGATGTATCAAGATTCAAACACCTAGTCAATCAACCAAGAATGTACAGGACTAACAGACATATAAACACTTGAGTATATGGATCAATAATATCAACTAACATACATAAGCCAGGCCGATGTACTTCTTTTTGCTACAACAACATCCTTTTTTTAGCCAAGCTACTACAACATCTTGGCCCTTTCCAATGCATGCCAGTTATGGTCCATCTATACTACTATTATTGCTGAATGCACATTCAACCCGATTGGCATATTTGTAGGTCTGGCACAGCAATCAAAATGAAATGTCTCCGAGTCTTATCAATTAATACAGGCTTGTGCTCAAATAAAATTACAAACCAAAAAACAAAAAACAATTATTACATGATCTCTAAAACAAACAGTTTGATTTATTACAGGAACAAACAACACAAAGGTTATTCAATGATGGAAAGAACATTTCACCTATGATTTACCAAGTGGGAATTTGATTTCCTTTTTTCCTTCAGGACCTTAACAATGTGGTCAGTCTCAGCTTGCTTCGTTTTGAAATCCACCAAATATTTAATGGTTGTCTTGAGTATTGCTAGTGATTGTGTTGTTTGCTTCCTCAACATGTCAACTTCATCTCTAAGTGCAGAAGTAGAATCTCTTTCTACCACTAGTTTAGCCTCTAGAGCATCAGCAGTTGGCAATTCATAATGCACGATTGGGCCGGTGCCACTGCTGTGGGATGATACAACGTCCATGGGGACCTCGCTCTTTGATCTTGGGCTAACCTGTTTTGCATTAAAGTTTTGATTGGATTCAGAAAAGTTGAAGTTAGCAAAACATCTCAACTGGGAGTTATCACAGCAAACCAGTTAAACAAACAAGGAATTAAAGAGTTCCAATTGGATGCAGAAAAGTAGTTATTAACATCATTGTAACCCGTTGCTGCAGCAGCAAAGTAGTTAAACAAACAAGTAGTTATTTAAGTTCAGGCAAATAGGTAATTCTTAATAGTAAGTCTTAATAGTAAGTATCAAACACATAGATAGGCGCAGTCTATAATAGGATTAATAGGTTGTGGCGTTATGTAATCAGTAGCAAACTAAATTAAGCCAAGCAACGTAATTGACCAATTTCGCAATAAGTGGCTAACTAAAATTCCGAGAAGCAGGTAACTGAACTTACGCTAGTTCTTTGTATAGGCACACTTCAACTTCTTTTTCACTTACAAGGTTGTACGAAGGAGTCCATGGCATCAATTGCTTGGATACGCAGTCCCAATACTTCTTTCTTCCCACTCAACATTAGTAAGTCGAATGGTTAATCTGGTAAGGTGATGCGTCCTTGATATGTTATATGAGGACGTGTAATCAGACTAGTTCTAGCCACACACATCACACTGGCTTTTACTGTATATTTCATGCGATTACTTTTGGCATATCGAGATCTAAGCAATCTACAATAGGATGAAAAGACTGGCATCCTTCACATTACTGGCAAACTCAGTTCATAGAAACAAGCAATTCAACCATTCTATGGGTAAATCAAAAGTGCCACTGGAATATTTTTCACTACCCCAATCATACACGTAAAAAGGGGCGACGCCACCATAGGGGCTGGTATGGGCGGCCGCCTCGGATGGCTGGAAAGTGTGCACCTAGTTTGAGTCGTCCAGGTTGGCCTAGGCTAGTTTTGTTCGTCCCAACGCACGAGCAGTCAATGTAAAAAATGAAGAAAAATATTTCAATTTGGATGGGCCAATAACATAAGTGCAAGACAGGCCCTATAGCAGGCTCGCGGCCCAAACGAGCGCCTCCTGTATCGATCGACAGCAGGAAAAATCCCAATTCATTCGCTCGAGCCTCCAGTCTAGTTTGCTCCTAACCTAGCCGCCGCTGGATAGACCGACACAGCACTTCCTCGCGCCCTCGTTGGAGGGCGGTCGCCGGGCTTCAAGCGAACGGAAGGACAAGAAGATGAAGATCCAACCCTGGGTGTAGCCTGCGTGGGAGGCAACGGTGGCAGCATAGGCATGGCATCGATCTTGCGTAAATGGACAGTAGCAGCTTGCAAGAGTGGCATGCGCAACGAGCAGGTACATCACATCCTTGATTATATCTAATTCAACTCTTCAATTTTTGGCCAATAGTTAAACCTGACGGTGTTGTAAAACTGCTTGTATGTAGGGAATCTATGAGAAAATGAAACCAATTTCTACTTATTTTATAACTCACCCAATCAATACTGAACTGACTGAATTTGATGTATCTAATCAAGTTTCCGGTGCAAACATCCAAGCTCATGTTGTTCTTGAGCCTGAAGTGTCTAATGAACAGACTGCTAATGAAGGATTTGATGCAAACATTTTACATGCTCCTGGTGATGAACATATAGTGTCTAATGAGGGATCTAATGCAAGCATTTTGCAACCTCTCATTGAAGGATTTAGTGTCTAATGATGATCTGCTATGTTGAGAGAGACATAGAGATTTGCAGGCATTGATGACAAGCAAATTATAGTGCATTTTCATGGCTTGACGAAACATCGAGGCCATCTACCAGAAAGTCCCCGTATCATGACAACGTAGCATAAATACTTTTCTAATCTGTTGTTTGAAACTATTGGCATACTTGTGCAGGATAGATATATTGATATGCAGTTTGCACACTGGTTATAGGTGCAATTACACTTCGATATTTTCAGCCAGAGAACAAATAATTCAAGCAGGTACAGACCATGTTTGTAGTCCTTGTACACCATGTTGCATTTTGTGTTTTTTGGTGCTTGCATCATTTAGTGTTTATAATCTGAACTACTTTGGATCATTAGCTGGTTTTCAAAGTGCATGTAGCTTCACATTTCTCAAGTTATGTTGATTTGTGGAGTGCAAGTGCCTTCGTATTTTTAAGTTAAACGTTTGCCCCTGGTAACTTGAATTTGTGGATCCGCCACTGCACACAAATCATACACGAATGCCAGTATGAATTAAATGAAATGCAGGGAGTTACGCTAGCTCGTTGTACAGGCTCACTGCAGCTCTGCTTGCGCTTGGGATGTTCCACGTACAAGTCCATGTTACCACTTGCTTGGATGTGCAGGCCTTGTGCTCCTTGCATCCCCCTCTGCATTTTTTACACGGCAAATGGTTGATCAAATAAGAGGAATCGACCTTGTTGTTGTACCGGAGGATAGATACTTACAAGGTTATACGGGTGTGCAGGATGTGTACCAGATCCCGTAGCACTGTCATGCTTCGCTAAAAAATGGATTTGCTTGTTTTAGATGATATCTCCAGAAGAAATAAGAGTTGAAGTCAGAGTCGCATAGGCATGTAAACTAAGAGAGCAGTTAAAGGATATCCAAACATCATCGGAACAATGCACAAGGGAGTGATGTGTGGATACCTAGTTCGGGCCGGCGTTTGGGCATGCTCTCCTAGCTAGAGTGCGGGTCACTTCAGAGCCGTTGAGGGTGATGCGCTGGCATTGGCTGCCCGCGCACGGATGCAGGTCTTGAGTGGCAGCGGAGCGCTACGATGCGGTAGACGAGACCGTTGGTGAATCCCCAACGGCCTCGGGGGGGCGGGGGGGCGGAGGTGCGACGATGTGCTCGGTGAAGTAGCCCCGGTGCCGGGGTTTCCTGGGCTCCCCGAGCACCTATGGGGACAGAGCTTCTTCTCGGTTCGGCGGGGGGCGGAGGTCGCGCGAAGAGCGGATCGAGGCGAGACACGTGGGGGAAGGTTTTTACCCAGCTTCGGAGCTCTCCGGAGAGATAACACTCCTACTGCTGCTTTGTGGATTGTATTGAGTTCTTGCTCAGGAGCGCCGAGTGCTACAGTACACTCGAGCAGCTAACGAGACCGAGTGCTTCTCTATGGATCGATCCCCCCCCCTACGTTGTGCATGGGCCTCCTTTTATATGTTCAAGGGGTCTCCAACAGGTGGCAACGTAGGTAAGGGCAAAAGTGTAAATATGCTGCGGTAGGTACAGCTACCTACACAGTGTATCATACCTAACCCTGACGGCAGGGGACAAAGGCATTAAATGCCCGTGTACGTCGCCCAGACGGTGCAGAAAAGGGACCGTCAGGGGCGCCATCGCTCGCCACGATGGCGATCCTGTCAGCGCTGCATGCCATAGTGTACCCCTGGCTGCACAGCCTCCCGCCACGTACGCTGGGAAGGGTCCCGGAGTGACACGTAGGTGGGTGAGCTGAAGCGCGGGTACAGAGTGGCTGCCTGCCGCGGCAAGCGCCTTGCCGCGGCCGTTGTCTTGTCGCGCCCGGGAACTTGTCGCTCGCCGGGTCCTGCCGGGACGCATGGCGTGCTGCGGCAGGTTCTTTGAGATGCTCTTGTTGGGCTTCCCGGCAAGCTCCTCTTGCCGGGGTCTTGTACCTTGAATGGCCTTCCCGGCAAGCTCCTCTTGCCGGGGACTTGTCTCCTTGACTTAAATACTTTGTTCTCGAATGGCTCCAAAGGAACCATAGAGAGCCTTGGTGATCACCTAGGGGGCCTTGCCGCGGGGTGCTGCGACTGCCCGTGCACAAGTTCGGGATACTAGAGTACCCCTACTTTAGTACACCGACAGGAGCCCCCGGGCCTGGGCCACACACGGTGCCGAGCGCTGTTGGGCCAGGCCCAAAACAGGGCACGGGCACGCACGGCCTGGGTCGCGTTGTACCTTGCTCCGCGCCCACCACGCCCTCCCGAATGGCACGCGTCGATTGCGGCGTCATGGGGGAGGTCGTGGGTGGTTCCTTTACTCGGAAAGGCGGAACGCCCGCCCCCTGGCGGTTCGTATCTTCCTCATAAATGGAGGGAGGCGTGGAGGCGTGGTCTTCGAGGCGTCCACCCCCCCACGATCACGGGGTGGGGAGAGGTCGCCTCATCCATCGCCTCAACTCTGCCCTCCCGCCACGCGGCCTCCATGCGCTTGGAGTGGCAAACGATGGAGGCGGGAAATCGGGTCACCACGGGTTGAGGCAGCGGGTCAGGCCCAATTCCCTGCGCCTTCTGTGTCTCGATTGGCCGAGCGGGGCGGCCGAGCCCCCACCCCGCTCCTTTATAAGGAGTGGGATGGGGGGGACGGAAACCCGCATTCTCTCATCTCCTCCTTTCTTCAACTTCTGCTCCTCTTTCTTCCATCCGCCATGGAGAAAGGGAACCTTGGTCCTTCGACGGTAGCGACGAGGGTTGCCGCTAGGCAATGCGTTCCCCCTCCCTCCGCACCCGTGGCGGCAGAGCCAGCCGCAAGGGGAAGAGGGAGGGGACGAGGCCGCGGGCGAGGTCGAGGGCGAGGCCGAGGCAGTCGGGGAAGAGGCAGACGAGGCAGCTCGCCGGCCTCGCCTCCGCCAACAGATCCTCTCCCCGTGGCGGACCACATCGGGGACGACCCTTGCGAGTTCTTCGTCAGGCTGCGTCGGCCGCCTCGTCGTCGCCTTCGTCTCCCGACTCCATTTGCGAGTGTGATGGAGTTGGATCCGCCCGAGACAGTGAGGTTGCATATGAGAGGCTGCGGAATCAGCGGTACGCGAGTCCGCGTCGACTTCCCGGCCCCTGATGTTATGTATCTTGGTCGAGGGTGGAAGACATTCACCCACATCCACAGCTTGACGGCGGGCCTCACCCTCCATTTTAAGCTGATGGAGGGCGGTCTCCTCTCTGTCAAGGTCTTCGGATGCTTCGGGACTCGGGCACGGTGCTGCGTGGAGAGCTCCTCCGATAGCGAAGGCTCCTCCTCGAGCGGGAGTGACGAGGAGGACAGCGACAGCGGCGACGAGGGAAACGGGCGGCGGAAGACGGGTCCGACTAGGTGTCGGGCACCGCTTCGCGGGGCACCGGCGACCCCATCATCTGCGTCGCTGGTTCCTGGAGCTTCTCGGGGTCGTCTCCTGGGGCGGCTGGCGTAGGGAGGCTGCGGAAGAGGAAGAGGGCAGGCGGCAAGGCCGTCAACTCGGAGTACGAGGGCACGACGCCCTCGATAGCGTGCTGACGTCCTGCCGCCTCGTCTTCAAGCTTTTGCCTTCGGCGCCGCCATCACCATGCTGCCGAGACGTTCTGTTGGTGTCTTCTGGCACCCGTAGCTCATCTAGGCGCCCCTTTTGCCCTTTTCGCCTCCTTGACCTGCCTCCTGAAGATAGGGACAAGAGAGGGATTACGGGCACCTTATCTCTTTTTAGTTTGTAAGCCCTCGGGCCTTAGTTGCGTTTAAAACTTGTAATCCCATTATTCATGTTCTTCATCCTCTTATGAACTGTACCTGAGTGGAATGCTTTTTAATGAAAAGGGGATGCTCGCCGGGTCACTTGTCTCGCGGGTGGAACCCACGTCAAGGAGCGAATCCTTTATATCTTTTAAGATAGACACTTTCTTTGCCGGCAGCAGGCCCTGCCTTCTTCCCACGTCGCTCGCCCTTTCTCACGCTCTTGGCGGAGGCAGGGAGAAGGCGGGATCAGGCTCCTCGCTTCGTCCCTTAGCTGTCGTGACTACGACCATACATGGCCCTGGGGACGAGCCCTAGGGCCTGGAGTCAAGGGAGCATGGTAACTTTTAGGAAGAAACGAGGTTTCGCATACCTCAATCCATAAGAGAATGCATGATAAGGGATGAAAAACTTATCTGAGATAGCAGCCCCCGGCAACTCTGGTTCACCGTGGGCTAATCCTTGCACTTGCAGCCCCCGGCATTACTGGCTTGCCGGGATCTTGCAGCCCCCGGCAACACTGGCTTGCCGGGGTCCAGATGTTGGTTCGTCCTCCTTCTCCTTTTCGTCCTCAAGTGGTCCGGCAAGGATATGGTGAGTCCTGCGAACCAGGGAAACGAAATAACGGCAAAGGGATGCACGCTCGACCTCTAAGTTAGGGGTTAGCCACTACTAAGCACTATCAACCCTAACCAAGGACGAGACTCGACTCAGCATGCATGCCAAAACTCAGGGCGCCAGCACTTTATCTTCGCTCAGGGTCTGCGCCTGGCTTTGTACAAAGGATTACATGCAACAGCGGCAAGACTTGTACAAAATGGTGGTTGCTGAACAGGGTCCGACAACCGCGCCTTACGGGTAAAACTTACGAAGATGCTCGATGTTCTAGGAGTTGCTCACCGGAACGCCATCCTCGGTCTCAAGGCGGACAGCACCAGGCCTCGTGACTCGTTTCACTCGGTAAGGGCTTTCCCACTTCGGCGTCAACTTGTTGGAATTCTTGGCGGAATGAACACGCCGAAGAACAAGGTCGCCTTCCTCGAGACTTCTGGCTTTAACTTTGCGGCTGTGGTAGCGGCGCAAAGCTTGCTGGTATCGAGCAGCTCGTACAGCAGCCTGAAGACGGTCCTCCTCAAGGAGCAGCGCGTCATCTCGCCACAGCTGCTCTTGCTTAAGCTCATCATAAGCGAGCACTCGAGGTGACCCGTATACGAGTTCCGTGGGGGTAACTGCCTCTGCTCCATAGACTAGAGCGAAAGGTGTCTGGCCAGTGGCTCGATTTGGCGTCGTCCTGATCGACCAAAGAACCACTGGCAGCTCCTCGATCCAGTTTCTTCCGCACTTGTGCAGCCTGTCGAAAGTCTGGGTCTTGAGTCCACGCAGCACTTCAGCGTTTGCCCTCTCTGCTTGACCGTTGCTCCTGGGGTAAGCAACAGAAGCGAAGCAGACCTTGGCGCCAAGGTCTTGGACGTACTGCATGAAGTTGCGACTCGTGAATTGTGTACCGTTGTAAGTGATGATCCTGTTAGGGATTCCGAAGCGGCAAACAATTGACCTGAAGAACTTGACTGCTGACTGTGCTGTCACCTTCCTCACTGGTTCCACTTCTGGCCACTTTGTGAACTTGTCGATTGCGACGTACAAGTACTCAAAGCCCCCGACTGCTCGGGGGAAAGGGCCGAGGATGTCGAGCCCCCAGACCGAAAATGGCCAGGACAAAGGGATTGTCTGGAGAGCTTGAGCTGGTTGGTGTATCTGCTTGGAATGGAACTTGCACGCTTCACACTTGGTTACTTGTGCAGTTGCATCCTGGAGGGTTGTCGGCCAAAAGAAACCTTGCCGGAACGCTTTGCCGGCAAGTGCTCTGGCGCCAATGTGATGACCACATATGCCTCCATGCACCTCTGCCAACAGCTTCTGTCCATCTTCCCGGGGAATACACTTCAATTTCACTCCGTTGAGCCTTCTTCTGTACAGTGCGTTGTCAACGAACTGGTACATACTAGACTGCCGGGCTACTCTTTCCGCTTCTTCTGGCTCTTCAGAAAGTTCTCCTGACTGGAGGAAACGGACGATTTGCTGTGCCCATGCTGGAGCCTGCGGCTCGACAACAAGGACTAAAGGCATATGTGCTGCTGCGGGAACATCCGCTTCTACGGCGAGAACCCGCGGTTCAGCCGGAGCTTGATGATCCCTGGCAAGTTTGCCGGAGCGAAACTTGTCGGGAGCGTCTGCTTCAACGAAACAAACCTTGGGGCTTGTCGGAGCATACTGCTCCTCAGCACTCTTGGCGTTGATCTTGGGGACCTTCTTGGCGGCGGCTTCGGGAAGCTCAGCCGGAAGATAGTCACCAGAAATCAACTTCCTCTTCCTGCTCTGTCCAGTTGGTGGCGTCACGGATGGTTGAGTCAGCTTGAGCACAAAGATCCCTGGTTCCACATGTAACTTAAATGCCGCGCACTTTGACAGGCCGTCAGCGATGTCGTTCTGAGCTCTAGGAACATGTTCCATCTGTAGGCCGACAAAGCGCTCTTCCAGCTTCCTCACTTCATCAACGTAAGCTTCCATCAACGGACTCTGATAATCCTTGTTTACTTGGCGGACGACGAGCTGCGAGTCACCCCTGACAATGAGCTGCTTGATCCTAAGGTCTGCCGCGATCCTGAGACCGGCGAGCAATCCTTCATACTCTGCAGTATTGTTTGTTGCTTGCTCCTTGGGAAAGTGCATCTGGACCACGTACTTGAGGTGCTCTCCAGTGGGTGTGACAAGCAGCACGCCAGAACCGGCGCCTTGTAGCGAGAACGCGCCATCAAAGTACATCAACCACTCTTTGTTTGCTTCCTTGACGGGGATGCTCGTCTCTGGGGTTTCTTCGTCAGGTGTTGGCGTCCACTCTACTATGAATTCTGCCAATGCTCTGCTTCGAATAGTTGAAGTGCTCTCAAACTTGAGGCCAAAGCTCGACAGTTCCAATGCCCACTCAACAATCCTGCCTGTTGCTTCTGGATTCTGCAGTATCCTCTTCAGCAGAAAGCGAGTGACAAATGTGACCTCATGTGCTTGTAAGTAATGGCGTAGCTTTCTCGAGGCCATAAGAAGGCCAAAAACCAACTTCTGCACACCAGAGTACCTCGACCTAGCCCCCTGCAGAAGGGAACTTACAAAGTAGACTGGGCGCTGCACCATTTTCTTCTGTATCCCTTCGCACATCTGCGCAGATCTATCTTCGTCGGGACCAGAGCTCGTCGGGGAAGCCCCTTGCTTGTCGCTGGACGCGCTTGCCGCGGTTGCTGGATCATCATCTGCCTCTCTCTCCGCTACTAACGCAGCACTAACCACTTGATTGGTTGCCGCCAGATATAGCAGCAACTTCTCTTGTGGTTTAGGTGCGACAAGTATTGGAGTGGAGGACAGGTATCTCTTCAAGTCCTGCAGCGCAGCCTCCGCTTCCGGAGTCCATTTCATTGGACCTGCCTTTTTCAAGATTTCGAAAAACGGCAGGGCGCGCTCAGCAGACTTAGAGATAAACCTGCTGAGAGCCGCCATGCAGTCGGCAAGTTTTCGTACATCCTTGACGCGCTTCGGTGCTTCGATCTGCTCAATGGCCTTGATCTTGTCGGGATTGGCTTCAATCCCCCGCTGGGACACAAAGAACCCGAGAAGCTTGCCGGAAGGGACTCCAAACACGCACTTCTCGGGGTTGAGCTTGAGGCTAATCTTACGCAGATTTGCAAAAGTTTCTTCTAGATCTTGAATTAGAGTTGACTTGTCCCTGCTTTTGACCACTATATCATCCATGTAGGCTTCCACATTTCTGTGTATTTGCGGCTCAAAAGCAGTATGGACGACCCTTGCAAATGTTGAACCAGCATTCTTCAAACCGAAAGGCATTCGTACAAAATAGTACGTGCCGCATGGAGTGATGAACGCGGTTTTCTCCTCATCCTCTTCTGCCATGAAGATCTGATGGTATCCTGAGTATGCATCAAGAAACGAAAGAAAGTCGCATCCGGCTGTGGAGTCGACAATCTGGTCAATGCGCGGCAAGGGAAATGGGTCTTTGGGACAAGCTTTGTTGACATCAGTGAAGTCGATGCAAAGTCTCCATTTCCCGTTCGCCTTGCGCACGACTACAGGATTGGCCAACCACGTAGGATGGAGCACTCCTCTGACGAGGCCTGCTGCTTCCAACTTCTTGATCTCTTCGGCGATGAACTCTTGGCGCTCCACCGCTTGTTTCCTGACTCTCTGCTTGACGGGTCGCGCGTGAGGACAGACGGCGAGGTGGTGCTCGATTACTTTCCTGGGAACGCCGGGGATGTCAGACGGTTGCCATGCAAACACGTCGACATTTGCCCGCAGGAAAGCAACGAGCGCGCTTTCCTATTTAGGGTCGAGAGTGGCACTGGTGGTGAAGGTACCACCAGTGCCGTCCTCCTTGGCGGACACCTTCTTGGTTGCTGGCGGAGCTGCCATTGTCTTCTTACACTTGCCGGTGGAGCTCGATGGTGCGTCCTCGACGGTAGCGTAGCACTCCGAAGAGGTGCGCTTGCCGGAGTGGGCATCAGAGCTCTTGCCGAACTTGGTCTTCTTCTTCCCCCCGGGAGCTTCAGCGGCGAGTGTCTCGCGATCTGCGGCGGCTGCTGCTTCCCGGTAGATCTTGTCGGCACAGATGAGAGCGTCTTTCTTGTCGCCATGTACAGAGATGACACTTATCGGGCCTGGCATCTTCAGCATGTTGTACGCGTAGTGAGAGGCCGCCATGAACTTGGCGAGCGCTGGACCGCCGAGAATTCCATTGTAAGGCAATGGAAAATCGGCAACGTCGAAAGTGATCCTATCAGTCCTGAAGTTCAACTCACTGCCAAATGTCACCGGCAGCGTGATCTTCCCCTTCGGCTTGCTCCTTCCCGGGTTGATTCCTTGAAACGTGCCGGTCTCTTCGAGCTCGCTGTCAGGGACTTGGAGTCTTCGAAGTACAGCGGAGGAGATCAGGTTCAAGGCGGCCCCGCCGTCAACTAGCATCTTAGTGACCTTGAGGTTGCGGATAGTTGGTGAGACCAACATCGGCAAACACCCGACAGCAGTTGTGCGATCGGGGTGGTCCTCAATATCAAAGATGATAGGCGTGCTGGACCATTTCACAAGCTTGCGTGACTCGACGGGTGGTTCTGTTGCATTAACTTCCCGCACCCACTGCTCGAGTTGGCGGTGTGAAGTATGCAGAGAAGCACCGCCGTCAACGCACAAAACTTCTGTGGCTTTCTGGAACTCCTGCTCGCTGGTCTCGGCGTCATCCATGTCTTCGTCGTCGTCGTCATCTTCATCCTTGTCGCGGCCGCGGGGAGGTTTGTCGCCTTGCCGCTGCTTGGTGTTGCCGCGGCGTCCCCCCCGGCCAGTGCGCTTTGTACCAGATCCTCCAGCACCTCCTTGGGCCTTCTCCTTGTCGCGTCGCTCGTACTCGGCCTTTTGCAGCTCAACGAGCTGTTCGACCTTCTTGCAGCTCTGGAGGTCATGGCCTTTGGTGCGGTGAATCTTGCAGTACTGCTTGTTGGTGCCATCCTGCTTGTCGGCGGCCGCCACAGCCTGGCAGTTGGCGCATGCGGCAACCTCCTTGCCGGAGCCATCAGTCTTGGCTGTCTTGGCGCCACCTTCGTTGCCGGATTGCTCGACAACTAGCACATCTTTGCCTTTCCTCTTCCTGTTGTTCCGCCGCCTGTTTTTGCTTGCTGGGGCAGCATCGTCGCTGTCAGACCATGCGGTTCCTACGTTCTCTCCGGGGAGTTTCCTTCCTTCCTCAGCACGTGCACATCTGTCGGCCAGGGCATACAGCTCGCTGACGTCTCTGATCTTGCACATCGCCATCTCCTCCCGCATCCTGCGGTTGCGCATGTTCTGATGGAACGCACTGATGACCGCGGCAGGGTGGACGTCTGGGATGTTGCGTTGCACTTGGCTGAATCTCTGGATGTACTTACGTAGAGGCTCCCCTTCCTTCTGGGCAAGCAGGTGAAGATCACTCTCCTGGCCATGGGGTTTGTGGCCACCGGTAAAGGCGCCGACAAACTAATGGCATAGGTCCGCCCAGGAAGCTATGGAGTTTTCCGGCAAGTGCATGAGCCAGGACCTGACGTTGGGCTTGAGCACCAGAGGGAAGTAATTGGAGAGGATCTTGTCGCCCCGCCCCCCGGCAGCCTGCACCACAATGGTGTAGATGCTGAGGAACTCCGACGGATGCAGCCTGCCGTCGTACTTCTCTGGTACGTCTGGCTTGAAATTCTTCGTGCTGGGCCACTGGACTTGCCGCAGCTCATGGGTAAACGCAGGGCAACCTACCGCGTACGGCAGGTCGCCTGGTTCCCCTGGCGCTTGCATATCGACAGTGGGGCCAGCGCGTCGGTCTGATTGACGCCGCGTTTCTCTCCGGCGCTCGATGCGGGTGCGGGCGTCTTCTTGCTGCCGTTCGTGAAGAACATGGCGCTGATCGCGACGAGTTCGCGGATCTGAGGAAGCAGTGGAGTCGCTTTCATGGCAGACCCGGCGAGTCGGCGATCTTGGCCTTTGGGGCGGAGAGTGCACGGTGGTTGCACCCCCACCGGTTTTATCGCCATCGGCTCGCACTTGGCTGGCCTGCCGCGGCTGTGATGTGGTCGCTGGCCGCGGAGTGTCGCCGTTGGCGAAGCCGATGAGACTCTGAATGGTGGCCCTCCAGTCGTCGATCTTGTCTGGCACTAGAGGGAAGTCTAGGAGCAGTTGAGCTCGCGCTAGAGCTTCTGCTGGGGTGGCGGGTAGCGGTGGCGAACGGTGCGAGGAGCGGGATATGCTCGGGCTCCCAACGATGTTGGAAGGAGCAGTATTCCGTCCAGGCGACCGTGCCTCGCTCGCGCCAGCACGTCGGCGTGCATGTTGGCCTTGAGCGTCCTGGGATCCGCTAGCTCGATTTGGGTCCAGCGAGCGTATGGCACCGTGAGTACCACGACGCTGCCGGTCCTGCGCCTCTTGAGATGGGCGCGGTGCGTCTACGGACGCCCGGTCGTCGTGGGAGCCGACTACGCCACTAGCGGGTAGCGCGATCTTGTCTTTGGACTTGTTGGCACCATGGGCTCCCTCGTCGGCGCCCGTTCCACCACCGGCGTTCTCCCCGCCGACCGTTTGCTGCGGCGGCGGTGGATTCGACGCGGACGGCGCAGCCGCCTCCGAAGCCTTCTTCTTCAGCGGCATGTCGATGAAATCGATGAAGATTCAGCTCGCGTGAACGCCGGATCAGGTTCACACAACCTCGACGCCCCCTACCTGGCGCGCCAGAGATGCCGGGGTTTCCTGGGCTCCCCGAGCACCTATGGGGACGGAGCCCCTTCTCGGTTCGAAGGGGCGCGGAGGTCGCGCGAAGAGCGGATCGAGGCGAGACACGCGGGGGAAGGTTTTTACCCATCTTCGGAGCTCTCCGGAGAGATAACAATCCTACTACTGCTTTGTGGATTGTATTGAGTTCTTGCTCGGGATCGCCGAGTGCTACAGTACACTCGAGCAGCTAACGAGACCGCGCTTCTCTGAGGATCGATCCACCCCCCCCCTACGTTGTGCATGGGCCTCCTTTTATATGTTCAAGGGGTCTCCAACAGGTGGCAACGTAGGTAAGGGCAAAAGTGTAAATATGCTGCGGTAGGTACAGCTACCTACACAGTGTATCATACCTAACCCTGACGGCAGGGGACAAAGGCATTAAATGCCCTTCTACGTCGCCAGATGGTGCAGAAAAGGGACCGTCATGGGCGCCATCGCTCGCCACGATGGCGATCCTGTCAGCGCTGCATGCCATAGTGTACCCCTGGCTGCATAGCCTCCCGCCACGTACGCTGGGAAGGGTCCCGGAGCGACACGTAGGTGGGTGAGCTGGAGCGCGGGTACAGAGTGGCTGCCTGCCGCGGCAAGTGCCTTGTCGCGGCCGTTGTCTTGTCGCGCCCGGGAACTTGTCGCTCGCCGGGTCCTGCCGGGACGCGTGGCGTGCTGCGGCAGGTTCTTTGAGATGCTCTTGTTGGGCTTCCCGGCAAGCTCCTCTTGCCGGGGTCTTGTACCTTGAATGGCCTTCCCGGCAAGCTCCTCTTGCCGGGGACTTGTCTCCTTGACTTAAATACTTTGTTCTCGAATGGCTCCAAAGGAACCATAGAGAGCCTTGGTGATCACCTGGCGGGCCTTGCCGCGGGGTGCTGCGACTGCCCGTGCACAAGTTCGGGATACTAGAGTACCCCTACTTTAGTACACCGACACCCGGTGAGCTGGGAGACGGCTCGGTGAAGCGCACCTGATGCGGTGGAAGTCGGTGTCTATGAGGCACATCGGTTGCGGCGGCCGACGTTGTCAGTGGACCACCCGGTGCGGTGGACGAGGGTGTAGATGAGGTAGCTCCAGTGCCGTGGTGAAGCGCGACCGTCGTCTTCGTCGTCGTCGTCCGGCACATAGGTGGGGAAAGAGACGAGACGAGGGGCGATTCAAACTTTCTTGGGTTGGCGGCAAATTAGGGATTTGAGCAATATGGGCGCGGAAGGGGAAGTTGGAGAAGGGAGATTTTGCAGGGCTGGAATTGGGGCCGCCAGATATTTCAATCCGAAACGTGGAAGCGCGAACTTATTTTGTCGTCGTCCTTTTTTGGGGGGGAGGGGGAGGGAGGGGGTGGGTGGGACGCAGCTTCGGTGCCTTAAAGGCACCTGCCTTTGGGTCACTGACATGTGGGCCAGCCACCTGTAGGGCCCACATGTCATAGACACAAAGGTAGGTGCCTTAAGGCACCGAAGCATCGTCTGGGTGGGTGGTTGGGTGCTAAGCTGCCGTATGACACACACGACCACCACGACACGACCCTGATCTGCCTGGTGGCCTACATTTGAGAGGAGATTTGAGAATGCAAACGAATCTTCTTTCATTTGCAAATGAATCTGTATGTATTACCATGCTCGTGTTTTCCTTGCAAATAATTAGTCATTTGAAACGAGATACTATAAATTAATTAATGAGGAGTTATTTGAAAAAAAACAAAATGGTATCCACGGTATCCACGCTAACGTGGATTAGAGTGTGTGTCACATAATTAGTTATTTGAATTAGAGTGTGTGTCACATAGAGATCTCCAATTCTAACATGGATTTCGCATTTCATTGTATCCATGCTACTTTTTTAATACAAATTCATATGTATATGATGAACACCATGGTAGTGAGAAAACTTTTGGATGGATTCAAACATATGACCTACAAAATAGCACAACAAATTGACTCAATGTCAACTTTTCGAAACCTAGTATGGCACGAATTCGAAATAATTACCCATATGCATGGTCATCGGTTCAAATCTTACAATGTACACTGAATTGGAACATCGATATTAAGTCTCGTACTATCTACATTCAAATGTTGTTTTTAGCCGCCCCCCCCCCCCCCCCCGCACACACGCTACATACTTCCTGTATTGGTCAATCTTCCTCTCCTAACCACCTTAGGAAGTTATCGGTTTCGAACACACATTCAATCTTTCTCTCCATGTTTCGATCTCTAACTCTCTCAACTACACAACCCCCTCTTTCCACTCTTTTACCAAATGTATTTACCTCACACACCCGCCATTGCACCCCATGCCGATCTCTCTCTCTCTCTCCCTCTCCCTCTCACCCTCTCGCGCTAAATACATGCATTGCCTATTTAGACCCCCAACCACTTGTGCGCACGCACGCACGTTGTCTATCTAGGTCACTAACTCGAGACTGTCTCACTCTTTCTTCCGCACGGCGGGCCACACTTGCTCAATCTCGCTCTCTTTATCTGAGTCTCGTTTAACCTCATTTTCTTTCACACACAAATGATATATCTCCCTGTTCGAGCCTCGATCGACACACTCTATACTCTCTCATGCAGATTGTCTATCTAGGTCAGTCCATCCAAGCCGCCCCCACTCTTTCGACCTCATGGAGGGCCACGCTCGCTCAATCTCTCTCTCTCTCTCTCCCTCTCTCTCTTTGTATGTCTCGATTGACCTTGCTCTTTCTCGGACAAAAATGATATATCACCATGTTTGAGCCCAATTCGACCTATTCACATTGTATACTCTCTCACACACATTGTCTATCTAGGTCACTTTCTCCAACCTGTCTCACTCTTTCGATCGCACGACGACCCTATGTGATCGATTGACCTTGCTTCCTCCCACGCATGAGATATATCTACACGTTTGTGACTGGATCATCTCTCAAGCTCTATCTTACAGCCCTCACCCTTGCCAAAAGCTCAATCGGACAATATCGCTCCATAGCATATATATTTGTTCAATGAATGTCGGACCACACTCACTTTGTCTCTCTATCTATATGTCTCTCGATTGACCTCGCTTTCTCATGCCGTATCTTCCACACGTTGAAGCTACCCCTCCATCCCTCGCAAAGCCGGAGCTATTTACATTGCAAGGGGCACTCCAACCTTGGATTAATTTGTGTAGGAATTTATTCCGGTCGGTTTAGATTATATTTTCGTAGCATTCGGCCCACAACTACTCCAAATACCGTTGCAACCCCCGCAACTCCCCTAGTTGATTTCCCTCTGGCTCGGTCATCGCTCTCTCGCACGTCCTTCAATGTCGCACCATGGTATTATTGCAAAAAACTCTGTTGTTCTCTTTAATTATTATAAATAAGCTACAAAACTACACACCAATAGTCCACTTTGAATGGAACAAATTTCGACCCACAAATTAAAGTGCTACAAACTACACACCGAAGGGCCCACATGTCATGAAACAAATTTGGACCCATATACAAGTTAAAAAATAAAGGACGAGGATCGAACATGCGACCAGGGCCTTCAAGCCGCACGTCAATAGGCAACATATGTAGAACAGCAATGTTTGTTGTACCTCCCTTTGTTCACATAATGTTTTCATATTACCACAGCCTATTTAATGGATAACATGTAATATTATTTTAGTACTATTCACCTTCACTTACTCGTGAGTTCCATGTGTGCTCTCTCTCTCTCCTCCCCTTCTGCATTTAGACGCACGGGCAAACACGAAGAACTTGCGGGCGATGTTGCCGTTGACCATATCTAGATGCGTTCACAAGTTACGGCACCAGTTTCACTTACTAGCAGCACTAGTCAGTGTGTACGTGCAATGCACCTAAATTTGGAAGTATATTAAGTGTAAGCGGATATTAAGTGGGATATTATTTGTGTGTCATTATGTGATTAGCACTATTTTTGGCATGAAATTAACTGCACGCTAAACGTGTTGAGCGCTCGACATTGAAGCAGTCTAGGTCGTTGGATGGCAAGGAATACATGTGGCTTGATGACGTTTTATATTTAATTTGATATGGCTCTAGCAGAACATTCAATCGATCAAACCATAGATTTTGTTTAGTCTGACTCCGACTTTGAATTATACGACGATCGATCGAAAATAAACGGAAATGATAAATGTTCGGATTTTAAGCATGGCAATCCGAACGTTTTTCATGGCAAATTTAGACTACGCGGCGGCGGCGGGGGCGTCTTGCAGTGGGAAGCGCCTCCTCTGTCGTGCTCTGTGTGTCGTCGGGCCACTGACCGACGGCGACGGCGGCGCCTTGCGTCGTTGTTGGCGTACTCCTCGACATTGGCCTAGCCTCAAGGAAGGCCAAAATATTCTGGACTTCAGAGCGAGTCAACTGGCGGGAGGAGGCGACTGGCGTTGGTGCAAGGAAGCAGTCGACGGCGGCCATCCATGCCGCTGAGGGGGGCACTGGCACCCGCGCGGGGACAGGCGCTGTCAACGGCGCGGCGGAGAAATTCGTGTGCACGGGCGCGCACGTGAGTGCACGCGCAGGCGCATGCGCTGGCAGGTGCACGGGCACCGGCACGGGCGTGCGCGTCAGTGCGCGCGCAGGCGCATGCGCTGGCAGGTGCACGGGCGCATGAAAGTTGGCGGGGACCTAGTGGAACCCCGTGGCATCAAGCTCGGCGACAATGTGCGGCTCCCAGCCCATCAATGCCACGGGGATGGACGCTGGCGCAGTCGGGGCGACGCGAACGGGGACAGGCACGGCGTCTTCCCGCAAGGCCAGTTCAAGCTCATCCTAAAACGCCTTATGTTCTTGAGACTCTGGCTGGGTGTCTTCCTCAGGAAACTGGAAGACTAAGGGCAGACCATCGTGATGCGGCATGGTGTACGTTTAGGTCGGGCTGGTTGGAGGTACATGACAGGAGAATCAGAGAGGAAGAGAGAAGATTGTAGCGATCCCGGGTAGTGAGGGGTTGATTTTAAACTGTGGCGCCGGCGACATTAAAAGTGGGAGCAGTTGGGACGAAGGTGGGCGGCGGAGCCTGGTCAAAGGGCTCGCCTCTCGGTGAGCCTGCACAGCGGTCTGCTTGCAGCCTCCCTGTCAGTCGGCGTAGCGGTCTACTCGCACGCCTCCCGTCGACTCACATGCTTGCTTGGACGGCACCTGCCGATGAGAAGCGGGACTCGTGGCGGCACGTAAACGCCCACGGTTTTAATAGTTAAAGCGTTTGCCTTAACGTGGCAGGTCTTTATTCCAAAATACCTTGGCTCTTCATTTGTGCAACTTGTCATAAGCAGCTTGTCTCAAATTGAAGAAAAAAATTATGAAGTAATATTTGTGCCATATCACGTGACCATGCTCAGTTTCAAGAATTTATGGTCACTTTTGGGTTTTCTGAAATTTAAGATCCAGGATTCGAAACAATATCATAACCTGCATCATGCAATAAATTTTCAAGCCATACATCTGTCCTGTTGTATTTCTTAACAAAGAATTTGGTCAAATGGTTTGCTTAGTTAGACTTCAGACAAGTTATATATGCAGAGTAAAAGGATAATCCCTCCGTACCAGTGCATTGCCTGATATATTATCTCAAGTACTAGGCAAAAATAAACGGGCTCAATTATGTGCTCATCCTGGTGTAGTAGTAGTAGTAGTAGGCAATGCAGTTGACGGGTGACCTTGGCGAGCGGCGACCGAGGGAATTGAACCGTGCTCGGCACAGTAGGTAACGTTGTCTAGTTACTACAGCATCCCTCCGTTGTTCATCGGTAGTCATTATGGACCTGGGACATGAGGGGAATTTCCTAGGGCTGGAATTCTGGCCGCCAGATATTTCTACTCGAAACGTGGAGGCTCGACTAGTTGGGGTTGCCTAATGTGTGTACCACGCATGCCACCAGAAGGACACGAGCCCGGTTTTTTTATTTTTTTTATTTTTTTAGGATCAACACGAGACAAGGTCTGGCTGGTACGCCATTGGGTCCTACCATCCGAGAATACGAAAGGAACCTTTTAAATTGTCGAACGAATCTATGTGTATTACAATGCCCGTATTTTCCTTGCAAATACTAATCTCAACGTGGTAATTGATTTATGACGAGTTGTTGAATTAGAGTGAGTTTGTGATATAGTGATCTCAACGTGGATTTCACATTTCATGGTATCCCTAGTAAGTTTTTCAATGCAAATTCAAATTTAAAAGATGAACAATATGGAGGTGAGAAAACTTTGTATGTATCAAGCATATGACCACACACACACAGAGAGAGAGAGAGACACACACAAACACACTCAAACACAACAACAATCCAATAAGTATAGTGCATCTATTTTTCCAAACCATGCATGTATGACACGAATTCAAAAATACTCCTTTTGTTCCTAAATATTAGTCTTTTAGAGATTTCAACAAGTGACTACATACGGAGCAAAATGAGTGAATCTACACTCTAAAATATGTCTATATACATCCGTATGTGTCAGTCCATTTGAAATCTCTAAAAAGACTAATATTTAGGAATGAAGGGAGTAAAATGTAAGACATGCATGGTCCTCAATTCAGTATTTAAAATGAACATGAAACTGAAACATGAATATTAAGGCCCTGTTCGGAACTTCCCCGCTCCGCGGAGTTGGGGAGCTGGCTTTTAGCAGCTGAATCAATTTAACATAAAGTCTGGTCCACTCCCGGAGTGGAGTTAAAGGAGTAGAGAGAAACCGAACGCAGCCTAAGTCTAGTGCTATAGTACATGCAAATGTTGTGTTTAATTAGGCAGAGCTATGATTGTCGGGGGTCAACCCCTCGACCTTAGATAAAATTGTGAAGCTCTTTTTAGGGTTGTTTAGATTATATTTGTCCCCACCCTCCCAACCACCGATTGGTTGTGCACCCCCCACCCCTCCTCCCTGGGAGAATATCATGTGCCCCCATACCTTAGATGCTATATGCCGATACGAGTTGCTTAGAGCTTGTAGATTTGAGATATAGCAGCTCACATGATGTCTTAATATTTTTACAGGAAAAGAATTGCACACAATTTGTACAAAAACTACTCAGATGCCCTTGGATCCCATATCCAACGACCTCGATGCTCGTAACACCATAGAATCTAAGATGTAGGAGGACATCATATTCTCCTGTATGTAAGAATATCATGTGCTACCACACCTTAGATGCTTTGGTGATACAAGCTCTTCGGAGCCGTTGGATTTGTGACCCAACACCTCCTCGGTGGTTCGAATGTTTTTTTTTGCAGAAAATCCCCCAAAGAGTTCGGCCACTGCTTACAAGCACAAAGACTGCTCAGATGCCATTGGATCTAAGATCAAACGACCTCGAAGCTCGTATCACCATAGCATCCAAGCTACGAGAGTACCTTATGTTTTCTCGCATGGAAGAAGATGAGGTGCTCCCGCACCGTGGATTCTATGGTGATATGAGTTCACGAAGATCTAACAGCCCACAGTAGGAGGTTTGAATGTTTTTGCAATATACGGCTGAGAGAGTTTGGGAGTTGCGCAGAAAGTACAAGTACTACGCATGTGCCATCTGATCACTGATCATACGACCTAGATGCTCATATCACCGTAGCGGGTAATTAAGCTACGGGGAGCACCTAATATGAGCAAGGGGGAGCCGTTGGATCCAAGATGCAGCGGTACACACGAGGCCTGAATGTTTTATTTGCAAAAAAACCTTTGGAGAGTTTGGAAATTGCGCATAATTACAAAGACTACTCCCAAGCCATTGGATCTCAGTTCCAATGGTGTAAAAACTCGTATCACCATAGCATCTAAGCTGCGGGGTGGATGTGATATTCTATGCCACTTTAATTTTTGTTTGTAAACTTGCAAAATACGTGTAACTCGTGTCATTACTTGTCTAACCGCGCAAAGTATTTGTTCAAAAAAACCATCCTACACTGAAATATTGGAATAACACACGGGGGTCCCACTTGTCATTAATCAAATTTGGAACTAAAACTAACATATCTGAAAGACGAGATTCGAACTGGCAGCCTGGACTACAAAGCGTAAGTCGATAGCCTGAAACAACAACGGTTGTTGGCTTTGTCCCATAACTTGATTTTATACAGTATTACGTTGAGTAGAGTAGAGGGAGTGCCTCGTCAACACGTGCATGACCGTTGACTCACTTATTGGTGGGTCCCAGGTCTGCGATCTCTCTCGTCTCTCCATCATCTAACCTTTGCACGGGCACACAGGAAGAGGGGCGCTAGCTTGCCGTGGTGTTATTACAACTAAAAAAAGCTTGGAAAATAGAAGAATCGCCTAGAACAAGAGACGTTGTGGCTGGTCGAGACGGAGCTAACCACACCTATCCTCCGTGCCACGTTAGCATGATGAAGCTGTGTGGCTAGTGGGGTGTTTTCGATCGACTGGCTGGGTCCCGAGGTCGAACCATAGGTACTACGTCTGATACAATATATTTTTACACGCACATTTTTCCTTCGTGCCGAGACATGGCACACCCTACCGCGCGGTTTCGGGGTCCTCCCGGGTGGTGCACACTTATATTCTTTCTGACGTGGGACGCCCTACTGCGCATTTTCGCCGAAGCAAGTAAATGAGTCATCAAATCATGAAAGACCACCTTTCCTGCCGAGTACATCAGTGAAGCACGGTGGCTAGCTAGTTGGGCTAGTTCGGGCGATTAGCTAGGCCGCCGCCACATTTGTTTTTTCACCCCTTTTTTTATCTACTTGCCAGCATGTAAATTTAAATATCCACCGTGGCGTTGCTCTGGTGTTTGGGTGTGGCAGGATTTTTAATTTTTTGATTGACGGGAGCAGGCGCGGCAGGGTTTTTAATTTTTTTTTATTGACGAGAACATGCGCGGCAGCAATTAGTCATGATGACTCCGCCTGTAAAACCCACTGCTCCCTGATGTGAGAAGTCGTCGACTAGTGTTTTACCATGGTGAAAACCAAAATATTCCCCGCTCCTCGGCTGGCTCCCTCCACCTTCCCGTAGATTGCATTGCCTTTCAGTCATTTTGCCCCCTGCATCACCAATGTCGTGCGCCTCGAGAAGTAGAGGGATCTCGGTGGTGTTTAGGCGCCCTCTGCATGGGCATGTCCATGTCTCAGTGCAACATGACCGTTGGATCAAACTCAGGCGGTGCAGATCAGTCACTGCAGCACAAAGCATGTGGGTGTGTTTGGTTGCATTCTCCTCTCAATATAGTTGTTTCCTCTTCGTGTATTTGTGTTAACCTACTAGTGTGGACTCATGCACCCTTCATGCACTCTGCCAAATACCCAAAAGTGGGTCGAGAAGGTAACTTTTGCTCCCATCCCATGCACCCTTCATACACCCTGCCTAACACTATTCGTGCTTCATATGGTTCATGTTTCGTGGAGTACTGTAGCACCGTACTCTCCATGCGCTATAGACCTAGTTCTGTTAACATTGATCTCACCGTTCATTCTCGACCAGACAGTCGAAAAAGCGGTACTATGTTACTACATTATTGTTCATATAGTTGACATGTGCACAACATCATTTGCTGTCGTCATATCTTACTACACTAGCAACAAGATTATGTACTAGTGACGTATGAACCACTGCACATGCCTAGTAGTAGGAGCATTGTGTATGTTCAAGTGGTTGTTGTGTTTTGCACTCCTCTGTCGTAAGAGTGGAAACGCTTGTTGTAATCATTTTTTCTTCAGAAAAATAGTGGACACGCTCTACCGTGCGGATCCTCCTCCAGCCATGCACTAAATTACTCACTTTCGCCAACGTGTGGGACAGCCAGCATCGGGGTCCACCAGCCATGCACTAAATTATTCCGTAGTAGAGTGATGCTAGACTAACTCGATCGAAGCGCCGCAGTAATGCCCAATGGGCCGTCAAATCACAAAACTCCCTCCTTTCCAGCAGTAAGTTGGACGGACGAAGCAACCATCATTTCACTCTTCTCTCTCAGCTTCCTCTCTACCCAACTCACTTCTCCCTCATCTTGTTCCTCATTTCTTCAAGAAAACCTCGACCTGCTTCTGCCATTGTTCTTCTCTCCCAGAAGGAAAGGTGAGCGCATCAATGGTATTGATTCTGGCCAAGGCCCAGTCTTGCAACCCCGAGACTGATCATATAACTCCCTCCCTGTTCTTCTTTTGGGTTTGTGATTATGGTTTCTTTTCTTTTATTTCTACTTGACAGTTTCTTGATGGACGCTGGAGCACCGGCCGAAGTGATGTCTATGGCTCTGGCCAAAACTATCGAGGCTCATGGTACGAAGAAGCGCAAGCACCCCACCGAGACTACCGCAGACAAGCTCAAAGCCATCGCCCTGTCCAAGCCCCCCCTCTCCGGGATCCCTCATTAAGCAAGTCCAGGTAATATCTCTTCTTGACGATATTTTTCTCGATCTTGATCGTGTTTTTCATCTAACACGCAGTACTATTACTAGTAGTACAACTTTCTGAGTGATCTTGCATGTGATTTTTGTGTGCCAAATGACAGTTCTAAATTCCTCTTTTGACCAAAACATGCGAGAGGTTGACACTGATTTCTTATAGATTACTTTCAACTACTCCCTCTGCCCAAATTTCTTGTCTTAGATTTGTCTAGATACAGATGTATCTAATACTAAAATGTGACTTGATACATCCGTATCTAGATAAATCTAAGACATGAATTTTGGGACGGAGGGAGTACTTTATGAACATCAATGCTACCTTTGAAGAGGGTATATTTGCCTCAGTAACTTGTGTTATGGATATTGCAAGTAATCCCTCTGCTCTCATGCCTTTGAATACATGTTCTAGTGTCTTTGTTCACTCATTTTTGTGCGTATATGTAGTCATATATGGAGTATAATATCGAAAATCATCTTATATTTCTGAACGGAGGTAGTAATAAAATATGGTTTCTGTTTGAATTAGAACCAGGTCCGCGGTGGAGATGAAGTTCTCAAAGTCATGCCCTGTGAACTGGAAGACCTAAGGATGAGTTCTACTGCTAAACTATCCAGCTGTTGTGTCCTTGTTGCCACGTGTCCTAAACTAGTGTTTTCCTGTAACATTGTTGTCAGGCGTGTTCTCGAGGCTGTACTTGACCACAACAATTTCCTGGTTGTCCCTTCGATTATGAAGGGTGTGGTTCTTGTAAAGCTTCCCAACAAATCTAATGCGGCCTGTCTTCACCATCATGTTTATGAGTGGAAAGACCACTCTGTTAGGTTCTCCAAGGTTGACGAGATGGTGATGGTGAATGTAGACATCTCTCACGAAATCCATGGCCTAGTCAGTTATGCGGGGTTCATCCCATAGGTCGGTGGCAAGAAATAGTCTACAAAGTTTAATTAGTGCAACTTTGCTTAGTAAGTACTATTGTTCAGTACTTGATTTGTGCTTGTGAACCCTGTATTGTTTATTAGTGTTGCCGCTTTTGGTGTGTGGTCAGTCCTGAGAACGGTCTATGTTAATGGCTGTCCACTCAATTCAGTCTGTATATTTGAAGTATCCATATCATCTTTTTTGTGAGGACGGTCTATCAATTATGGTTACACTCCAATATCTGTATGCATTGCAGGGTTTATCACACTCACCAGGATTTCCAGTCCCATGGATGTTCGGTCCATACGATTTGTCACGGCCTTTGGACTGTCCTGCTTGTGGGAGTAGGCAGGGCCCCTCCATGCCACCCGTAGTTGGACGATCAATCTTCTGTTTAGTACTTCAACATAGTGATTTCCTGGTAAGGATTCACTCGTGTCACATCAAGTAAATCTTATTGATTTACTGTCTAAATATTATTGATTTAATGTCATGTTTTCTTTCTTTTCCTGCAATTTTATGATGCAGGTTTTGCCATGTGACATTCATCACAGAATAAACCGTTTGGCTTGCTCTACGATGGCTATTTTTACAGGTTTCACTTCTTATGTCGTGTCAGTAACGAAGGCACTGTCCATCACTTATATTACTGGAAAAAATTGGATCAGTCTGTTGTCTAAGTACAAGCTGAATCCCTATGATGAACTGCAATTTGGTTTAACAGAAATGCCACAATTAGTCCTTCTCGTGTTTAAAAGAAATGAAGAAAAAAGCTGGATCATGCTCATGGAGCCTAATCAAGTTAGAAAGCTGATCATAGCAGACCAGACGCGATCGCCGCTGTCTCGCACATCGGTACCACCTTCAGCAACAGATCGAGCACCGGTAGTTGCTCTAGCACTGACAGCGGCAGCAGCTTAGTCTAATCCAGCTAAGGATTGGGCACCGACCGCGTCAGCGGATCAGGATGATCTACCGGAGGATCGGGCATCGACACCGGCACCATCTCTACAAGGAGCACCATCTCCGGCAGCAGCAGCGGCTTCGGCACCTGCACCAACACTTGCACTTGCATCTGCTCTAGCCCTGCAGCGGCAACCGAACAAGCATTTGCACCAGCAACAGACTGGGCTGCAGTTCGCACTTCATATACCAAAGTCCTTACAAAAACCAACATGTCCACCTTCTTGGTAAGCATTGGCCGCCCAAGTGCTTCGTTCTTTTTTCTTTCTATGTTGTTTTGCATGATTCACTGTGTTGATCTAACTGTTTGGGTATGTCTACTTGTTTGCAAACAGAGAATTCCTAGACCAACGAGGGAGTCGTTCAACAATCCGGGGCGACAGCGGCCAAGTTTCTCTTACCATGCGCAGCCTTGGTGTGAATGAACCTGCTCAATATATCGTAAGTACAAAGGATGGTCGCATGATGATTCATGCTAAAGGATGGTCAAGGTTCAAATCTAAATCGTATCTTGCGGTAGGGGATGATCTCAAAATCGAACTTTCTCGGCAAGGAGAGCTGGTCCAAATCAACTTTGAAATTCTTCAATAGCAGCACGCAACTGCCGAACTGATCTATCCTCTGAGAGATTTTGATGTAAGTAATACGACAGTATTATTTATCACATGGTATATCGTTGATAGAATTGCAACTCTCATTGATGGTTAGGAACTGTCGTTCGATTTCATTCCAACAATTGTCGTGCTTTATTCAATTTTGTGTATTCGCCTTGCGACAACATCTAAAACCAGCGTCGTACCGATCGCTTGCAATATTAAAGGCGCTGAGGTAGAACACATGGGCCCCCAAACATGCAGGGTGGGCCTGCGGCCCAAAGTACATAACCGTGAGCCTGTCTGAGTATTATGTTCTCAGCTGAACCCCCATAATGCCCGTGCGTTGCACGTAACATCAAGATGCATTTGTATGAGTATTTTATCTTGTGAGAGAAAAGGATGAATGAGGGAAGGCCTTATTTGCAAATGTGTAGAGGTGTGTGGGTACCTTTTTGCAAAATTGCCATAGTTTCCTTCCTATCCGTCAGATATAAATCGGACGGCCTATATTGCAGGATGGTAGGCACACCATCATCACCAACTCATCTATACTGTGTTAAAAACAACTCTGTTTTTTGTAATTATATATGTTACTCCCTCCGTTCCTAAATATAGGGTGTATAGTTTTTGGCATGGAAATTAAAGAACGCACATGGAAGGAAAAATTCACAACTTTTGGGCGAGATTTCACCTGACTATTTGACATGAGAAAATAGAGGACCTTCCCTAATATAAGGAAATGTAATCAAATCTCTAAAAAAAATATCCTAATGAGTGGTGCAACGCCATACACCTTATATTTTGGATTTTTTCTCAAAAATCTATACACCTTATATCAAGGAACGGAGGGAGTATATATATTCCCCTTGATTTTTCTTATGTATAAAGTTGTGATATAAAATATTTGTATATTTCTTTACAGAGGGAGTATCTCACTGTCAAAAATATATTTAGGTGTAACTAGTTACTCCTGTCTAATTTCTACTTCCTTTCGCTGATATGTGGGGCATCCGTCAACGGGGTCCACGTGCCATGTGCACAAATTAGAGTGCACAACTGCACGGTAGACACACCCCGGTCGTAGCGCTGCGATAATGCCCAATGAGCCATCAAATCACAAACTCCCCCCCCCTTTCTAGCTTTAGCAGTAAGCTGGACGAACGAAGCGGCAATATTTCACTGGGCCTGAATCCCCTTCTCCCTCATCTGCTTGTTCAGAGAAAACCCCCTCTCGGCGATTGCATAGGGTTTTCTCATGGAGAACCAGGTACGAATTCTTCATCCATCCCCGATAAATCCAAGTCCCTTGGTCGCGGGTAATCCTAGGATGGTAGCCGCCGCCGTTGATGCATTTTTCTTCCTACTGAATCTAGTGTGTTTCATGTGCAGTGCCCAAAGTGCGAGGACCCTACAGGTTTCTGCGCCCTCGGCGAGACGCCACACTTGTTCCTTCTCATCCTAACACAAGATTTTAAAACGTGCACAGTATGTTCCTAGAAACCTCTTTTCTATCCGGGAGGGTGGGTTTTTTTTTACATGCTGTTGACTAATTTGGAAATTTGGATTGCTATATTTGGATAATAGGTACTACCATTATGATGGTCAACACTGACGTGAAGGAGGAAGTTATTTCTAGATTTGGATAGGGAATACATCGTGTTCTCATATTATTTTTCCTGCAATGCATTATTTGCTCTGCCAGGACACATGTACTACAGATGCTCGGCCTTGCCATAACTGAATACACTAGTTTAATGGTCATAGTGAAGACAAGCCATGGATATAAGTTCCGAGTTGGGTTCATGAACCAAGATGATCGCTGATTTTTTATGGCCGAACTTGGATAAACTTTCTCAAGTGTTACGGACTGAAAGTTGGCGCACGAATGTTGATGGAAATAGCAGAACCTGGTCTCATCTTCACTGCAATCTTCCACCCCGATGTCGTTCCAATTGTTCATCCATTTTAGTTTTGTATCTGGTTCTTGCTTGTTGCCTCGATTACTTCTTAATCCACCTATTCTGTCTAACTAATCACAATTTAACTTTAGAAGTAGCAACGAATCTCTCACGAAGATGCTACTTCTAACTAATATTTTCTTATAATTGGTGGCACGTGTAGGTTTTTTCAGAGTTAAGCAGGATGCTCGTTTGTTATTCTGTAACAACTCGGCTGTTACTGATGGTACTGAAGTTGACTGGTGAGGGAGTCCTGGATTAGGGGGTGCTCGGATAGCCGGACTATACCTTCAGCCGGACTCCAGGACTATGAAGATACAAGATTGAAGACTTCGTCCCGTGTCCGGAAGGATCTTTTCTTGGCGTGGAAGGCAAGCTAGGCGTGCGGATATTCAAGATCTCCTACCATTGTAACCGACTCTGTGTAACCCTAACCCTATCCGGTGTCTATATAAACCGGAGGGTTGTAGTCCGTAGGACAACCATCATCATACACAATCATACCATAGGCTAGCTTCTAGGGTTTAGCCTCCTTGATCTCGTGGTAGATCCACTCTTGTACTACCCATATCATCAATATTAATCTAGCAGGAGTAGGGTTTTACCTCCATCGAGAGGGCCTGAACCTGGGTAAAATAAAGTGTCCCTTGTCTCCTATTACCATCCGACCTTGACGCACAGTTCGGGACCCCCTACCCGAGATCCGCCGGTTTTGACACCGACATTGGTGCTTTCATTGGCAATTCCTCTGTGTCGTTGCTTTTAGGCCCGATGGCTCCTTTGATCATCAACAACGATGAGGTCCAGGGTAAGACTTTCCTCCCCGGACAAATCTTCGTCTTCGGCGGCTTCGCTCTGCGGGCCAATTCGCTTGGTCATCTGGAGCAGATCGAAAGCTACGCCCCTGGCCATCAAATCAGGTTTGGAAGCTTAAACTACACGGCAGATATCCGCGGAGACTTGATCTTCGACGGGTTCGAGCCACAGCCAAGCGTGCCGCACTATTTCGAGGGGCATGATATGGCTCTGCCTCCGAATAGTACCCTGGAGGCCACACATGCTCCGGCCCCGGTCTTTGACTCGGAGCCCGCTGCATTCTTCGAGGATGAACGGTTGGACGTCACCTCGGGGGCTGCGATCTCAAAGGCGATAGAGCCGAACGCCAGCCCTGCACTCCGCACGGCCCATGACTCCAAGGAGTCGGATTCTTCTCCGAACTCCGGGCCTTCCGTGCCCCCGCCGATCGAATCTGATTGGGCGCCTGTAATGGAGTTCACCGTAGCGGATATCTTTTAGTGCTCACCTTTCGGTGATATCCTGAATTCTCTCAAGTCTCTCTCTTTATCAGGAGAGCCCAGGCCGGAGTATGGTCTGCGAGGTTGGGATTCGGACAACGAAGAAATTCAAAGCCCACCCACCACCCACTTAATAGCCACTGTCGACGATTTAACCGACATGCTTGACTTCGGCTCCGAAGACTTCGACGGTATGGACGACGAAGGAGGAGACGAACAAGAACCAGCACCTGTAGGGCGCTGGACCGCCACCTCGTCATATGACATATATATGGTGGATGCTCCAAAGGATGCAGATGGCGATGGAACAGCGGAGGACGACAAATCGAAAAAACCGCCAAAACGCCGGCGCCAACGGCGCCGCTCTGAATCCCGCCACAGCAGAAACGATGATTCCGGCACAGGAGATAATACTACCCCGGACAGCGCCGAAGAACACCAGAACCAGCAAGATTTGACGCAGGAAGATGGAAAAGCTAGCCCTCATGAGAGAGCGGCAGAGCGAGAGGTTGAGGATGATAACTACATGCCTCCCTCCGAGAACGAGGCAAGCCTCGACGACGACGAATTCGTCGTACCATCAGACCCCGCCGAACAAGAGCGCTTTCAACGCAGGCTTCTAGCCACGGCGAACAGCCTAAAGGAAAAGCAGCAACAGCTTAGAGCTGATCAAGATTTGCTAGCTGATAGATGGACTGAAGTCCTTGCGGCCGAAGAGTATGAACTCGAGCGCCCCTCCAAAAATTATCCTAAGCGCAGGCCGCTACCCCAATCAGAGGGGGAACATATGATATGGCAGATCGGCCACCCCGCGGCCGCGACAGAGAAGCCTGTCGAACCCTTAAACAAGCCATGCCCCGGTGCCGTTCAACTAAGGCACGGGAAAACGAGCCAGACCTGGGAGACGTACTGGAGGATAAAGCGAGGCAAACAAGATCGATCTACGGATCGCGCGGACACCCGACGACACGTGATGACCTTCACTCCGGACACAATCAATCCGGCCGGGCCGAACACAACAGGCACAGCTCTTCTGAGCTGCGTCGTGACATAGCCCAGTACAGGGGCGCCGCACACCCACTATGCTTCACAGACGAAGTAATGGATCATAAAATCCCTGAGGGTTTCAAACCCGTCAACATCGAGTCGTACGATGGTACGACAGATCCAGCAGTATGGATTGAGGATTATCTCCTTCACATCCACATGGCACGTGGCGACGATCTACACGCCATCAAATATCTACCCCTTAAGCTCAAGGGACCAGCCCGGCACTGGCTTAACAGCCTACCAGCGGACTCAATCGGTTCTTGGGAGGACATGGAAGCCGCATTCCTTGAAAACTTCCAGGGGACATATGTGCGGCCACCAGATGCCGACGACCTAAGCCACATAATTCAGCAGCCAGAAGAATCAGCCAGGCAATTCTGGACACGGTTCCTAACAAAGAAAAATCAGATAGTCGATTGTCCGTACGCAGAGGCCCTAGCATCCTTCAAACATAACATCCGCGACGAATGGCTCGCTCGGCACCTGGGACACGAAAAGCCGAAAACTATGGCAGCCCTCACGACACTCATGACCCGCTTTTGCGCGGGCGAAGATAGCTGGCTAGCTCGCAGCAACAACTTATCAAAGAAGCCTGGTAATTCGGATAACAAGGAAAAAAGTGGCAGGTCACGTCGAAATAATCAAAAGCGCCGCGTTAGCAGCGACAGCAATGAGGATACGTCAGTAAATGCCGGATTCAGAGGCTATAAATCCGGTCAGCGGAAAAAGCCATTTAAAAAGAATACCCAGGGCCCGTCCAGTTTGGACCGGATACTCGACCGCTCATGCCAGATTCATGGCACCCCCGAAAGGCCAGCCAATCACACCAACAGGGATTGTTGGGTGTTCAAGTAGGCAGGCAAGTTAAGAGCCGAACACAAAGACAAGGGGCTAAATAGCGACGACAAGGAGGAGCCCAGGCCACCGAACAACAATGGACAGAAGGGGTTTCCCCCACAAGTACGGACGGTGAACATGATATACGTGACCCACATTCCCAAGCGGGAGAGGAAGCGTGCGCTACGGGACGTATACGCGATGGAGCCAGTCGCCCCAAAGTTCAACCCATGGTCCTCCTGCCCGATCACTTTCGATCGAAGGGACCACCCCACTAGCATCCGTCACGGCGGTTTTGCCGCACTGGTCCTTGACCCAATTGTGGACGGATTTCATCTCACAAGAGTCCTCATGGACGGCGGCAGTAGCCTGAACCTGCTTTATCAGGATACAGTGCAGAAAATGGGCATAGATCCATCAAGGATCAAGCCCACAAGGACGACCTTTAAAGGCGTCATACCAGGTGTAGAGGCCAATTGCACAGGCTCGATAACACTTGATGTGGTCTTCGGATCTCTGGATAACTTCCGAAGTGAAGAGCTAATCTTCGATATAGTCCCGTTCCGCAGTGGCTATCATGCCCTGCACAGACGAACCGCATTCGCTAAATTCAATGTGGTTCCGCACTACGCATATCTCAAGCTCAAGATGTCAGGCCCCCGAGGAGTAATTATGGTCAGCGGAAACACCGAGCGCTCCATCCGTACGGAGGAGCACACGGCGGCCCTCGCAGTGGAAGTACAAAGCAGCCTTTCAAGGCAACTCTCCAGTCCGGCCGTTAAAAAGCCGGACAATGCAAAGCGCACCAGGAGTAACCTGCAACAAGACCGCCTGGCATGTTCCGAGCAAGCGTAGCAATACGGCCCCGACCCCAGCCATCGCAACATAGCGGAGCAAGTACCTCGAGTACACAATTACGCCCTTAAAATTCCATGGGCACAGGGGGAGGGGCACATTAACGGCATGCCTATAATACGGCGTCAAACGTACTAGGGGCTGCCGGATTTTCCTTTTTTACTTTCAGGACTCCATACTCTGGATAACCTGTTCGGCCTTGTTGCCGCACAGACGATGCAAGATCCAGGAAAGTAGACAAAGCTAAACGCCGCATACGGAACTCTCAGGTGGTCTCTATTTCGAGCGATATATTTGTTTTTAAATTCCGCGGCCTGCGCCTGGTCAGGACATGTTAAATAGTCTAATATCTTTTTTTGCTTATCGCACTACTTGTATCGTTCGGCTTTGATAAATAGCCTCTTTATAAACAATGCATAGCTTTTTGTCTATTTTTTGCATTATCCCCTTTGAATATATGTGTTTATTACATAACATGATCGCACCCGTACACCATGGTACGGCAAACCACGCCAGGGGTTTCATTACCCTTTTATCTGGTGTGAGAAGTCCGTACACTTTCACAAGTGCGGCACCCTGAACTTATAGCACTATATGCATCGGCTCCGAGTCATGATTTTGGTCACATGTTGGGTTTGCCCGGCTCCTATGTTTTGGTGCCTTACGTTCCGCTATATCGGCTAAGGTAGCACTAGGAGAACCACTGCGATTGTGCCCCAGTTCAGGTGGGTTGAGCACCTCAGTGGAGAAAGCTAAAATAGACTATCATGATAAGGCGTGAGACCGGTCGCTGTTCGAGAGGTTTTTCGAGTCCTTAAAGGCTTATGCCGCTTCGAGCGAGGAGCTGGATATGTCCAGCCAAAGGCGTGGATAGCGCCCCGAATTTGGCCTTCCGAACTAGGGGCTTCGCCGAAATTTAAAATTATAACGTTCTATGGCTAAGTGAGAGTGTTCAAGCATTATAGTCTGATTGCCTGGTTCGTTGTGCTGAGCGCCTCCCTCGAAGGACCCAACTATGGGAACAAGAGCCCTCAGGTTTATCCCGAACACCCCAGCACTAGTGGCATGGGGGCAGAAGCCGACGACTCGCCATCTCTCAAATTTTGATAAACGGCCGCACATAAAATAATATTTTAAATTCAATAAGCATTGCTTAGCGCATATGAACAAGTTTTCAGCGCACAGGATACAAACGAGCGAGTTCATTCAAATATTACATCTTTAGTACATTCATCCGCGACAAGGCGGGCTCCAGCAAGAACATCCTTGTAGTAGTTCTCGGGCTTGCGATGCTCCTTCCCCTGCGGCGGCCTGTCCTTCACCAGCTTCTCTCCGTCTAGCTTACCCCAGTGTACCCTCACACGGGCAAGGGCCCTCCAGGCACCTTCAATGCAGATGGAGCGCTTGACGACCTCAAGCCGTGGACAGGCCTCCACCAGCCGCCGCACTAGCCTGAAATAGCTCCCAGGAAGGGCCTCTCCAGGCCACAGCCGAACTAGTAAGCCCTTCATGGCCTGTTCGGCCGCCTTGTGGAGCTCGACCAGCTGTTTCAGCTGATCGCTTAAGGGCACAGGGTGTCCGGCCTCAGAATACTGAGACCAGAACACACTCTCCGTGGAGCTGCCCTCTTCAGCTCGGTAGAACGCGGCGGCGTCGGATACGCTGCGGGGAAGATCGGCGAACGCCCCTGGAGAACTCCGGATTCGGGTAAGTAATAGGTAGTTTACTTTTATATTCCTACTTTGCATTGAGAATGCCTTACCCGTTGCTATCTTTTTCACCTCCTCCAACTCTTGGAGGGCCTTTTGGGCTTCGGCCTTGGCACTCTTGGCGGTCTCGATGGCCGACACGAGCTCGGATGCTTGCGCTTTTGACTCGAGCTCCAAACCCTCATGTTTTTTCATGAGAGCTTGCAGCTCTTGCTGCACCTCGCCGACCTGAACCCCAAGCCTTTCTCGCTCGGCGCGCTCCTCGGCCGTTTTCTTTTCGGCCTCAGCCAGCGCCTACTTCAGGGTTGCCACCTCGATTGTGGCCCCTACAATAAGCAGTACAATCCTGTTATTTCTTTCTGCAAACAAGCCTCTCTATAGGCACTTTTTTTAAGGTATTTCTTACCTTCTTTCTCCTCGAGCTGCCGTCTGGCAAGGCCGAGCTCTTGCTCGGTCCGCCCAAGGTCCTTTTTAAGGACATCCACCTGCGCAGTCAGTGCGGCGGTGGACAACAGCGAAGCCTGCATACGCATATTTGACTTCTTTTGTTAGACTCCTGCGAAAATTACTAGATCCTCTATTCGGCTTTTCTTTCCGAACACCAAACAGAGCATCAGGGGCTACTGTCTATGCGGTTAATAATTGGACATATTTCTGTTTACCTGGAAGCCTGTTAGAAGGCTAGCGCAAGCTTCAGTCAGTCCGCTCTTGGCGGACTGAACCCTTTGGATCACCGTACTCATAACAGTACGGTGCTCCTCGTTGATGGTGGCGCCCTCAAGCACCTCCAACAGATTGTCCGGCGCCTCTGCTTGGACGGAGGACGCCGGCTCAGACGGCTTACTCCTCTTGGGAGGAGTTCGCCCACCACGGACCGGGACTGTCGAGTCCGGCGCGGTGTCCGGCACAAAGCCGGACTTGGAGCCCTGGGGGGTTCCATCCCCTTTACTCCTGGGGTCCGGAGGATTGCCTTGCGGCTCCTCCAGGACCATCTCCTCCTGCCCTGAAGCTTGGCGGGGCGCCACTTCGGCGTCGTCTGCCCTGCAGGGGGAGACAGCAGGCGGAACAGAGTTAACGTCCGACGAATCCAGGGAGCCGCTCGACGAATCGTCGAGTTCGGCCCGGGGCGGGCTGCAAAAATTACGTTCGACATTAGGGAAAGTCGCGCATTAGAAAATATCATGAGTCACTCTGGTATACTTACGATGTTGCCGGACGCTTGGTTATGTCCAGCCACTCCTCTCCGCCTTCTTCGGCGTCGTAGGAGTAGTCCGGCGGAGGGGTCTTCCTTTTCCTCGACCCCTCGGCCTCCCCCGTTGGGGTGGACTTCTTCTTCTTTTCTCCCCTCACTGGGGGGAGAGCTTCCTTGCTCCTCCTCCTCGTTTTCACGAGAGGAGAGCGTCGCGGACTCGTCAGATGATGAGTCCGACACCACCATGTTGCGGGAACTTTTTCGAGTCCCGGTGGTTTTCTTCCTCTTGGCCTTCTTCTCCGGCACCACATAAGGTGCCGGAGCCATCAGCTTCACCAAGAGAGCTGGGGCCGGGTCCTCGGGCAGGGGAGCCGGACAGTTAATTGGTCCGGATATCTTCTGCCAAGCCTGTCAAAGGTAAAGGGAGTTTAGATCCCACATAGAGTTAGTCTATGAAGAAGGGCTTAACGAGCCTGTCAAAGGTATAGATAGCTTACCTCGCTAGCGTCGCGCTGCGAGCTGTATCCGCGATCCTCGGAGGCGGATGCGGGGGACTCGGCGCCTTTGGTCAGCACCTTCCAGACGTCTTCATACATCGTGTCGAAGAGCCTGCTAAGGGTTTGGTGCTGCGCCAGGTCGAATTCCCACAAAGTGAAATCCCGTTGTTGGCACGGGAGGATCCGACGAACGAGCATAACCTGGACTATATTGACAAGCCGGATTGGCTTGTTCACCAGGGACTGGATGCACGTTTGCAACCCAGTCACTTCTTCTTCGTTGCCCCACGACAGGCACGTCTCTTTCCAGGACATGAGCCGCGTGGGGGGTCTGGATCTGAACTTGGGGGCTGCGACCCAGTTCGGATCGCGTGGCTCGGTGATGTAAAACCACCCGGCCTGCCACCCCTTTAGGGACTCCACAAAGGAGCCATCGAACTAGAGGACGTTGGCTATCTTGCCGACCATAGCGCCTCCGCACTCTGCCTGGGTGCCGGACACCACCTTGGGCTTGACGTTGAAGGTCTTGAGCCAGAGGCCAAAGTGGGGGCGGACGCGGAGAAAGGCCTCACACACGACGATAAACGCCGAGATGTTGAGAACAAAGCTCGGGGCCAGATCGTGGAAATCCAGGCCGTAGTAGAACATGAGCCCCCGGACAAATGGGTGAAGTGGAAAGCCCAGTCCGTGGAGGAAGTGGGGAAGAAAAACTACCCTCTCATGGGGCCTTGGGGTAGGAAGAATCTGCCCCTTCTCAGGAAGCCGATGCGGGATGTCCTTGGACAAGTATCCGGCTTTCCTTAACTTTTTACTTGAGCCTCCGTGACGGAGGAGACCATCCACTTGCCTCCCGCTCCGGACATTGTTGGAGGAGGTTGAGGAAGGAAGAGCGGACTCGGGCGCTATAGCTTGAGTGCGCGAGAGACGGATTGGCAGAGGAGGAAGAAGGCGTAGGTTAAAAAGGTGAATCCTTATCCCTTTTATAAGCGGGTGCGGTTATGCGTCCCCACCTACCTAATAAAACTCACTTGCCTCTAGAGCGCCGTGGTAAATGGCGCGGTTGGGTTACCCACGTCCTTATTAATGAGAATCCTGTTAAAGGGGGCACATGATCTCTACTTTGACAAGACATGCCAAGGAAACCGCCTCGCTAAACGCGCTAAGGTGGAACAACGAAAATAATTTATATAGAAGGCTTGGTCGCAGTGTTATGACGCACTGCGGAATACGTCGGCAGATTTGATTTGTGTTAATATTATTCTCTATATGGCAATATGTGCAAACTTATTTTGCAGAGCCAGACACTATTTTTGGTGTTTGTAATCTTCTTGAAAGAACTTGGAGGAGGAACCCGCCTTGCAATGCCGAAGACAATTTGCGCGCCGGACTCATCGTCATTGAAGCCTGGTTCAGGGGCTACTGAGGGAGTCCTGGATTAGGGGGTGTTCGGATAGCCGGACTATACCTTCAGCCGGACTCCAGGACTATGAAGATACAAGATTGAAGACTTCGTCCCGTGTCCGGAAGGATCTTTTCTTGGCGTGGAAGGCAAGCTAGGCATGCGGATATTCAAGATCTCCTACCATTGTAACCGACTCTGTGTAACCCTAACCCTATCCGGTGTCTATATAAACCGGAGGGTTGTAGTCCGTAGGACAACCATCATCATACACAATCATACCATAGGCTAGCTTCTAGGGTTTAGCCTCCTTGATCTCGTGGTAGATCCACTCTTGTACTACCCATATCATCAATATTAATCTAGTAGGAGTAGGGTTTTACCTCCATCGAGAGGGCCCGAACCTGGGTAAAATAAAGTGTCCCTTGTCTCCTGTTACCATCCGACCTTGACGCACAGTTCGGGACCCCCTACCCGAGATCCGCCGGTTTTGACACCGACAACTGGGATGACATCCACAAGTTCCTACACTTTATTGATCATCTTGAGGTCCTTGTGAGGCGTTTCAATGGTGGAAGGCCACGTGGGATATGTGTGCCACTGCTGCACTCGTTGAACAGGTCCAACTGTGTCGAGAAACTTATGGTACGAGCTGTTTTTAGTTATATATGTTGTTCATAAACTATTGCTTATACACAGTTTTACAGCTGTGATCTTCTTGAAACAGAAACTGCCCAGTTCTATTGTTCCTATACAGATGCCTGACCATGGTCGGGTCAGACTTGCGCTTGGTCACAACATGATGTTTATGTCGACCTACTCCATTCCCCTTGGAGGTGAAAAGATACTTATTCATGGGTGATCTCAAATAATGAAGGCCCGTCCATCTTGGAGAATAGGACAGCAGATTATGCTCCTGCTTTTCCATGGCTCTAAAGCAAATATCATGTTTGTTGACCACATTGCGAGATGAAGCCGCTTTCAGAAGGTTGTGGATGCGTGGGGTGGCGCCTGGGCCTTGTCCTGGGGCTTGGCGGCCTCACCCTTGGTTAACTGTAGGCAAAGTAGCATTGTTCGAGGTGTGCTTTGTATGGTTGAACCTGTATAAGTACTCATACTGCTTTCAGCTATGGTTGTTAAGTGCCCCTGCTGGTTTCAGTTAAGGTTGTTAAGTACTCCTACTGCTTTTACAGTCTGTCGTGTTTCTTTAGTCCTATCGTCCTCCAGCCGCCAAAACCAAACCAGCAGGAATCGGTAGAAGTACGTGGAGAGGATGACAGTAGGGGCCCACCATGTCAACGTATGGAAAAATAAAATGCTTCCTCCTAGTGTTTTCCTGACATCTGGGACCCACGACATTGTGAGCATATATAGTCAATAGACAAGAGAACAACACAAGATCGGTTGACACCTAGGACGTAGCTGCTCGAGCAGTATTTTTTTGTTATTGTTGAGACGGAGCAGGGTTTGAACTGGGTTGTGGCCCGTCTAGCCCAGGCTTATATTTTATGTTCACCATGTGACGAGCCCAGCTATTTTTTCTTTGTGAAAATGAGCCCAGATTATTTTTCTGAAGAATACCCAATCCAGGCCTACTTAAATTTTTACGCACTGATGGGCTACAACTCTTTCAAGACGCCTGCAAATCTTGTAAGTAATATGAAATGGCCTGTAAATATAAAAACAAATGACAAATTGGCAATTACTTTATAATTTCTGAATTTTTTCACATTTTCAGATTCCTATTTCACTGGGCATTAACCTAATTTAAATATATATTCAAAGTACTTTAAATCTGGCTTGACATTTCGGTATTAAAAATAGTTTGGAACCCACAGAAATATGCGAAATTGGCCCTGGCCAACCAAAAAAACGGACTGCAATAAATTGCATAAGAAGTCACAATGAGCTATATATAAATTATTAAAAAAAGAAGGAATGGTCTGACTTGTGGGCCTATTAAGTTGACGCGTATGCAAGATTTTTTTAGTTATTATATACGTCAACAAATGATTCTAGCAGACGTAACCGTTGGATGTCAATCCAACGGCCGTCGTGTTTCTTCAATCTCTGATCTTCTTGCTCTAGCCACCAAATCCAGCGCCGGTGGGCCTGCCCGCTCCCGCCTCCCATGGCCGGCTGTGCTGCCGCGCAGGCCTCACGCCCCCTACTACTCCACCGTTGGCCAGGGCATCCCTCTACTCACCCACACCTCCTGTTATTCTGCGGCGACGGCAGCCTCACACCGCAGCCGAACCAGTGAACGCTCGTACTCCTCTCCGCGTGGGCATCCACTGCCGCATCTTCCCCGGCTCCACGTCGTCCCCTTCCTAGGCCTCGCCGTCGTCCACCGCCCTGGTGCTCTCGGTGCGGCGTGGTCAACTTGGTCAAGGAACGACTTCCATCGGAAGAGTACTGTACGTGGGGAGGCTGACCGCTGGGTCGACGGCGGCCGCAAGGAAGTGTTCGGGAACGTAGTAATTTCAAAAAAAATCCTACGCACACACAGGATCATGGTGATGCATAGCAACGAGAGGGGAGAGTGTGTCCACGTACCCTCGTAGACCGAAAGCAGAAGCGTTAGCACAACGCGGTTGATGTAGGCGTACGTCTTCACGATCCGACCGGTCAAGTACCGAACGTACGACACCTCCGAGTTCAGCACATGTTCAGCTCGATGACGTCCCTCGAACTCCGATCCAGCCGAGCTTTGAGGGATAGTTCCGTCAGCCCGACGGCGTGGTGACGGTGATGATGATGCTACCAACGCAGGGCTTCGCCTAAGCGCCGCTACGATATTATCGAGGTGGAATATGGTGGAGGGGGCACCGCACACGGCTATTATTCAAAAAAAAAGAGATCAAGAGATCAATTGTTGTGTCTATGGGGTGCCCCCCTCCTCCGTATATAAAGGGGGAGGAGGAGAGGGCCGACCAAGGGGAGGAGGCGCGCCCAAGGGGGGCAATCCTACTCCAAGTAGGATTCCCCCCCCTCTTTCCTAGTCCAAGTAGGAGAGGGGAAGGAAGGGGAGGAGAAGAAGAAGGAAAGGGGGGTCGGCCCCCTAGTCCAATTCAGTTTGGGCTAGGGGGCGCGCGCCCCTAGCTGGCCGCCTCTCCTCTTCCACCACTTGGGCCCATGAGGCCCAATAACCCTCCGGGAGGTTCCGGTCACCTCCCGGTTTCTCCGGTATTTATCCGATAACCCCTGGAACTCATCTGGTGTCAGAATATAACATTCCAACATATCAATCTTTATGTATCGACCATTTCGAGACTCCTCTTCATGTCCGTGATCATATCCGGGACTCCGAACTACCTTCGTTACATCAAAACACAAAACTCATAATACCGATCGTCATCTAACTTTAAGCATGCGGACCCTACGGGTTCGAGAACTATGTAGACATGACAGAGACTCGTCTCCGGTCAATAACCAATAGCGGAACCTGCATGCTCATATTGACTCCTACATATTCTACGAAGATCTTTATCGGTCAAAACCGCATAACAACATACGTTGTTCCCTTCGTCATCGGTATGTTACTTGCCCGAGATTCGATCGTCGGTATCTCAATACCTAGTTCAATCTCGTTACCGGCAAGTCTCTTTACTCGTTCCGTAATACATCATCTCACAACTAACTCATTAGTCACAGTGCTTGCAAGGCTTATAGTGATGTGCATTACCGAGAGGGCCCAGAGATACCTCTCCGACTATCGGAGTGACAAATCCTAATCTCGAAATACGCCAACCCAACAAGTACCTTCGGAGACACCTGTAGAGCACCTTTATAATCACCCAGTTACGTTGTGACGTTTGGTAGCACACAAAGTGTTCCACCAGTAAATGGGAGTTGCATAATCTCATAGTAATAGGAACATGTATAAGTCATGAAGAAAGCAATAGCAACATACTAAACGATCAAGTGCTAAGCTAACGGAATGGGTAAAGTCAATCACATCATTCTCCTAATGATGTGATCCCATTAATCAAATGACAACTCATGTCTATGGTCAGGAAACATAACCATCTTTGTTTAACGAGCTAGTCAAGTAGAGGCATACTAGTGACACTCTGTTTGTCTATGTATTCACACATGTATCATGTTTCTGGTTAATACAATTCTAGCATGAATAATAAACATTTATCATGATATAAGGAAATAAATAATAATTTTATTATTGCCTCTAGGGCATATTTCCTTCAGGAAGTGCCTCCTTATTACGCGCAAAATAATTATTCCTCCACCTGACAGCAGCGACCCACCTGACGGGCCACCGTATTTCGTGAAAAAAATGTTTCCCCCCTGACTACTGGGACCCACCAGCTACATCTTCGCACGCAAGGAAGTGCATCCGGGCAAAAAGAAAACTATTCGCCCCCTGACTGTTGGGACCCACTAGCTACATCTTCGCACGGAAGGAAGTGCCTAACAGTCGAGACCCACCTGGTTGAAGCATACGTAGCGTTGTCATTCTGGTCGTGAACGTGTATGTACATACTGGTCGATGTAGAGGCGCGCACGTGTCATAGTAGAGGCATGCACATGTCGTAGTAGAGGTGTGCACGTAGCATGTACGCATACGTACAACGGCCAGGGTGCAAGAAAGTAAATACGGCCACGTACGTACATATGGGCGGGGTCTCGAATGCCTACTCGTGCATATGTACGGCCAGGGCTCATGTACATGGCTGGGTCGGAACGGAGAAACTGTGTCGTCGTCGTGTTCATGGGGAGGCAACGGAATGCGTCGTGTTCATTGGGAGGCAACAGAACGCGTGGGAGCCAACCGGCTTGGATGGAACAGCTGATGGAAACGAGGCCTGGCGTACCGCAGAACAGAGGAAACGGCCTTGTGTTCGACCGGCCACGTTCGAAACGGGATCTTGTTCATCGGGAGGGGTTTGGCGTACCGCAAAACAGAGGAAACAGACTTGTGTTGGACCTCCTATGGTCAAAACGGGGTCCTGTTGATTGGGAGGGGTGTGGGGTACCGCAAAACGGAGGAAACAAACTTGTGTTGGAGCGCTACGGTCGAAACGGGGGTCATGTCCATCAGGAGGGGTGTGGCGTACCACAAAACGGGACTCCACGAGATACTTTTCATCTCCACCGTCGACCCCCTCCAGCCTCCACGGGCTACTGTTCATCGTCGTCGACCTCCTCCAGCCTCCACCTGCGACTGTTCATCCACGGGCTCCTGTTCATCCAGCCTCCACTGCGCGCTACTCCACCGCTACTGTTCAACCAGCCCTCTCCACGGGCTCCTGTTCAACCACCCCTCCATGGGCTACTGTTCATCCAGCCCTCCACCATCTAGTATTCATCTAGCCCTCCATGGGGTGGTCCTGTTCATCCAGCCCTCCACGGGGTCCTGTTCATCCAGCCCCAACCGGCTCGATCGATCGGGGTCCTGTTCATCCAGAGGCAACACCATGGGGTCCTGTTCATCCACCCCCACTGGGAACTGTTCATCCAAACCCCCCAGCAACGCTCACTGTTCATCCAGAGGCAGCATTGATCGGCTTCAGTTAGCAACAGTAGCGAAGGAATCGCTCGATCGGGTTCAGTTAACAGCCATCGATCGATTGCTCGGGTTCAGTAGCACGTAGCCTACAGTGCAATCGCTCGGGTTCAGTAAGCGAACGCCTCGCTCGATCGAGTTCGGTTAGAGCTCAATGCCTCGCACCCACGCGCGTGCGTGTATGAGAGAAACGCACAAACCTCCGTGCATCGCTCGGCCCCGACCACCCACCGTAACCGGGAACACCCCGATATTTTCCTCGACCTCGCTTCTACCACGATTTTTTCCGTCATGGACGACCCAAAGAATGTCATGCAGCTACGTCTTCGGCCCGCCCAGGACGAAAAGCCCATTTTCTGTCATGATTTTTTCTCATAGAAGTAGGAGCCCACCACATCTATGATGATACCGGGTTTTGTCACAATTATCGTCATAGAAGTGTCATAAGTATGACAGGAAAACAATTCGTTCAACCCAAAATGTCACGGATGTGTCTTTTTTTGTAGTGTAAGGAAATATAAATAACAACTTTATTATTGCCTCTAGGGCATATTTTCTTCACTACTTTCCAATTCGGGGGAAGGTACAATTACCTCATCAAGTTCTACTTTCCACCCACTCACTTCTTTCGAGAGAAACTCCTTCTCTAGAAAGGATCCATTCTTAGCAACGAATATCTTGCCTTCAGATCTGTGATAGAAGGTGTACCCAACAGTCTCCTTTGGGTATCCTATGAAAACACATTTCTCTGATTTGGGTTCGAGCTTATCAGGTTGAAGCTTTTTCACATAAGCATCGCAGCCCCAAACTTTAAGAAACGACAGCTTAGGTTTCTTGCTAAACCATAGTTCATATGGTGTCGTCTCAACGGATTTAGATGGTGCCCTATTTAACGTGAATGCAGCCGTCTCTAAAGCATAACCCCAAAACGATAGCGATAAATCGGTAAGAGACATCATAGATCGCACCATATCTAATAAAGTACGGTTATGATGTTCGGACACACCATTACGTTGTGGTGTTCCAGGTGGCATGAGTTGCGAAACTATTCCACATTATTTCAAATGAAGACCAATCTCATAACTCAAATATTCACCTCCACGATCAGATCGTAGAAACTTTATTTTCTAGTTATGATGATTTTCCACTTCACTCTGAAATTCTTTGAACTTTTCAAATGTTTCAGACTTATGTTTCATTAAGTAGATATACCCATATCTGCTTACAACTGTGAAGGTTATAAAATAACGATACCCGCCGCGAGCCTCAACACTCATCGAACCGCATACATCAGTATGTATTATTTCCAACAAGTCAGTTGCTCGATTCATTGTTCCGGAGAACAGAGTTTTAGTCATCTTGCCCATGAGGCATGGTTCGCAAGCATCAAGTGATTGCAAAAGCCCATCAACATGGAGTTTCTTCATGCGCTTTACACCAATATGACCTAAACGGCAGTGCCACAAATAAGTTACACTATCATTATTAACTTTTTATCTTTTGGCTTCAATATTATGAATATGTGTATCACTACAATCGAGATTCAACAAAAATAGACCACTCATCAAGGGTGCATGACCATAAAAGATATTACTCATATAAATAGAACAACCATTATTCTCTGATTTAAATGAATAACCGTCTCGCATCAAACAAGATCCAAATATAATGTTTATGCTCAATGCTGGCACCAAATAACAATTATTTAGGTCTAAAACTAATCCCGACGGTAGATGTAGAGCTAGCGTGCCGACGGCGATCACATCGACTTTGGAACCATTTCCCACGCGCATCGTCACCTCGTCCTTAGCCAATATTCGTTTAATCCGTAGCCCCTGTTTCGACGTGCAAATATGAGCAACATAACCGATATCAAATACTCAGGCGCTACTACGAGCATTAGTAAGGTACTCATAAATAACATGTATATCAAATATACCTTTCACTTTGCCATCCTTCTTATCCGCCAAATACTTGGGGCAGTTCTGCTTCTAGTGACCAATCCCTTTGCAGTAGAAGCACTCAGTCTCAGTCTTAGGTCCAGACTTGGGCTTCTTCCCTTGAGCAACAACTTGCTTGCTGTTCTTCTTGAAGTTCCCCTTCTTCCCTTTGCCCTTTTTCTTGAAACTAGTGGTCTTGTTAACCATCAACACTTGATGCTCCTTCTTGATTTCTACCTCCGCAACCTTTAGCATCGCGAAGAGCTCGGGAATTATCTTTTCCATCCCTTGCATATTATAATTCATCACGAAGCCTTTATAGCTTGGTGGTAGTGATTGAAGAACTCTGTCAATGACACTATCATCAGGACGATTAACTCCCAGCTGAGTCAAGTGGTTATGGTACCCAGACATTCTGAGTATGTGTTCACTGACAGAACTATTCTCCTCCATTTTGTAGCTATAGAACTTGTTGGAGGCTTCATATCTCTCAACTTGGGCATTTGCTTCAAATATTAACTTCAAATCCTGGAACATCTCATATGCTCCATGACGTTCAAAAGGTCTTTAAAGTCCCGATTCTAAGCCATAAAGCAGGGCACACTGAACTATCGAGTAGTCATCAGCTTTGCTCTGCCATACGTTCATTACGTCTGGAGTTGCTCCTGCAGCGGGTCTTGCACCTAGCGGTGCTTCTAGGAAGTAATTCTTCTATGCAACAATGAGGATAATCCTCAAGTTACGGACTCAGTCCATGTAGTTGCTACCATCATCTTTCAACTTAGCTTTCTCTAGGAATGCATTAAAATTCAAGGGAACGATAGCACGGGCCATTAATCTACAACAACATAGATATGCAAACACTATCAGGTACTAAGTTCATGATAAATTAAAGTTCAATATAATCATATTACTTAAGAACTCCCACTTAGATAGACATCCCTCTAGTCATCTAAATGATCACGTGATCCATATCAACTAAACCATGTCCGATCATCACATGAGATGTAGTTTTCAATGGTGAACATCACTATGTTGATCATATCCACTATATGATTCACGTTCGACCTTTCGGTCTCGGTGTTCCGAGGCCATATCTGCATATGCTAGGCTCGTCAAGTTTAACCTGAGTATTCTGCACGTGCAAAACTGGCTTGCACCCGTTGTATGTGAACATAGAGCTTATCACACCCGACCATCACGTGGTGTCTCGGCACGACGAACTGTAGCAATGGTGCATACTCAGGGAGAACACTTATACCTTGAAATTTAGTGAGGGATCATCTTATAATGCTACCGCCGTACTAAGCAAAATAAGATGCATAAAGGATAAACATCACATGCAATAAAAATATGTGACATGATATGGCCATCATCATCTTGTGCCTTTGATCTCCATCTCCAAAGCACCGTCATGATCTCCATCGTCACTGGCTTGAAACCTTGATCTCCATCGTAGCATCGTCGTCGTCTCGCCAACTATTGCTTCTATGACTATCGCTACCACTTAGTGATAAAGTAAAGCAATTACATGGCGATTGCACTTCATACAATAAAGCGACAACCATAAGGCTCCTGCCAGTTGCCAATAACTTTTACAAAACATGATCATCTCATACAACAATTTTTATCTCATCACGTCTTGACCATATCACATCACAACATGCCCTGCAAAAACAAGTTAGACATCCTCTACTTTGTTATTGCAAACTTTACGTGGCTGCTACGGGCTTCTAGCAAGAACCGTTCTTACCTACGCATCAAAACCACAACAATTTTCCGCCAAGTGTGTTGTTTTAACCTTCAACAAGGACCGGCCATAGTCAAACTCGATTCAACTAAAGTTGGAGAAACAGACACCCGCTAGCCACCTGTGTGCGAATCACGTCGGTAGAACCAGTCTCATGAACGCGGTCATGTAATGTCGGTCCGTGCCGCTTCATCCAACAATACCGCTGAATCAAAGTAAGACGTTGGTGGTAAGCAGTATGACTATTATCGCCCACAACTCTTTGTGTTCTACTCGTGCATATAACATCTATGCATAGACCTGGCTCGGATGCCACTGTTGGGGAACGCAGTAATTAAAAAATGTTCCAACGATCACGCAAGATCTATCTAGGAGAAGCATAGCAACGAGACAGGAGAGTGTGTCCACGTACCCTCATAGACTGAAAGCGGAAGTGTAATGTTTAACGCGATTGATGTAGTCGAACGTCTTCATAATCCAACCAATCCAAGTATCGAACGTACGACATCTCCGTGTTCAGCACACGTTTAGCTCGATGACGTCCCTTGAACTCTTGATCCAGTAGAGGGTCGAGGGAGAGTTTCGTCAGCACGACGGCGTGGCAACGGTGTTGGTGATGTGATCCGTGCAGGGCTTGACCTAAGCACTACGAAAATATGGCCGGAGGAGTAAACTGTGGAGGGGGCACCGCACACGGCTAAGAAACAATTGTTGTCTTTGGGGTGCCCCCCTACCCACGTATATAAAGGAGGGGGGAGGAGGAGGCTGGCCCAAGGGGGGGCGCCAAGAGGGGGGAGTCCTACTAGGACTCCGTTCCTAGTAGGATTCACCCCCCTTTCCTTCCAACGGAGAGGGGGAAAGGGGAAAGGAGGGAGAGCGATAAGGAAAGAGGGGGTCGCACCCTGATACGTCCATTTTGCATCATGCTTTTATGTTAATATTTATTGCATTATGGGTTGTTATTTCACGTTATGTCACAATACTTATGGCTATTCTCTCTTATTTTACAAGGTTTACCATGAAGAGGGGGAATGCCGACAGCTGGAATTCTGGCTGGAAAAGGAGCAAATATTGAAGACCTATTCTGCGCAACTCCAAAAGTCCTGAAACTCCACGGAATATCTTAAAATAAATAAAGAAAAATCGTCGCCAAAGATGAAGGCCAGGGGGCCCACACCCAGCTCACGAGGGTGCCCCCCCCCGGCGCGCCCCCCTACCTCGTGGGCCCCCTGGTGGCTCTCCGACGCCCATCTTCTCCTATATGAAGTCTTTCGATGAGAAAAAAAATCATAAGCAACCTTTCGGGATGAGACTCCGCCGCCACGAGGCGGAACCAATCTAGGGCTCCGGCGGAGCTGTTTTGCCGGGGACACTTCCCTCCGGGAGGGGGAAATCATCACCATCATCATCACCAACGCTCCTTTCATCGGGAGAGGGCAATCTCCATCAACATCTTCACCAGCACCATCTCACATCCAAACCCTAGTTCATCTCTTGTATCCAATTCTTGTCTCTAAGTCCGGGATTGGTGCTAGTAGGTTGCTAGTAGTGTTGATTACTCCTTGTAGTTGATGCTAGTTGGTTTACTTGGTGGAAGATCATATGTTCAGATCCTTTATGCATATTATTACCCCTCTGATTTTGAACATGAATATGCTTTGTGAGTAGTTACGTTTGTTCCTGAGGACAAGGGAGAAGTCTTGCTATTAGTAGTCATGTGAATTTGGTATTCGTTCGATATTTTGATGAGATGTATGTTGTCTAACCTCTAGTGGTGTTATGTGAACATCGACTACATAACACTTCACCATTATTTGGGCCTAGAGGAAGGCATTGGGAAGTAATAAGTAGATGATGGTTTGCTAGAGTGACAGAAGCTTAAACCCTAGTTTATGCGTTGCTTCGTAAGGGGCTGGTTTGGATCCATATGTTTCATGCTATGGTTAGGTTTACCTTAATACTTTTGTTGTAGTTGCGGATGCTTGCAATAGAGGTTAATCATAAGTGGGATGTTTGTTCAAGTAAGAACAGCACCCAAGCACCGGTCCACCCACATATCAAATTATCAAAGTACCGAACATGAATCATATGAGCGTGATGAAAACTAGCTTGACGATATTCCCATGTGTCCTCGGGAGCGTTTTTCCTATTATAAGAGTTTGTTCCGGCTTGTCCTTTGCTACAAAAAGGATTGGGACACCTTGCTGCAACCTATTTACTTTTTTTACTTGTTGCTCGTTACAATTTATCTTATCACAAAACTATCTGTTACCACTTATTTCAGTACTTGCAGAGAATACCTTGCTGAAAACTGCTTATCATTTCCTTCTGCTCCTCGTTGGTTTCGACACTCTTACTTATCGAAAGGACTACGATATATCCCCTATACTTGTGGGTCATCAAGACTCTTTCTGGCACCATTGCCGGGGAGTGTAGCGCCTTTGGTAAGTGGAATTTGGTAAGGAAAAATTTATATAGTGTGCTGAAATTTTCTGTCACTTGTTACTATGGAAACTGAATCTCTGAGGGGCTTGTTCGGGGTATCTTCACCCCGTCTAGTAGAGAAAAGAGTTGCTCCTCAACCTACTGAACCTATTGAAAATGAAACTCCTTTTGCATTTCCTTCGGGTATTATGGAAAAACTGCTGGCTAATAGTTTTACAGGAGATGGGACAAAGCATCCCGACGTGCATCTACGCTATTTGGATGATATTTGTGGATTATTTAAGCTTGCAGGTATACCCGATGATGCTGTTAAGAAGAAGGCTTTCCCTTTATCTTTGGAGGGAGACGCATCGACATGGTATAGGCTATGTGATGATACGAGATCATGGAACTATAAAAGAATGAAATTGGAATTTCATCAAAAGTATTACCCTATGCATCTTGTTCATCGTGATCGCAATTATATATATAATTTTTGGCCTCGTGAAGGAGAAAGCATCGCTCAAGCTTAGGGGAGGCTTAAATCAATGTTATATTCATGCCCCAATCATGACCTCTCAAGAGAAACAATTCTTCAGAATTTGTATGCTCGGCTTTCTCATAATAATCAAACCATGCTCGATACTTCTTGTGCTGGCTCTTTTATGATGAAGACTATTGAATTCAGATGGAATTTATTGGATAGAATTAAACGCAACTCTGAAGATTGGGACCTCGACGAAGGTAAGGAGTCAGGTATGAAACCTAAGTTTGATTGTGTTAAATCTTTTATGGATACCGATATTTTCCGTAAGTTTAGCACTAAATATGGACTTGACTCTGAGATAGTAGCTTCTTTCTGTGAATCTTTTGCTACTTATGTTGATCTCCCCAAGGAGAAGTGGTTTAAATATCATCCTCCCATAGAAGTAAAAGTAGCTGCACCTATTAAAGTTGAAGAAAAGACCATCACTTATAATGATCCTATTGTTCCCACCTCTTATGTTGAGAAACCACCTTTCCCTGCTAGAGTAAAGGATCATGCTAAAGCTTCGACTGTTGTTCGTAAAAGCAATACTTGAACTTATACACCTCCTGAGCAAGTCAAAGTAGAACCTAATATTACTATTGTTAAAGATCTCTTGTCTGATAATATTGATGGGCATGTCATTGAATTCTTTGGTGAAACTGCTAGAATTGCTAAACCCTGTGATAGAGATAAACATAGACCTATGGTAGGCGTGCCTGCTATTTCTGTTAAAATAGGAGATCATTGTTATCATGGCTTATGTGATATGGGTGCTAGTGCCAGTGTTATACCCATTGACTTATATAAAGAAACTATGCATGATATCGCACCTGCTGAGTTAGAAGATATTGATGTTACAATTAAACTTGCCAATAGAGATACTATATCTGCAATGGGAATTGTTAGAGATGTTGAAGTCTTGTGTGGGAAAACCAAATATCCCGCTGACTTTCTTGTTCTTGGTTTTCCACAAGATAGCTTTTGTCCCATTATTTTTGGTAGACCCTTCTTGAATACTGTTAATGCTACGATAGACTGCAAAAAGAATGTTGTTACTGTTGGCTTGGATGATATGGTTCATGAGTTTAATTTCTCTAAATTCAGTAAACAACATCGTGAGGAAGAATTGTCTAGTAAGGATGAAATTATTGGTCTTGCTTCTATTGCCGTGCCTCCTAGTGATCCTTTAGAACACTATTTGCTAGATCATGAAAATGAGATGTTCATGAATGAAAGAAGGGAAATAGATGAAGTGTTCTTCAAACAGGAACCTATTCTGCAACACAATTTGCCTGTTGAAATCTTAGGGGATCCTCCTCCACCCAAGGGTGATCCCGTGTTTGAGCTTAAACCGTTGCCTGATAATCTTAAATATGCTTATCTTGATGAAAAGAAAATATATCCTATGATTATTAGTGCTAACCTTTCAGAGCATGAAGAAGAAAGATTATTGAAAACTCTGAAGAAGCACCGTGCCGCTATTGGATATACTCTGGATGATCTTAAGGGCATTAGTCCCACTCTATGTCAGCATAAAATAAATTTGGAAGCGGACGCGAAACCAGTTCGTGATCCTCAACGACGTTTGAATCCTAAAATGAAAGAAGTGGTAAGAAAAGAAATACTCAAGCTTCTGGAGGCAGGTATAATTTATCCCGTTGCTGATAGTCAGTGGGTAAGTGTAGGATCGAAAGTATGTCTAGAGGGGGGTGATTAGACTACTTGACCAAATAAAAACTTAACCTTTTCCTAATTTTAGTTATTGGCAGATTTTAGCTACTTTAGGACAAGTCAAGCAATCATCACACAATTCAAGCAAGCATGCAAAGAGTATATAGGCAGCGGAAAGTAAAGCATGCAACTTGCAAGAATGTAAAGGGAAGGGTTTGGAGAGTTCAAACGCAATTGGAGACATGGATGTTTTTCCCGTGGTTTAGATAGGTGGTGCTATCCTACATCCACGTTGATGGAGACTTCAACCCACGAAGGGTAACGGTTGCGCGAGTCCACGGAGGGCTCCACCCACGAAGGGTCCACGAAGAAGCAACCTTGTCTATCCCACCATGGCCATCGCCCACGAAGGACTTGCCTCACTAGCGATAGATCTTCACGAAGTAGGCGATCTCCTTGCCCTTACAAACTCCTTGGTTCAACTCCACAATCTTGTCAGAGGCTCCCAAGTGACACCTAGCCAATCTAGGAGACACCACTCTCCAAGAAGTAACAAATGGTGTGTTGATGATGAACTGCTTGCTCTTGTGCTTCAAATGATAGTCTCCCCAACACTCAACTCTCTCTCACAGGATTTGGGTTTGGTGGAAAGAAGATTTGAGTGGAAAGCAACTTGGGGAAGGCTAGAGATCAAGATTCATATGGTAGGAATGGAATATCTTGGTCTCAACACATGAGTAGGTGGTTCTCTCTCAGAACATATGAGTTGGAAGTGTAGATGTGTTCTGATGGCTCTCTCCACGAATGAAGAGGAGGTGGAGGGGTATATATAGCCTCCACACAAAATCCAACCGTTACATACAATTTACCAATCTCGGTGGGACCGAATCAACAAACTCGGTCGGACCGAAATAGTAAACCTAGTGACCGTTAGTGATTTTCAGTGGGACTGACATGCAACTCGGTAGGACCGATATGGTTAGGGTTAGGGCTTAACGTAATCTCGGTGAGACTGATTACACAAACTCAGTGAGACCGACTTGGTAATAAGCTAACCAGAGATTTGGTCAGGTAAACTTGGTGGGACCGATTTGCTATTTCGGTGAGACCGAAAAGTTACAAAAAGGAAACAGAGAGTTTACATTGCAATCTCGGTGGGACCAATCCGCTCTTTCGGTGAGACCGAAAAGTTACGAAAAGGAAACAGAGAAATTGCAATCCCATCTCGGTGAGACCGAGATCCCTATCGGTAGAACTGATTTGCTTAGGGTTTGGCAGTGGCTATGACAAATGAAACTCAGTGGCGCCGGATAGGAAGAATCGGTAGGTCCGAGTTTGGCGTTGGGCTTAGGTCAAGAGTGGATATGAGAAAGTAGCTGAGGGTTTTGGAGCATATCATTAAGAACATGAAGCAAAAGGCTCATTAAGCAACACCTCATCCCTCCTTGATAGTATTGGCTTTTCCTATGGACTCAATGTGATCTTGGATCACTAAAATGTAAGATGAAGAGTCTTGAGATTTTGAGCTTGAGCCAATCCTTTGTCCTTAGCATTTTGAGGGTTCCACTTTCACCATCCATGCCATGCCAATCATTGAGCTTTCTTGAAACAAACATAAAATTGGAATAGCATTAGCTCAATGAGCTATATGTTGTTATGAATTACCAAAACCACCTAGGGATAGTTGCACTTTCAATCTCCCCCTTTTTGGTAATTGATGACAACATATAGATCAAAGCTTCGACAAATGATAATAAGAATGAAGTATATTGTCGCTTTGAGAAGTATGTGATAAGTAAGAGCTCCCCCTAAATTTGTGCATATTTAAAATTTGCTTTGGACTGCAAATGCACAAGGAGTTAAAATCATGGGTTACTCTTCCTTGTCACATACATCTTGGTGGAGCGCTCAAAATGATAAGAATTTAATACATGCACTCTTCACCAAGAAAAGTGAATGATCACATAAGATAGATAGGATAATATCAAGCATGCATAAGTGTAGCTTATGATCAAACACATGATCATCAATGTCTCACAAGCATATCGAAGTATCTCAACCAAAAGCAAACAAAGTTTGAAAAACCCACCAAGTAAAGCAAGAGAGAATAAAAGCAACACTCTCTCTCGAAGCCTATGATCTATACATTTTTCTCCCCCTTTGGCAACAAGTTACCAAAAAGTTCCTAGAAAATGCATAGTGCTAGATCGACACTCAGGCTAGATCTTCTGGTGGTGGTGGAGTCTGGATCACTCCAAGGACGAAGGCTTCTGTAGAAGTGGTTGGAGCTGGAGCTGAAGTGGATGCTGGAGCTGGTTGGGCTGGTGCTATAGCTGGAGCTGAGGTGGTGGCTCTGGTGTCAGGAACTGGCACTGCAGTTGACCTCTGAGCTCGCGGCACTCTGGCAAATGCATCAGTTGTAGTCTTCCCTTTCCTCTCCTACATGTCATCTTGAAGTTGCTCCACTGCGGACTGGATCTCTGTTACTTTGACATCCAAGTCATAGAACTTTTGTTCTACGATTCTCTCTAAGCTCTCCTGATTCTGAGTGAGGGTGGCCAGTCCTTTCTCAATCCTCAGTGTGGATGCAATCAAGTAACTAAGATGCTCTTGCTTGGTTTTCAAGAAGTACTCAGATGCCTCCTCTTGAGTTGGCATCTTGGTAGCTTTCTCCTTCCTTGCCTTCTCCTTCTTAGCTTGTGCATGAGCTGATGATGGTTCATCCCTGTTCATCACAACTTGATTATCCTCAAAGTCTGGATGAAGAGGCAAATGTTCCTTATCCAATAAGTATATGCATGTGCCCATCTTGGAGTTGATCAGCTCTTGGATCTGAGGGGCATAACCACAGCTCCTCTTCTGATCTGCTGGAGTTCTCTTGATTGTTTCTACCATGAGGATCATGACTTTGAATTTTTGTGGCACATCAAAGATATGAAGCAAGTTGATTGCATGGCCTCTGATCATCTTGTGATCACCTGACTTGGGCAACAGAGTGTGCCTCAGAATCCAATTGATAGTTGGCAACCCTGACAGAAGATAATGTACTGACCCAAACTTGAAAGTATCAAGTGCCTTGTTTGGGATCTCCTTGTACATGTTGGACATAGAGTTGTGGTCCATCTTCTTCTTGGCATATATGTCTAAGTCATCCTCATGCTCCTCTGGGGCATTGATGAGCTGTGCCCATTCTGCAACTGTTGATTGATACATTGTTCCTTCTGACATCCACACAATCCTTCCATCTGGATAGAAGTGTGCTGTGGAGTAGAACTGCATGATCAGCTCTTCATTCCACTTTGTGAGCTTCTGCCCAACAAAGTCAGCTACTCCACAAGCCTTGAAGCTGTCTTGCACTCCAGGATAGTGCTCTTCATTGTCCTTGATGTACTCCCAATCAACCCATCTCATGTCATAAACAATGGGCTTCTTATCAAGCAAAACTGTCTCATAGAAGTCATGCTGTTCCTTTGTGTGGAACCTGTAGTCAACAGCAGTTCTTCTTCTGGTAGCATATGGATCTTCTGCTCTCCACTCCCTCAGCCCTGAGTCTCTTCTGATCTTCATATCCTCAGCCACAGGATGAGCATCATTGTGGTCTGGGATCTTCGGCTTTAACTTCCTGAGAACTTGTCCTTCTTCTTCTTCTTCTCCAATGTCAGGCACGGGGGCCTTGTTCTTCTCAGCAGCTGGTATGATCCTTGTATTCCTTTTTGGAGCTGTCTTAGCCTTTGATGCAGCTTTGGGTGTTTCCTTGGGCTTTGAGGCAGTAGCCCCTGATCTTATAGCATCACCCATCAGCTTTGGTGCCTTAGGTGCTAGTGCAGCAACCTCTTCTTCTTCATCTTCAGAATCTCTCCTCATAGAAGGTTTGCCAACAACTCTGGCAGTGGTAGTTCTGTCTCTCTTCTTTTTCTTGTCTTGGCCAACTTCTTCCTCTTCAGATTCCATGGTGAACTTTATAGTTTCTTCAGGAACAGCCTTCCTAGGTTTGGAGGTAGGAACTCTCCTAGCAGGTGCCTTTTTGTGCATTCCTGGCTTGATGGCTGCAGCTGAGCCATATTCCTTCTTGAGCACGACTCTCTTGGAAGTGGCTTCCTCTTCTGCCACATAGTCCTCATCTTCTGATTCTGAGGTTCTCTTCTTCCTTTGTCTGGTGGCAGCTTTTGGCAAATTGCTAGGGGTACTCCTGCTGCCTTCATCTGAAGAACTGGAGGGACTAGTGCCCTCACTCATGTGCACTTGCTGTTCTGACACATTCTGGCTGTCACTCTGATCTGACGTGATGAACAAGCTGACTGCTGACCCTGTGAATAGTTTATAGATGAGGTAGAATAGATGAGCATCACAAAATGCAGAGGTTTTTGCAAAAGAATGATTCAAAATCTTAGTTTTAGTTTCCCACAGAAATCATTTCGAATCTACCGATTTTTAAACTCGGTGATACCGAAGCAGTTTTTGGAATCTAAACTAGTGAACTCGGTCAGACCGAGTCACAGTTCGGTGGCACCGAGACTGCTAGGGTTTCACAAAGTTCCAAAATCGGTCACACCGATTAGTAATTCTCGGTCAGACCGAGTCTCACTTGTGCAATGGCAAGAAGCAACCTTGTCTATCCCACCATGGCCATCGCCCACGAAGGATTTGCCTCACTAGCGGTAGATCTTCATGAAGTAGGCGATCTCCTTGCCCTTACAAACTCCTTGGTTCAACTTCACAATCTTGTCGGAGGCTCCCAAGTGACACCTAGCCAATCTAGGAGACACCACTCTCCAAGAAGTAACAAATGGTGTGTTGATGATGAACTCCTTGCTCTTGTGCTTCAAATGATAGTCTCCCCAACACTCAACTCTCTCTCACAGGATTTGGATTTGGTGGAAAGAAGATTTGAGTGGAAAGCAACTTGGGGAAGGCTAGAGATCAAGATTCATATGGTAGGAATGTAATATCTTGGTCTCAACACATGAGTAGGTGGTTCTCTCTCAGAACATATGAGTTGGAAGTGTAGATGTGTTCTGATGGCTCTCTCCACGAATGAAGAGGAGGTGGAGGGGTATATATAGCCTCCACACAAAATCCAACCGTTACACACAATTTACCAATCTTGGTGGGACCGAATCAACAAACTCGGTCGGACCGAAATAGTAAACCTAGTGACCGTTAGTGATTTTCGGTGGGACTGACATGCAACTCGGTAGGACCGATATGGCTAGGGTTAGGGCTTAACGTAATCTCGGTGAGACCGATTACACAAACTTGGTGAGACCGATTTGGTAATAAGCTAACCAGAGAGTTGGTCAGGTAAACTCGGTGGGACCGATTTGCTCTTTCGGTGAGACCGAAAAGTTACAAAAAGGAAACAGAGAGTTTACATTGCAATCTCGGTGGGACCGATCCGCTCTTTCGGTGAGACCGAAAAGTTACAAAAAGGAAACATAGAAATTGCAATCCCATCTCAGTGAGACCGAGATCCCTATCGATAGAACCGATTTGCTTAGGGTTTGGCAGTGGCTATGACAAATGAAACTCGGTGGCGCCGGATAGGAAGAATCGGTAGGTCCGAGTTTGGCTTTGGGTTTAGGTCAAGAGTGGATATGAGAAAGTAGCTGAGGGTTTTGGAGCATATCATTAAGCACATGAAGCAAAAGGCTCATTAAGCAACACCTCATCCCTCCTTGATAGTATAGGTTTTTCCTATGGACTCAATGTGATCTTGGATCACTAAAATGTAAAATGAAAAGTCTTGAGCTTTTGAGCTTGAGCCAATCCTTTGTCCTTAGCATTTTGAGGGTTCCACTTTCACCATCCATGCCATGCCAATCATTGAGCTTTCCTGAAATAAACATCTTGGAATAGCATTAGCTCAATGAGCTATATGTTGTTATGAATTACCAAAACCACCTAGGGATAGTTGCACTTTCAGTAAGTCCTGTCCATTGTGTCCCTAAGAAGGGAGGTATTACTGTTGTCCCTAATGATAAAGATGAATTGATTCCGCAAAGAATTATCACAGGTTATAGGATGGTAATTGATTTCCGCAAATTAAATAAAGCTACTAAGAAAGATCATTACCCCTTACCTTTTATTGATCAAATGCTAGAAAGATTATGCAAACATACACATTATTGCTTTCTAGATGGTTATTCTGGTTTCTCTCAAATACCTCTGTCGGCTAAAGATCAATCAAAGACTACTTTTACATGCCCTTTTGGTACTTTTGCTTATAGACGTATGCCTTTTGGTTTATGTAATGCACCTGCTACCTTTCAAAGATGCATGATGGCTATATTCTCTGACTTTTGTGAAAATATTTGTGAGGTTTTCATGGACGACTTTTCTGTCTATGGTTCCTCTTTTGATGATTGCTTGAGCAATCTTGATCGAGTTTTGCAGAGATGTGAAGAAACTAATCTTGTCTTGAATTGGGAAAAGTGCCACTTTATGGTTAATGAAGGTATTGTCTTGGGGCACAAAGTTTCTGAAAAAGGTATTGAAGTTGATAAAGCCAAGGTTGATGCTATTGAAAAGATGCCATGTCCCAAGGACATCAAAGGTATAAGAAGTTTCCTTGGTCACGCCGGATTTTATAGGAGGTTCATTAAGGACTTCTCAAAAATTTCTCGGCCTCTAACTAATTTATTACAAAAATATGTACCATTTGTCTTTGATGATGATTCTGTAGAAGCATTTGAAATACTTAAGAAAGCATTAGTCTCTGCACCTATTGTTCAGCCACCTGATTGGAATTTACCCTTTGAAATTATGTGTGATGCTAGTGATTATGCTGTAGGTGCTGTTTTAGGGCAAAGAGTTGATAAGAAATTAAATGTTATCCATTATGCTAGTAAGACTCTAGACAATGCTCAAAGAAATTATGCTACTACCGAAAAGGAACTTTTAGCAGTTGTGTTTGCTTGTGATAAATTCAGACCCTATATAGTTGATTCTAAAGTAACTATTCACACTGATCATGCTGCTATTAAATATCTTATGGAAAAGAAAGATGATAAACCTAGACTTATTAGATGGGTTCTCTTGCTGCAAGAATTTGATTTGCATATTGTTGATAGAAAAGGAGCTGAGAACCCATTTGCAGACAACTTATCTAGGTTAGAGAATGTTCTTGATGACCCACTACCTATTGATGACAGCTTTCCTAATGAACAATTAAATGTCATAAGCACTTCTCGTAGCACTCCATGGTATGCTGATTATGCTAATTATATTGTTGCTAAATTTATACCACCTAGCTTCACATACCAACAAAAGAAAAAGTTCTTTTATGATTTGAGACATTACCTTTGGGATGACCCACATCTTTATAAAGAAGGAGTAGATGGTGTTATTAGACGTTGTGTACCTGAGCATGAACAGGAATAGATCCTACGCAAGTGTCACTCCAAAGCTTATGGAGGACACCACGCTGGAGATAGAACTGCACATAAGGTATTGTAATCTGGTTTTTATTGACCTACTCTCTTCAAGGATGCCCGTAAGTTTGTTTTGTCTTGTGATGAATGTCAAAGAATTGGTAATATTAGTAGACGTTAAGAAATGCCTATGAATTATTCACTTGTTATTGAACCATTTGATGTTTGGGGCTTTGATTATATGGGACCTTTTCCTGCTTCTAATGGATATACACATATTTTAGTTGCTGTTGATTACGTTACTAAGTGGGTAGAAGCTATTCCAAATAGTAGTGCTGATCATAACACTTCTATTAAAATGCTTAAGGAAGTTATTTTTCCGAGGTTTGGAGTCCCTAGATATTTAATGATTGATGGTGGTTCACACTTTATTCATGGTGCCTTCTGTAAAATGCTTGCTAAATATGATGTTAATCATAGAATTGCATCTCCATACCACCCGCAGTCTAGTGGTCAAGTAGAATTGAGCAATAGAGAGCTCAAATTAATTTTGCAAAAGACTGTTAATAGGTCTAGAAAGAATTGGTCCAAGAAACTTGATGATGCATTATGGGCCTATAGAACTGCATATAAGAATCCTAGGGGTATGTCTCCGTATAAAATGATTTATGGAAAAGCATGTCACTTACCTCTCGAACTAGAACATAAGGCATATTGGGCTATTAAAGAGCTCAACTATGATTTCAAACTTGCCAGTGAGAAGAGGTTATTTGATATTAGCTCACTTGATGAATGGGGAACCCAAGCCTATGAAAATGCCAAGTTGTTTAAAGGAAAAGTTAAAATATGGCATGACAAAAGGATACAAAAGCGTGAGTCTAATGTAGGTGATTATGTGTTGCTATACAACTCTCGTTTAAGATTTTTTGCAGGAAAACTTCTCTCTAAATGGGAAGGTCCCTACGTTATCGAGGAGGTCTATTGTTCCGGTGCCATAAAAATCAACAACTTCGAAGGCACAAATCCGAAGGTGGTAAACGGTCAAAGAATCAAACACTATATCTCAGGTAATCCCATAAATGTTGAAACCAATGTTATTGAAACTGTAACCCCGGAGGAATACATAAGGGACACTTTCTAGAACGTTCCAGACTCCGAAAAGGAATAGGTATGTGGTACGGTAAGTAAATCGACTCCAAAACAATTTTAAGGCAATATTTCTCCGTTTTGGAATATTTAGAAAAATAGAAAAATAGGTAGCAGTCCAGGGAGGACACGAGTCCTCCATGAGGGTGGAGGGCGCGCCCTACCACCTGGGCGCGCCCCCCTACCTCGTGAGCACCTCGTGTGCCCTCCGGACTCCGTTTTCTTGCACGATACGTATTTCGGTCGGTAAAAATTCATTATATATTCTCCCGAAGGTTTTGACTCCCGTATCACGCAAATATCTTCTGTTCTCGTTTCGAGCTGTTTCCCTTGCAGATTTGAGGATTCCGGAGACTCGATCATCCTTCTATGAGGGTGAGCCTATGCCATGGAAGGTGGACGACAAGCTTGCGTCATCAACAACACCTCCACTGCCAACAACAAAGAAGGAGACATAATCACATGGGTATGGGCACTCCCCTTGGCAACTGCCAAGCTTGGGGGAGGTGCCCTGGTATCATATCATCATCACAACTCCTATCTTTACCGTTTTTCTTAGTTCGATCCTATTAGTAGTATCTTGATTTAGTAGAATAAAGTCATGGCATGATCTAGTTTTGAAGTTTTGCTTTATGATCCCTCTATGCAATCGAGTCCGTGAGCTATATTTATATAATAAAGACTAGTGTTGAGTAAAGGGCTTGATTACTTTGCCATGATCTTGAGTGAATAAAAGAAAAGAAACAAAGAGTTCATATTGGTCTTACTGATAGTAATGACTTCACATAGAAAGAGTATGATGATTAAAAAGTTGTTGGGAGTTGGCAAATATAGCTTTGGTCATCGTTGCAATTAATAGGAAGTAATAAGGAGAGAGAGGTTTCACATATAGATATATTATCATTGACATCTTTTATGATTGGGAACACTCATTCAAATATGACATGCTAAAGAGTTGATGTTGGATAAGGAAGACAACATAATGAGTTGTGTTTTCTTGTATCTAAGATAAAGTATATTTTCATGGATCTCCTAACATGTTGAGCTTGCCTTTCCCCCTCATGCTAGCCAAATTCTCAGCACCAAGTAGAGATACTACTTGTGCTTCCAAATACCCCTAAACCAGTTTAGCCATGAGAGTCCACCATATCTACCTATGGATTGAGTAAGATCCTTCAAGTAAGTTGTCATCGGTGCAAGCAATAAAAATTGCTCTCTAAATATGCATGACTTATTAGTGCAGAGAAATAAGCTTTGTACGAACTTGTTGTGGACGCAATAAAAGCGACGGACTGCATAATAAAGGTTCACATACAAGGGGCAATATAAAATGACGTTCTTTTGCATTAAGATTTTGTGCATCAAACCATAAAAGCGCATGGCAACCTCTGCTTCCCTCTGCGAAGAGCCTATCTTTTATTATTATCTTCTATCTTATGCAAGAGTCACGGTGATCTTCACCTTTCCTTTTTCATTTTATCCTTTGGCAAGCCCAGCATGTTGGAAAGAACATTATATATATATATATATATATATATATATATATATATATATATATATATATATATATATATATATATATATATATAATTGGATGTAGGGGAGCATGAATTGTTATTGTTGACATTACCCTTGAGGTAAAAGGTTGTGGGGCAAAACTATAAGTCCCTATCTTTCTCTGTGTCCGGTTAAAACTCCGTAGCCACAAGTATTGCGTGAGTGTTAGCAATTATGAAGTACTAAATGATAGTTGAATATGTGGACTTGTTTTTAAGCTCTGACATAGACTCTTCCCGATGTTATGATAAATTGCAATTGCTCCAATGACTGAGGTTATGATTTGTTAGTGCCCAATAAGGTTTCTGATTCATACTTTTGCATTGTGAAAAGATCATCACTTGAACATAAGTAATCATATGATAAATCTATATATGTTGCTGTTATGAGAGTAATCATGATGCCTTCATGTCCGTATTTTATTTTTATCGACGCCTCTACCTCTAAACATGAGGACATATTTATTGTTATCGGCTTTTCGCTTGAGGACAAGCGAGGTCTAAGCTTGGGGGAGTTGATACGTCCATTTTGCATCATGCTTTTATGTTAATATTTATTGCATTATGGGCTGTTATTTCACGTTATGTCACAATACTTATGGCTATTCTCTCTTATTTTACAAGGTTTACCATGAAGAGGGGGAATGCCGGCAGCTGGAATTCTGGCTGGAAAAGGAGCAAACATTGAAGACCTATTCTGCGCAACTCCAAAAGTCCTGAAACTCCACGGAATATCTTAAAATAAATAATGAAAAATCGTCGCCAAAGATGAAGGCCAGGGGGCCCACACCCTGCTCACGAGGGTGGGGGGCGCCCCCCTGGGCGCGTCCCCCTACCTCGTGGGCCCCCTGGTGGCTCTCCGACGCCCATCTTCTCCTATATGAAGTCTTTCGATGAGAAAAAAATCATAAGCAACCTTTCGGGACGAGACTCCGCCGCCACGAGGCGGAACCTTGGCGGAACCAATCTAGGGCTCCGGCGGAGCTGTTTTGCCGGGGACACTTCCCTCCGGGAGGGGGAAATCATCGCCATCATCATCACCAACGCTCCTCTCATCGGGAGAGGGCAATCTCCATCAATATCTTCACTAGCACCATCTCATATCCAAACCCTAGTTCATCTCTTGTATCCAATTCTTGTCTCTAAGTCTGGGATTGGTGCTAGTAGGTTGCTAGTAGTGTTGATTACTCCTTGTAGTTGATGCTAGTTGGTTTACTTGGTGGAAGATCATATGTTCAGATCCTTTATGCATATTATTACCCCTCTGATTTTGAACATGAATATGCTTTGTGAGTAGTTACGTTTGTTCCTGAGGACAAGGGAGAAGTCTTGCTATTAGTAGTCATGTGAATTTGGTATTCGTTCGATATTTTGATGAGATGTATGTTGTCTAACCTCTAGTGGTGTTATGTGAACGTCGACTACATAACACTTCACCATTATTTGGGCCTAGAGGAAGGCATTGGGAAGTAATAAGTAGATGATGGGTTGCTAGAGTGACAGAAGCTTAAACCCTAGTTTATGCGTTGCTTCGTAAGGGGATGATTTGGATCCATATGTTTCATGCTATGGTTAGGTTTACCTTAATACTTTTGTTGTAGTTGTGGATGCTTGCAATAGAGGTTAATCATAAGTGGGATGCTTGTTCAAGTAAGAACAGCACCCAAGCACCGGTCCACCCACATATCAAATTATCAAAGTACCGAACGCGAATCATATGAGCGTGATGAAAACTAGCTTGACGATATTCCCATGTGTCCTCGGGAGCGTTTTTCCTATTATAAGAGTTTGTTCCGGCTTGTCCTTTGCTACAAAAAGGATTGGGCCACCTTGCTGCACCTTATTTACTTTTGTTACTTGTTGCTCGTTACAATTTATCTTATCACAAAACTATCTGTTACCACTTATTTCAGTACTTGCAGAGAATACCTTGCTGAAAACTGCTTATCATTTCCTTCTGCTCCTCGTTGGGTTCGACACTCTTACTTATCGAAAGGACTATGATAGATCCCCTATACTTGTGGGTCATCAAGACTCTTTTCTTTTTGGTATTTTTGGTATAAAGATGCAAAGTGAAAAGTAAAAGCAAAACAAGTAAAATAAAGTAATGGAGATTGATATGTTGAGAATAGACCCGGGGGCCATAGGTTTCACGAGAGATGGGGAGAACATTGTATTGAGATCCAAAAAGAGAGAAGAAGCCATCTAGCTACTAACTATGGACCCGAAGGTCTGAAGTAAACTACTCACACTTCATCGGAAGGGCTATGGTGTTGATGTAGAAGCCCTCCGTGATGGATGCCCTCTCCGGCAGAGCTCCGGAACAGACCCCAAGATGGGATCTCGTGGATACAGGAAGTTGCGGTGGTGGAATTAGGTTTTTGGCTCCGTCTCTGGTCTAATGGGGGTACGTAGGTATATATAGGAGGAAGGAGCACGTTGGTGGAGCTCCGAGGGGCCCACGAGGCAGGAGGGCGCGCCCAGGGGGCGCGGCCTCCACCCTCATGACCTCCCTGGAATCTTCTTGGAGTAGGGTCCAAGTCTCCTGGATCACGTTTGGTGAGAAGATCACATTCCCGAAGGTTTCATTCCGTTTGGACTCCGTTTGATATTCTGTTTCCTCGAAATACTGAAATAGGCAAAAAAATAGCAATTCTGGGTTGGGCCTCCGGTTAATAGATTAGTCTCGAAAACAATATAAAAGTGGAAAATAAAGCCCAATATAGTCCAAAACAGTAGATAAAGTAGCATGGAGCAATCAAAAATTATAGATACGTTGGAGACATATCAGGCATCCCCAAGCTTAATTCCTGCTCGTCCTCGAGTAGGTAAATGATAAAAAGAGAATTTTTGATGCGGAGTGATACTTTGGCATAATTTCAATGTAAATCTCCTTAATCATGGTATGAATATTCAGATCCGAAAGGTTCAAGACAAAAGTTCATATTGACATAAAAATGATAATACTTCAAGCATACTAATCAAACAATTATGTCATCTCAAAATAACATGGCCAAAGGAAGTTCATCCCTACAAAATCATATAGTTAGGCTATGCTTCATTTTCGTCACACAAAGATGTTCCCAACTTCTATACCCCCGATGACAAGCCAAGCAATTGTTTCATACTCAAATAATCTCAAACTTTTTCAACCTTCACGCAATACATGAGCGCGAGCCATGGAAATAGCACTATGGGTGGTATAGAATATGATGATGGGGATTGTGTGGAGAAGACAAAAAAGGAGAAAGTCTCACATCAACGAGGCTAATCAATGAGCTATGGAGATGCCCATCAATTGATGTTAATGCAAGGAGTAGGGATTGCCATGCAACGGATGCACTAGAGCTAAGAATGCTCAACAAAAGAAAACTAGTGGGTGTGCATCCAACTTGCTTGCTCATGAAGACCTAGGGCATTTTGAGGAAGCCCATCCTTGGAATATACAAGCCAAGTTCTATAATGAAAAATTCCCACTAGTATGAACAAGACAACTTATGAGACTCACTATATGAAAATCATGGTGTTACTTTGAAGCACAATATATGAGACTCACTACATGAAGAACAAGGTGCTACTTTGAAGCACAAGTGTGGAAAAAGAGATAGTAGCATTGCCCTTTTTATTTTCTCTTTTTTTGGGACTTTTTTTGGCCTTTTCTCCCTTTTTTTTGATTGGGCAATGCTCTAATAATGATGATCATCACACTTCTATTGATTACAACATAATGATTACAACTCGATACTAGAACAAGATATGACTCTATTATGAATGCCTCCGGCGGTGTACCGGGATGGTGCAATGAATCAAGAGTGACATGTATGAAAAATAATGCATGGTGGCTTTGCCACAAATACGATGTCAACTACAAGATCATGCAATGGCAATATGACAAAAGTAAAGCATGTCATGATGATGATGATGATGCTGGTGGAAGTTGCATGGCAATATATCTCGGAATGGCTATGGAAATGCCATGATAGGTAGGTATGGTGGCTGTTTTGAGGAAGATATAGGGAGGTTTATGTGTGAAAGAGTGTATCATATCACGGGGTTTGGATGCACCGGCGAAGTTTGCACCAACTCTCAATGTGAGAAAGGGCAATGCACGGTACCGAAGAGGCTAGCAAATGGCGGAAAGGTAAAAGTGCGTATAATCCATGGACTCAACATTAGTCAAAAGAACTCATATACTTATTGCAAAAATTTAGAAGTCATCAAAAATCAAGTACTACGCGCATGCTCCTAGGGGGATAGGTTGGTAGGAAAAGACCATCGCTCGTCCCCGACCGCCACTCATAAGGATGCACAAGCCAGGTACACTTCATGCTTCAAATTTGTTACACAACTTTAACCATACGTGCATGCTACGGGACTTGCTAACTTCAACACAAGTATTTCTCAAAATCACAACTACTCAACTAGCACAACTATGATATTATCACCTCCATATCTCAAAACAATTATCACGCATCAAACTTATCTTAGTATTCAACCCACTAAAAAGAAAGTTTCACATATCTTGAATACCAAGTATATTAACATTAAGCAAATTACCATGCTATTAATGACTCTCAAAATAATCTGAGTGAAGCATGAGAGATCAAGTTTCTTTAAAAACAATCCACCACCGTGCTCTAAAAGATCTAAGTGAAGCACTAGAGCAAAAATTATCTCGCTCAAAAAGATATAAGTGAAGCACATAGAGTAAACTATCAAGCTCAAAAGATATAAGTGAAGCACATAGAGTATTCTAACAAATTTCAATTCATGCATGGCTCTCTCAAAAGGTGTGTACAGCAAGGATGATTGTGGTAGACTAACAAGAAAATACACAAATAACACAAGACGCTCCAAGCAAAACACATATCATGTGGTGAATAAAAATATAGCTCCAAGTAAATTACCGATGGAAGTGGACGAAAGAGGGGATGCCTTCCGGGGCATCCCCAAGCTTTGACTTTTTGGTGTCCTTGGATTATCTTGGGGGTGCCATGGGCATCCCCAAGCTTAGGCTCTTGCCACTCCTTGTTCCATAATCCATCAAAAGAATTCACCCAAAACTTGAAAACTTCACAACACAAAACTCAATAGAAATCTCGTGAGCTCCGTTAGAGAAAGAAAACAAAAGACTGTTTTAAGGTACTATAGTGAACTTGTTATTTATTTGTATTGGTGTTAAACCTACTGTATTCCAACTTCTCTATGGTTTATAAACTATTTTACTAGCCATAGATTCATCAAAATAAGCAAACAACACACGCAAAACAGAATCTGTCAAAAACAGAACAGCCTGTAGTAATCTTTTACTAACGCAAACTTCTGGAACCCTAAAAATTCTACCAAAATTAGAATACCTGGGAAATTTGTTTATTGATCAGCAGAAATTGGAATCACTATTTTATCACATTCTGGTGATTTTTAACAATTCGGGCACTGGGCGCAAAGATTCTAGAAATTACAGCAAGATCAAATAACTATCTTCCAAGAAGATCTAATAGGTTTAACTTGGCACAAACACTAATTAAAAGAAAAAACAACATCTAAACATAATCTAGATGGATTATTTATTCCTAAACAGAACCAAAAACAAAAAACACAAAATAAAATTGGGTTGCCTCCCAACAAGTGCTATCATTTAACGCCCCTAGCTAGGCATAAAAGCAAGGATAGATCTAGGTATTGCCATCTTTGGTAGGCAATCCTTCAATGAGGCATCCACCTACTTTAGAATTTTCTTTCTTTATAGGAAAGTGTTCCATGCCCTTCTTTAAGGGAAATTGGAATTTAATATTCCCTTCCTTCATATCAATAATTGCACCAATCGTTCTAAGGAAAGGTCTACCAAGAATAATAGGACATGAAGGATTGCAATCTATATCAAGAACGATAAAATCTACGGGCACATAATTCCTATTTGCAACAATAAGAACATCATTAATTCTTCCCATAGGCTTTTTAATAGTGGAATCCGCAAGATGCAAGTTTAGAGAGCAATCATCAAAGTCACGGAAATCTAGCAAATCACACAAAGCTTTGGGGATAGTAGAGACACTAGCTCCCAAATCACACAAAGCATGAAACTCATAATTTTTAATTTTAATCTTAATTGTAGGTTCCCACTCATCATGGAGTTTTCTAGGGATAGAAACTTTCAACTCAAGCTTTTCTTCATAAGATTGCATTAAGGCGTCAACAATGTGTTCGGTAAAGGCCTTATTTCGACTATAAGCATGAGGAGAATTTAACACGGATTGCAACAAGGAAATACAATCAATTAAAGAGCAATTTTCATAGTTAAATTCCTTGAGATCCAAAATAGTGGGTTTAGCAATATCTAGATTTTTATTTCTTTCAATCCCTTTTTTATCAATTTCATCATCAGGATCTAAAAACTCAGAATTCTTAGAACGCCTTCTAGGTAAGGGAAGATCATAATCAGATTCATCAAGATTCATATTGCAAAACAAAGATTTAATAGGGGACACATCAATAACTTTTAGATCTTCATCTTGATTCTCATAGTTATTCGGTTTAGCGGCCATCTTATTGACTAAGGTGGCTTGCATATCCGAAATTTGAGCGGTCATTTTTTCAAGATGAGCAATTTGGGCTCTTACACCATCAAATTCTTTGGACATATCATCGAGCTCTTTATTCATATAACTCATAAAACTCTTTTGTTCCTTAAGCTCGTTTCTAAAGAAATTATTATGCTCAAATTGCAAGACCATAAACTTCCTGACATTGTTTTCGATATCTTCTAGCCTTTTAAGGTGAAGATCACCAAAATTAGGTAAGGCCATCGTGACGAACAAGCAAGCAAACTAACACACGAGCAAACAAAAGGCAAAGGGAAAGAGAGGGCGAATAAAATGGCAAGGGTGAAGTGGGGGAGAGGAAAACGAGAGGCAAATGGCAAATAATGTAATGCGAGAGATAGAGATTGTGATGGGTACTTGGTATGTTGACTTTTGCGTAGGCCTCCCCGGCAACGGTGCCAGAAATCCTTATTGCTACGTCTCGAGCTAGCGTTGGTTTTCCCCGAAGAGGAGGGGTGATGCAGCACAGTAGCGTAAGTATTTCCCTCAGTTTTTGAGAACCAAGGTATCAATCCAGTAGGAGGTCACGCGCAAGTCCCTCTTACCTGCACAAAACGGTAGCAACTCGCAACCAACGCTTAGGGGTTGTCAATCCCTTCACGGTCACTTACGAGAGTGAGATCTGATAGAGATAATATTTTTGGTATTTTTGGTATAAAGATGCAAAGTGAAAAGTAAAAGCAAAACAAGTAAAATAAAGTAATGGAGATTGATATGATGAGAATAGACCCGGGGGCCATAGGTTTCGCTAGTGTCTTCTCTCAAGAGCATAGATATTCTACGGTGGGTGAACAAATTACTGTTGAGCAATTGATAGAATTGAGCATAGTTATGAGGTTATCTAGGTATGATCATGTATATAGGCATCACGTCCGTGACAAGTAGACCGACTCCTGCCTGCATCTACTACTATTACTTCACTCATCGACCGCTATCCAGCATGCATCTAGAGTATTAAGTTAAAAACAGAGTAACGCCTTAAGCAAGATGACATGATGTAGAGGAATAAATTCATGCAATATGATAAATACCCCATCTTGTTATCCTCGATGGCAACAATACAATACGTGCCTTGCAACTCTTTCTGTCACTGAGTAAGGACACCGCAAGATTGAACCCAAAGCTAAGCACTTCTCCCATTGCAAGAACTACCAATCTAGTTGGCCAAACCAAACGGATAATTCGAAGAGACTTGCGAAGATAACTCAATCATACATAAAAGAATTCAGAGAAGATTCAAATATTATTCGTAGATAAGTTGGATCATAAACCCACAATTCATCGGTCTCAACAAACACACCGCAAAAGGAAGATTACATCAAATAGATCTCCACGAGAGAGGGGAGAACATTGTATTGAGATCCAAAAAGAGAGAAGAAGCCATCTAGCTACTAGCTATGGACCCAAAGGTCTGAAGTAAACTACTCACACTTCATCGGAAGGGCTATGGTGTTGATGTAGAAGCCCTCCGTGATGGATGCCCTCTCCGGCGGAGCTCCGGAACAGGCCCCAAGATGGGATCTCGTGGATACAGGAAGTTGCGGCGGTGGAATTAGGTTTTTGGCTCCGTCTCTGGTCTAATGGGGGTACGTAGGTATATATAGGAGGAAGGAGCACGTCGGTGGAGCTCCGAGGGGCCCACGAGGCAGGGGGCGCGCCCAGGGGGGCACCCTCCACCCTCGTGACCTCCCTGGAAACTTCTTGGAGTAGGGTCCAAGTCTCCTGGATCACGTTTGGTGAGAAGATCACGTTCCCGAAGGTTTCATTCCGTTTGGACTCCGTTTGATATTCTGTTTCCTCGAAATACTGAAATAGGCAAAAAACAACAATTCTGGGCTGGGCCTCCGGTTAATAGGTTAGTCCCAAAAATAATATAAAAGTGGAAAATAAAGCCCAATATAGTCCAAACAGTAGATAAAGTAGCATGGAGCAATCAAAAATTATAGATACGTTGGAGACGTATCACACCCCTCCCCTTGTCCAACTCGGATTGGGCAAGGGGGGGGCGCGCGGCACCTCCCGAGGCCTGCCTCCTCTCCTCCACTATGGCTCAATAGGTCCATTAACTTTCCCGGGGGGGCGGTAGTCTCCCGGTACTCGATAAATCCCCGAACCTTATCGGAACGATTCCGATGTCCGTATATAACCTTCCAATATATCAATCTTTACCTCTCGACCATTTAGAGACTCCTCGTCATGTCCGTGATCTCATCCGGGACTCCGAACAACCTTCGGTCACCAAACACATAACTCATAATACAAATCGTCATCGAACGTTAAGCGTGCGGACCCTACGGGTTTGAGAACCATGTAGACATGACCGAGACACATCTCTGGTCAATAACCAATAGCGGAACCTGGATGCTCATATTGGCTCCTACATATTCTATGAAGATCTTTATCGGTCAAACCACAAAACAACATACATTATTCCCTTTTGTCATCGGTATGTTACTTGCCCGAGATTCAATCGTCGGTATCATCATACCTAGTTCAATCTCGTTACCGGCAAGTCTCTTTCCTCGTTCCGTAATGCATCATCCTGCAACTAACTCATTAGTTACATTGCTTGCAAGGCTTATAGTGTGCATTACCGAGAGGGCCCAAAGATACCTCTCCGATACTCGGAGTGACAAATCCTAATCTCGATTTATGCCAACTCAACAAACACCTTCGGAGACACCTATAGAGCATCTTTATAATCACCTAGTTACGTTGTGACGTTTGATAGCACACAAGGTGCTCCTCCGATATTCGGGAGTTGCATAATCTCATAGTTAGAGGAATATGTATAAGTCATGAAGAAAGCAATAACAATAAAACTAAACGGTCATAATGCTAAGCTAACGGATGGGTCTTGTCCATCACATCATTCTCTAATGATGTGATCCCCTTCATCAAATGACAACACATGTCTATGGTCAGGAAACATAACCATCTTTGATCAACAAGCTAGTCAAGTAGAGGCATACTAGGGACACTCTGTTTTGTCTATGTATTCACACACGTACTAAGTTTTCGGTTAATACAAATCTAGCATGAATAATAAACATTTATCATGATATAAGGAAATATAAATAGCAACTTTATTATTGCCTCTAGGGCATATTTCCTTCAGTGATGAAGGCCACTCGATGCGCCACGATGTTGTGCTCCTTGGTGCGCCGTGTGGCTGGCCTAATTGGCTCGGCAACGGGCACCTCTTGGCGACGGATGATTCCTGGATCATTATCTAAAGGAGACGGGTGTCACATCCTCCTTTCTGCGTCATGGTGACACCGTGTGGTTACTCATGTTTCGCGGAGGTCACTTGGTGATGTCCATGTTAGGAACTAAGCAACATAGAAGGGCTCATATTACAATATTTCATGACCATGGCATGTGCGTGCTCTTCAATGCAACATCGCCTTCTTCGACAAGTGGTAGCGGCAATATAAGGTGACTTTGGCTTGGTGGTGCTCTTCAAGTACGAAGTCTCGAGCTCCAGGTGAAAAACCTAGGTCTGACTATCGATTGTCGTACTTGACAGTGGTGGTGTTCAAGCGCCGCATCCTTGTTGAAGTCATTGCTTTGGAGACAACTCAGGTGAAAACCAAGGATCTAACATTTAGTGTTTGAATTCGAAAACAACAATGTTACCATGCTTGAGGTGTTGCTTTTGAAGAACCTTTCTCATAGTTCTTGTGTTGCCAAAGACTGTGGATGGTGGTGCTGCTTTTTGTTTGTGTGTCGTTGGTCGCGTTTGTTGTCTTTGCTTTTTCTTCTTTTTTGTTTTCATCCGCCTAGGCATAGCTTCGGTCTTTGATGACTTTGCTCATTGCCGGTGTGATCTTTTGTGTGGGTGTGTTGGTGTTGGTTGTGTGCATCCTAATTATGCAGATGACGGGTATATGCTCATTGTGTTTGTATCCTATTTGATGTTTCATTTTGAGTGAATAAAACACTCTTTATTGGGGGAAGGGGTGAAGTACGTGAAAAAAGATGACTGAACTATACTTCAGAAAATAATACAGAAGAAAATGTTCATACATACGCACATCCACTCACTCATATGAATGCAATACATGCACACCCTACCCCTATGAGCACCTTTGAGTGACTGAGCCGACACATCATCTTTAGATTGACGAAGTTGTCATAGATGCATTCGTAGTCTACGAAACCTCTCCTCGTGCAGTGAGGCGCCAAATCGTCGATGATAACTAAAGCGAGCCACTGCCCCGTCCGTCCACCGTCGGCGCTAGAGAACAAGCATGACGATGTCGTGACTCCCGACGCCCCCTGCCGCGCTGACCTTCGTTGACCCTCCCTCGTGCTTCGACGATCACCGAAGAGGGCACCTGCGTCGAACCCGAGCCGCCTAGCCACCGTCTTCCCAACTCCGGCGCTACCGCGACTGCCATCGCCAGTGAGCTCCTCCCTGTCGTTCGATCTCGATCCGGTGATCGATATTAGATCGTTTTATTTTGCGAAGGGGTATGCACTCACGACCATTATATCTAGATACGACGATGAATAACAGACAACTTATCCGAATTGATACCGATCAATCCCATTACGCCATGTGTCCACCTTATCCGTAAGCTTATCTAGAACCGAAAATCGATATAAATTAAAAAAGAGATAACCCCTGGAACTTCAATCCCTCATAACTTTTTATCTATAAACCCAAATTGAGTGATTCTTTTTGCAAAATGATCCTCATGAAATATACTTTAATTTAGTCCAGAAACATTTCACTTTTGAACAATTTAAAATTTGAATTCAAATAGTGCATAACTTGCAAATTAGAAATCCAAATAAATTGATTCTTTTGGCAAAACGAGTCTAGTGAATTGTAGTTTCATCTTAGCTATTGTAGACAAATTTTAAAATAATTTAAAATTATAAATTGAATACAGTTTAAATAGTAGCTACAATTCAGTTAGTATTTAAACCTAAATTGGTTTAACCTTGAATTAAAAATGTTTATTGGGATAATTATTTTGCAACAAGTTTCAGAAACTAGAAATGAACTTTAGTAAATATTTTTGGATTATCATTTGACTTTAGGGGAATTTGATTTTAATAAATTCAAACTTAGTTTGGTAATAACCTTGAAACCATAGGTTTAATTTGAATAAAACTATTGCAATATGGTTTACTGAACTGAAATAAACTTAGTAAGTATTTTGGAGTGACAATTAACTTTAGGTTAAATTTAATTTAATTCAAAGTTAGATAAAGTTGAAAACTATTTACACATAGAAAAACATTTTGGATTTAGAGTTGACTTTAGTTTGAACTTGAATTAAATAAATGAACCTTAACAATTATATTGGTTTTGTATATGATTCTGGAGGGAATAAAAAATAAATTGAATTTAGTTAAACCTAAAATAAACCTAGAAGTCATTTAATTAATCCAAATTAAATGAAATCTAATTCAAATGAATTCATGAACCAATATTAGTCAATTGTGAGATATCTTGGACTTGAATTAGCATCGCTATTTCAAACTTAATTTGAATTCAAATTGAAATATCATTTTGAACCAAATTCAATTTGAACTCAAATAAGATGAACCCTGATTCAAATTAAAATTGACTTGGAAAGCAGACCAAGTTATTATTATAGACACTTAGTGTATTCAAGCTCATGAACAATTCAAACTCGAACATGAACTTGGCTATCCAAGATTCATAGACCATGACTCGTGTTGTTAAGATTCTTCTAACTGGATCTTACAACCACAACTTGACATTACATACTCCTTATGTGATGAAACCTTTACTATGAAACTTGCATGTGAACCCTTATGTCACATGTATTCCAAGTGACAACCACTATGTTGTTTTCCAAACTCTTATGAGTTAATTCTAACACATGATCTCACAACACAATGACACTGACACCATGCACAACACTTGTTGTATGCTTGATTGTATTGTATGGCTGGTTATGATTCCTCTTTACTTGTGATAGATTGATCAGAGAGCGAAGAGTAGCCTTGTCAAGATCGTGTGTGTATGAAGAACTTTCATCAATTACCAAGATTTGTTTAACTGAATTCTTCTATTTGCCACGCAAGTTGCATTTCTGATAAAACTTCCTATGTTTCATTTTGTTGCCATAATATGCTGAACCTGGAATAGGTTAGCCACATGTTTACCCTGAATGTTGAGTCTACGTCGTAGTGTAGGCTCGGGACATGACAACAGGTGAATGTGTCATTGGTAGATGTAATTTGGACTCCCCATTGAATGCACCAGTGATAGAGTGCACACATGTACTTCAAGACTTTTCCTTTTCGAGTGATATGCGTTGACGATAGATGCACTCTGGAGTCCCCAATGTTGCACTATTGACAGAGTGCACTCGGAAAACAAAACCCTTGTCATATATGGGAATCGAGATGATTCTGGTCAATAGCTAGGAACGGTTGACATGTTTCTTCACCCTTGCTTGAAGAAATAGTTGGTTTGGATTTGGAAAAGGTTTTGTCACACAACAAGTTGGAGACTCCTTTACTCATTCGTTACATTGGAGGATATGTTGTTATTAGGTGTAGCTTGCCAATACATTCAATCTATTAACCCTCATGGCCGCAACGTATCATGTTGCAGGATTTCCTTATCGAAGAAGAGATACGAAGTAGGGTTACAATGCTATACTCAACTGATGCATGTGAGTTGATGGATGCCACAAGATATTATTGTATTTCCGCTGCATAATGTATCAAGCTAGCCTTAAGCTAGCAGATATGTATTGTATTTAAGACTGGATCTATGATGCAATACTTTCACATGTGTTATTTCTGGTATTTCATCATGAACTATGTGTGCCAGCAATCGATCTAGGGACTGACACATGAAGCGCAGAGATTCGGGGCCCCTACCAGGATTGGGTCATCACATTTGTCCCTTCTATGGAGTCTCCTTCCCCAAGAAGACTCGCCACTTATCCTCGAAGCTTCATTGTTGCCCTAAAGCTTATTTTCGCCTGATCTCTTTCCCTCGCCAACAAATCCTGCTGTTGCTCTAGGGTTTGGAGGAGAAGGTCTCAATCTACACTTCCACCAAGAGATATTTGATTTCCTCCACTAATCCCTTGTGGATCTTGTTACTCTTGGATGCTTGGGCACCCTAGACGGAAGAGATCACCTCAAAGCCACAATCCATTGTGGTGAAGTTTCGTGGTGGTGCTGGGAGCCTTCAATTAAGTTGTGAAGAGAGCCCAACCTTGTTTGTAAAGGTTCGGTCGCCGCCTTCAAAGGCACCACTAGTGGAATGACGACATCTTGCATTGCGCGAGGGCGTGAGAAGAATTTGGTGGCCCTAGTGGCTTCTTGGGGAGCATTGTGCGTCCACACCACTCTAATGTTGAACGTACCTCTGCCTAAAGGGAGGGAACTTCGCTAACACATTCTCCTCTTCATCGACTCCACCTTTGGTTACCTCTTACCTTTACTTTGTCCAAGCTTAGATTGTGTTTCTATCTTGTGCTTGTCATATAGGTTGTCCACGTAGTTACATATCTTTTTTTATCTAGACAACTTATTTTGCTGTTAATCCTAATTTGATTAAAAAAGATAAACTCTTAGTTGCCTATTCACCCCCCTCCTCTAGTCAATCATATCAATCATTTCACTTGGCCCATGTGCTTGAGAAGGGGGATGTTGTTTGCTTATCTACGCAAACTACAACAGTTAAACCTACAAATTAACAAACCTTCTTTAGGTATACAAAGCGTTGTCTTTTCTTCCGGTGGCAAACACTTGTGTTGCGCGCGGCGAAGCTTGACATCGCTGGTTCGACTCTAAGCTCATACAAATAAACATTTATTATTATTATTATTATTATTATTATTATTATTATTATTATTATTATTATTATTACTACTACTACTACTACTCTTGTTGGGACAAAAAAGAAAAACTAAGGATGTACCAATCGAAGAAGGAAAGATTTACAAAAGAAATACGAGTGCGAAAAAAAGAAGAAATAATCATTTCTTTAATATTTAGGGTACAGATAGATTAATAATAATACAACTCTTGTCAGGATGAAAGAAAAAAAAAACCAAGGACGCACGAAACGAAAAATGAAAGACATACGAAAGAAATAGAAGGACGAAAAAAGTGAAGAAACAATCCTCCCTTTAATATCAGGTATAAGTATAGATTTAGATATAGATAGATCATACTATGCTGACCTAACCGTAAAGTTTCCCTTTCTCGCTCCATGCCCAAATCATGGAGAATATCATACAGAAACCACTATTCGGTCGAATTTGGTGAAAACAATGTTTTGAAATTTTGAAAAAATCTTAAAAATATATGAGATGTTGTATTGCCATGCAAAATTTCAAGTTCAAACACATCCTGAGATGTGAGCTATGAAAAAGAAAAAAATCAATATTGAATAGTGCCGAACAATAATGTCATTATTTATTGCTGAATTTGTCTTTTTCATAGCTCACATCCCGTATTGTCTTTTTACTTGAAATTTTATGTGACAATAGAACATCATCCTCTTAACATCCCATATTTTTTATTTTTTCAAAACTTTCAAACATGGTTTTCACGGAGTTTTCTTTGAATGTTGGTTTTCGTATGATATTCTCGCAAAAATCATCACCCTAAGAGCTTACGGTGCCGGCCCATTCCAGACCAAACGGGCTCCTGGCCGTACATATCACTGGATCGACCCGGTCCGGCCCGGCCCGCGCCATACCTTGTCACATCTCCCACTTCGCGTGGCAGTCGTCAAACCAAGTCTCGCACGCCATCTTGGCAAGCACTCTCTCCTCCCCCACCGCGCCGCCGAGCTCCGCCTCCGGCCGACGCAAGCAGCCCACCTCGGACGAATTCTTCTTCCCCTACTCCTCGTATCTACCGGGATGGCGTCGGGTGGAGATCTCCCATCCGGGTTCGCTGGTGAGCCATGCCCTTCCTTGCTTGGATTACCTGTTCTACTCTGCTCCGATCTCTCCTCCGCGGCGAGCGATCGAGCCCAATCTCGGTTCCTGGACTAGCGTGCTCCAGTCCCTCCAATCCATCCAGTTAGTGACGGATTTGTTTGCTCTGCCGCGGAGTACTGGTCTGGTACTAGTACGCCCGCCCATGCCTCGATTCGGTTCGTCTTCTTCTTAAGCGCGCTCGTGCAGGATGGAAATCTTAGTGAGGGTGTCTCGGTACCCTAATTTACTAACACTAGCAGTTTCGATTCACGCAAAATTGGAGCCTCGTTAAGTCCGCCCCTGCATGCGGAGCAATGGCCAAGTTAATTGATGTGAGGAAACAAATGTCTGGCAACTGTTTGACGAGAAGGGAATGTTCCGTCCATCTCATATCTTCCTGTTAGACTGTTTTTTGCTTTTGTTGTAGATAGAGAATTCCTGTTAAGCTGTTACTCTTGTATATTGGGTTGTAGAGCACGGCTAGTTTGTTGTAAATGGAACCAAAAACCAAGATGCTTGATGCCATGTTAGTTCTTTCGCCCTGTATCCTCATGCTGGCAAGCAAGAAAGATGCAGGTGTACAGAAGGCTCAGTTTCATTTGACAATTTTGCCTACATCTGACTGACATTGTTGACGTAGGTTGGAGTTCGTTTATTTAACTGCCTGCCATCTGGTGTAGTTGGTACAGATGAAGCATTGCGTTCTCGTAAATAAATCTCAGAACTATGCAGAATTCATAACAGTGCTTCTGCTCAACTTCTTTACTATGTCATGTACGCTTCTGTTCTGAACCACTTCTTTTGCAGATGAGAGCAAAAGTAGAAAAACAGAAGGATCATCCAACGAAGGTCAAGGGGTTCCTCCAGCTGCTGCTGCAGGCTTGTCTGGTCCTTTCGATTTTTCTTCTATGCAAAGTTTGCTCAATGTACGCCCCCAACCCCACTCACTCACCCTAACACAATCATAATAAGTCTTGTACATGCTGACTATCCTATTGATTTTCATCAGTTAAATATGCACTTGCTGGGTATTATTAATAGGGCAGTGCTAGGCGCCGGTCCGCCGGCGCTAGCTTTCGGCCGGTCCTGCATGCACCGTACGATGCGACTTTTTGTAGCTGTCTGATCCAGCTTTAATCCCGACTCGGTCGTGCCTTCTTCCTTCATACATCTTCTTCACAAGGCCCACCTCTCCACTGCATCTCTGTTCCTCACAAACAGCGTATGCCGTCTCGATTTTCCAGCAGCCCAACGACGCAATATCTGCATCAGCGGTCGTCGGCTACAGTAGCCACCGGCAACCCGCGCTCACCCTCGGCCGTCCGCGCTCGCCGTCTCCCGTCGCCCCTCAGGAAGATGAGGAAGACGATTGCAGCTCTCTGTGGGCCGGTTCCAGCACACGGTCGCCCTGCTTGCAGCATTTCTGGCCTCACCTCCTCTGGCTCGCCGCCGTTGTCGGCTTCTACCACCATGTTCCACCAACAACAAAATTCAGCAACAAAAACGATGTCACCGATTGTAGCAAAAAAAATCACTAGTCCCAGCAAAAAAGATCACCGGTTCCAGCAAAACATCCATCGCCGCCGACGGTAGCAACAAAAATCTCGCCAGCAAAAAATCTTGCAGGTTGTAGCAAAAACAGAAGTCGGTACCAGCAAAAGATGACTCGACGGTCGTCCTGTTCCAGCATTGAAAAGTGTGGTTTGTAGCTTTTTCAATAGCCGGTTCCAGCAAATAGACTCACCGGTTGCATCACCAAAAGGTCGCCATCTCCCTCCGCATCAGCTGCTGGTTGTAACACAAGTAGTTGCCGCCGGCCATCTCCGCATAGCCGGCAGCAGCAATTTTCATCACCGATTGCAACTTCTGCCACAACAGCATGCACCCCGCGTCTTTGGAGCGACGGCTGAGGGATCCCTACTCCGGCGCCACGACCACGAAGGAAGGAGGAGGAGGCGGCGGCCATGGCTTGACGGCCCGCAACAGCACCTTCACAGCGCCAACTCTGCTCCTTCCCGGCCCCGCCCCCCTTGCAGCGGTGGGAGCTGCAGCTCCGTATGTACTGCCGCGGGAGGAAGAGGATGCGGTGCAGCGGCTGCAGCGGCGGACCTCATCGCCGGAGGAGCATGTGGATCCGAGAGAGAGAGAGAGAGAGAGAGATGAGCGGTTGGGAGAGATGATGAAAGGATAAGGTAGTCGTTCTTTCACGCGTGGGAAAAAGATGTGTGTCGTGCGCTCGGGAGGTTTGATGACATAGCGTGAGGCGTGCGAGACGTACGATTCAACTCTAATCGAACGGGCAGCAATGAACCGGCGCAAGAGCAAGCCGGTCAGCCGGTGGGAAAGATTTCCCTTATTAATATGCACTTTAACTTTTCAAGTGAGAAATATTTTTGACTTAAACTAAATGAATTCTGGTTTCCAGGATCCGTCTATAAAGGAGATGGCGGATCAGATTGCAAGGGACCCTGCATTCAATCAGATGGCTGAGCAGCTACAGAAAGGTGCTCAGACTGCAGGAGAACAGGGCATGCCTCCATTGGATCCTCATCAATACATGGAAACAATGCAAAAGGTCATGGAAAACCCTCAGTTTATGACAATGGCAGAGCGCCTCGGGACTGCTCTTATGCAGGTACCATCTACTTTGCCCAAAGGACTCCCCTGGATTTTGTTTTCTGCTGTTTATTTTTGCTGACAATGACCTAATTGTCTTATCAACTTAATTGGCTTAGGACCCTGCTATGTCCAGTATGCTGGAAAATTTGACTAGTCCAACACATAAGGAGGAGCTTGAAGAGCGCATGTCTCGGATTAAGGAAGATCCAGCCTTGAAGCCAATTCTTGATGAGTTAGAGAATGGTGGTCCTGCTGCAATGATAAAGTAGGGCATATTTTCTAGTGATATATCATATTAGATTGTATACAACTTGCTTGATGTGCTTTTCATTTGCTCATGTAGGTACTGGAATGACCCTGAAACTCTTCAAAAGATTGGCCAGGCAATGGGAACTACCATGCCGTTTAGCACTGTCTCTACTGCTGAACCTTCTGGTACTGAAGAAACTGAAGAAGAAGGTGAAGATGAAGATGAATCCATTGTCCACCACACTGCCAGTGTTGGTGATGGTGAGGTAATGGGGCTAACAGTAGAACTGTGGATTCGAATTTCAATTCTGTTTTGAGCTGATATATACTTGCATATGTTTATATGCTGTGTTGGTGTTACACTGTATAATTTGCTTAGTCAGTGTCCATTTTGACCACAGTTACTACAGGTTTTACGGTATTGTTTGGGTGGTAGTAGTGGAAACAATTTTGCTTCCATGACATTGTATATGCTTTAATACATGAACCAGCCTTACGCTGGTATTTGGAGAAATGACATGCTCTTGGCATGTAGGTTATGCTCTTTGTATGCTCAAGAAATTTGCCAGCTTGCAATCTGTGTGCCCTCCATTGCATCTGCCCCGCAGAATCGTTTACTATTCTTGCTACACAGTTTGGTTTTTTGGCCTCTCCTGTGGAGCCTGCAATGGTGTGCCTAGTGTTCATGAATATAATGTAATTTTGGTAAGATGTATGCAAGGTTCAACTAGAGCAGCTTCATTTACAGTCTTCGTGATGGCTGTTTTTCAAAACAACTTCTCTAGATTTTCAAATATAGCTGCCACTGTTATTTCTATTGGATTTATTATTACATTGCCGCCTTTATTTACAAAATAAGTCATCCAACAGGGTCTGAAGAAGGCTCTAGATGGTGGAGCAGACAAGGATGAAGAAGACTCTGAGGGAAGAAGGGCCTTGCACTTTGCATGTGGATATGGTGAGGTATGAAGACCTGCTCATTGCTCAACTCTCTTAGCCTATAACAGTAATCCAGTAAATTGAACTTGTGATTGATATACTATTTTTTCTACTTCATTACTACAACAAATGATTAGGCAAGCTAAGAAAAAACATATACTATATAGAGTTGCCAGTTCCATGGGAAGTCCATGGTAGTTACTCTTTGAGTAGTGCAAATATTTTGTCGTGACCAGTGACCCTAATACTAGTGGAAGCTTTCTAGTTACTGTTCGATAAACAGCTAGACTTGGAATAGTGAGCTTTTTTTGCAGGAGAATAATGAGCCTGTCTAGGGACTAGACTTCTGTTTTTTAGATCAAGTTATTTTACCAACCTTTAGACCAAGTTAATTTTCACAGATTATACGAATTTTATTTTACTTTCTTCTTTTGCTTTTAAGCAACTTTATTGATAGAACGGAGAGCTTTATGCTTATTTGTCAAAAGAAAAATAGTTTTGGGGGAGTTGATTCATGAGTAGCCAGTGCCTAGCGACCTCTATAAGTGGTCAAGCTATAGTATTTACTCTTTGATTTATATTTTTGAGCCATCATCATTAACTTGCCATGAGCTGGTAATGACCAGTTGGCCAAGGACTACCTACTTAGAAATATAACTGGTCTATCTGGTACCACTGTCCCAAGATTGCAAATCTCCATCTCCAACTGTTTAAATTATCCCAGTTGATGGTCTTTAGGAAGCCACTTGAAAAACTTCACTTGTGAAGGTTGTATTCAATGCTGGAACGCAAAATCAATGAATGGCATGCCATCCTCTGCTGTTGTTTGTAGTTTATGCTACAATTGTGGAATCTAGATTGTGAGTTGGGTCAAATTCCATTGGTAACTGTATGGTCTCCTTGTATATTTGATGTCTGTTAGGCAGTTTAATTCAGTGATATGGAGTTTTATGAATTTTGGATTTCAGTTCAAGTGTGCGGAAATCCTCCTTGAGGCGGGTGCTGCAGTAGATGCCATGGATAAGAACAAGAACACCCCACTGCATTACGCTGCTGGCTATGGCCGGAAAGAGTGTGTGGATCTTCTGTTGAAGCACGGTGCTGCTGTGTAAGTTAAATCCACTCTCCCCTGCCCTTCATAAGGTCTGATCCCTTGATGCTTATCTGACCATCTCCAATGTTCCGCAGCACTCTCCAAAACATGGATGGGAAGACGCCCATCGACGTCGCCAAGCTCAACAACCAGGACGAGGTCCTCAAGCTGCTCGAGAAGGACGTGTTCCTGTAAATCACTTCACTTGGCCCCCATGAAGAGACATGGACGCCATCATGTTTTACATTCCTTGGCATTGGTTTTATATAGTCATACTCGAATCGGCATTTTATTCGTTGTGTAAGAATCTACCACCTGTGTTAGCTAGCCTGCAGGCCGACTGGCTGAGGTTAGAACTGCATGTTACTGTATATGGCGACTTGTGTATCGTCCACTTTGTTTCTGTTGATTCCACTAGAGTAATCCAAGACTGTACCCAAGATTAACTTTGTCGTTTGAGGATCGGGCTTTGATGTACTACATCGGGAGAAATTGCAAGAGAAAAATTCACTCACCGTCACTGTATCTATTGCAGAATTCACTTTGGTCACGGTCCTTCTCAATACCCTACATACGGTTGTGGAATTCACTTTGGTCGTGGTACATCTCTTTTTTTGAAAGAAAGTTTGAGCTTTATTCATTAGAAATAATCATTACATCGTTTATGAGGATTGGTACAATTACATTATGTGGTTCCTCGAACTAATCAGAAATGGAGGAGAATCTAGCCAACTTAACAAGTTCATTAGCAACTTTATTTGCTGCTCTATTACAATGCTCGAATCTAGAAATAGAAAAATCGCAAGCTAAGTGAAAACAGTCATAAAAAATTGCAGCTGCTGCCCCCGACGACTGTCCTCCTTCGTTCATGGTCTCGATCACCTCCATATTATTCGAGTTGATAATTATGCGATTACAACCCGTCCTTTGCGAAAGCGATAGGCCGAATTTTAACGCCAAAGCTTCAGCCATCAACACATCTGCGCACCAGTCAATCTTACCATTTCCCCCACTGATGAACCTACCTTTGTCATCTCTTAAGACCGCCCCGATCGTACCCCTGAGAAGGTCGTGATCAAAAGAAGCATCAACGTTAAGTTTAACAAATCCCGTCGGGGGGCTAGACCATCCTCCTCTTTTCATGGAAGCCTTCGGCGAGGAGGCATTAACAAAATTGAGAGTGAGAGCGCGTATCCCCATGGATGTCTGTTGTGCATTCTGAGTAGTCTCATTGTGTACCAATTTACGCCTTTCCCGCCACAAGTACCAGGCTGATATGGCAATCATGTCACACACATTTCGAATGCCCATAATACATAGTTCCTGATCTGGTAATGGAAGTAAATGTTCCAAGATTGCCTCATCCGCATAGTCTATTTTACAAGCTCTGTCGATAGTATCGTCCATCCCTAGTCTTCTCCAGACTTTTTTTGCTCTGTCACATAGAAACAACAGATGTTTTGTGTCTTCTGGCCCATATGAGCAGGCAGGACACTCAGGCGAGACTTTCACATGTCTATTAACTAACTTAACACGACATGGAAGAGTGCCGCGAAGTGTACGCCAAATAAATATTTTAACCTTTGCTGGACAAGCAAGTTTCCAAATCCTCCTCCAAATAGGATTGACCGTGATACGTCCCATCCCATTGGTATGTCGTAACTTGTTCCCATATTGGTGGTCCCATTCCACAAAATAAGTAGACCGAACCGAAAAGATCCCATTTTTTGTGAAGTTCCAAGCTACGAAATCTGGCATATCATGTTGCGATATCGGGATCGCAAGCACTCGCTGAACATCAATAGGCCATAGAGTCTGTCTGAGAAGATCTTCATCCCAATTATTTAGGATTGGATCAATCAAATCTGCTACCTTCCGTAACAATTGGCCTCCCTTAGGGGTAACAATTTTACGGTTTGCACAATTTGGAATCCAGGCGTCCTCCCAAATGTCAATATTCTGCCGATTTCCCACTCGCCAATTATGACCACGCTTCAAGGAGCTCACACCCGCCATAATACTTTGTCGGGTGAAGGAAGAACCCTTCTTCAGGTCAGTGTTCAACAAGTCACCGTCAGGATAGTATTTGACTCTCAAAATAGTAGCACATAGAGAATCCGGATTCTCGATAAGACGCCAAGCCTGTTTAGCAAGCATAACCAAATTGAAACAATGGATATCCCGAAAACCCATTCCTCCTTGGTTCTTGGGTACACACATTTTCCACCAAGCCATCCAATGCATCCTCCTTTGGTTGTCCTCATCTCCCCACCAGAAATGCGCCATCGCGTCAATAATTCCTTTGCAATTTTTTTAGGAATTTTAAAGACCGACATTGCATAGGTGGGAATAGCTTGAACAACCGCTTTAAGTAAGATCTCCTTTCCACCAGCCGACAGAAGTTTTTCCTTCCAACCACTAATTCTCTGAACAATACGATCGACGAAGTATTGAAAACAATCGGTTTTATCTAAACCCACATTGGCCGGCAGTCCTAAATATTTGTCATTCAAGGCCTCAGTCATTATATTGAGAATTGTACACATTTGCTCTCTAGTGTCCACTCCTGTATTAGGGCTAAAAAAGATGCTAGATTTGTCGACACTGGCCATCTGCCCTGAAGCTGCGCAATACGAATCTAGAACTGATTTTAATGTTTCCGCACTTTGCAAATTTGCTTTCATAAGGGTTAAAGAGTCATCAGCAAAAAGTGTTGGGGAACGTAGTATTTCAAAAAAATTCCTACGATCACGCAAGATCTATCTAGGAGAAGCATAACAACGAGCGGGGAGAGTGTGTCCACGTACCCTCGTAGACCGAAAGCGGAAGCGTTTAGTAACGCGGTTGATGTAGTCGAACGTCTTCGCGATCCAACCGATCAAGTACCGAATGCACGGCACCTCCGTGATCTGCACACGTTCATCTCGGTGACGTCCTTTGAACTCTAGATCCAGCTGAGGCCGAGGGAGAGTTTCGTCGGCACGACGGCGTGGTGACGGTGATGATGAAGTTACCGACGCAGGGCTTTTCCTAAGCACTACGACAATATGACCCAGGTGGAAAACTGTGGAGGGGCGCACCGCACACGGCTAAGAAATCAACTTGTGTGTCTATGGGGTGCCCCCTCCCCCGTATATAAAGGAGGGGAGGAGGGGGCCGACCGGCCTCAAGGGGCGCGCCCAAGGGGGGGAATCCTACTCCTACTAGGAGTAGGTTCCCCCTTTTCTAGTCCAACAAGGAGGGGAAGGAAGGAGGAAGGGGAGAGAAGGAAGGAGGGGGGCGCCGCCCCCACCCCTTGTCCAATTCGGACTGGGGGGGCACGCGCCACCTCCTGGCTGGCCCTTTCTCCTCTAAGGCCCATGGTGGCCCATTAACTTCCCGGGGGGGGGGGGGGGGTAACCCACCGACACTAGTTTTATCCGGAACACTTCCGGTGTCCGAACAACATGGTCCAATATATCAATCTTTATGTCTCAACCGTTTCGAGACTCCTCGTCATATCCGTGATCTCATCCGGGACTTCGAACAACCTTCGGTACATCAAATCACAAAGACTCATAATACCAATCGTCATCGAACGTTAAGCGTGCGGACCCTACGGGTTCGAGAACTATGTAGACCTCATGGACCCCGTGCGCACGGGCCCTTGCGTCAGGTCTCTGGATACCCCGTGCGCACGGGCTCTACTTACCCCGTGCACACGGGGCCCCCTGTGTGATGCTGCGGGCTTTGGCCTTGTTTTACCATTTCGCCCCCACTTATCCCTCTCTTTGCCTAGGACTATATATACTCCTTCATCTCCTCTATTTAGGGATAGCTAAGGATAGATCTAAACACTAGAGCTTAGCTCATGTATCTCCCCTTGTGGGATTCCTCTTGAGAGAGAGACACTCCATTGGAGTTCAAGGCTTCCATTGGAGAAGATCCCTAGGGATTCAAGACCCCCTTGAGGGAAGGATCTATCTAGATCATCAAGCCCTCATCTCTTTCATATGATTTGGGATGAACTCTACCATGTATCTTGTTTCCCTTTGATTGTTCATGTTCCTTGTGGATCTTGTGTGTTTGATTGTCTAGTGGATGTGTGATTTGACTTGTTCTTGAGTGTTCCTCTTGTGTTCATCTTGTTCTTGGGGATTCCCCCTCCAATTCGTGAAATATCTCCACTTAGGATTACATCCTATATCATTTGGTATCATGAGCCATGGTTTCTCACGAAATTGGAGCCCCCCTCTTTGTTTTCTAGCCTAGTTTTGTTGATTTTGTCCTAATTTCGAAAATCCCCACCAAAAATAGCCCAATTTTTTTTTGTGATTTGTTGGTTTGGTGATGTTTTGTTGGATTTGATCCATGGATTTTCTTGGTTTCAAGTGGATCTAGCCTTCCCCCATCTTTTCCCCACCATCCATCCCCAAAACCTCCCCAATTTTGCCCAAGAAATCTCCAATTTCCGCCACGAAATCGCGAAATTTCCGCCCACCCCGTGCCCACGGACCCCAGACCCCGTGTGCACGGGCCCCCGAAAAGTCTCTGGACACCCCGTGCCGACGGACTTGTACCATGCACACGGGACTCCGTGCCCCGGGCTCCTACCCCTGTGCACACGACCCCCCCCCTCCCGAGGACAACCACGAGTGCTTCACCATTTTGCCCATAACTTCCACATCCGGAGTCCGATTTTCATGTTCTTTAGTTCGTTGAGTAGCTATTCACATCCCCCATCCATCTAGATGGGTTCCATCACCATTTGACTCCATCAAAATTTTGACATTTTGGCATCTTTGCCGAGGCCTTCCACCATATCATCCGCAAAACCCACCATAGCCTTCCGCAACCTAACCCATTTTGCTCCATTTAGCATTTGTGGTTGTTTGAGTGGTGAATTGAGTCTCCTAAGGTGTTTCGGCTACTTAGGGACGGTTGCTTCTTCATAAACCACCACCACCACTTCCGCATTGCCATCTTCCGCTACCACCATTTGACATTTGCCCTTGAGATTTTGAATTTGCGGTTTTTTACCGTTTCCTAAGGTGTTTTGGCTACTTAGGGACGGGTCTACATCATCTTGGTATCTACATCAAGAACACCACCACTCATCATCGCAAAGGACGGTAACCTCGACGACACCATTATACATTCCCATTGCAATTGCATTGATAACCCCTAGCCTTTTGCGTCACTTGCCTATCGAGACTAGCCATTTGAGTATTGCCGGCAACGTTACTTGTGCACATTAGTGATCCACCCTTCCATCGCATACATACCATAACATATTGGTATCATCATATCATCTCTTGTGTCACAAGATTGTTCCCGCATATACACAATTGCTATCATGGTTTGTGCATTTCGCATAGTGGCCATATAAAAAAAAGAGAATAAGATTTTAAGCAAAAGAAAAGAGAGCAAAGAGCTTGTAAGCAAGTGCCATAGCATCATACCACATTGCATAAGTTTGTCATATCCGATCATCTTGGATCATCTTGAGAAGAACAACAGGAACATCATACACATAGCATACTTGGGATAGAAAGCTCATACATTTTGCATCGTATAGGTTGTGTACAAGTGTCATATCCGCCGATTGAGCAATCGTGCTAGCGTCTCTCTTGAGTTGTGCAACACGAGCGTTTTCCGTGGATTCCACATTTTGTGCTCATTCCTTGGTTGCACGACCCCATTTATCTATCCGTGTGTGTGTTTCCGTGTGCCACATATTGCTATTGGTCTACTTGTTTCACTTGCGAATTTGTGAATCTTTTCCAACATTATTGACTCTTGCTAACATTTTGCATCAAATTTTTTGTGCCACTATCCTTACCAAGCTCCTCCATAAGCTTTACTTGATAGGTGTGAGTGAACAAGTCCGGTACCAATTCCACTATTCTTTCATCTCACATTGAGTGATACGAGATACATCCTCAACTTTGGGAAAAGGTAACTTGGTATTGTTTATCTCATTTCCTACTCACCTTTGCTCGAGTCTTGTGATGGATAGGCAAGGCATTTCACCTTCGGTCTACAACAACAACGACGAGTTCGATGCCACGAACAACTCCAACGACGCCAAGATGCAAGCTTAAATGGAGGACATCAAAGCCCTCATCAAGTCCTACAAGCGATCTTCCTCATCTTCGAGAAGACGCTCTAGTGCACATGCTTCCGAGCTACCATCTCCGGCAAGATCACATCGGCATCGACACCATCACCACCACGAACGTGAAGGTCAAGAGCTCAACACCAACAACCGCTCAACGACTTCACCATCTCCCTTGGCATCTTCCCCAAGCGACTTCAATGCATCTTTGCCTACGGACACACGGCATCTTCGCCAACAAGCACCCCAAGACTACGTTCAAGAGAAGCTCCCCAAGCTCAAGTCCGCGACCTCAACGAGCTACTACGGCCTCGACACCAACCACGAGATTCCTTTCTATGGGACTCCAGAACCCGAGGAGTATCTCGAGTGGGAGCGTTTGATGGACGACTACCTCAAGCTAAATCAAGTCCCTCCCGAAGATCAAGTGAAGTGCGCCTCAAGAAACTTCCACGACTACGCGTCCACATGGTGGCTTCACACACCTTCGGAGAGCTACGACATGAGTTGGCCCACGACGAAGGAAGCTATGCGGCGAGAGTTTGTGCCTCCAACCTACACGGAACAACTTCTACGCTAATTAGAGAACACCATCCAAGGATCCAAGTCCATCGACGAGTACTTCAAGGAGATGAAGCATGCCTTGCGACGTGCCGGCGTGGACGACCCCATGTCAATGAAGTTCTACTTCATGATGGGATTGAACAACGACATCTCCAAGACTATCTTCCTCGAGAACTACAAGTCCCTCGACGACAACTACATTGGTGCTCTCAAGGCGGAACAAGAACTCATGAAGGCCAAGGCTTCTCCACCCCAAGCACACTTCTCGAAGACCAAGCTCCAACACGACGAGCATGAGGCTAGTACCACCATGATGTCCAAGCCCGACGAGCTCCAAGACGATGCTCCCAAGTTCGACTTCACCTCCATCCCTCTTTGTGGCATTGATGATGCCGAGTCTCCTTTGACTCTTTTTCAAGACGATGCGGCAACGAGTACGACTACGGAGACCTTCAAGGACCAAGCTTTGGAGGCAAGCGACATGGTGACGAGCAAGGATGATGCTTCCATCTTAGGAGGCGAGAGTGATGTTGTGCCATCTTCAGCCTTCATCCACGGCGAGAGTGATGTTGTGCCATCTTCGGCCTTCATCCACGGTGAGAGTGATGTTGTGCCATCTTCGGCCTTCATCCACGACGACGACTACGAGACGGTTGAGCATGGGATTTTCCCTTCAACCACGGCGATGTATGATGACTTGAGTGACTTTAGCCACCATATTGAGATTGAGAGTGACTTCACCACTAGCCCCATATCTCATGAGTTGCCCCAATTACCATGTGAGGAGAGCCACCACCACCGCCACTTGAGTGATTTGAGTGACTCCACCATATGCGACATTGAGTGCACCTACCTTGAGGGAGTGAGTGAGCCACCACCACATAGAGAGAGTGAGGTAGTTGATGAGGCATATGAGGCCATTTTGCTTTCTAACAACTTAACCTCTACCTCTATTGTGTCTTCTCATTTGGTGCTAGGTTCCATATATGATGATGCGCTGATCCTCGACGACTTCGTCCTCCCTTTGGACATGATGATGGCCATGGTGGACTATGATGCACCCCCCACATGGTTCCATCACGATGAAGATGACCACGATTTGTTATTCCCCACCTCACCTACACCACTTGAGTGGAATGAACAAGGTAACATAGGTGAAGGTGATACTCTTGTCCCACTAGTGGACATTCTTGACATTGATTGCTTGCATGATGTTGATCCACCTATTCCCATGCTTCATGCTAGTGCGACTTCCTCATGTCATGACTTACCACTTTATGATGAATATGATGATGAGCATGTTGAATTGCCTAGTTGTGATGCCATGTTACATAGGATGTCTTGTGACAATTCTCTAGGTCACATCATGTTTGACAATCCGCTTGACTTGTCATATGCTATGCATGAGATCAACAATATGTCATATTTGCAATCTCATCGTAGTGACTATGCATATGCCATTAAAATTAATCCTATTTGCACTTATGGCATATATGACAAGCCCATGGTTATTGGCATTTGTTTCTCTTGTGATGATATTGATATGCTCCCTTTGAATCATTTATCTCATATGCCATGCCATGACCACCTAGCTTCGGATATGCATTGTTTTGGATGTTGTTCATATTCCCCATATGATGTTACACTATTGCTCATGAGGAGACCCCCATAGTTTCCTCATACATGTTAGGAGATTTTGATCCATCCCATCCATTGCATGATCCCAATAATTATGTGCACAATATGCTTCCCATGCATCATAATGATATTGTTGTGCCATATACTAGTATGCTCAATTTGCATCCCCATCGTGTTATACATAACAACTATTCTTTCATGATGGATGACATGTTCTTATACCATGCATCAAATTTCTTTAAGAGATGCTATCTTGTGCTAACTCACACATGCACATACACATCATGATGGATGATGTGTACATTTACCATGCACACACATTCTTTCGTTTGTGTCTCTTTTGTGTAGGTACCCATGAATACTTGTCAACCTCACAATCCCATGAGTTGACAAAACGAGCTCTAGAGAGCAACGATGATTTGGGATACCATGGAGTTTCATTCCCACCACTCCCTTCGTGCAAAGACTTCACGCATCTCTTCTGCATGGCCATCACATGGTTATGGGTTATTGTTCATTACATACTCTATGCCCATCTTGCCATGTTCACTTTGCATGATATGCTTATTACTATGCCTTTGCCATGCAATTGTGACCCTTGCTTGCACTTACCCATGATTCATCATTCTACTCCTCCTATGTGTATTTGCATGCTTGGTGGAGATTCTTGTAGCTATTGCCATGATTTCTTTGTGCCCCATGTTATTGATGCTTGTTGTGTTGGGAGAGTCATGATGACCCATTGCTATTTCCATATGGCCTCTCGCCAATGCATTGATGATACCTTGCTCATATCTTATTTTCATGCTTGGGATATGTCATGTGCATTATCCATGCTCACCTTTTGCACACATGACATGCTTGCCATGATTCCTTCTAGTACGTTGCATCTTCGCACTACTAGCTTACACCACTTGATCGCTATGATTGCTTGCTTTGTCGCATCACCCATGTTCCATTCTTACTCGCTTTCTTGGGTTGATGACATATATGTTCATGCCTCTCACTTGATTTTTGTTGATCATTGTCTCTTGTCTCCATTAGTTGCATCTCTCATATCACCTTGTATTGAGTGCCAACTTGCTATGCTTATTGATCGTGGAGACTTGGACATATTACTTGTGAAGCATGCTTGTTTGATTGAGCCTATTGTATTTGGTTGTTCTCGCATCATATGCTTTCATACAATGAAATGCTACCTTGTCCTTTCTTATGATGAGCATGATGCATACACTTGTTGGGTATCTTACCACACGAATGATAGGTGTTTTTGCACCAACCTCATTTGTTTTTCCGAGTGTTTGTCATGTTCTTTCATTTTGAAGAACTCGCAAGGCAGTACCATACCGAGACATATTGGTTATGTGAAGGCATACACGATGTGCAACTCCATCATCCTTGAGAAACTCCTAAAGGTGACCTCCTTCCCTTTGAGCCATCCTCAATTACGCATATTGGATGGGTCATTCTTTCATTGTTGTTTCCTTCTTGTTGTCTACATGACACATCTCGCGAACGGAGGACCAACATTGGAGATTGGGTCTAGGACCTTCACATTGAGGAGCGCTCACACTTATTGGATGAACCTTCGAAACTCCACTCATGCCACGACATCGAGCATTGGTACATCAACACTCCTTTGACACATTGCACCCACACCGTCATATTTGTTGATTGTGCCCACACATGTCATGCTCATTGGACATATCATACTCACCACAAGTTTGCACCCTATGCATGGATGACTCACATTATAATTGCCTTGTTGCATCTTGTATTCCCATGTCATCCATGATATATGAGCTTGTACATTTCCTTAGCAAATTTGTTGTGATCTTTCTTGATGGCATATTCATACATCATGATCATATTGCCTACCATCAATTGCATGATAACTTCTCCATATTGAGCATACATTGCCATATTCATGCTATTGATAAACCGTCTCACTATGACATCATTTTGCACCGTGGTTGCATTGATCACATTCACAATACATTTGTGTGCACAATGAATGCTTTTCCTCCCATGAATGCTTTACATGTCATTTTACATCATCTAGATAAGCTTCATGCGCTTTGTCACGAACAATCTTGCCGCACGGACTTATGCTTATTTGATGGACACTTTGTGTGCGCTAACCATTGTATTTCCGAGTGTCGCTTGTGTTTGCTCTTTTTGCATGTCTACCACTCCGGAGACACCTTGGAGTACTTGGATTGCGCCATGTCTTCAACCCCATCCAACTTCAAGTCTATCGACGTCAACCGTTTCCATGGAGATGAGGATCATGATCCGAGGTCGGATCTCTCCCAAGGGGGGGGGGGGAGATGATGCAGAGCATCCTACGTTCATCTCCATGTACACCTTCATAGCTCATCAAGTCCCAAGTTGACCTACCAGACTTAAGGTGAACCCGCTCCTCTTCAAGATTTACATGAATATCTATGGGACTTGGTCGCTACCTCACCACGGAACGTTGTGCATCATTAGATACGAGGGCGACCGCCGCCAAGCAGCAAAGGAGCATCCCGGAGGCCAAGGAGAAGGACCCCAAGGCCACAAGGAAGAACGGGAAGCACAGCCGCAGCTGGACAGGAGGTCCCAGGCGACCCCGTGCGCACGGGCCCCGAGACCCCGTGCCCACGGGCCTCCCAGGCTGGCGGTCCTGAAGACCCCGTCCGCACGGGAGTGTACCATGCCCACGGGACCCCCTGTCCACGGGCCTCATGGACCCCGTGTGCACGGGCCCTTGCGTCAGGTCTCTGGATACCCCGTGCGCACGGGCTCCACTTACCCCGTGCACATGGGGCCCCCTGTGTGATGATGCGGGCTTTGGCCTTGTTTTACCATTTCGCCCCCACTTATCCCTCTCTTTTCCTAGGACTATATATACTCCTTCATCTCCTCCATTTAGGGATAGCTAAGGATAGATCTAAACACTAGAGCTTAGCTCATGTATCTCCCCTTGTGGGATTCCTCTTGAGAGAGAGACACTCCATTGGAGTTCAAGGCCTCCATTGGAGAAGATCCCTAGGGATTCAAGACCCCCTTGAGGGAAGGATCTATCTAGATCATCAAGCCCTCATCTCCTTCATAGGATTTGGGATGAACTCTACCATGTATCTTGTTTCCCTTTGATTGTTCATGTACCTTGTGGATCTTGTGTGTTTGATTGTCTAGTGGATGTGTGATTGGACTTGTTCTTGAGTGTTCCTCTTGTTTTCCCTCTTGTGGTCATCTTGTTCTTGGGGATTCCCCCTCCAATTCGTGAAAAATCTCCACTTAGGATTCCATCCTATATCACGCGCACCCAAGGGGGTGAATCCTACTTCTACTAGGAGTAGGTTCCCCCTTTGCTAGTCCAACAAGGAGGGGAAGGAAGGAGGAAGGGGAGAGAAGGAAGGAGGGAGGCTCCGCCCCCACCCATTGTCCAATTCGGACTGGGGAGGGGGGGGGCGTGCGCCACCTCCTGGCCGGCCCTCTCTCCTCTAAGGCCCATGGTGGCCCATTAGCTTCCGGGGGGGTTCCGGTAACCCTCCAGCCCTCCGGTTTTATCCGAAACTCTTCGGAACATTCCGGTGTCCGAACAACATGGTCCAATATATCAATCTTTATGTCTCGACCATTTCGAGACTCCTTGTCATATCCGTGATCTCATCCGGGACTCCAAACAACCTTCGGTACATCAAATCACATAAATTCATAATACCAGTCGTCATCGAACGTTAAGCGTGTGGACCCTACGGGTTCGAGAACTATGTAGACATGACCGAGACACTTCTCCGGTCAATAACCAACACCGGGACCTGGATGCTCATATTGGTTCCTACATATTCTACGAAGATTTTTATCGGTCAAACCGCACAACAACATACGTTGTTCCCTTTGTCATCGGTATGTTACTTGCCCGAGATTTGGTCGTCCGTATCATCATACCTAGTTCAATCTCGTTACCGGCAAATCTCTTTACTCGTTCCGTAATGAATCATCCCGCAACTAACTCATTAGTCACATTGCTTGCAAGGCTTATAGTGATGAGCATTACCGAGAGGGCTCAGAGATACCTCTCCGATACACGGAGTGACAAATCCTAATCTTGATCTATGCCAACTCAACAAACACTATCGGAGACACCTATAGAGCATCTTTATAATCACCCAGTTACGTTGTGACATTTGATAGCATGCAAGGTGTTCCTCCGGTATTCGGGAGTTGCATAATCTCATAGTCAGAGGAACATATATAAGTCATGAAGAAAGCAATAGCCATAAAACTATACGATCATTATGCCAAGCTAACGGATGGGTCTTGTCCATCACATCATTCTCTAATGATGTGATCCCGTTCATCAAATGACAAGACATGTCTATGGTTAGGAAACTTAACCATCTTTGATTAACGAGCTAGTTCTAGTACAGGCATACTAGGGACACTCTGTTTGTCTATGTATTCACACATGTACTAAGTTTCCGGTTAATACAATTCTAGCATGAATAATAAACATTTATCATGATATAAGGAAATAAATATTAACTTTATTATTGCCTCTAGGGCATATTTCCTTCAAAAATAAGGTTCGTGACAGATGGGGCATCTCTACAAACCTTTACTCCTGAAATATTCCCATTTTCTTTCGCATGCGTTAGTAAAGTTGTGAGACCCTCCGTGCATAACAGTCGCCAAGGTGTCTTATTAGTGGAATTCACTTTGGTCACGGTCCTTCTCAATAGCTTAAATACGGTCACTAAAGTGTCTTAGAGCATCTACAATCAGAGCCCTCAATGCCGCCCCAAACGTATGGGCTGCCTGGACCAAAAAACCGGACCCAACGGGGCTCCCCACAACCAGCCCAAACGCCCGGGCTGTCTGGCAACCTCCATATCCAGCCTATATATGGGACGGATATGGGGAGGCCCGGACACTACCGCTACGTTGGACACGCCCGCTATGGCCCACGCCGCCCCCACAGAAACCCCACTCGCGTCTAACGAACCATAGTCAAACCCTCAGTCCTCTCTGCTCCCCTCCCGTCTTTCCTCTTCCTCTCCAATCTCATCTGCCCCCTCCGCCATGGCCAGGTCTAGCCACGGCTCCGGCAGTGAGCCCGAACCCATGGACCGGGACGACCGTGTGAAGGAGGACTCTGGCTCCGGAAGTAACTCACAGAATGAGGACGAGCTGGCGCTTCGCATCACCATCCAGCTGTCGCGCCTAGACACCTGCGGGAGTTTGAGTTTCGTCGAGTCCGCCGCCAGCTCCTCTGGGTCCCGCCGTCACAATGCGGGTCGCGATCGCCCGTCCCGCTCGGCACCCCTCTAGATTCGAAGCAGGGTGGCCCCTCCCCTTCCCCTCTGGTGCCAATACCGCTCGGGAAGCGCTAGGTACTCATGCCTGCGGCTCCCGTGCGAATGCGCATGACGGAGTCGAAGGCCAAGGCCGCCCGTCGTGGTTGCGATGGAGCCCGGCTCTTCCGGCCAACGCCCCCGCTCCGTCCCCCTCGACTTGGAGGAGGTGCTCCTCCACTTGGTCATGTGTCAGCCACTGACCATGGCAGAGTCGGACGTCAGGCGCCTCCAACGCAAAAATGCGAGGCGCTCAGGCTCGGGCTCGAAGTGTCAGAGCGCCTCACGAGGAGAAAGAATCCGCCATGGCCAAGGCGGCCCGCCACATGAAGGAGCATGCCTGCGCCATCCGCCCCTCTCGTCGGCATCGAAGAGCGGTACCACCAGCACGGATGACGACAATCCTCCCATCGCGGACATGTACACGGAGATGGACCGCCGCACCGGTGACCACAAGGGCGGCAAGGGCCCAAAAATGGTGATCTCCACCTCTGCTCATCATCTAGCTAGCTATATGAATATTTTGTATCTAGTAGAATCCTGTAAACAATGTCTTTTGCATTCAATGAACTATGTTCGATGAAACAGTCTATCTATATTCCTCGTTCGATCTTGATGTTGATTTACGTTGCTTATGGTTGTTGCATGCATTGTATGGAATTTGGTATTCAACTATGGGGACTGCGTATGTCGATTGATGTTGTTGCATCCATTTTATGGAATTTGGTATTCGACTATGAGACTGCAGATGTGGACAGGGAAAATGGGGACTACCTAGACACTGCCAGCGGACGCGTCCGGATACATCCGCGGGCATATAGACTCAAATATACCAGTTGTGGTTCTACCTGCTCTTAAATGGCCCACATTCTTTTTTTTAACATAATACAGACGAAAGCGCTCATATATACGCGCATACACTTACCCCTATAAACGCACACACATACACCCTACTCCTATGAGCACATTCGAGAAAGTAAGGCGGCATACTCCCTCCGATCCTTTTTACTTTGCATATAAGAATTGTCCGAAGTCAAAATTCGTAAAGTTTGACCATATTTATACGAAAAAATATCAACACCTACGATGCTAAAGTTATACAATATGGAAACTTAAGTCACGACGCATCTAATGATAATGATTTCACATTGTGAATGTTCATATTTTTTGTCTATGCTAGCAAGATGCCCATGCATTGCACGGAACATCAAGATGCATTTTTTTTACAAAACGTCTGTTGTGATTGACCCCATGCAGGAGTAATCCCATGTGTAAAAACTAATGATATCTCGAGAATTTTATCGGAAAATGGTATCTCAAGAATTTCATCAAAAAATGATATCTCGAGAAAGATGAGAGATAAGGTGAGGAGGAGTGAAGCGTGGTGGTGACTGGTAGCCGGACTGGTCGGAGGCATGGGGATGGACGGTGCCGGCAGCGGCCACCATGCCAGATTGTTCCAGAGACTTTCCTTTTTAATTGCTCAACAATGAGGTTGTGGGAGATAAGGATGAACGAGGCAAGGTCTTATCTATAAATGTGGAGATAGGTGCGGGTATTTTTTGTAAAATTGTTATACTTTGCTTTCTATCCATCAGATATAGATTGGACGGTCTATACTACAAGATGGCAGACACACCATCATCACCAACTCGGTTTTTTATAAAAATAAAGAAAGTTGGTCAAACTTTAGGAGTTTTGATTTCAAACAAATCTTATATGCGAACTAAAAAGTATCGGAGGGAGTACCATTTTGAGATTTTTACAAAGTTAAATTGTAGGCGCCTCATTGTTGACTGAAACGTCTTCTCCCTCTAAACATATATTGCCGAAAATTTGAAATAAATTCAAGATAAATACGAGCACCAGCACTTGAACCCTGATGGTTTGTGAATATCGCTGTCCATCTAATTGGTTTGCAAGTGGCTTACACTCGGTCGCTCATACCTTTGGTCTACCTACAGAGCTAATATGGCTTACGTGGGCGCGGTCCACTGCGACAGCGTGGCATTGAGCATACATCTGCCCGGTACGTTGCGAATACACATGGGTTCTAGCTTTTACAAACTGCAGATAGGGCCGTGTCGGATGTCCAGGCAAGCTATTCGACCGCCCCTCCTCTTCTTTCTCCATTGCTCTCGAGGCAGTGGCCAACCGGAGGTTGTCAACGCGTAGCTCGTCGTCGTCAGCCTGTGGAGCGGCAACGGCATCAGCTCATCATCGGACGCCTGTCCGCCCGTCTACACCGTTTGGGAGAGGCCTGCGCGATGTTCCTCTCGCTCTCAAGCGGCGGCTTGTTCGAGCTTCACTAATCGCTACTTCCTCGGTAAAGAAATATAGGAACGTTTAAACCATTCTACAAAGAGGAGTACCTTTGTATGGTATGTCTACTGTTACTGCGAGTGGGGTGCATGTGCATTGGCTCTGAAGGGTTAGGGACCTTAGAGCATTACTAGTAGAGCCCTTAAACCCCTAAAAATAACCGTTTTTTTTTTACAGTTTCGCCAAAAAAACGTCGTAGACTAGAACCTTTAAACCCTCAAACCCATAAAAAAATTTAGAGGTCCAACCCTCAAACCACTTTGCAATCTGTAGAAGTAGGGGTTGAGGGGAAAATCGCCCCCCAACCCGCACTCCTCCTCGCTCGCGCGGGAGCCAACCGCCTCCTCCTCCCGCCGCCTTCCGCCGCCTCCTGCCGCGCTGGCCATGGAGGGTCCCGCCGCCGCCGCGCCCCCGCCCGCCGCGCCCGTCCCGCCCGCCCCCGCCCCCGCCCCCGCCCAACCTACCGTGGCCGACGTGGTGGCGGCGACCCACGTCGGGGCCAAGCGGCGGCGGGCGGGCCTCGCACCACCTCCTGCCGCCCCGACCACCGTCACCGCCCCGGCCACCGTCACCGCACCGGCGCCCGCCCTCGCCGCCCGCCCCGGCCACCAAGAAGAGCCGGCTGAAGGTGGCCTCTCATGGGCCGCGAGGGGCGGCCTCCAAGGTCGCCGGCTCGTCCCCGGCCGTGACCAAGCAGCGGAAGAAGCCCGCGGCGGCCGCCGTCGCCGAACCTCCCCCCACCGCGCACGAGGTGTTCGAGGAAATGGCAAACCCATCCTCGTTCATGGACCTCCTCCAAAACGCGGAGGTGGACCTAGGAGCTCCGCCTCTAGACCCCTTTAGGGTTGGTGACGACTTGGAGGAGAAGGAGGAAGATGAGGAGGATGTAGGGGATGACGAGGAGGAGGTGGCCGAGATAGGGGAGGAGGCATTCACCGCCGCTTCCCGCCCACACGCGCGGTCGGCAAACTACACCGATGCGGAAGATGTCCTCTTGGTTCGTGCTTGGGCAACTATGGGAATGGATGCAACCACCGGCACCGATCAAACCGGTAAACGGTATTGGCAAAGGATAGAGGACGTCTATTGTAAGATCAAGCCGAAGAATAGTGGGTTCATCCATCGCTCTTTCCGGTCGCTTCAAGGCCGGTGAGAGTTGATCAAGCCCGCTTGTTCTCGTTGAAGTGCGGCCATGGACCAAGTGATAGATGCACCACCTAGTGGAACCGTGGAGAGTGACTATGTGAGTACATATTTCTTCACTATTTTGATTATGTGTGTGCACTATGCTATTGGTGGATTCTTATGTGATTTATGTGTGGTTGATAGAAGACAATTGCCGGCATGAGGTACAAGGAGATGGCCGCTTCCAAGGGCAAGACATTCCCATTTAAGCATGTTTGGTCAATTCTTCAAACCTTTGACAAGTGGAAGTTGAGGGATCAAGAGACCGCACCCAGAAAGTCGGCAATGCTAAGGATGGATGATAGTGAAGATGAGGAGGAGAGGAACTTGGGCAAGTCCGAGGGAACCAAGAAGGGCAAGCTAAGGGTGAAGATGGAAGAAGAGGCATCAAGCCTAAGGGAGATGATGGACCACATGATGAAGGCAAGAGAGGAATTGACAACGAAGACATTGGAGACGAAGCTTCTTATCACCGAGAAGAAGAAAGAGGTCAAGCTTGCACAAGTTGAAGCAAAGCGTGAAGAAGCAAAGCGCAAGGCCGAGTTGGAGGAGAGGATGATCAAGCTCAAAGAGGCAAAGGTATGGAAAGAACTCATGGTGAAAGAGAAAAAGCACATGATGATGTCCAAGAAGGACATGGATGAAGACCAATTGCAATGGTGGAAGGACTACAAGGAGGACATCGCGGAGAGGAAGAGGATGTTCCGTGTTGCGTCCTCTACTTTTCGAGGTGACACTCCGATGAGTAGTTGTGGTGATGGCGGTGTGTACGACTCCACCGGTGCCGATGGAGATGCTTTTTTGGTGGTTGTGGTGATGGCGGTGTGTACGACTCCACCGGTGCTTGTGGTCTAGGAGATGGCGCCGAGGTGCAACTTTTTGGTGATGGTGCCGATGAGAGGAGGAAGATGATGATTTTGTGATGTAAACTATTAAACCATGCATCAATGATTGTCATTTGATAGTTTGTTTGGAAGTTGATTGTGTTCTTGTTGTCATAAATTATGAGATGTCAAATGATAGATTTAAAGGTTAGGGTCGAGGCAAAGACTAGAACCCTCAAATCTAATCCTTAAAGTATTTGTCTCTGTTTTTCAACTGTCAAAAAATGGCACTTCTCAACCCTTAAAACTGCTTTAAGGATTTGAGGGTTTGAGGGTTCTACTAGTAATGCTCTTAGGGTTTGGGCCGCCTTGCCTGTTCATGCCACGGGTTTTGGCAAGCATCACACAGTTGAGAAGAAACAAGAGTCAAATCAAACTTAAAGTTAATAATTGTGGCAGTGCATAACTAAACATCGGGCACTTCTAATGACAACATAGTGCGTTTAAACTACCTGGTCGCAAACTGGAAAATTACATGCAATTCTGAGTTGACACCTAATATCCAACACTTGTAGTGCATGGGCCGCAAGGCTCCTCAACATTCAACTTAACTGTAGAGGGGATTTTCGGCTGGATGTACCTTCTGATGGCCAAGAGCGTTCTAGGAGCTTCCGTCAGCATACCCTCGTACATGGGCATGCGTTTGCTAACTCCATAATACGTACCATGGACGTTCAGGGTTAGACACTCCAATGTCGACGCAGCCATCTCGACGATATAGCACGTTAGCTCGACTAGGCTCTTCGCGGAACAGAAGCCCAAGATCGTCACACTCCTAAGTTTACCATGATGCTGTCCTGGAATCTGCCTCGAGTGCGAGGGGTCTTTGGAATTCGTTGTTTCATGCCCCATGCAATCATGAGATGCCTGAAGATGATAGTTCAGTGATCTTGAATTGAAATAATCATAAGCTAGATACTGTCTTTGCAGTGACTTACATTCAAGCAAAAGGTCTCCAAGGAAGGACAGGAATCAAGCAACGGAACCACCGAAAAATAATCATATGCTGGAGAAACAGCCCGTCCGGGTAGTGAGAGGCAGAAGTCTCTGAGGTGGAGGAACTTGCTCGGTAGTATATCAGCTGGAGGAACCTGCACGAACACATACATGATTCATTAATAAATAATTAAATATACATTCCAAGGTATGACTGCCATTAACTATACGCAGAAAATAGTCCATAATCGGCCAAATTTCTATCAAAATACCTCATCAATCAACTTCAGGTAAAGACTTTCGACATTTGGCGCATTGGAGAGGAGCTTCAAACGGGCATAACTCCCAAAGTCTGGACCGTGTATGCATAGCTCATTCAGTTCCAATGATACTCCAAGTGAGAGTTTTTTAACCTTTTCTACATCCAACCTGATAACGCGAAGGTTCGGGGCTTTGATATCTATCACATCCAGCCTAAAGCAACCTGAAACCATCAGACAACTAAGCCGCTGAAGCTGGCAAGGTATCTTCAGGCAATCCAAGTCGCCACAACCATTAAGTTCCAACCGTTCCAGGGTAAGAGTGTTGGAAACAAGGCACCCTAACTCGTACCCAGTAATACACACATAATTGAGACGTAACATGGCCAGACATTTAAAGGGACTGAGCTTGACTGTGGGGCGGAAAGCAAAAGAGCTGAGATTGAGACACCGAATTGAGTCCTTGATCCTATCATCAGATAACAGCCAGCACGGAAACATGTATGCTTCATTAGCCAGGCTAAGGAGGTTTATCTCTTCAATCCCTGGTCTCATAGTAATCTGAAGCCAACCATCTAGCCGCCGCCGACAGGCGTCGGTGACTTCGGGAAAATTATACATGTCCAGTGTGAGTTTCTTTACGTTAACACCTGAGTGTTATTTCAGAACGTGGTCGATTGTTCTGATGAAATCCCTTCCACGTCCATCGCTATTCGAGCCCAGTATATGCCTATTAAAGATGAGGTTGGGATAATATCTCCAGGATCGTAAAAAGGTGTGGGACACGCAGGCAATACGGGCAGCATCCCGTAGTGGCAGTAGGGAATGGCTGTGGTGCCAGATATCCTGCATGAATAATCATGTGAAAGAAATTCAGAATTCAGATTGTACAGACAGATGGTTACTTCGGTTGGAAATATAAGAAAAAAAATAGCAGAACCATATGGATTATGATGGACATTCCACCGAATAGTGCATGATTGAACAAGGTGCCATGCATTACATATGTAGATATAGAAGTTTTCCTTACCACAGTATTATTACTGTCATTCGTAGAAAAAAGAAAGTTGCTAATGGCTTAGCACTATGAACTACAGTATAATTTTACTTGCATTAGGGCAGAGTAGCTATATGTTTTTATGCATTTCTGCACAAAATAGTGCTTTATTGTACAACAGAATGTTATAGATAAGGTAAAGTGGCAGAAATCAACACGTCTGCAGGGTACAAATAGAACATCTGATCTGAATAGTGAAAAGATGGAAGCCCATGAAATATAATCCAGAAGCTAATGAAAAAGACATAAAACCTTGCAACTAAGGTGAAGAGACAATATATTCAACAGACCATATAAATAAAGACTAAATTGCATTGGGGTTCCTAAAGTTATAGTGTTGTCTAACTTAACCGATCCAACTTTCATGCTACTTTTCCAGCTCACTGAACTTGCCACAGTTTGCAACGCAGGAAACTTTAACTGTTCCATCCATTATCTGCTGACATGGCATGAAAATGCCACACCAACACCAAGTCAACAGAAAACGGTGGAAGGGGGTTGCCAAGGCATTAGGATAATGAGATATTAGGGGAATCTTAGATGTAAGGGTAAAAGCGTAGACTTCTATTAGTTATGGTCTTGAGGGTTAGACTCCATATAAGCCAAGCATTTGCCTTGTTCAGAATCAACCAAGAACAAAAAAATCCTAATTTCCTTGTTCCTCTTTGTAGCAACCTTGTGTTTGTTCTTGTCAATATATCTACAATTCCCTGCAATTACTTGATCTTATCCCTGTTTGCTTTCAGTAATTGCAATTATTCAGTAGCTTCAGTTAGGATCTTCATCAATTCTCTAATCTCCGATTTCTCTGGTGGCGTTTTTCTTCTCCATGGCATCGGCGGCTCCCTCTTCCTCTGCTCCCCATTTTAACCCCCAGAGAGTTTTGCTGATCTTCTGGACGTGAGTGCAAAATGCCCTTTTCTTCCCTGATCCAGCATCAATCTGGTCCCTAGCAAATTCCCACCCTCCCTCCCAGCGTCAACCGGTGAACTGTGGCAGCGAAACCATAGTGGTGTTGGTGGCGACGATCTGCCAGTGATTACAACCCATTCCTCCCAAATTCAACGCGGCAGCAGGGGCGTTCACGTGGGTTGGCGGTGGCAGCGACATTTGTGGTTGGCGCTTGCAAGCTGTGCCGCAGCTCATTCATTCAAGGTGAAGGTTGGTACTGATATCCAAATCAGTACTGTAAAATCCCTTGATTGGTGCTGATTTCTCTGTAGCTGTTCATCAACAAGGAATTTGCTAAGTGCTCTGCCTCTCCACTTGATGTGAGATCGACTATGGTGCTGGTTTTGTACCCTCCGTAAGCCAGCGCTAGGACACACAGGAGCCATGTATGGAGCAGACGTGCCTCAACTCGTCCGCGGAGCAGGTACAGCACTTAGCACCCACCAGGTGTTCGATGGAAGGCAAACACCAAGTGAGAGCCACCAGATGCATTGACACAATGCCACAGCCGACTGGCAACTCAAACCCACCTCACTATTATCCCTTTCATTGCTACTACCCTCCACCTCCTCCCATACCTCCATCGCAAGCATCCCCAGTGTCGATCAACCAAACCACACATACTTCAACACATCAACCGCCATAATTATCAGTCTTCTCCTCTTTACTGTCCACCATGTTATCCAAACCAAAGCATGGCTTTCAGAGCAGCAGAGTATCATGGATCAAGTAGTATGGCACAAGGAAAGTGGACCTACTGCCCAGCAACAAGTCAGAACTCATGTTCTCAAGGATGGAACACCAAGTCTAGTGGGCAGCATCTTGAGGAAATACTGCAACAGCGTGATATCCCCAACCTAGAAGTCAACCCTGCACAAGGAAGTGAGCTGCAGGATCTCTGTCCCTCTCCTTGTGTTGGTAGTGTTTCTGTAGGTGAGAACAATTACCAGGAACACGATGCAGCTGCCAGCGAGGACGCACGACTCCAACGTGTTCAACAGCATGCCAGTGTATGTGTATGATCAAGATGACGATGGTTGGCAGAATATCACTCTTGAGCAACGGACATATGAAGAGGAGAAACAAGGAAGCAAAGAACCTCCAAGTGCTCTAATGTGTTTGATTGCATCCTTGGGCAGCAGCGCCATGATGATGAGAAGGCAGCGGGTTGTCAATCCCTAAATGTCTCCAATCTATACGCTAGAAGGCCTAGCCAGTTCCATATCAAAGATAGCATGCAAGAATCCTCTCTCTCGGACTCTAAACTGTTTTGTAACAATGGAAACATGCAGCAGCTGCAAGCCCTTCACTGGAACACATTGTTCTGCACAGAGAAGAGAAGATTCAGACCCAGGAGAACATATAAGTACTGAGAAATGATTTTGGAAGTGTTCTTCAGACCTCTATACCCAAGACAAGAAACCACTAATCATCTTCCAGAATCCACTAGTATTCAGTACTTAGTGCAATCAGCTGAGGTTATTTATCCTCCTATGTTGAATTTATCCAAAGTGGATTGTGATGCACAGTGACAAGTCTAGAGGGCAGAGCTAGGAAGTAAAACTGAAATTGGGGAAGATTACTTTAGAGCGCTCCAATGAAATTTAGTCTAACAAAGATGCATATAATGTACAATGTGCAATTTCAATCAATTATTTGTATTTGAATAAGGAAGTATATACAATAGCTAAAGGAGTGCTTTAGCAAAATTGCGAAGACAGTGCTTATAATACAAATGCGGCTGCTGGCGGAGCTTGGAACAAAATTAAGGAGGGGCAATGATGATTTTAGATGAATTAGGGTCTGATTTTAATTCTTAATTAGTAAAGAAACTACTGGCACAGGTACTTAATCAAAGGAGTTACACAATTCAAGGGCGTGGGGGGGAGGCCCATGATAGGTGTAGAAACCATGCATTGTACCAGGACACATAGCATCTATGAAGCCCTACTTATCACGATACCTGGGGTTTAAACTCATGCCAGACAATATTCTCCTCGAGAGTGAAAGCTGCAATAGTTTAGGGTATGCTTGGATGGTAACAAAAGCTGACCCTATCGATTTTTGGCCATGACCAAAAAATTGGCCTTTGTTTGGATGGTTGCTAATTTTTTCGCCATGCCGCCAATGGCTATTGACCCAATCTAGTTCATATTTCTTGCCAATGTTAGCCAACCCATGGCCAATCAAAAGCTCAACCAAAATTTTGACTAGCCAAATATTTGGTATGTAAAGCTTGGGCTAGAACCAAAGCTAGCCCGAAAGATATGCTATCTGTTCATAAATTACATTTGCAATACAATCAGTAGGTGGGATGGCGCAAAATAGATGTGGGGCAATTTCAATCAGCCGTTTGCACTGGATTAGGGAACTCAATGGCTAAAGGAATGATCTAGTGCAAATGAAATCAGTTACGTTTTTAACCACCTCAAGTTGTCAAGATTCATCGTTTTTCCAATTCCTGTAATACGAATAATAACTTAAACATTAAACACAGTGCACTTGTCATGGCTGCCAAATGCTTGTACGATTATGCGTAAACAAAGGGATAGTGGATCTAGACAGCCACTTGAGATAGCTCTATGAAGAGAAGCAAAGGTGGTACAATGCATGATATCTACACCTATCAAACAAACAATCATGGTACATTCTGTGCAAATTTGGTTTGTAATTGTACACTGTAATACCATGCAAAAGGGGGTAAAAGATGGGTACAGTAACATTGAAATAACAGTACTTGGTTTGGTTTTTCATACAATACAATGTACAGGTCAGTTTTGCACAATTTTTGACATGTACTCTTACATTTCCATGTTGCAGTGTTAGGGACCAACTCTCACTAATCAATGACAGCAGCAGATTACAAGGATAGGTAGCTAATTTCGGGATACAAGATGCAGCATGAAATGGGGATTGAGAAAGAGAGCCAGAGGTGGGAGAAGAAGAGCCACCATTGAAAGTCGTGATCCAAGCCAGGATGGTTGCTCGTTCCGTTCTCTCGCGTATATGTAGGGAATGGTAGTGGGCTGGGCCTTCTTCTGCCTCTTGGCCGCACAGTGGAAAGGATCGCTAACATGCAGTCCCATGGTATTTTTTAGACTTGTTTTTATAGCACATTTACCTTTATCCACGAAAGAAAAAGATATAATGCACTGTACCAGGAGGGATAACATCTAAAAAGGCTAATCCCTGTCACAATACCTGGTGTTTAAACTCACAACAGACAATCTTCTGCTGGAGTTAAAGCTGCAACAGTTAAGCACAAAGCGAAACTACTAGCGCAATAGGACTATAAATGCTGAATCATATGTAATCTGCTTGTAAGTTATTTTACCAGAAGTGAACTGGTGATGGACTCGTGATGGTATTGCACTTGCAACAATTCTTGCATTTTCCCAGGAGGCTTTTAGCATTAGAGAACGGTGGCTTAAAACCTTCAAAAGGGCATCTAATCCAGGAAGAAAGAGATTTCTGTCACCTACTATATCATTTGGCACATTTGGAAAGAGCTTAATAGGTGGATTTTTTTTACAGCAAATCGATGAGCCCGGCCACAATTACTTCCTTTGATCAGAACAACGTCAGCCTCCTTCTGGAGATTTTTGCAACTAATTGTTCTGTGTGTACAGCCCAACCGCAGTTCGCATATTCAGGCTTTCTTTTACTTCTACTGTCAGTTCCTGTTTTCCAATAGGTTGTTTTCAGTCTTTGTGACTTGGGTTCCCCCCTCTTAATGCAAAAACAGAGCTACTGCTAGTTCCGTTAATATAGTTCTTGCATTATCAGCAAATTATTCCATACCTCTGGAAGGTTCACCGCTGAACATCTCAATCGTTTACCACTCGGAGAAACATCATCATGTTGGCAGACCTCCTTCTTTCTTTTAGCCAATGAAGAAGAAACACATCCAGCTGCAGCACATCATACATGGTTAAGAATACTACAGATTTTAAAAAAGGGAAACAACAAATTTGAGCACACAAACGCGCACAAAGAAATCAATTATGTTTCTTGTATCCAACTTCTGTGCAAGAATGTGAATTTACATATTAAATCTCGATTGAGTGAATTCAGCAATGAGCTTCAGTTGTCCATAAAAGTATTTTGTGCAGAGCAATACAATATCTCCAAAGGTTGTCTTCGATCTCTTACTGGCTAAACACGGTGTATCTCAAACCATATGGATTTCATATACTTATTCCAGTGGAAGCTGCTGGCTCCAGAGGAGCCAGCATAGGCTATTAGAATTATTTGATGACTGGATGTTTTTTATACATCTTGATATCTCTTCTCACATTAGAACAGAAAGGAGCTCCGTTCGAATCCTGGACTACTCAAACGGAAAAAGGAGCAATCTCGCAATCCAGTACTTTCTTTTATGGTCAGCCGGCTCAAAGCAATCTGAATCAGAATGAATCAGTTTGCTATCTTCGCCACATAGAAAAAGGCCAAGTAAACAACAAACACAATAAAAAAAGATATCTTTTTGGCGGTGTTGAAGAACAAACCTATAGATATCCACAGAATATGTTCCAGAAGCAGAGACAACTAGCAAAGCTAAGACAAGGCGGGGCTTACCACGGGCACGGGCTCGGATCTGGCGATGCCGCCGCTCCGACTGCATGGACATGAACCGCTTCAGCATGAGCATCCCCATGATAACTAGAGGAGTAATCGACCTTCAATCTACCTATCAACTTATTTGGGCCGAAAGTCACGATATCTGCAGATCCCGGAGTTCGAATTTGCGTATAACAAGGCGCGAAGGGGGTGGAATCGCACCAGCGCCAGCGCCGCCGCAAGAGGAAAACGGAGTCCGCAGACGCAGGGAACCACACTGAAAACCCACGAACACGGCGAGACAGGCTGGAAAAAAGACGAGAGAAATCGGGAAATTCACTTTGGTTCTTGTATATCTAGTACATCCTATATGAGAAAAAAAAACAAAAAACCATAATATTTCAGAAGTTTTTTCAATAAACTTGACTTTCTTTTACACTATTATATAAATTTTCACGAATAAAAAATCAGCGTGACTTCAGGGCAAAAAACCAAAAATTATTCACCATTATAGATCACTATCCGCACTATTTTGACCGAAAAATTGTTTTTTTTTTGAGAAATCAAAGGGGCTTATCTTTTTGTGGAATATGTTTCACAAGTACTCTACAATGGAAGGTCAATTTTATTTCTTAAATATTTCAGAATTTTTGAATTTTTATTTAATTACTAATTTTTTGTATAAGGTGTAGATACATCCGTGAACCAAACGTCGAGAGAAATCAACATATTACGGGTTACTCTCTAAACTTATGTTCGGCTGGAGTTCGGACTCAAAATAAAATTCCAACAGGGCCAATTCCTTGCATTGTTCCTTACTAGCAAAAAATACGTGTACGAGAAAAAAATACTACAACCCCTATCCAATAATCAGGACTTGAGATCTCAATAGGTGCACGTCTTTTATTTCAACACATGACATCTCATCTATGGTGCCACTTATCCTCCTTCTCACGCTCGCTGACGATGGCATCCGTACGCACACAATCACAATGTGTTTGAATGTTGTCAATCGTAAGACGTTTCACTCTTAGCATAAAATGAGAATATGATTTTTTTGTGAGGTTTTGGCGAGGCATGCATGCGTGGTTATAGATGTTTTTTCGTCTCCAATTCTTATTTTGCTAAGGTGTTCATTTCCAATCCGGATCGGCACCGATATGAAAGAAAGACGGATTATGTGTTATTGATTAAGGTTGCACCCTAAATAGCATTTTAAAATGGTCAATAGGTAAAAATAACATCATATTCAGATTCTACACCTTTTTCTAATCAAATTGCATATATAACATGTTAAATTTGGAATTAGAGTTTAAAAGACATGTAAATATTTAAAAATTATTTGATATGTGTTGCGGGCTGATTAACCCAAATATCAAGGGTTTCCTCCAAAACAAAAATCTGACTTAAAATGGCATGTGGGTTGATTACCAGAAGCATTAAGTTTTTTTTTGGAAAAACAAAATTCTTAGGACTGCTGATTGATTACCAGAAACATCTCTATAAAATACCCGCGGGCCAAAATTAAGCGAGATTAGGAAAAAATATTTCGTTGGATTTTTTCTGTTTGTCAGACTCCAGGCCTCTAGAGCGCAAGTGGTCGAGGAAGCCTTGAGGAGCAGCCTGAACCCAAGATAGCTTCCAATATCTCCAAATCCAACACTAAGCACACCGCGAGCAACCAAGGCGACGTCGTCATGAAGGGGAGGACGTTGAGACGTCGTCGCCGTCCAATTCAGCAAACTAGACCTAGAGTTTTCCTTGATACTCGAACTAGACACATTGTTTAAAATATAACCTCAATTCTGATGTCCTTCAATATACAACCTCAAACTCAAACTCTTATACAAACCTCAATTCTGATACCGTTTAAAATACAACCTCAAACTCTCAAAATCATTCATATCAACATTTTCCATTTTGGGGTGGTTTTGACACATCAGCATGCTCATGTCAACTTCCTCTCTCTTCTTCCCACTATATGCACTTTATATGTCCTGTGCATGAGCTCCAGTGGTGTGAGGATGCGCACGACTACCCAGTGGCCAATTTTGAGGAAGCCACAACTCAAATTTTCAAAGATGACTCGGTCCACCCGTTGGCCTCGTGTCGTGAACTACCATGGTGAGGGAATATCCAAACAACATCCCTTATTGGGCATCCTCTACTTGTCCCGAACATGCTTTTTCGGCGTCGCCACGGTACCCAACAGTATCCCTCAATTACCCCCTACTTCTCCACCCTCTAACTTTATTTTTGCTTCATACATTAAAATAATTCAAAGATAAATATTATGATGCAACGATAATTCAAATGTAAATATTACAATACAAACATAATGTTCCCAAATTACAAATTCAAATTATTCAGCCGCACATGCTTTATTGACTTCCACGAAACACCCAGAAATGCTCTACAAAATAATTGACAAGTGTGTATGATTTTCTCGACTACTAAGCCTACTATGCATCTCGAGAAAGTTCTAAACTCAACAACATCTTATTGTGGGAGGTTGATAAGATCACACATGTGTTTAAAGTCAATGTTATGAAGACCCTCACCCTCATCCTCTATAATTATGTTGTGCACAATCACACAATATGTCATCACCTCCCATAACGCCTCGGGATTCCACTGTTTATTAGGTCCATAGATAATTGAAAAGGGTGCTTGAAATGTCCTCTCCACATCTATCCTAGCACGTCTTGCCTTTGGGCAAAGTGAAATTTCTCTTCACATATGAGATTGTATTGATAAATGTCGCCCACAGAGGATAGACGATGGGAAGGTAGTACCCCATGGTATAGTCATGCCCATTGGTATAGTTGCAATATGGAGCCTTGACCTCACAAAGCCTTGCAGATACTGGAGACTGCTATAGCACATTGGAGTCGTTGTGAGACCCTAGAATGGCAAAGAAATAGTTTAAATCCACAAGTTTTGTGATGCAACTTGACGAGGTTATTTCCCACCAGGTAGGTCCACAGAGACATAAGGCCTTGCCAAGGACCTAGACAGGCCCAGACCCATGCATACTAAGGTCCAAGACACTATCAGTACCAGAGGGGCCGCCATCAGTCAAAGTGGGCACCAGTCGAAAAGCATGCCTCAATCAGATTCACCGTCACTCGGTTTTCTAATCAGTCGATGTGGCCGTCATTCGGTTATCCCCTAGTTAGATTCTGCGTCGGACCAATGACCAAAAGCATTTAAACCAGGTGTTATGCGAGGCGCATCACCATGCATTTAAGACAAGCGTTACCAGGCGCCTCCACTATCAATCAAGGGCGTTAGTTAACTACTCACAACGCACAAGTTATTCCATGTAATCAATGTGTCATCATGTAGCATCAAGTAGCTAGCCATATGCACCTATAGGATTTGCCACCGACGGAAATAGAAAGAACGACCATATTAGGGAATGAACAAAAACTCCTTTAGAGCTAAACTAGTCGTCACAAAGGATAGCCCTAGCCTTTATGAATGGTCACAGGGGGTGTTCGTGGTGTCCTGGATAGGGGGGGCTAGCCATGTCAGCCAGGCATATGGGACAGGGCGAGGACCCCCAAAGTAGCCATCTAGTGGGCCACATTCGTCGGCCCCCAGGAGAATCAAGCTAAAATCTTCCGAAGACTTGGCACACATTCTAAGACTTAGATGTTGTCGAGGGATTGATTCTTGCTAAGGGAAACCCTTCAAAACCCTGGTTCAAACATTGGGGGCTCTTGTCGCTACCTATCGACGGGACGGTGATCTTGGCGAGGCTACGGGCAAGCGAGGCCCGACGGGGAGATGCGGAGAGCACGACAGCGACACGAGGAGCTACCCAGGTTCGGGCCACCAAGTAGTGTAAAGCCCTACTCCTGCTTGTCTGGGATTACTCTAGTGATAGTGTTGTGTGTTACAAGGTAGACGAAGGTGGAATTGCCCGATCCTTTTCTACGGTAGCAGCACTGCTCCTTTTATAGCTGCCTTGGTTCTCTTCCCTGAAAATATTGGCGGGAAGGGCTGCAACACAACGGGAATTCAAAGGGGGGCACGCGCTCAGTCTTATCCTGACAAAAGTGGTCTTCGCCTGGAAAAGACGCTATCCATGACGCGCTCGTGGGCTCGGCGATGACATCTGCCCTAGCGCATTGTGCCATCATGGTCTTCTTGCATTGAAGTGGTAAGCTTTGGGAGTTGCTTTGGGGGAGATAGATGTCGCTTCTCCCTTGTCATCAAAGAGGAAATCTTCCCTGATCGCGCTTGCTGGCACAACCTCTTTTTGTCGTCGTCTTGTACAAGCGCACCCACATGGTGGACACGCAGCTACGCAGCTCCCCCGCGCAGAGGCCTCGCGGGAGGCCGCCTCACGAGGGAGGACTCGCGAGGCTGCCTGCCGCAGGAGATGGCCTTTAGTAGAGCCTCCCCTTGTGAAGAGGGTTCTCGTGAGGCCTGACCCTCGCGAGGCGTCTTATGTTGCAGCTCCCACGGCCTGGCCGCCTCTTGATCTCTTCATTAGGTGTCGCTTCCTGGGTCGCAAGCAGATGGTCCATGGTACCCTAGTTCCCACTGGGCCAACAGTAGCCCCCGGGCCCGCGGCGCACACGTATTCGCTCGCTGGGAACCAAAAGACACGGGGCCTAAGTAGAATGTCGAGCCCACGTAGGGACGCGTGGCAGCACGATGGGGCGGCGGCGCCCCCACTTCCTCCACGGCGCCTTGGTAACTGCCCGGTCTGCCGTAAAACTCACTCGTGTGTGGTGCAGGCACCGTCATTGCCTTCCATCCCACAATTCGCCTCCCTTGTGCGCTGCTCCCTGCAATCTCCTTCTCTCGCTCACAAGCTTCCTTGACACCCCCGACTCAATCGTGCACTAATCATACACGCAAATGCACACGATCAAGATCAGATACTTATGAGAAGATATCAAAACACAACTCTAGACACAAATTAAAGTCATACAAGCTTTATATTACAAGCCAGAGGCCTCGAGGGCTCGAATACATAAGCTCGAATACAAACAAGTCGGTGGAAGCAACAATATCTGAGTATAGACATAAGGGGCAATTACATTTGTGCCCTTAATTGGAACCCACTACTCAAATTTGCCCCTAATTCCAAAGTGTGCTCAACTTTGCCCCTCTGACGTCATGTGGCCTTATAGAAATGCCCTTCCGTGCCATTTTCATCGAGTCAAAGCGCTTTGATTGGTAACTCGCCGTCTTTTAGACATTTCTGCCCCTGGTGCTTACATGTGGGCGCTCATGTACTCACTCACCCTATCTATTCTCTCTCTCGCGCTACACTGTCTCACTCTCTCCCCAAATCGCATGAACCCTAACCCTAAAACTCATCGATTTGTTACCATGGCGGCTAGAGATCGAGTGACTAGGGTTGTTGGTGAGAAGTTGTAGATCTGAACCCTCTCAGAGCATTGATGCGGTGGGGTTGGAGGCGGAGTCCTCACGGGATGGCGCACGAGCGTGAAGGCGGCGATGGCGGCGACACAGACGAGAGCACATCACTGGTCCGATATCTCTCTCTCTCCCTTTCCTCTGTGTTTGTTGTTCTTTGTATAGGTCGATTATGTACTTCCTGCGCTCGTAGTGCTCATGTTCCTCTCCCTTTTCTTTGTTGTTGTCTTCGATTTGTTGGTAGGATGGATCCGAGTACTGCATTTTGTCTGAACTGTAGAATGGAAACCACATTTGTTGGAGATATAACTATTTGTGTAAGCCGCCCAGGAGGGGCCGGGTTACGCAAAGAGGATTATCATATGAAGCCCAAGGTCAATCATGAAGATGGCGGTTCAATAAAGGGTCTAAAGCCCACAGGCGACTTAAGGCCCGTAGTGATAAACCGTCGTAATGGCATGACTTGTACAATAAGGCAAAATTAACTAGTCACCGAGCCGGACAATGTTTATGAGCCGGCCGGGACTCTATAGGCCGCAGGGCGTCAACCCGTGTATATAAGGGGATGACCCGCTGGCGGCTTAGGGCAAGAAACATCTCATCGAGAGCCGGGCATAGCGTATTTCGCTCCCTGGTCATCGAAACCCTAGCAATATCAACCCAACTAGACGTAGGCTTTACCTTCACCGTAAGGGTCCGAACTAGTATAAAACCTCTCTCATGTCCCTTGTCCCGTTAACCCCTTTAAGCTTCCTAGTTGCGATGGCTCCATGACTAAGTCCTTGCAAGAGGACATCTGCCATGACAATTTCATGACAGTTGGCGCCCACCGTGGGGCCAGCGCACGGTGGATTTGAGTTCTTGAAGGGCAACTTCGAAGGGCTCAAGGGATATGCAGTGGGCCGGATGACCAAGAGTCGTCGCGGAAAGATCTACATCGACGACGAAGGCTGGGGCCCCGACGCCGGCTCAATTGAGTATGGGTACCGGGTCCCTTTCGGCGGAATCCACATCTTCATCGGCCGGATTGGTGAGCCGGGCCCTGAGCCGGACAACTGCACCAACCTCGTCGAGACAGCTCAGCGTGCGAGACCCGTCCGAGCTCAACCCGTCGTGAAGCGTGCCTTCATGGGTTGCATCCACGGAGGAGAACTTTCTGAAGGATCCGCGGATGGCGGTGAGGCGGCCATCCACTCTGATGGAGATTCGTCCACTGGTGAGATGGATTCATTGTATCAGCTGCAAGATGGCAGGCTTGGGGCTGTTCTGATGGCAGCAGTATTTCAGACCCCGTTGAGCCACCAAGCTGGGTAGGGGTCTTCATGGCTGGTACTCAACCCGATCAAAACTCTACGGTTGCGGCAGCAATAACGTCCGGGTCAGGAGCAGCCGGGGCAGGAGGCCCTGTGCGCTTGCTGGCTCAGGTGTTGATTGATCTCATGGATAAGCTGACGGCCCTGTTAACCACCACAGTTATTCCTGCGAGTCAAGATGAGCATAATGCAGAGGTGGCACAGGTGCGTGAGGAAATAGCTCGGGCCAAGGAGGCCTTAGCAGCTGAGGACACCAGGTTGGCCACAGAACGGGTGGCTTTGGATGCACGGGCGCAACAGCTCCAGTCAGAGGCTTTCCAGCTTACGATGAGCCTGAACGCATCTAACGAGGTGATGAGGAGGAGACACCAGAAAACTCAATCCCGCTTGCCTCCGGTTTATGATCCTCAGAACCTTTTCGTTGCACCCGGAGCCGGCCCTAGCAACCCGCCAGAAGCAAATCAATTCATGACATTCGGAGTAGGAGGACCGACTCAGCCTTGGGTGATGGCACCTCCTCATGGGAATATGGCCCCGCCTCGCTACGTACCAACACCACCGGGTCACTTTTCTAACCCCATGGAGAACCTGATCGCAACATCGGCACGTTTGGCGGCTCTTCCAGTGGACGGTGACGATCCAACAACGGTGGAAATGCGAAGGATCAGAGAACTTGTCCAAACGGCTCTGGCTCAGCAAGAGGCTTATTCTTATAGTCGGGACATGATTCATTCAACTCCTCGCCCAAGCCGGAGCCCGAGTTATAGCAGGCACATGGAGTCGGAGGCTTTGTCAAGCAACACCCAACGCCGTAACTAGCCCGACGGTTATAACCCGGTGCAAGACCGGATACGTCAGGAGGACGAGCGGGTGGCTCAGCTGGCGGCTCAGCAGACGGCTCATCAGGCCTTCCCGGATTATCCGACGACTTCTGTTGAGGCAGGGGTGGCCACCAGAACTGGCGGTGTTCCTTGTTTGGTGCCGGCTTTACGCAATGTGCGTTTACCTAAGGATTTCAAGGGACCCCGAAAGGTGCCAAATTATACGGCCGACTTACAGCCCGGAGCGTGGATCGAAAGCTATGAAATGGACATGGAACTGTTGGAGGTTAATGACGCAACAATGGCTAAGTACTTCACCATGATGTTGGATGGAACGGCCCGGACTTGGTTAAAGGGCCTGCCACCTAATTCCATCGGCTCATGGGCGGAATTAAAGGCCCGGTTCATTCAGAACTTCAAAGACACCTGCAAGCAGTCCATGTCTATTGTGGATTTAACCAATTGTAAACAAGAGGAGGGTGAATCTACCACTCATTGGGTGCGCCGGGTCAAGGAGATAATACATTCGTCCGACAAGATGGATGTCGGCTCTGCAGTCCTCATGTTGGAGAAAAATTGCCGATTTGAACCACTGAGATAGAAGCTGGGGCGCTTCAAGCGTGATTGTAATGATATGGGTCAGCTGATGGCGGTTCTAGTCAAATACGCCAATTCTGATAGTACCAAGGATCCTGCGTCTGATGAGGAAAAGACGGGGAAGGGGAAGAAGAACGGCAATGGAAAGGGTCAGCAACATAACCCGGCAAATCAAGGAGGCAACAAGCGTAAAGCCGATGGTAATCTGGAGTTTGTGGCCAACGCTAATGCACAGAGTAATAATCAGAGACGCAAGGGGAGGCTGCCCCCTCGATCTGGCGGGTCAGGTCCATCTCTTGAGCAGCTACTCAATGAGCCCTGTCCGGGACACGGCACCCGGGAAAGGCCAGCCACTCACTTATGGAAGGATTGCGCGATCATGAAGGCTTTCAAGAATTCCAACACGTTTGACGGTAATCATGGGTCGGGCGGCGGCTCAGGTGCTGGCGGCTTTCATGGCCCTGGTGGCGGTTCAAACTCCGACTTTCAGGGAAATCAAGGCGGCTATAACCAGCAGCAATCTGGTCAAGGAGGTCAGCAGTAGCAACAGTCGGGTTATCAGAGAAATCTAAAGCATCTGAATAGTGGACAGTATCATGTGTTCACCACTAGCTTATGCAAACGTGACCAGAAGATTCATAAGAGGGCGGTGAACGCTGTTGAGCCGGCGGTTCCCCGTTACTTGAGGTGGTCAGAGCAGCCTATTGTGTGGAGCAGGGAAGATCACCCTCCCCGGGTTGATAATCCGGGTTAGTTAGCCTTGGTGGTAGCACCGCAAGTTGGTGGATATAAATTCACTAAGGTACTCATGGATGGAGGTAGCAGCATCAACATCCTCTATTATGAGACCCTTCGACGTATGGGGTTGACTGATAAAAATTTAAAGACGTCCAACACTGTTTTCCATGGAGTGGTGCCTGGTAAGTCGGCATACCCAGTTGGCAAGATTGAGCTGGAGGTCGCCTTCGGAGACGAATATGATTCCAGGGCTGAGAAATTAACCTTTGAGGTGGTCAAGATCAAAAGCCCATATCACACTCTGTTTGGACGGCCGGCTTATGCCAAGTTCATGGCGCGACCATGTTATGTTTATTTGCAGCTCAAAATGCCGGGTCACAAGGGCACTATTACTGTGCATGGGAGCCGAAAGATAGCCCTGGAATGTGAGGAGGGCGACGCTGCTTATGCTGAATCTGTTTGTGCAGTAGAGGAACTAAAGTTTTATAAGGATAATGTTGACCCGGCAGACATGACACCTCTGAAGAAGCCAACCACAGAGCATGACCCGGTGATGAAATTTAAGTCAGCTGATGAAACCAAGCTTGTTGATTTCACCCCGGGTGATTCGTCTAAACAGTTCAGTATCAGTGCCAATCTGGATCCTAAATAGGAAAGCGCGCTCATCGAGTTCATCCGTGAGAATCGGGACATCTTTGCATGGAAACCTTCTGACATGTCGGGTGTACCGAGGGAACTCGCTGAGCACACTCTTAATATTGATCCAAAGTATAAGCCGGTCAGACAATTTCTCCGGTGGTTTAACGAGGAAAGGCGGAAAGCTATCAAAGAGGAGGTGGCCCGGCTCTTAGCGGCCGGGTTTATTGTTGAAGTTTTTCATCCTGAGTGGTTGGCTAACCCGGTGCTCGTTCTTAAAAAGAACGGCACCTGGCGGATGTGTGTGGATTACACCGACTTAAATAAGGCTTGTCCGGCTGATCCTTTTGCTCTCCGCTGTATTGATCAAATCATTGATGCTACGGTGGGTTGTGACCGTTTGAGCTTTTTGGATGCTTACTCTGGCTATCATCAGATCAAAATGGCAGTTAAGGACCAGGAGAAGACGACCTTCATTACTCCGTTTGGAGCCTTCTGCTATGTATCTATGCCTTTCAGGCTCAAGAGTGCCCAGGCGACTTATCAGCGGTGTGTACATGATTGTCTCCATAATCAGATTGGACGCAATGTTCATGCTTATGTGGATGAGATAGTGGTGAAGTCCAGGGAGAAGGAAACCTTGATAGATGATCTGAAGGAAACCTTTCATAATCTCCGGGTCTATAAGATGATGCTTAACCTCGCCAAATGTGTGTTTGGCGTGCCAGCAGGCAAGCTTTTGGGTTTCCTAGTCTCCAACAGGGGCATTGAAGCTAACCCGGAGAAGATCAAGGCAATTACCTCTTTGGGTAAACCGGCATGCATCAATGATGTTCAGTGACTGGCGGGTCGTATCGCTGCTTTAAGTCGGTTTATAAGCCGTTTAGGTGAGAAGGCCATCCCGCTATATCAGATGTTGAAGAAAACGAACACTTTTGTATGGAGTGATGCTGCTAATGTTGCCTTTGAAGACTTAAAAAGACAGCTATCTGAGCCACCGCTCCTTGTGGCTCCCATTGATAGAGAGCCGTTGCTGTTATATGTGGCCGCCAACTCACATGCTGTCAGTGTTGCAATTGTGGTGGAACGCAAGGAGGCTGGCAAGGAGCATCCGGTTCAACGGCCGGTTTATTACATCACTCTTGAGGTGCTCATTGAGTCTAAGCAAAGGTATCCACATTGGCAGAAGCTTGTTTACGGGGTTTTCATGGCAAGCCGGAAGCTTAAACAATACTTCCAGGGTCACCCCATCACCGTGGTAAGCTCTTCTCCCTTAGGAGACATCATACAAAACAGAGAGGCCACAGGATGAGTCGCCAAGTGGGCCATTGAGCTCGGGCCTCATGGTTTGAAGTATGTGCCACGCACTACTATTAAGTCTCAAGCACTGGTGGATTTTATCAATGATTGGACAGAGCTGCAGACACCTGAGGAGAAGCCAGACAACACGTATTGGACCATTCACTTTGATGGATCCAGGCAGTTGGAGGGCTCAGGGGCTGGAGTCGTTTTAACTTCCCCTCGAGGTGACAAATTTTGTTATGTGCTCCGGCTCATGTTCCCTTGTACTAATAATGCAGCTGAATATGAGGCATTACTCCATGGTCTTCGGATGGCCAAAGAGATGAATTTGAGCCGAGTAAGGTGCTTGGGCGACTCCGATCTCGTGGCTCAACAGGTGCCAGGCAAGTGGGACTCCAAGGATCCCCTCATGGCGGCTTATCATCGTGAGGTTGATGCAGTAGCTGGGCATTTCAAGGGTTATCAAGTGGAGCACATTGATCAAAGGAAGAATGAGGTGGCTGATGCTTTAAGCCGGCTGGGATCTCAGCGTAAGCCGGTACCGCCTAACACCTTTTTGGATGTTTTGCATAATCCTTCTGTCAAGTTACCCACAGAGGAAGACTTAGTTGTGCCTGACCCAGAAGCGCAGCTGGTGGCGGCTCTTCACGTCATTTCGGATTGGACAGAGCCATATTTGGCTTACATGACCCGGGGAGAGTTGCCTGAGGATGAGACCTTGGCGAGACAAATCATCCAGTGGTCTAAATCCATGACAATTGTTCACGGTGAGTTGCATCATCGCAGTGTCACTGGGGCGTTTCAACGTTGTGTGTCGCCTGCGGAAGGACAAGAAATACTTCGTGAGATCCATGAAGGGGATTGCGGTCATCATGCCGGCTCAAAATCACTTGTGGCCAAGGCCTTCCATCATGGATTTTATTGGCTGACGGCTCATGCTGATGCGGAAGATCTGGTCAGTAAATGTGACGGGTGTCAAAAATTCTCACGACGAGCTCATGTGCTGGCTCAAGAGTTGAGGATGATTCGGATTACTTAGCCGTTTGCGGTCTGGGGGCCTGATATGGTCAGACCTTTCAAAAGGTCTAAGGATAAAAATACACACCTCCTAGTGGCGGTTGATAAATTTACAAAGAGGGTTGATGAAGAACCGGTCAGTAAGTGTGATGCAGCCACGGCGGTTCAGTTCATGAAGAAGGTGATCTTTCGTTTTGGTTTTCCACACAGCATCATAACTGACAATGGCACTAATCTCTCCAAAGGTGCTACGGAAGAGTTCTGTCAACGAGAGCATATCCGGCTTGACGTTTCGGCAGTAGCCCATCCTCAATCCAATGGTCAAGCAGAGAGAGCCAATTAGGATATCTTGAAAGGTATAAAACCCCGGCTCTTGGTCCCCTTACAGTGGACGCCGGGTTGTTGGGTGGAGGAGTTACCCTCTGTGATTTGGAGCATCAATACTACACCTAACAGGTCTACGGGTTATACACCTTTCTTCATGGTTTACGGAGCAGAGGCAGTCCTGCCAAGTGACATCCATCATGACTCGCCCCGAGTGGCGGCTTACGTTGAAGATGATAACAAACAAGCTCATCAGGATGCGCTTGACTTATTGGATGAAGAGCGAGACTTGGCAATAGCCCGCTCGGCGATTTACCAGCAAGACCTGCGCCACTATCACAGCCGCCAGGTTAGATCCAGAACCTTTCAGGAAGGTGACTTAGTGCTCCGGCTCATCCAGGATCAGTCCGATATGCACAAGCTATCCCCACCTTGGGAATGACCCTTTGTGGTCCGCAAGAACCTGAACAACGAGTCATATTACCTTATCGATGTTCGAGAGCACAAAGACTCACGTAAGTCGAAGGAGGAGACCCGCCGGCCGTGGAATATCGCTCATCTTCGGCCTTATTATACTTGAGCCACCGGCTCTCAGGATGTACATATTTTGATGATGTATATATTATGAAAGCAATAAAGCGGGCCCTCTGTCCTTTTCATCCTCAAAAGTTTACATGTCTTCCTTGTCATGATGTTGAAACAACCAACAGGGAGCGGATCATATTCGAATCTGGCTTTCCCCTTGGTACAGCTTATGATCATATCTGAATCTAGCCATGATCACTTGGGGGCTTCCTGTTCAAACATAGGTCGTATTCGAACCAAAGAGAACATAGCTGTCGATACCCTCTTGGTCGGCATACTGCCAAACCCACTAGGGGGCTTCTTGATCATATCTGAATCATAGCTTAACCCCTTTGGTTCTGACGTGGATCGTATTCAAATCAGCGTCATTAAACAACTCTTATGGTCACTTGGGGGCTTCCTGTTCAAACATAGGTCGTATTCTATCCGAAGAGAACATAGCTGTCGATACCCACTTGATCGGCATCGCCAAAGCCACTGGGGGCTATATGATCGTATCCGAATCTTAGCTTAAACCCTTTGGAACGGTTTACTGATCGTATTCGAATCAGAAGCCTTTGAATTTTGTCTATTTCTTGTAACACTTCGCAATCAAAATTATTTGATTATTTTAAAGATCATCTTGAAAGCATTTATGGGCTGGTTTTTTTTGTTCCACCGGTTTAAATATTGATCAAATAAGGTTGTTAGCACATAGAAAACATCATATGTGCCAAGTTTCAGGATTAAAAGCTTACCATCATTGTTTGGGTTACATAAGCCGGCAAGATCACCAAAGGATCACAGGTATGCTGTTATGATTATGTCTCAAAGATATAATTGAAAACCGGCCTTTATATGATTTTTTGGTTCACACTCTGGGTTATCAATACATTATGTGACCCCCAATACGGTAAGTCGTCAAGGGACTTGTGTTTGTTCTATACGCAGAGCAATGCAAGTGAATTTTTTTAGCACAGAGAAAGCAGAAGACCGATATAAACCGGAAGCATATAATGATGGCGGCTTAAGAAAGTGTTGAGCGCCTCGAACTTGCGCGAAGGCACGACAAAATCAAGTGTTTTTCTACCCTATTACAAGACTCACCGAGTCTGGTTAATGAAGCATTGTTTCCATGAAGCATAAAAGTAAGACGCCTGACGGGTCACTCATTTTGTTGGCTTGAAGCTTCCGGGTTATCCCTCTCCGCTCCTCCGTCGGCTGCCCGGTCCTGGAAGGTTGATGATGACCAGTCAATGCCACTCAAAGCTTCAAATTCAGCTTCATCATCAATTAACCCGGCCGGATCGACTTCGGGGGCAAAGGTATGCTTACGAATTGGAGGGATCAAGCTGACTGCATCGTAATATGGCATTGCGATCCTTTGATTATGGCTGTCATAATCCGGCTGGTACTTGGTGAGGTCTCTATCATTCCCAATTAGAGTGGCCACATGACGTATTTCCTTCACACAGGCAGTGAAGTCCTTCTCATCAAACAGGGTGCCATCCTCCTTCAAGCTTGGATATCCAAGGGCGATATCGGCCGGGTCCAGCTCTGGTAACCATGCCTTAGCCCGGCTCAATGCGGCTATGGCTCCGGCTCTCACGGACGCCCGCCTTAGCTCTTGGACCCGTTGAGGTAGCACAGTGAGCCGCCTTAGCACGTCTGCCAGGAGATGGGGAACCTCATTCGACAAAGCCACAATGGCCAAGGCACGTTGTGACCCGGTGTAGAGTTGTTCCACCAGGGTGTAAACTGCCTTTAGCTTGATCAACATGCTCTGGTTAAGGTTTGTGCTCTTGGGGCCTGCATTAACAAACATTAGGTAAGCCGGATATGACAATTGAGATACTCATCGAACAAAATGTTTGCAGTGTTTAACATTTGCAGAAATAGCTTACCAAAGATTGCTGAGACCATCTGAGATATATGGCGCTTTAAGCCGGATAGCTCGGCAGTTGCCTCTGCAAGCGATGCCTCTGCTTTCTTTGCCCCTGTGACCAAGGAGGCCTTTTCATCAGCCCATACTTTCTTATCTGCTTCATAGCCTTTCTTCAATTTTTCTTGTTCAAATATGCTAAACTCAAACTTGGAATTAACCTTTTGGATTTCAGTCTCTTGAGCTTCCAGGCGATTCTTCAGATCAGCAATCTCCGACTCAAATTGACTTATGGTGGCCTGCATCAATGCTGGGTTACAGTCAGGAGTATTATAAGATAACATTAAGTCCCAAGCACTTTGCAAAGCAATGATGCTTGACACTTGGGGGCTAATGTATGCTGAAGAACTCTGACTTACTGCGGCGGTTCATAGAAATTGAGTCCCAAGCACTTTGCAAAGCAAAGATACTTGGCACTTGGGGGCAAATGTATATTGTAGTTCAAAGTATTATACTACACCGGTTCAAGTATCTTATTTTAAAGCCGGCCTTCGAGTGTTACAAGATAAGCCGGGCGTCTGGCAAGTAGTACTAAGCAAATTCTAAGTCTACAACATATTTTTTCATAAGCAATAGACTTGGGGGCTGGTATAGTAAGTATGAATAAGGAAAAGCAACAAAAGTCATACCTCAGATTTTTGATGTATCTGTTTCACCATGTCAATTTCCAGGTCACGACTGCTGTGCACTTGATTTATGTAGCCAGAGACAATCTCTCCAATGCTCAGATGAGTGTAATCAGTGACGTCCAGTTTGGCCTTTCGGCGCTCCAAAAGTTCCTCCTTGGCAGAACACTTGGCAAGTACAGTGGGCCGTCCCGGTTCAACAAACTGAGACTTGAGGATTTTGACTTCCGGGTCATCTGTTTTGGCTGGGCTAGGAATCTTTGGATTGTCAGAACCATCAAGAGCTTGTTCGGCAGGCGGGCAGAAGTTGGTGCTGGAATATCATGGGCCGGTTCAGGCGGCGGCTCATGTGTGGAGGTGTGAGGGGCAGTTGTTCCGAGCTCCGGGTTAGTCACGACCGGCTCTTTGGCCGGCTTATTTTTCTTCGGCCTTTTACTGGGCTTCACTTGTACGCTATGTGCAAATCGAAAGGGTTAGTGCAAAAAACATGAGTAAGATAAGCATAAAGATAAATAAGTTAACATTACCTTGGAGCAGTCTTGAAAGCCGGCATGTTGGATTGCATGGATTCTCCAGAGGTAGGTGAAGTATCCTGATAGTCTGAGTCAGATGAATTGAGGGGTTGACGAATGAAACCCGCCAAAGGTAAAGAAGAGCGTAAATCGGAGATAACCTCAGCACGACGCTTCCTTGTTACATCAGGTAAGTCGGAGGAGAGTTTCGCATCTTTGCTAGTCCGGGTCTGCCTCCGGCTCTCATGAGTCTGTCGTTTCAAAAGGAATTGAGGATCTTGGTAAGCTAAAGGATGTGAAAATCTTACTTTCCGGGTCACTCTTCGGACTTTCTGCCTCGGCAAAGGCCCGGAGTCGGAGGAAATTATAGTTACCTCTTCCTCAACTGCTTGGCTGTTTCCTGTCTCCTCCTGAAAGGAATTAATGTCAATAAGATAATGGTAAAGGAGCCAGGGGAGTTAAGGATTACCTCTTCTTCATCGTCATCGGTGTCATCTAGTTTAAATAAATCTGAAGTACTTGGCTTCTTCTTCCTCTGAGATCCTGTCTTGGCGGCTTTCCTCTCGGTTCTCTTTGCCTCTCTGGCTTGTTTGGCAGCCTCATGGTCATATTTGACTTTGCAGAAATTGTCATTTGCCTGTGAATAATGATAAAGGGCTATGAGTAAAAGCAGGGCATAACACAATAAGGGTATAATTGTTGAGGTTGATGACTTACTGCAGGAGCCGGGTTATTTTTGCAGAATGGAAGTAAGCTAAAGGCATTACTGACCACTGAGCCCTCTTTCAACAAAGATTGGATCGTAGCTTCAACCATATCATCAGGTAAGTCCTCAGGACAATGACGTAGCAGGTCATCCTTTTCGCCTGAGTAAGTGCACATTAAGCAGGGGCGGCGGCTTAACGGAATCACCCGCCAGGAGATCCAGACTCGGACTAAATCAATGCCATCTAAACCATTCCCCCAAAGAGCCTTGATTTTCTTTATGGTGGGGGCGAGTGGTAGACGCTCAACAGCGGATAACTTGTCCGGCAGCGGGTGGTTGGATTCAAGGTGCAGAGCGCGAAAGCCGGGCAGCAGGTTCTCATCAGCCAGAGAAGTGTCCTGGCATTAGAACCACATCTGGTTCCAATCCTTAGGGTGGCTTGGCGGTTCAGCATATGGGAAAAGGCAGTCCCTCCGTCGCTGAATGGAGATACCACCAAGTTCCAGGCTGGGCCCATTGGCGCGCTCATTCTGGCGATTTAAGTAAAATAGCTCTCTGAAAAGCAATATGTTGGGCTCTTCTCCAAGGTACACTTCGCAAAAGACTTGGAAATTGCAGATGTTTGATACAGAATTGGGCCCAATATCTTGTGGTCTAAGGTCAAAAAAGTGCAGGACATCCCTGAAGAATTTTGAGCCGGGTGGAGAAAAGCCCCGGCTCATATGATCAGTAAAAACGATCACTTCCCCCTCCTTGGGTTGAGGTTTTTCCTCTGACGGGTTAGGAGCACGATAAGACATGACTTCTTTCTTGGGCAGATAGTCAGTCTTCATGAAATCAGACAGTGTGCTTTCAGTAACGATGGACTTGACCCAGTTACAGGTCACAGGAGCTTTGGGAGCTTTGGGTGCCATAATGCAGATGGAAGCCTATGATAAAATAATATTTTTCCGGTTCTGTTTAACCGGAGGAGAACAGTTTAATTTCTATTCAAGAGGGCGGCTCAAAGGGGCCTAATGACATATGGCTAATTATATCTGGTCAGTTAAGCCGCTATGAATATCAGAAGCAATTAAATTATTTTAAACCACCAGGAGTTGGCAAGGCTGTGATTCAGTTTTGTCTTTTTAAAAGCTGGCGGGCAGAGTCGCTATGGATAAATGGATCTGACAGAAACAGATTTTGCCTAAGTATCGCACAAACAAGTTTCGCAACTGGCAGACATTATTTTGGATCAAACAGGTGTACAGAAAAGAAAATATTCTAGACCTAAAATCAGTACAGATGAAGTTCGTAAGCTTGGGTGAGGCCTATATGTAGGTGAAAGGGGATCCATTTGTATTAAAGATGGGGGCAGAACAGCTACCGCACGAGTTTGTACTCCTTTACAGATCAAATCAAGTTGCGAAGGTGAAATCCATGAAGTGTTCATGACGAACAGTGACGAACGCCGGCGAACTCGGAAAACCTAAAGGGGATCTAAGACAAGGAAGGAAAGGAACTTACAGATGCAGATCGGCTGCGGAGGTCCACCGTTGATCTCTGGTCGGGTTCAGGTTGATGCAGCGGCCTGAGGTGGCGAAGACGAGGAGCTCAACGGCGGCATGTGGCGGCGGAGCTCGAGCAGCAGAGGAATGGCAAGAGAAAGGAGATGACCGAAGGGGGAGAATGGAAAAGACCTAGGACGTGCTTATTTATAAGGAAGGGCTGACTGAGAAGGCGTGAGAAACAAGGAGGCCAGGCATCATTATTCAACGACTCCGATGCCTCGATTTTTGCAAGGTCAGTAAAGATAAAGATCCGTTAAAGATATGGCAGAATAAAATAGGAATTTAATGGAAGATGATGTCACGGCGGGTTATCACGGATCCAGAAGATGACGTCATGGCGAGTTATAACCTTTACACAGACAGAAGATAGAAGGCTTTTTTCTTAAGGTATTTTAAGATTGACATGAACCGGTTCAAATCAATCTGGGGCCTAATGTTGGAGATATAACTATTTGTGTAAGCCGCCCAGGAGGGACCGGGTTATGCAAAGAGGATTATCATATGAAGCCCAAGGTCAATCATGAAGATGGCGGTTCAATAAAGGGTCTAAAGCCCACAGGCGACTTAAGGCCCGTAGTGATAAACCGCCGTAATGGCATGACTTGTACAATAAGGCAGAATTAACTAGTCACCGAGCCGGACAATGTTTATGAGCCGACCGGGACTCTGTAGGCCGCAGGGCGTCAACCCGTGTATATAAGGGGATGACCCGCTAGCGGCTTAGGGCAAGGAACATCTCATCGAGAGTCGGGCATAGCGTATTTCGCTCCCTGGTCATCGAAACCCTAGCAATATCAACCCAACTAGACATAGGCTTTACCTTCACTGTAAGGGGTTGAACTAGTATAAAACCTCTCTCGTGTCCCTTTTCCCGTTAACCCCTTTAAGCTTCCTAGTTGCATTGGCTCCACGACTAAGTCCTTGCAAGAGGACATCTGCCGTGACAATTCCACGACAACATTAGTAGGAAGCTCTGGTACAAAGGGATCTAGTACTGGCTTCACATTTCCTCTTGTTGCGGATAGTACATCATCATTCATTCAATGCAGGGCTACAATCTACGAAATATATCGATGGGGAATATATGATGCAACGGAGTTTAGGTACTGGGACATTGCTAATTCTATTTGGGTCCCAGTTCAGTGTGATGATCAGTTAGCATTAATGTTTTGGAACAAATGGTGATTCCAAATATGTCCAATTGGAAATTAATGTCATTCAGAGAAAAAGGGGAGGAACAAGCAGTGCAGGAAGGAGGTCACAACCTTGTAGTTCTAGAGGTAGAAGTAGTGAATGTAGGGGGAGAAAATCATCATCCAGCTCTGTGTAGATACCAGGAACTCCAAGTGAACAAGTGCCCCACTCAAGAAGGCACTAGTAATAGCATAGATTCTGGTAATTCTAACATTGAAGCTAACATGGAAGATGGCCTTGCTGATGATGTGCCCACTGATGATGGGGATGAACTGCTTTATCCAAAGTTTCTTGTAAGAAAGCAGTCCATGGGCAAAGCAGCTGAGGAGGATTACATTCAACCACCTGAAGGAATGTTTGATGAGGCAGGTGAAGATGAGTTGGCTGAGGACATTGGCATGGGGTACTCTGAATCATCAGATGATGATAGGAAAGATGTGCAATATAATAGAGATGATCGTTCTCTGAAAGAAGGAACTATATTTTCCAGTGCTTTAGACTGTAGAAATGCACTTGCAACTTTTGCAAATTAAACTCAAAGTGAGTACAAAGTTGACAAGAGTGATCCAACTAGACTGATAGTTCATTGTGCTTACAAGAGATGTAAGTGGAGGATGCATGCCTCTCTAATGAGACATAGCTCATTATTTCAGGCATAAATTGGAGATACTAACAGTTACTGTAGCATATAAGGCTGATTTCCTTGTATGTTTTACCCTTTTATGTCTGATTTATGTGTCATTTTATTGGTATGCATGTGAAAGTTAATAAAAGCGCTCACACTTGTCCAAGTGTGAACAGGAGGCAGAGCTTGAGGTCTGCTAAGAGCAGGTGGGTTGCAGATGCTGTTAAGAATTGGGTACAAGAAAATTCAAATATTGGTCCTACACAGCTCAAAAAAGATTTGAAGAAAAAGTATGGCCTGGTCCTACCATATATGAGGGTGTTCTATGGAAAGTAGATGGACCTAGACAACATATATGGTAATTGGTCTGACTCTTTCCAGTCATTGTACACTTCCAAGGCTGAAGTGGAGAAGGTATCTCCTGGTAGTGTTGTGGACATTGATAAGCACACAATGTAATTTAATATAAATGCACAAAGCAGAGATAAAGAGTGCTTTAGGAGAGTTTTTGCCTCATTCAAAGCTTTTTGGAAGGTTTTTTGGATGGATAGGCCATACTTAGCAGTAGATGCCACAACATTGGATGGGAGGTTTAGAGGACAACTAGTCAGTGCTTGTGAAGTAGATGCATGCAACTGGATATATCCAGTTGCATATGGTGTGTTAGAGGCTGAGAACATAGAAAGTTGGAGTTGGTTTTTCCACAACCTAAAAGAACTTATAGGCCACCCACCAGGTATGGTAATTCACACAAATGCCTGTAAAGATCTTGAGACTGCAGTTGAGGTTGTATTTCCACGAGTAGAGCATAGAGAATGCATGAGGCACTTGGCAGCAATTTTTTCAAAAAAGTACAGAGGAAAATTCTTTGATGAAAATATGTGGCCTTGTTCTTTGACATATAGCTTGAAGAAGCACAACTATCATCTGAGGCAGTTGTATAGTAAGGAAGATGTCAAAGAATACCTAGAGGAACATCACAGTAAGTTGTGAGCCAGGGCACTATTCAATAATCTAGCTAAGTCTTTGAATTCCAAGATTAAAAAATGGAAAAGTTTGCACATTGTGGATTCGCTTGGCAAGATAAGGCAGTATCTTATGGAGAAGTTTTCCCTAAGACAACAAATTGCAGATGCCACTTTTAGTGGCCACATTATAATTCCCAAAGTCACAAAGTTGTTACATGCAAAATCTAAAGACCTAGACATGACTATGGTGATGAGAAGCACATATGAAGCTGAGGTGACAACAATTGACAAGGAAAAGAGAGAGTGGAGATATCTTGTTGATTTGGAAACTAAAACTTGTAGTTGTAGAAAGTGGCAACTAACTGGACATCCATGCATCCATGCTTTATTTTCAATTACTTCAATCAAACATCCAATTAGTGAACTAGATCAGTATGTGCATGATTATTTCTCAGTTAAAAGATTCAATGCAACCTATGCTGACAATTTACCTGCAATGGAAGGAAAGCAACAATGGGATGTGATTGACCCAGGTTTCAAAATATGTGCATCACTGCAAAACAGGGCATCTGGAAGACCGAGGAATACACGAATTAGAGCAAAGTCTGATGGAAAAGGACTTGGGGGGAGGAAACATAAATGTGACAGATGTGGCAGACTTGGTCACTGTGGCAAGAACTGCAAAGAATCAATAGACCCTACTTTTGGGAAGATGAACATTGCGGTGCAGACAATGCATCTGAAGAACCTATTGAAACTGAAGATGCAGTTGCAAATGAAGATTCAGATCATGTTGCAGATACAGGATCACAATATGAAATTGCAAATGAAGATACATATCATGTTGCAGATCCAGGAGCACAAGATACAATTGCAAATGAACCTTCAGTAGTAGTCAGGTGTAATATTTATTACTAAATTATGAAGAACATGTAATTTTTGCTTGCTAACTTCTCATTTGTCTTTATTTTTAAAGCCAAGAACAACTGATCCTGTAGCAGAACCAGGAACTGATGCAATTGATCCTGTACCAGAACCAACAACTGATGCAACTACAGTGGCTAGTGCAGTCAGGTATAATATGTAATGCTAAATTCTGAAGAACATGTTATTTCTTCTTGCTAACTATCATTTTCTTTACCTTAACAGCCAAATAAAAAATTATAAGAAACCAACTATGAGAGAAGCATCACCAGCAAAGAAGAAGAAGCTTTCATTTGCTAAAGAGACTACAATTGGCTCTGCTACAGGTAACAACCAGCTCAGCAAAATAGTTCCTCCTCAGAAGGAACTGAAGAAAATTGTCAACAACAGGAGGAGCAGTTCTAGGCTATCTACAAACCCAACTTGCAACACCAGGAGCAAGACGGCCAAGTTGAAGTGAAACTGTTGTTATTAGTGCTGGTGTTTATTGTGTTCTATGTAGTTCTCAAACTGGTAGTTTATTGTGTTCTTAACTATGTGAAGTTAGTGTGAACCGCTAGTTATTAGTGTTGGTGTGCACTATATGCAAGTTTGGTGTGAAAAACATGTTATTTGTGCTTGATGTTGTGTGCTTGTTCACACTACAATATATATGTTGTGCAAATGTTGTTCTGTATGATCGATTTGGCATGTATGTTGCCCCATTATGTATGTTGGTGTAGTGAATGATCAATTGGGCATGTTAAACCACATATTTATGATCATTTTGGCATGTCAAACCATATGTTCCTCATTTGGTCATTTTCTCCACATATTGTTGTCATATGGTCATGCCACAACAACAGTTATATTCTCATTTTGTCACCAGGACACAACAACTACTACTAGTTCACACCCAACACAACTCAATTCATTTGCCACCACATTGAAATATGCAAACTTCATTTCATACCACAATCCACAACAAAAACTAAAGTTGCCAAAACAACTACAACTAGAACTATGAGAAATCCACTAGTATCCAACAACTCATTGTTCTTCTTCAACTTCATCTTCAGTTGCTTCTTTTTCTCAGTTAAACGCATCACCCTCCTCTCCAAACGATGAGTTTTAAGCCAGCTTGCTTCTAGCCGAGCATGCATCTCCTCGAAGGCACGACCAACATGATCTAACGAAGGCGGGTCAATCCAAACAATCCACTCGCATTCATCGGGCAACTGCAATATCAAACCCAAATCAAGCCCAAATTTATAGCTCGATACAATTCTAAATGACACAATTTAAGTTCCTAATCAATTACATCAAGTTGGCAGCCCAAAAATCGCCTCCCTGTACTAGCTCCTGCCCAGGCGACACGGCGAGCAGGAACGAGTCCATGCCCCGGGCAGCGGTGCTTCGTGCACTCCTTAAGTCCACATAACATTGGATCTGGGAGGAAGAACTCAGATGACCACTGAACTATGCCTACACCATCAATCTAAACAACCAAAAATCCCCACTTTGGATGAACAAACCCTAATTTTGCAAAATCCCCAAATTGATGAGCAACACTTACCTCGCCGGCCGCCGATGAGCTCGATGAAGCCATGCCCGACGTGCACATCACACTCCTCTATCGATTCCAGCTGCCTCTGGTGCCAATCGCCTCAGTCACACGCCTGTGCTCTGATCCAGTGCGCGCGTCAGTAGGTTGAAGAAAGAGAAGAGAGGAGAGTGAGAGAACGATTCAAATAGGGCCCACCTGTAAGCACCAGGGGCAGAAATGTCTAAAAGACAACGAGTTACTGGTCAAAGCGCATTAACTACATGGAAACAACACAGAAGGGCATTTCTATAAGGCCACATGACAGCGGAGGGGCAAATTTGAGTACACTTTGAAATTAGGGGCAAATTTGAGTAGTGGGCTCTAGTTAAGGGCTGAAATGTAATTGGCCCTTAATTTAATGTGCATAATTCAAATTAGTGCACCAAAATGGCTACAAAAGTCATACATGTGTCCTTGGATACATGTTTAGGTCCTATGCAAAGAATGGGAATGAATTTCAACCGTCTCGTCATCTCGCTCGACCTCAAACATTGAGAATCTTGTTTTTTAAATCCCCGCAAATCCAAAACTCACCCAAAAATCATGAAACTTGGCATGGTGTCACGACATGGCACATATATGTAGTGGAAAAGTTATCCAATTCGCGGCAAGTTTTATTACAAGCCTCTTAGAAACCATAGTTTCTCTCAAGAAGCGTTGTGGTTCCTATAGGGAAATGTGTCCCCCTTGTGGGTGAAATGATAATCGCTGCCTCCTCTCGCCTTGTATTTTTTTACAGGCAACATGGAACAACAATTTATTCGTGCTGAAATTTGAAATTATTCAAGGTTTGTTTGGCCTTTTTATACATAAATGGAGTTTTCTAGGCATTTAATGTCCATAATTCAAATTTGAACTACAAATACATGCTCCAGTGCACCAAAATGGCTAGAAAAATCATACATGTGTCCTTGGGTGCATGTTTAGGTCTCATGCAAGGAGTGGTAATGAATTACAACCGTCTCAGCGTCCTGGCTCGGCCTCAAACATTGGGAATCTCGGTTTTTAAATCCCCGTAAATCCAAAACTCACCAAAAAATCATGAAACTTGGCATATTGTTACGACATGGCACATATATGTCATGGTAAAAAAATTGTCCAATTTGGGCCAAGCTTTATAACATACCTCTTACATACCGGAGCTTCTCGCAAGAACCCTTGTGGTTCCGATAGGGAAACGTGTCCCCCTTGTGGGCAAAACAATAGTCATTGCCTCTTCTCGTCTTGTATTTTTTTCTACAGGCAACATGGAACAACATGAGATTCATACTGAAATTTGAAATATTCAGGGTTCGTTTGGCTTTGTATACATTAATTGTGTTTTCTAGGCATTTAATGTCCATAATTCAGAACTACAAATACATGCTCTAGTGAACCAAAATGGCTAGAAAAATCGTACATGTGTCCTTGGGTGCATGTTTAGGTTCCATGCAAGGAATGGGAATGAATTACAACCATCTCGGTGTCCTGGCTCAGCCTCAAACATTGAGAATCAAGATTTTTAAATCCCCATAAGTCCAAAACTCACCAAAAAATAATGAAACTTGGCATGGTGTCACGACATGGCACATATATGTCATGGTAAAAAAATTGTCCAATTTGGGCCAAGCTTTATTATAAAGCCTCTTACAAACCGGAGCTTCTTGCAAGAACCCTCGTGGTTCCGATAGGGAAACATGCCCCCCTTGTGGGCAAAATGGTAATCACTTCCTCTTCTCGCCTTGTATTTTGTTTTCTACATCCAAAATAGAACAACAGGAGCTTCGTGCTGAAATTTGAAATTATTCAGGCTTCGTTTGACTATTTTATATATTAATTGAGTCTTCTAGGCATTTAATGTCCATAATTCAAATTTGAACCGCAAGCACATGCTCTAGTGCACCAAAATGGGTTGAAATCATACATGTGTCCTTGGGTGCATGTTTAAGTCTCACGGAAGGATTGGGAATGAATTACAAACGTCTTGTCGTCCTGAAACATTGAGAATATTGGTTTTTAAATCCTAGTAAATCCAAAACTCACCCAAAAATCATGAAACTTGGCATGGTTTCATGACATGGAAAATATATGCCGTGGTAAAAAAACCGTCCAATTTGAGACAAGGTGCACACATTAATAGCCAACGCAGCCCTTTTGGAACAAATAGCTAACATGTTTATATCGTAAATGGTTGTATTATTTGGACCATGTGTGTTCTCATAACCATTTAAGTGCGGCCATTTGTCCCTCTTTTTATTGGAGAGTACTACCTTGGTCCTGGTTCATTGGTCCTCTTTGTATTTTGTGCCAAAATTTAACCATAGTCGGTGGCGTGCGTGCAACTGTTTGATTAGAAGAGATGAGCGCTAGAAGTCCGCCGTGCAGGCTCGACGGGACGTGTGCGAGCACTCCACCGCACAGGCTCGACAGGACATGTGCGACCTGTCCACCACGCATGCTCGATGGGGCGTGTGCGACCTGTCCGCCGTGTAGGCTAGACGGGACACGTGCGAGCAGTCTGCCGTGCTGCTCACGAGAAAGCGAGCTCTTTGACCTCCATCCACCAGCCGCCTGCCTTGCCCACAACTTGTCTATTAATGGTGGTCGAGCCGCTGTTTAACATGCGGTTAATTAAAGCACCTGGATGGAGGGTGTTTGTAGCGCCCAAGATGCGATTCTATCCCAATCACGTGATGAACTCATGATTGGGGCACATGCGCATTTCGAGCCCATAGCAAGGTGGATATCATTACAACATACCATGCACTGAATAGATGAGAATACAAGATAAAGGCTTACACTCGCCACAAGCTACAATATGAGTACAACAGTTCATCAATACATAGCAATCATCATACATAAGAGCAGGATCTGACTACGGATGAAATCAAATGAAAAAGAAGAATGACATCCACCCTGCTAATTGCTACCTCTTGAGCATGCGTTGGTTTTCCCTTGAAGAGGAAAGGGTGATGCAGCAAAGTAGCGTAAGTATTTCCCTCAGTTTTTGAGAACCAAGGTATCAATCCAGTAGGAGGCCACACGCAGGTCCCTCCTACCTACACAAACAAATAAGAACCTTGCAACCAACGCGATAAAGGGGTTGTCAATCCCTTCACGGCCACTTGCAAAAGTGAGATCTGATAGAGATGATAAGATAATATTTTTGGTATTTTTATGATAAAGATTAAAAGTAAAGATTGCAAAATAAACGGCGACAGAAATAGCTAGTTGACGGGAGATTAATATGATGGAAAATAGACCCGGGGGCTATAGGTTTTACTAGTGGCTTCTCTCAAGATAGCATAAGTATTACGGTGGGTGAACAAATTACTGTCGAGCAATTGATAGAAAAGTGCATAGTTATAAAAATATCTAGGCATGATCATGTATATAGGCATCACGTCCGCGACAAGTAGACCGAAATGATTCTGCATCTACTACTATTACTGCACACATCGACCGCTATCCAGCATGCATCTAGAGTATTAAGTTCATAAGAACAGAGTAACGCATTAGGCAAGATGACATGATGTAGAGGGATAAACTCAAGCAATATGATATAAACCCCATCTTTTTATCCTCGATGGAAACAATACAATACGTGCCTTGCTGCCCTTGCTATCACTGGGAAAGGACACCGCAAGATTGAACCCAAAGCTAAGCACTTCTCCCATTGCAAGAAAGATCAATCTAGTAGGCCAAACCAAACTGATAATTCGAAGAGACTTGCAAAGATAACAAATCATGCATAAAAGAATTCAAAGGAGATTCAAATATTGTTCATAGATAATCTTGATCATAAACCCACAATTCATCGGATCTCGACAAACACACCACAAAAAGAGTTACATCGAATAGATCTCTAAGAAGATCGAGGAGAACTTTGTATTGAGATCCAAAGAGAGAGAAGAAGCCATCTAGCTAATAACTATGGACCCGAAGGTCTAAGGTAAACTACTCACACATCATCGGAGAGGCTATGGTGTTGATGTAGAAGCCCTCCGTGATCGACCCCCCCTTCGGTGGAGCGCTGGAAAAGGCCCCAAGATGGGATCTCACGAGTACAGAAGGTTGCGGCGGTGGAAATAGGGTTTCATGGTGGTCCTGGATGTTTTCGGGGTATATGGGTATATATAGGAGGAATGTGACGCCCGGATAATTAGACTACAGTAATTCCCTGCTAATGATGCCACGTCACCTCTATCACTATAGTTAATCTCGGGTTAGTTCAAAATCGATTCAAGTTCAAAATTGAATTGAAGGCAAACAATAAAACTTTTCAAACTTTAAAACTAAAATGTCCAGGTTGTGCCAAGTAATGCAAAGTTAATTGTGGTGAAGAAACCCCACTTCTATAAAAAAAATTAATACTCTAAAATAATTGAAACAGTAGTTGAAATGAATAAATAAGGACCTTTGATATTTTATAAAATCATAAACTATTTTATTTTGAGGTAAATCTTTTTAGGGTAGTGTGTTATTTTGAAACACTATTTTTGGAGCTATTTTCATAGTTTACTAAACTAAAAATAAAGTGTAACTAAAATAAAACAGAAAGGAAAAAGAATAAAAAGAAAACAAAACAAAAGGAAAAAGGCCTAGCTAATACTGTACTGGTGGGCTCTATGTGCAACAGTGCTATGGCCCAGGCCAATGGGGTTCATCCCCTTCCTCTATACAAGATAGAGGGCATGGCGGCCATCCACCAGCTCCATAGCCGGCAGGGTGCACGTGCTGTCCATCCTCTACCTCCTCGCCGTCTATAAGACCATCCCGACGCCTAGACGAACCCTAGTCGTCCACTCCTTTTCCCCAGTGCCGTTCTCTTCCTCCCCGCACACACCCGAACCACCACCGACATGGCCGTCGTCATTCGCGCACTCCCCGTCATCCCCGAAGCCTGAGGTTGTGCCCCTGGACTTCGCCGTCGCCCACTACTTCCTCTACTGCCTCCCGTTGAGGCTCGGCGCCACTACATCGACTAGATCGAGGTCATCTTCAACCTCCGCCCCACCACTCGCCGTCTCCGATTCGGCCTCACCGGAGCCTCCCGAAGCCCGTTTTGCTCACCTACAGGCTCGATGTGAGCCCCTCCTCCGATTCCCCTTCTTCCCCCTTCGATCTGTGCCCGTAGTGGTCGCCCCGTGAGCCCCGTCCGCCATGACCGATGGAGCTCAGTATCCGCGCGCGCCCGCGTACTGCTGCTGTTGTTCCTGGCTACGCATTCCGTGGCTCTCCGCCATGCCCCGCGCCCAGCCCGCGCTCCCACACGCGCCCGAGCCGCGCCCTGCTGCTGTCGTTGCTGCTGCGCTGCTTCTACTTGCCGCTGATGCTCCTGCTGTTGCTGCTGTGCCGCTGCAGCTGCTCTGCTTCAGCTGCGTTGCGGCTTGCTCCGCCTGCTACCTTTACACGCCGCGCTCAGCCACGCCTGGGCCGTCCACCCCTGCCCCGCAGCCGCCGTTGCCTCGCCACCGACCACCCGCTGCCGCCCCAGAGCCACGGCCTCCTCCTTGGAGTGCTCGCACCTGTCGTGGCCCGCGCCGCCGCAGCCTCCCCCCGCCTGCCCACGCCGTTGCCCCGCTTCCGCCCCGCGGCGGCCCTACCGCTGCTCCACCCGCGCTGCCTCGCCGTGCCGCCCCGCTCCGGCCGCGGCCATGGTCGCTGGCGCCAGGCCGCGCGCCCGCACCCTTCGCCGTTGCTCGTTGCCCACAGCGCCCGCACGGGCGACGCCCGTAACCTGCACGCCTGCTAAGCGCCCCCCTGTGCATATGACAAGTGGGGCCCACGCCCCAGAACGTTTGCTAAAAAAAGAATTGATAAAATAAAAATAAATAATAAATAATAATTAATTAATTAAAGAATTAATTAACTTAATTAATCATAATTAGATTAATCTAATCACTATATAACATAATTAACTGTTAGTTAACAAATCAGTCAATGACAGGCGGGACCCTCACGTTAGTTTGACCGGTCAACGCCTCTGTTGACTGCTGACGTCATGCTGACATCATGATGATGTCATGCTGATGCAATAATACTAGTTTCGAATTAATTTAATAATAATAAATAAGAAAATGATTTTAAAACTTTAAAAATTAATAGAAATAAAACTGTAGCTCGGTTGGAAAAACTTTGTACATGAAAGTTGCTCAGAACGATGAGACGAATCCGGATACGCAGCCCGTTCATCCACCACACATCCCTAGCATAGCAAACACGCAACTTTCCCCTCTGGTCCGTTTGTCCAAAAACGCGAAACACCGGGAATACTTTCCCAGATGTTTCCCCCCTTCGTCGGTATCACCTAATACCGTGTTAGGGCATACCTAGCACCACGTATTATCTCGTTATGTTTTGTGATGCTTTGTTTGCTCCGTATTTACTATTTCTTCCACCCCTCTTCTTCTCCGATAGACCCCGAGACCGTTGCTGATGCCACTGAGTTCGACTACGTTGTTGACGACCCCTCCTTGCCAAAACAACTAGGCAAGCCCCCCCTTGATCACCAGATATCGCCTATTCCTTCTCTCTACTGCTTGCATTAGAGTAGTGTAGCATGTTATTGCTTTCGGTTAATCCTATTCTGCTGCATAGCCTGTCATTGTTGCTATAGTTGTTACCCTTACCTGATATCCTAATGCATAGTATAGGATGCTAGTGTTCCATCAGTGGCCCTACACTCTTGTCCATCTGCCATGCTATAGTACGGGGCCGTGATCACTTCGGGAGGTGATCACAGGCATATGCTACATACTTTATACTCTTACATTACTTATGATATTGTTCGGAGATGGGGGTGAAGTGGCAGGTGGCTCCATCCGGTAGAGGTGGGCCGGGGTTCCCGACGGCCCCGACTGTTACTTTGTGGCGGAGTGACAAGGCAGGTTGAGACCACTAGAAGAGAGGTGGGCCTGGTCCTGGTCGGCGTTCGCGGATACTTAAAATAACACGCTTAACGAGATCTTGGTATTTGATCTGAGTCTGGCCACTGGCCTATACGCACTAACCAACTACGCGAGAACAGTTATGGGCACTCGACGTCGTGGTATCAGCCGAAGCCTTCTTGATGTCAGCGACTGAGCCGCGCGCGCCGGATTGGACCGGAACGCCTGCTCTTGTATTAGGGAGGCTAGGTCTGCTTCCGGCCGCCCTCGCAACATGCAGGTGTGCGATGGGCGATGGGCCCAGACCCCTGTGCCATAGGATTTAGACCGGCGTGCTGACCTCTCTGTTGTGCCTAGGTAGGGCTGCGACGTGTTGATCTTCCGAGGCCGGGCATGACCTAGGAAAGTGTGTCCGACCAAATGGGATCGAGCATGTTGGGTAATGTGGTGCACCCCTACAGGGAAGTTTATCTATTCGAATAGCCCTGATCTTCGGTAACAGGACGACTTGGAGTTGTACCTTGACCTTATGACAACTAGAACCGGACACTTAATAAAACACACCCTTCCAAGTGCCAAATATAACCCGGTGATCGCTCTCACATAGGGCGACGAGGGGAGGATCGTCGGGAAGGATTAATGCTATGCGATGATACTTGGTGAACTTACCATCTACTCTCTTCTACATGCTGCAAGATGGAGGCTGCCAGAAGCGTAGTCTTCGATAGGATTAGCTATCCCCCTCTTATTCTGGCATTCTACAATTCAGTCCACCGATATTGCCCCTTTACACAGATACCCATGCATATGTAGTGTAGATCCTTGCTTGCGAGTACTTTGGATGAGTACTCACGGTTGCTTTTCTCCTTCTTTCCTCCCTTTCCATTCTTCTCGTTTTTCGCAACCAGATGCTGGAGTCTAGGAGCTAGAGATCCCGAGGATGATTCTACGTGGAGTTCGACTTCGAGGAGTAGTTTAGGAGGATCCCAGGCAGGAGGCCTGCGCCTTTTTTGATCTGTATCCCAGTTTGTGCTAGCCAACTTATGGCAACTTGTTTAACTTATGTCTGTACTCACATATTGTTGCTTCCACTGACTCGTCTATGATCGAGCACTTGTATTCGAGCCCTCGAGGCCCTTGGCTTGTATTATGATGATTATATGAGTTATTTTATTTTAGAGTTGTGTTGTGATATCTTCCCACGAGTCCCTGATCTTGATCGTACACGTTTGCGTGCATGATTAGTGTACGATTGAATCGGGGGCGTCACAAGTTGGTATCAGAGCCGACTGCCTGTAGGAATCCCCTTCCACACTCCTTGGCCGAAGTCGAGTCTAGACGTTGCAGAACTTTTTACTGACATGGTTGTGCGGCTTACGGGCCCACGTCGCCATTGGGTGGTCTTAGGATCTTTTACTCCTCGATCTTTACTCTGGGACTCTGAGCTCTCTTCTATTCGGGTTAAATGATTTTGCTAAAAACAAAACTAACTTTATGTTCTCGGAAGTACTTTCTCCCGGAGAGCCCCTCACTCCAGATGAATGCCTGCTGCACTAGAAGATACCAAAGTTACTCTACGATGTTCTCTTGAGTCTTTGTGCCATCGCATTTGCGATTTCCTTCCATCGTCAACCCCTATGAAAACTGCATACACTTGCCATTCATACAATCATTCCCCGTTGATCTTGTTATTACAAGATGTCCTGAAATACTCTCTGTTGTCCCGAGAATCCTTTGAGCTTACTGCCTTGCAGTTCTTTACCACATGAGTACCCCTACATATAATTCCTCACACTTACCGAGTATCCGTTCATCCACAATTGATTCCTGTATTTCACAAAATTCTTCAAAATACCATTCGTTCTTCTAAAAATCCTTGACATCCTAATGCTCTTGAAATTCTTGCTTACTAGCATTATGATTAATCCCATAATTCTGGTAATCTTATTGGCATCTTTTGTCAATATCATTTTGAGTCCATTGATTCAATATGTTGCGAATGCTCACAATCCTCAATCATATCCTAGAATTCATCCTTCCGGCTCAGACATCATTTTAAACATGAGTTGGATCTCGACCAATCAATTTGCCATCGATTGCACCCCTAAGCCTACTCAACTTATCCATCCTTAGTTAGAGCGTTTGCTCCTGATCCCTTCATTTGGAAATCATAATTCCTTTGCAATTGAGCTTTGAACTAGTCAGTTGTTTCTATAATCCAATGTCCTTGCATTGTTTTCTTCCTCTGTTGTGTGCCAATACTCACATTAGCTCTGTTATGGAACGCCATATCCTTTGTTGAATTATCATCTGACAGTGTCCTTTGTATACAAAAACCTCAAGAAGTTCTTTCCCTGATATATAATGCCATTGGTAAATCCTATTCTCTGATTTGGCCAACCATGCTCTACTTTTGAGCTGGTGATATTTTCTCTTGAAGCTTGTGGTATATGTTTATAAGATGCCCCGATGGGTTGACCTATGCCTTCTTTAATATGTGTGAACGTGAAAGTTTTCACTAGTCATACTCTTATGGTATTTTGCCAGATAAAATTTCAACACTACAACTTCATCGAACACGAGAAGTGAATGAAAGGTTATGCATTGGAGAAGTGGGAGTCGACCTTGAACTTTGTGTTCATGCCCATGGACACGATGTAGATCCTATCATGGAAGCTTCTTGTAATAATAACTATTTCCTTGTTATAATATCATCTGGTATCTGTGAATTGATCCTTTGCAATCGTGGTTCCGACCATATATTCTCCTTGATTCCATTTCCCAGGCAAGTGAAAACACTTGTCTTCTACAGATCAATACATCTCCGCAACCCCTATGTCGATCTTCCTTCGAGTAATACCCTCCAGTATCTCGAGAATATCAAAGAACTGTGTTGCTCCCTATGAGTCTTCATCTAGTATTGCTTCTCACCGATTTCAGATTTCCCCCGGGTTCTGAGTTATTTCATTCGAGAAAAACGATAAGTGAATCGATTCCGCACTCTGATTCAATAACTCTAAGTATTTTTTGCTTATGAGTTTAATAATCTTTCAACTCATTCCTAGCCTGATCGGCTACATCATTATTGTGCCAATTTTAACTGTACTACCTGGTCCTTCCCGGAGCACAACTTTTGACGATGAGCTAAACTTACGTCGATCTTCCTTGTCATATCATTTCGCCTTGAACATCAAGCTTGATTTCGAGTTCGTGTCGTACCCTTGTTCCAATAACCTTTTGCTTCATCATTCCTTTGACTTGATGTAATCGCCGATCGGTTACACCTTCATGAAATCTCTCGACAATTGTGTCGTGATCATCATTAACATTTTGAGATCTTCCAGGATATCAATCGAATTCATGATGGGAAATACCATCCTTGCCCCTCGGTGATTTGTGTTATCATCGACAACATTCTTGCCTTCCCCCAACACAAACTTGTTCATGTTTGGTGTTGTATCTTGATGTCCTTGCTATCTAGCTTAGGTTATGTTCTACATTGTAGTATTACTGTCTTCTATATCAAGAATGTTGTGAGGATTGCTCCACATCTTAAGAATTCTTGGTATAGTGATACTTCTCACCATCACCATTCTTTCTTGGCCCCAGAGTTGATTCTAACCGGGATACCAACAAGTGAACGGTGTTGTTTTGTCGTGGAATTGTCACGGCAGATGTCCTCGTGAAAGGACTTAGTCGTGGAGCCATTGCAACTAGGAAGCTTAAAGGGGTTAAAGTGGGACAAAGGACACGGGAGTTTATACTAGTTCGGCCCCTTACGATGAAGGTAAAAGCCTACGTCTAGTTGCGTTGGTATTGCTAGGGTTTCGACGACCGGGGAGCAAGATATGCTATGCCCGACTCTTGATTGGATGTTTCCTTCCCTAAGACGCCGGCGGGTCGTCCCCTTATATACACGGGTTGATGCCCTGCGGCCTACAGAGTCCCAGCCGGCTCATAAACAATGTCCGGCTTGGTGACTAGTTAATCTTGCCTTACAACACAAGTCATGCCATTATGGCGGTTTATCACTACGGGCCTTAAATCGCCTGTGGGCTTTAGGCCCTTTATTGAACTGCCATCTTCAAGCTTGATCTTGGGCTTCATATGATGAATCGTCTTTGTGTAACCCGGCCCCTCCTGGGCGGTTTACACAAATAGTTATATCCCCAACATTAGGCCCCAGATTGATTTGAATCGGTTCATGTCAATCTTGAATACCTTAAGAGAAAGCCTTCTGTCTTTTGTCCACGACAAAGTCATGACCCGCCATGATGTCATCTTCTGGATTCATGATAACCCGCCATGACGTCATCTTCCATTAAATTCATATTTTATCTGTCACACCCCAACGGATCTTTATCTTAATGACCATTCCGAAAATCGAGGCGTCGGAGTAGCTGGATAACCACGTCTGGTCTCCTCGTTTCTCGCGCCCACTCTGTCAGTCCTCCCTCATAAATAGGCACGACCCTCAGGTCTTTTCCATTCTCCCCCTTTTTGTCGTCTTCTTCCTCTCGCGACTCTGCTGCTGCTCGAGCTCCGCCGCCGCCGCCGCAGCAGCAGAGCACTTCATCTTCGTCGACCTCAACCGTTGCATCAACCTGAACCCGACCAGAGATTGACGGCGAACTTCCGCATCAAGTCTGCATCCGTAAGTTCCTTCCCCTCCATACCTTAGATCCCATTAGGGTTTTCAAGTTCCTCGGTGTTCTTCGCTGTTCATCATGAACCCTTCATACACCACCACAACCTTTTTGATCTTAAAGTAGTATAAAACTGATGCGGTAGCTGTTTCGCACCCATTTCGAATGTAAATAGACCCCTTTCCTTTGCACAAAGGCTTCATTAGAACTCATGAACTCATCTGTACTGGTTTCTAGGTCTAGAATAATTTTCTTTTCTGTAGACCCATTTGATCCAAAATAATATCTGTCAGCTGCAAAACTTGTTTGTGCGACACTTAGGCAAAAATCTGTTTCTGTCAGATCCATTTAGCCATGGCGACTCTCACCGCCATCTTAAAAAGAACGATACTTGATTGATAACTCTAACCACTCCCGGCGGTTTAAAACAATTTAACTGCTTCTCAAGCCCATGGCGGCTTTGAATAACTGGATATAATTAGCCATATGCCATTAGGCCCCTTCGTAAGCCGCCATCTGGAATATGAATTTGAAAATGTTCTCCTCCAGTTTAAATTTGAACCGGAAAACATTTTGTTTTGTCATAGGCTTCCGACTGCATAATGGCACCCAAGGCCCCTAAAGCATCCGTGACTTGCAATTGGGTCAAATCCATCGTTACTGAGAGCACTCTTAATGATTTCGTGAAGACCGGTTATCTGCCCAAGAAGGAAATTATGTCCTATCGTGCTCCTAATCCGGCCAAGGAGAAACCTCACCCCAAGGAAGGAGAAGTCATCGTTTTCACTGATCACATGAACCGGGGCTTTTCTCCACCCGGCTCAAAAATTTTCAGAGACGTTTTGCACTTTTTTGATCTTCGTCCTCAAGACATTGGACCCAACTCCATATCAAATATTTGCAACTTTCAAGTGTTTTGTGGTGTATCTTGGAGAAGAACCCAATCTACTTCTTTTCTGAGAGCTGTTTTATTTAAACCGCCAGAACGAACGTGCCAACGGACCCAGTTTGGAACTTGGTGGTATTTCCATTCAGCGACGGAGGGATTGCCTTTTCCCATATGCTGAACCATCGAGTCACCCCAAGGACTGGAACCAGACGTGGTTCTACTGTCAGGATACTTCTCTGGGTAATGAGAATCCTCTGCCCGGCTTTCGCGCCCTGCGCCTCGAATCCAACCATCCACTGCCAGATAAGCTGTCTGTCGCAGAACGTCAAAAATTTGCCCCCACCATAAAGAAGATCATGGTTCTTCTGGGGAAAGGTTTAAATGGCATTGACTTGGTCCGAGTTTGGATCTCATGGCGGGTTATTCCATTAAGCCGCCGCCCCAGCCTGATGTGCAATTATACAGGCGAGAGAAATGATCCACTACGGCATAGCCCCGATAATCTGCCTGATGATATAGTTGAAAACATGACAAAGTCTCTTCTGAAAGAGGGCTCGGTGGACTGCAGCACTGTCGGCTTGAGTCCATTCTGCAAGACTAACCCGACCCCAGCTGTAAGTCACCAGTCTAGATACCTTTACTTTCACCTTAAACCACTTTGTTCTTACTCATAACTTCTTTGTTGTTTATTCATAGGAAAACGATAAATTTTGGAAGGTCCAGTATGACCATGAGGCTGCTAAGCAGGCCAGGGCGGCTAAGAAGGCCGAGAGGAAAGCCGCCAAAGCCATAACTTAGAGGAAAAAGAAACCAAGCGCCTCAGATTTACTTAAGATGGATGACACGTCGGATGATGAAGAAGAAGAGGTAACCTTGATCTCCCTTGGTTCTTTTTTCTGATTATCTTATTGACTTTTAACTCCTTTCAGGATGATACGGGAACCAGCCAGGAAGTTGAGGAAGAGGTAATATCTATTTCCTCCGACTCAAAACCATTGCCAAGATTGAAATTCTGACAAGTAACCCAGAAAGTAAGGTTTTCACACCCTTTAGCTTATTTAGACCCTCACTTTCTTTTGAAGCAACAACAGCATGAAAGCCGCCGCCAAACCCGGACCAGTGGGGGTGACAATCTGTCCTCCTGGTTACCTAACACTCCTTCACGGAAGTGCCAGACCAAGGTTTTGTCTCTTAACTGCTCTTATATCAGGTTGTATATTATCTTCTGATCTTTTATCTTCCTTTGAACAGGAAACTGCCCGTTCTTCCTCTGGTGACTCATCGCAAACAGCCCTGCCGGCTTTCAATACCGCCCCTAGGTAAACGCAATTTCGACTCTTTCTCCTGTCATTCCTATGCCCTCATATATATCTAACTCATCATAATCCATGTAGTGGGCAGGCAAAGCCTAATAAGAAGGCAAGAGCGAATAAACCAATTGAACCGTCGAAGGCTGATGAACCAGAGGCACGAATCCCTGCTCCTGATATCTCAAAGCAATAGCCAGTAGAACCTGTCATCAATACCCCTCCCGAGATTCCGGATCTTACCAAAGATGTCCCAGATGCCAATCCCTCAACTTCTATTCTCTTCAACCAATTTAAGCCGTATGAAATTGCAGATGATGGCGTACTGATTACTGGCACCGGCTTTGTTAAGCCGGGGAATCCCATAATTCTTGCCCAACACACTGCCAAGCAAGAAGCTGTTGAGAGGCGGAAACAAAAGTTTGATGTTTCCCATTACTCTCAGTTGAGCAGCAATGAAATCATGTCCGGCTATCTGAATCAGGTCCATTCGAGCCGTGACCTTGAAGTTGACATGGTTAGACAAATGTATCAAAAATTTGAGGTATGAGCTTTTTACCTTTTTCTGTACTGTATTTATCACACCAGCCCCCAAGTCTAATGCTTATGATGAATATGCTGTAAACTTTTAGAATAAAAATAGAAAACATGTAATATGTTGTGAATAAACCTTATGACAAATCCAGCTCATACTATTTCCTTCGACGACCGGTTTATAAATAAGTCGGACCCTTTAAATAGTTGAATTGAATAATCTTTGCATAAACATAACCGCAATATACATTAGTCCCCGAGTACGAAGTTCTCTTGCTTGCAAAGTGCTTGCTACTTTAAATTTATAAGCTGGCATGTAAACATAACGTTTATTGAGACATTAGCCCCCAAGTACCAAGTGGTCTTCCTGGCAAAGTGGTTGGTACTTGATTATGTAAAGAACCATTAGTTTAGCAAATACAGTTCATTGAGGTACATTAGCCCCCAAGTACCAAGTGTATTTGCTTGCAAAAGACTTGGGACATTGAAATTAAGACAAACACAATATTTGTTAATCTTGACATTGTCAACAGGCTGCCACTTCCGATCTGGAGTCACAATTGACCAATGCGAAAAACCGGTTAATTACTCAAGAAGCTAAGACTCAGAAGGCGACATCAAAATTTGAATTTATGGTGACAGAAAATTAAAAGTTGAAAACTGAATTTGAAGCAGAGAAGAAAACCTGGGCGGACCAAGAGATGGCTCTAACACAGCGTGCTGAAAAGGCCGAACAGGCACTTGAAGAAATAACCACTGAATCGACCAGCTTAAAAAACCGTGTGAATCAGATGGTGTCAGCTATCTTTGGTAAGCCGCCATACCAAATCATCAAAGTTGACATATTATACTAACCACATAACCCGTCACTTATTTATAATGCACCATATTCAGGTTCCCGAAGCAGCAACCTTAAGGGAGACATGCCGCATAAGCTGAAGGCGGTGTATACCCTTGTCGAACAGTTGTATACGGGGACGCAAGATGTTCTGAAAAAGCTTTCTGTGCTGCCCGTGAGATTTGTAGAAATCAAGCGATCTGCTGCAAGAGCCAATGCCGTTACGGCTTTGAGCCGAGCTAAGGCGTGGGTACCAGAGCTTGACCTGTCTGAGGTAGCCACTGGTTATCCAAGCCTTCAAGAGGACGGCACTGCTTTTGATCATAAAGCTTTCACAACCTGTGTGAAGGAATTCCGGCCGCTGGCCACTCTTATTGCCAATGAATCAAATCTATCTAAATACCAGCCGGCTTATGATCAGGAGAACAAGAAATTGCCAACTCCGGCTTATCTAGTGAAGGACTTAATCCCGCCCATCAGTAAGCACACTTTTGCTCCTGAAATTGATCCGTCAGAGCTTATAGATGATGAAGCTGAATTTGAAGCTTTATCTGGCATGGATTGGTCTTCACACCCGGAAGCAGAAGATGAAGAGCCGGCAAAGGGTGATACTTGATGTCTACTACTCAACCTTCTTCTTGTAGACGTTGTTGGGCCTCCAAGTGCAGAGGTTTGTAGGACAGTAGCAAATTTCCCTCAAGTGGATGACCTAAGGTTTATCAATCCGTGGGAGGCGTAGGATGAAGATGGTCTCTCTCAAGCAACCCTGCAACCAAATAACAAAGAGTCTCTTGTGTCCCCAACACACCCAATACAATGGTAAATTGTATAGGTGCACTAGTTTGGCGAAGAGATGGTGATACAAGTGCAATATGGATGGTAGATATAGGTTTTTGTAAACTGAAAACATAAAAACAGCAAGGTAGCAATCGGTAAAAGTGAGCGTAAACGGTATTGCAATGATAGGAAACAAGGCCTAGGGTTCATACTTTCACTAGTGCAAGTCCTCTCAACACTAATAACATAATTGGATCATATAAATATCCCTCAACATGCAACAAAGAGTCACTCCAAAGACACTAATAGCGGAAAACAAACGAAGAGATTATGGTAGGGTACGAAACCACCTCAAAGTTATTCTTTCCAATCAATCCGTTGGGCTATTCCTATAAGTGTCACAAACAGCCCTAGAGTTCGTACTAGAATAACACCTTAAGACACAAATCAACCAAAACCCTAATGTCACCTAGATACTCCAATGTCACCTCAAGTATCCGTGGGTATGATTATACGATATGCATCACACAATCTCAGATTCATCTATTCAATCCAACACAAAGTACTTCAAAGAGTGCCCAAAGTTTCTACCAGAGAATCACGACAAAAACGTGTGCCAAACCCTATGCATAGGTTCATGGGCGGAACCCGCAAGTTGATCACCAAAACATACATCAAGTGAATCAATAGAATAACCCATTGTCACCACGGGTATCCCACGCAAGACATACATCAAGTGTTCTCAAATCTTTAAAGACTCAATCCGATAAGATAACTTCAAAGGGAAAACTCAATCCATTACAAGAGAGAAGAGGGGGAGAAGAAACATAAGATCCAACTATAATAGCAAAGCTCACGATACATCAAGATCGTGCCAAATCAAGAACACGAGAGAGAGAGAGAGAGAGAGAGAGAGAGAGAGATCAAACACATAGCTACTAGTACCGACCCTCAGCCCCGAGGGTGAACTACTCCCTCCTCATCATGGAGAGCGCCGGGATGATGAAGATGGCCACCAGTGAGGGTTCCCCCCTCCGGCAGGGTGCCAGAATAGGGTCCCGATTGACTTTTGGTGGCTACAGAGGCTTGCGGCGGCAGAACTCCTGATCTAATCTCTGTCCTGGAAGTTTTAGGGTACGTGAGTATATATAGGTGCAGGAAGTACGTCGATGGAGCTTTGGGGGCCCCACGAGGCAGGGGGCGCGCCCTAGGGGGTGGGCGCGCCCCCACCCTCGTGAGCACCTCCCTTGGCTCCTGACGTGGGGTCCAAGTCCATCCGGTAGCTTTCCTTCCAAAAATAACTTCTCCAGTTGATTTCGTTCCGTTTTGACTCCGTTTGATATTCCTTTTCTTCGAAACACTGAAATAGGCATAAAACAACAAATCTGGGCTGGGCCTCCGGTTAATAGGTTAGTCCCAAAAATAATATAAAGTGGATAATCAAGCCCTATATTGCCCAAAATAGTAGATAATATAGCATGGAGCAATCAAAAATTATAGATACATCGGAGACGTATCAATACTGAGGGCGTCGAGTAGCAGAGCCGAGACCTTAAACCGCCGAGTGGGTCTAAATGCAAACTGTTTTGTAAAAGACAATTTGATCTCATCCGGCCCCGTGGAGGCATGTAATAGGACAAAATGACCTTGCTTCTGCTTATGCCATCGTGCATGTTGCTTAGCACTTAATATCCTTAAACCTCCATTATACGCTACTTTTTCATCCGTTTCCTTTATGCTTATATAAATGTTTGACTTGCCTTGTTCATCGAAGTCAATCATAACACCCTTGGCGGCTCACCGCGGTTAATGTAGACAATACAAGATCCGGGTTATAAAAAGAATCATATATTACTTGTTCGTCCTGATAGACTAAAACATAGGTGCAATATCGTACCTGTAATCCTTTAGTTGGTACTACCGGTTTCTGTACCCTGAGCCATAGAGATGACGATCCTGACCCTGTAAAAATGGATACATCCAGACAGAAGATGATTGGAATATTTGAGAGCCGGCAATTTTGAAAGCCAGACCGGACTAAACATAAACCACTCATATATACTTGAGATGTAATCCCAACAAGGTCTTAAGTCAAGTAATTGTGGCTGTAAAAAACTTTGCCACAGACAGAAAGAAAGTATTGTGAGGCTTCTGATTCGGATACGATCAGTAAACCGTTCCAAAGGGGTTAAGCTAAGATTCGAATACGATCATATAGCCCCCAGTGGCTTTGGCGATGCCGATCAAGAGGGTATCGACAGCTATGTTCTCTTTGGTTCGAATATGACCTATGTTTGAACAGGAAGCCCCCAAGTGACCTTAAGAGTTGTTTAATGATGCTGATTCCAATACGATCCACGTCAGACCCAAAGGGGTTAAGCTATGATTCAGATATGATCAGGAAGCCCCCTGTTGGGTTTGGCAGTATGCCAATCAAAAGGGTATCGATAGCTATGCTCTCTTTGGTTCTAATACGACCTATGTTTGAACAGGAAGCCCCCTAGTGACCATGGCTAGATTCAAATATGATCATAAGCCGTACCAAAGGGAAAGCCGGATTCAAATATGATTCGCTCCCTGTTGGCTGTTTCATCAACATAATAAGGAATCTTTTTTGGATGAAAAGGACAGAGGTCCTGCTTTATTGCTTTTCATAATATATACATTGTCAAAATGTGTACATCCTGAGAGCCGGTGGCTCAAGTGTAGTAAGGCCGAAGATGAGCGATATTCCACGGCCGGCGGGTCTCCTCCTCCAACTTACGTGAGTCTTTGTGCTCTCGAACATCGATGAGGTAATATGAACCGTTATCCAGGTTTTTGCTGACCACAAATGGCCCTTCCCAAGGGGGGATAGCTTGTGCATATCGGATGATCCTGGATGAGCCGGAGCACTAAGTCACCTTCCTGAAAGGTTCTAGATCTAACCCGGCGGCTGTGATAACGACACAGGTCCTGTTGATAAATCGCTGAGCGTGCTATTGCCAAATCTCGCTTCTCATCCAACAAATCAAGTGCATCCTGACGAGCTTGTTCATTGTCAGATTCAATGCAAGCCACCACTCGGGGCGAGCCATGACGGATGTCACTTGGCAGGACCGCCTCTACTCCGTAAACCATGAAGAAAGGTGTATAACCCGTAGATGTGTTAGGTGTAGTGTTGATGCTCCAAATTACAGAGGTTAATTCCTCCACCCAACAACCCGACATCCGCTATAAAGGGACCATGAGCCGGGGCTTTATACCTTTCAAAATCTCCTGATTAGCTCTTTCAGCTTGACCATTGGATTGAGGATGAGCTACGAACGACACATCAAGTCAGATATGTTCTCATTGACAGAACTCTTCCATAGTGCCTTTGGATAGGTTAGTACCATTGTCAGTTATTATGCTGTGTGGAAAACCAAAATGAAAGATCACCTTTTTCATGAACTGAACCGCCGTGGCTGCATCACACTTGCTGATCGGCTCTGCCTCAACCCACTTTGTGAACTTATCAACCGCCACCAGGAGGTGTGTCTTTTTATCCTTGGATCTTTTGAAAGGCCAACCATATCAAACCCCTAGACTACAAACGGCCAAGTAATTGGAATAATCCTTAATTCTTGAGCCGGCACATGAACTCGTCGTGATACTTTTGACAACCGTCACATTTACTGACCAGATCCTCCGCATCAGCATGAGCCGTTAGCCAATAAAAACCATGACGGAAAGCCTTGGACACAAGAGATTTTGAGCCGGCATGATGACCGCAATCCCCTTCATGGATCTCACGAAGTATTTCCTGACCTTCCGTAGGTGACACACAACATTGAAACGCTCCAGTGACACTGCGATGATGCAACTCACCATGAACAATTGTCATGGATTTGGACCGCCGGATGATTTGTCTGGCCAAGGTCTCATCCTCAGGCAACTCTCCCCGGGTCATGTAAGCCAAGTATGGCACTGTCCAATCCGGGATAACGTGAAGAGCCGCCACCAGCTGCGCTTCTGGGTCCGGAACAACTAAGTCTTCCTCTGTGGGTAACTTGACAGAAGGATTATGCAAAACATCCAAAAAGGTGTTAGGCGGTACCGGCTTACGTTGAGATCCCAGCCGGCTTAAAGCATCGGCCGCCTCATTCTTCCTTCGATCAATGTGCTCCACTTGATAACCCTTGAAGTGCCTAGCTACAACATCAACTTCACGGCGATAAGCCACCATGAGGGGATCCTTAGAGTCCCACTTGCCTGACACCTGTTGAGCCACCAGATGTGAGTCGCCCAAGCACCTTACCCGGCTTAAATTCATCTCCTTAGACATCCGAAGACCATGGAGCAAGGCCTCATACTCAGCTGCATTGTTAGTACAAGGAAACATGAGCCGAAGCACATAAAAAAATTTGTCACCTCGAGGGGAAGCTAAAACGACTCCAGCCCCCGAGCCTTCCAACTCCCTGGATCCATCAAAGTGAATAGTCCAATATGTGTTATCCGGCTTCTCCTCAGGTGTCTGCAGTTCTGTCCAATCATTGATGAAGTCCACTAGTGCTTGAGACTTAATAGCAGTGCGTGGCACATACTTTAAACAATGAGGCCCAAGCTCAATGGCCCACTTGGCGACTCGTCCTGTGGCTCTCTATTCTGGATGATGTCTCCCAAAGGAGGAGAACTTACCACAGTGATGGGGTGACCCTGGAAGTATTGCTTAAGCTTCCGGTTGCCATGAACACCCCATAAACAAGCTTCTTCCAATGTGGATATCTTTGCTTAGACTCAATAAGCACCTCACTGACGTAGTAAACCAGTCGTTGAACCGGATGCTCCTTGCCAGCCTCCTTGCGCTCCACCACAATTGCAACACTGACAGCACGTGAGTTAGCGGCCACGTATAACAATAGCGGTTCCTTGTCAATGGGAGCCGCAAGGACCGGCGGCTCAGATAACTGTCTCTTTAAATCTTCAAAGGTAGCATTAGCAGCATCACTCAGACAAAATTGTATGTTTTCTTCATCATCTGATATAGCGGTATGGCCTTCTCACCTAACCGGCTTATGAACCGGCTTAAAGCAGCGATACGACCCGCCAGTCACTGAACATCATTGATGCACGCCGGCTTAGCCAAAGAGGTAATCGCCTTGATCTTCTTCGGATTAGCTTCAATGCCTCTGTTAGAGACCAGAAAACCCAAAAGCTTGCCTGTCGGTGTCAAAACCGGCGGATCTCGGGTAGGGGGTCCCGAACTGTGCGTCTAGGCGGATGGTAACAGGAGACAACGGACACGAAGTTTTACCCAGGTTCGGGCCCTCTCGATGGAGGTAAAACCCTACGTCCTGCTTGATTAATATTGATGATATGGGTAGTACAAGAGTAGATCTACCACGAGATCAAGGAGGCTAAACCCTAGAAGCTAGCCTATGGTATGATTGTGTATGATGATGGTTGTCCTGCGGACTACAACCCTCCGGTTTATATAGACACCGGATAGGGTTAGGGTTACACAGAGTCGGTTACAATGGTAGGAGATCTTGAATATCCGCACGCCTAGCTTGCCTTCCACGCCAAGGAAAGAACCTTCCGGACACGGGACGAAGTCTTCAATCTTGTATCTTCATAGTCCAGGAGTCCGGCTGATGGTATAGTCCGGCCATCCGGACACCCCCTAATCCAGGACTCCCTCAGTAGCCCCTGAACCAGGCTTCAATGACGACGAGTTCGGCGCGCAGATTGTCTTCGGCATTGCAAGGCGGGTTCCTCCTCCAAGTACTTCATAAAAGATTGTTAACACTAAGGATAGTGTCCGGCTCTGCAAAATAAGTTTCCACATGTTGCCATAGAGAGAATAATATTTACACAAATCTAATCTGCTGACGTATTCCGTAGCGTGACATCACACTACGACCAAGCCTTTATTTGAATCGTTTTTACTCCCCCGCCTCAGTGCATCTTGCGAGGCGGTTTCCTTGGCATGTCTTGTCAAAGTAGAGACCGTGTCCCCTTTATTTACGGGATTCTCATCAATATGGACGTGGGTAACCCAATCGTGCCCGTTAGCACGTTCTCTCGATTAAAGGCGAGTCCCAAACGGTTACGGGGAGGGCCCTTGGTATTCCACCTCTTATAAGAGACCAAGGCCTTACCTCTTTCTTTCAATCTCAAATGAGTTCGCCCGCCGCCTCGAGTTCCAACACCCCAGGCTCTAGATTTTAGGCGCTTCGGACCTTCGACAATGTCCGGTTCCGACCTTCAAGGCCGATGGATGCCCTCCTCCATCACGGAGGAGGACGTGCTAAAGTTGAGAGAGGCCAAGTTCTTGACCGGTGAAATTTCGCATAGGCTGCCTGCTCAAGGGCAGGCTATTCCTAGTCCCCAGCCCGGTGAGAGCGTGGTGTTCGTGTCTCACTTCCTTCGGGGGTTAGGCTTCCCCATGGATCCCTTTGTGAGGGGGCTGATGTTCTATTATGGGCTGGAATTTCATGACTTAGCTCCGGAGTCCATCCTCCATGTTTGCTCATTCATCGTCGTGTGCGAAGCATTCCTCCGTGTTACTCCTCACTTCGGATTATGGCTCAAGACCTTTAAGGTAGAGCCGAAGATGATTGAGGGACGGCACGCAGAGTGCGGAGGCGCTGTTATAAGCAAGAAGGCTGATGCTCCATGGCCTGAGGGCCCTTTTCAAGAGGAGCTCGGCTTGTGGCAACGGGAGTGGTTCTACATCACCGCTCCCAGGGGCACCAAGTGGGTGGCGCCGCCTGCCTTTCGCTCAGGTCCCCCAAAGCAGCTAGGGTCGTGGGTCAATAAAGGCCTAGATTGGGGGCCACCCCAGGATGTGTCTTTGTTGCGGGGCCGCATCAGGGATCTCTTAGAAAGAGGTCTCAGCTTGGTCAAAGTGACGCAAGTCATGCTGATCCGCCGAACACTGCCCGGCAAACGTCGCTCCCTTCGTTTGTGGGAGTGTAATCCGGAGGGACCACGAGCTCTCCAGCATTTTATGGGCGCAACGCCTGCGGAGATGTATAAACTGTTCTTCGGATCACAAGCAATGTGTCCGGATTTGACCGCGGACGCAGGTCTAAGCTGCAATCGCCCGGATACTCAAGTAAGTAGCCTTGTGCCCGGACTCGTTACCCGTATATTTGTCATAAACTTGCCCCTAAAAGAGTTGTCCTTTTAAACAGGAGTGGATAGCGAAAGCAAAGCTGATCAGGTGTCCGGCTCCCCTCCCCGAGACCAGGCCGGATCCCATGCTAGTCAGGATGCTGAAGATTGTGCCTTTGGGGGAAAGTGAGGGAGGGGACAAGGAAACTACGGCCTCCTCGAAGGAGGCTGTTCGGAAGGGAGGAACCGAAAATTCCTCTCCTCAGGGGAAGAAGAGGGCTGCCTCTGAAAACCCGGAGACTATGGCCTCGAAGCGGGGAAAAAAAATCCTTGCCGGAGGGTCCTACGCCAGGGGATACCTCGGCCGAACTATGCCCTCAAGGGGACGAGCCCTCCAGCGAGCCGTAAGTATAGAAAGATTATATTTTTGAGCGAAAAATCCTTGCTTAATATCTGAGAAGATTAACCGAAATTTTACCTTGTAGCTCGGACCTCAGCCCTTCTCAGCAGAGCTCGTCTTTGGGGTACCTTCTTTCGGAGATGATGGAGAGCGGGACGCCTGCCCCTGCCGTACCACCTAGCGAGGCGGGCGACCCTGAGGTGTCATCGCGGAGGGCTTCTCCGAATCCGGCAGGGGCAGAAGGTAGCCATATGGCCCCCCAAGGTTCTCCGCGTCCGGCCTTCGAAAGAGGCCATAGGACGAATCCGGCACCGTCCGGTGCTTGGTCAGAGGAGCTGAAGAATCTGCTAGGGTGAGCTTCTATCTCAGAGGAGCACCGTGCGTTGATGGGCACAGTGATAGAAAGGATTTCATCCACGAAAAGTGGATTGCACGAGGTTGTCAGAAGTTTACTGACATGTTTTGAGGTACGTGAAATAATGTACACTTTCTGACAATTGCGCATAAATAAGATGTGCCCTGTGTAGATAGTAGCCCCTGAGACTCTGTGCGTTGTCAAAAGTGATGACGCTCAGAGGATCATAATCCCAGGTCTAAAATTTCGCCTTTGTATGTAGGTGGCGAAGTGTCCGGAATCCAGCCGGACTGATGATTTTGCCGAGCTAAAGCGACAACTTGACGTGGCAGATGCCGACATCGCGCTCGTCAACAAGCGGCTTGATGAGGCTCAAGGTATGTAATTCCTTGGGCGGCACCTGGTAAGAGGAGCTTTATGCTAGTATCTTACAATGTGTGTGCTTGACGCAGATGGTGCGGCCGCCGTGGAGAGTCTTCGGGCGGAACTTGCCCGAGCTAAGGAACAAGCCAGAAAAAGTGATGCGGCTGCCGAGAAGGCCCTTGAAGAGCTGAGAGCTGAACAGGCTGCTCACTGCCGAAGCAAGAAAGAGATGGCTGAGATGGCCATGAAGCTAAAGAGCGCCGCTGACCGTTGCAAGCTTCTGGAAAAAGAAGCTCGGGCGGAACACACGGACTTGAAGAAGGCCGTTGCCGATGCCAACGATGCTCGCTCTGCGATGAGAGCTGCGATGGAGGAGCTTCGTGAAGCCGGAGAGATCGCGGCTGGAAAGCCCTTTATGCCGCGGAGGAAGTTTTGTGATCCTAAGCATGCTCCGTTGGACCGACTGTGGAGTAAGACGGACACCTATCTGGATTTGGCGGCAAGTGCTGCTGATGCGACCGAACACTTTCGAGATCAAGGAGACCGCGAAGTGGAGAAACTCTTTTGGTCGCAGTTCCACAATCCAGAGCGTCCACTGTCAGTGGCCGATCGTCTAGCCAAATGGGCCGAGCTGAATAGGTTGTCCGGACACGCCATGAAGTGCGTCATGAGTCATCTGTGGCCGGGGAGATCGGAGCCAAAGAATCATTTCAGCTTGGTGCAGCAATTCCTTGGTGCGGTGCCACGTATCAATGCAATGAAGAGGTCAGCATGCATAGAGGGCGCACGGATGGCTCTTACCCGTGTCAAGACATACTGGGCGGAGATGGAGACCACCGTTGTTGCATCCCGAGATTCGGACAAAAGCCGAGTACCCTCCGAGCACTATTTTTAGGAAGTCCTTGAAGGCGCTCGTGTAATAGAGACGCAGTGCTCGAAGGATGCTATGTTCTAATAGCATATTTAATTGTAAAGCAATATTTTGATAAATTGTAGTAGCCTTTTATACTTGTGCCTTCAAGTATTTGAAACACATCCTGTGCGGCCATTTTAAGATATATATTTAAAATCTGAAAGATGGCAGTCGTTGGCTTCAGCCCCCACGCACATAGTGCGGGGGTGCTCACAGAAGGCGCATTTTCACACTTAATCCAACGTCTTGGTCCTACAAAGGAGGTGATAGCGCAACGATCTAGGCAACCGGACTATAATGCTTTAACACTTTCACTTAGCTATAGGAGCTTGACAGTGAGGCTACTTAAATAGCCCGTGGTGGCGCCTGCGCTCGCCCGAAGTCAGGGCGCATATGTGCCTGGCCGGGAAACGTCCCTTCGCTAATGCGGAGGAATCCTATAGATTCCGGTGAGTCATCGAGTGGTTGACCAGTCTCATGCTATATCATGAAAGTCAGTTTTCGGCTTTCTCTACTGAGGTGCTCGCCTGGCCGAACCAGGGCACAATCGCAGTAGTTCTCCTGGTGCTGCCTTAGCCGATAGTGCGGAACGTAAGGCAGCCAAACACAGGAGCCGGGCAACCCAACATTTGACCAAAGACATGATTCGGAGCTGATGCATATAAGGCCAAACTCGCGACGCCGAACACTCCCTAAGGTATTCGGTCTTTATAAGTGCGGGCGGGACAACACCCTTGGTTATAAGCCCCTAGTGTCCAGGTACGCACAAAATTCCTGACGTGGCCACATGCCAAGACGTCAGTCCCCTCCTTGATTATAACAAAAAACCGGAGGATGTGTATCAACAAGAGACAGTAAAAAAGGTTTACGCAGGGTCTTAATCTGAAAAGAATCCTTGGAATGGGTCCCTGCTGCACATCTGCGCCTGTGTCTCCGTTGTGCCGTATCCTGGACGGGCGCAACACGATGTTCATCTGTAAACGAGAGGAACTTAGTTGAAAAAGAAAAAAGGGTCGTGCCGAACAAAAGTTATACTAAATAATCAAAGTATAGATTAAAATGGGTAAGATTGAGCTTGATTGTCTCATATTGTACATGCGCGAAACCCCTAGCGCAGGGGTATACGGTTATTAAGCCTTTATTAATGATATGTTTACGCCGGACTCGTCCAGCCGTGTCCGTAGTCTTAACGACCTATTTGGATGTTTTTGGCTGATGAAGCCGTATTATTGTGGGGCTGTTAAGGCAGCCACACGATCCTCCGCGGGGGGCGCACTCAATGTTTTCCCTTTAAAGAGATGATGCCTCGTGGACTGGGCATCTTGAGCGTAAGAGATGCGTAATGCGGTATTGCGTTAAAGCGGGCGAAAGCTTCGCGTCCCAGCAGGGCTTGATAGCGACTTGAGAATGGGACGATGTGGAAAGTTAGCTTTTCGCGGCGGAAGTTATCGGGGAAGCCGAATATGACTTCAAGCCGGAGAAAGCCCATGCAATGGGTATCCGGACCTGGCGCTACCCCTTGAAAGGAGGTTTTGCTGTGCCGAATTCTTGTTGGGTCTATCCCCATGTGGCGGATTGTGTTCTGATATATCAGGTTTAGACCACTGCCGCCATCCATCAAGACATTTGTAAACTGGAGTCCGCCAGTTATTGGATCGAGTACCAAGGCAGTCCAGCCTATGCTCCTGATACTTCTAGAGTAATCCCGATGTTCGAAGACGATTGGTTTTGTCAACCAGTGGCAGGACTCCTTTGGGATAGGCCGTATGGCGCGTGCCTTTATGGGCGCCGCACGTTTTGTTATGTGAAGTAAGTTTACTGTTTTTACTTCTTGTGGAAAATTCTTTTGTTTCCTTGTGCTCTGCTTTTGGGGTTCGTCATCGTCTTCGCTTGGTGTGTCGAGCCCCTTGTGTTCGGCGTTGAGTCTACCGGATTGTTTGAAGACCCAACAATCTCTGTTGGTATGGTTAGCAGGCTTCCCGGGAGTACTGTGTATTTGACATATCCTGTCCAAGATTTTGTTTAGGTTTGATAGCTCGTCCCTGTTATCCTGGAGGGGAGGCTTTTTCTGATTCTGTCATGAGCTTTTGAATCCGACGTTGACTGCCGTGCTCTTCGAACTGTTTTCCTTAGTCCGGTGACGATCCTTGTTGCGTCGCGGTTTTTTGTTTCCACCCCTAGTTTCGGATGTACTTGGGTCGCTGGTGCTACATCTTGCCAACCAGCTGTCCTCTCCTGGGCAGAAGCGGGTCATGAGGCTTGTTAATGCGACCATTGTTCTTGGCTTTTCTTGGCCGAGGTGTCTGGCTAGCCATTCGTCTCGAACGTTATGCCTGAAAGCTGCTAGGGCTTCGGCATCCGGACAGTCGACTATCTGATTCTTTTTAGTAAGAAATCTGTTCCAGAATTGCCGAGCTGACTCTCCGAGCTGTTGAGTTATGTGACTGAGATCGTCTACATCCGGAGGGCGTACATAGGTCCCTTGAAAATTTGCTCGGAAAGCGTCCTCGAGCTCTTCCCAACTTCCAATTGTGTTTTCAGGAAGGCTTTTAAGCCAATGCCGGGCTGGCCCTTTAAGCTTGAGGGGTAAGTATTTTATGGCGTGGAGGTCATCTCCTCTGGCCATATGTATGTGGAGGATATAATCCTTGATCCAGACTCCAGGGTCTGTTGTTCCGTCGTACGCCTCTATGTTTACGAGTTTAAATCCCGCTGGAAATTCATAATCCAGGGCCTCATCGGTGAAACATAGGGGGTGTGCGGCACCCCTGTATTTGGGTGTGCCGTGATGTTCGGATACTGGCTTTGTGTCAGGACCCCGATCCTAAGTCACGCCGATCCAGCATGTAACACATCATATCGCTTTGCGGCCTCACGCACGGTATTCCCACGGGTGCCACCTTACCTGGCCCGGGACCGTTTGCGCCTTTTGGCTCACGTATATGATAGTGTCGCTAGCATCCATATGACAAAGAACCCGGGCCGACATGGCTAGTCGTGCACCCAAGGCGGCACTAACCCATGAGGACAGGCATACATGAATCACATCGAGCATGTCGGTCAACAACGTATAAATCCGGGCTATAGCACTGGGCTAACAGGACTCCGGTAACCTGGGCTGTAGCAGGCTAGGCAGGACTCTGGATAACACCGCGTGACATTTCCCCGAAGGGACAAACACAGGAACGACGTGAATTACATGCCGGCCAGCCAAGTGTTCCAAGCAGTAGTGCTGGGCTAGCAGGACTCCGGTGAACCGGGCTGTAGCGGACTACTATCGCTCAGGAAGCACTAGACTACATTTCCCCATAAGAGAGGCTGCCAAGGATAAACAACTAGATAGTCGGATCCCACACATAGCAAGCATTTCAATCATACACACAATATGCTCGATATGTGTAAATACAACATGGCATCACAACAAGACTCTACGACTCAGGTATTTATTCATTAGGCTCCGAGGAGCGAGATATTACAAACATGGGTCTCATGACCCAACATTCAGAGCATACAAGCAACAAGCACATGCGGAAGCTTAACATGTCTGAGTACAGACATCTACAAATGAGAAAGGCTGAGAAGCCTGACTATCTACCAGATCCTGCCGAGGGCACAAGATCGTAGCTGAGGTATGAAGCTAAACGTCAAAGTCCACACGGAACTACTAGCGAGACTGACGTCTCTCTGCAAAAACATAAAATAGGCAAACGTGAGTACAAATGTACCTAGCAAGACTTACATCAGAACTAGCTACATATGTATCAGTATTAATAAAGGGGGTGGTGGAGTTTGACTACAGCAAGCCAGCTTGACTCAGTGGCTATCCTGAACTACGACTGCAAGTAACTCTTTTGAGGTGGCGCACACGACTCCACATATTCACCATATCAATACACCACTATGGATCCACTTCCGTCTCCCTACGAGAAGGCCATCCATAGCACTCACGCTTATCTTGCGAGTTTTAGAGTATCCACTTTCACTTGTCTATGAACTGATATAGGCAACCCAGAAGTCCATTACCGCGGACACGGCTATTCGAATAGATGATGTTAACCCTGCAGGGGTGTACTTCTTCATACATGTTTCCACCACTTAGCGTCTGCACACGACATGTGCTAGGCAGACTTCAAGCGAAAGCCGACGTGGGTGTAGACCACGACCTAACCAACTACACAAGTCTCTAGTCCAGGTTTATCGCCTATTCGGGTTCCATCCGCAAGGAGATCCGGCCGGGGTGTCCTCAACGGCCCCAAACGATGTGTGCAGGGTTCCCGAGACACCAAATGGGCGAATCGGTACACCGTGCCACGTGCCTACCGCAACACAGCCCACCCCTATGGTCAGCGCTGCGTGCGGCCCCCAGCAACTACAAACACCAGAAACTACTTGCAACTCCTGGACAGAGGACGAGAGGGGTCGGTAAGTCGAGCGGGGTCATATTTCAGGTCCCAATGCATGGTAGTAGCTGTTTCATGGATCACAAACACAGAACTCAGTTCCTGAGGACGGCTTCAATGAGACAACCCACCATGTACTCCTACATGGCCTCTCACCGCTACCTTTACCAAATCGTATTCACACACTTAGCTCACACATAGTAGGACATGTTCATCACCATTCCGATTCATTCCCGATGAATCAGACCTGACACAACTCTAAGCAATAGCAGGCATGACAAACAAGCATGAATGAGTAGGCACATCAGGGCTCAAACAACTCCTACTCATGCTAGTGGGTTTCATCTATTTACTGTGGCAATGACAGGTCATGCAGAGGAAAGGGGTTCAACTACCGCAGCATGTAACAGTTGAAGCGTTGTTGTCCTAATGCAGTAAAAGAGAGCAGGAGCGAGAGAATGGGATTGTATCAGAATGAACAAGGGGGCTTTGCTTGCCTGGCACTTCTGAAGATAATATAGTTCTTCATCGGTGTCATCGATCTCGTCGTCGAAACATCGTCTACTGAGAGGGGACGGTTACCGGCAAACAAGGAAGAAACGCAATCAATGCAATGCAACAATATGATGCATGATCATGACATGGCAATATGATGTGTTTTGACTAATGCGTACTAGGACAGGTTGATTTGAACCCATTTGAATCAAAGATTCAAATGTAAGCTCATGTATATAGTCATAATGGTGCATTATCTTGTTTCACCTAAACAGCAAGGTTAAAGTGTTCTAACATGCATGAAAATGGTACAGATGGATAGATTGGATTTTTCTGATCATTTTTCATATATAAATCTTTGCATTTGGAGCTACGGTTGAATTTCTATGAATTTTAGAAGTTTCAACTATTTTCTGGAATTTCCTATATTAGAATAAATCCAGAAAATAAGTTACTGCGTCAGCCTGGCGTCAGTGTGACGTCAGCAAGTCAACGGGGGCTGGTCTGGGTCAAACTGACCAGTGGGACCCATGTGTCAGCAGTTAGTTAAACTAACTAAGTTTAGTTAGCATAAAACTAATACTAACCTAGATTAGTTAGTGGCCTGGGGCCCCCATGTCAGTGAGAGAGAGGAGTCAAACCTCTGGTCAGCCGGGGTCAAACCTCGCCGGTCAACACGGTCAAGGCCTGCCGGCGTTTAGCCGCCGGCGGCAGCAGATGCGGCGGAGCGGCGCGGAATTCGCCTACAGGGCGCGGTTTGGCGCGCGGAGCATAGCTACGGGATGCGGACGCTCGTCCGCATCCAACCGGGGTGGTGGTGCGGCCAGGGGTGGCCGGAGTCAACGGCGGCGAGCTCAGTTGCGGCCGCCGGAGTTCGTGCGAGGTCGGGGTTGGCGCTAGGGGGCACAGCAGGCCGAAAGGTTGGGTGCGCACGACTCCTGCGAGAGTGCTAAGCACGGGGCAAAGCTCGGGCGTGGGTGGCGGCAGCTGTGGCCGCGGCGGTGATGAAGTACGGCGCCGGCGACCTTCGGCGTCCGTGCAATTACGGCCTAGAGGAGGCGGCGGCAACGGGGTTTGGGGGAGGAGGAAGAGAAGCTCACCGCGAGCACGATGGGAAGGTTAGTGGGCGCGGGGAGGGTCCAGAGCGAGCAGGGCGACGGTGGCGATCTCGGCGACCCGAGGAGGAAGAAGAGCTCAGGGCCGGCGCTTCGGGGCATTTGGCATCGCGTGAGTCGACAGGGAGACGTCGACGACGGTTGCGGAGCTCCTGGGCATGTCGGAGAGGCGAGGGGGAGGCGGTGGCCACGGCTACGACGGTCGACGGCGGCGAGCACGCTCGGTTGGGGTGGGGAACGGCGAGGGAGAGGCGTTGGGGACGAATGGGGGGGGGGTCCAGGGGGTCGGGGCGGTGACGTGGTGGTCGTCCAGACGTCCAGGGGCGCGAGCGGCATGCAGGTGGCGCCGTGGCGAGCTCAGGCACGCCGGTGCTCACCTCTCTGCCTGCCTGGTGAGAGGAAGCAGCTGACTGGCCATGGGCCAGCACAGTGCTAGGCCGCCAGGTAAGTGGGCCTCAGGTGAGCTATGTTCTTTCCTATTTTTATTTCTCTTTTTCTATTTTCTGTAATTGTGTTTGGCTTTATTAAAAATACTTAGGCAACTCCAAAAATCACCAAACTGCACATGGCCACTGCTTGGAATATATCCAGCATGGAACATTTTAGTTTGGGGTTATTTGAGCATTTGAAATATTTTATATAATTTAAATGCCCAAACTCAAATAATTAAAGATTTAATCCAGTGACCAAATATGTCATGAAAAATGTGCAACACCTCTGGTTATGGTTTATAGCATTTTTCCAGAAATGATGAACATTTTCTTAAAGCCATTTGGATACAATGAAAATATTTTAGTTGAACCTAGTGAATTTTCATTTAGTGCTAGGGTTTAAGCATCCCCATTTCAAATTTCTTTCAAGGTTTAGACATGATGGCATGAGAACAAGCAAAGGCAACAGGGGCTGGACTAGGGCTGTGACACTTTGTTGCATTGCTTACGAGAGCTTGCTTTCTTGGCCCATAAATGGACCTGGCTAGGCCATCTTTTTGATGCGAGTCCTTGAGTGGGTCGCATGCCGGCTTGAATGCGGCGTCACTTGCCATTTTATGCTGGCCATGGGGTCGTCTATCCGACCGGGTGGCTTTCTTACTTTTTGAATGCGAGGGCTCTAAGGCCTCTTCGTCAAATTCAGGCAGTAGCTTTCGCTTCGGATAGCTTTTATTGCGGCGCCTGTCGCCGTATTTGTCTGCGGTATTGATTACTTTGCTCCATCTGATTCTGAGTGCATCTTCCGCAGTTTTTAGCTTCCGCTTCTGCTTTTTCAGGCTACGTGCGGTTGCAACGAGACTTTTGTGGAGGTTCTTCTGCTCCGTGGCCTTATCTAGCGTAAGGTCGTCCGAAATGCCGTTTTCACCGGAGACGGGTTGTTCGGTTTCTTTATCCGAGTTGCCCTGTTCAGACGGTTGCTCTAAGGCATGCTCGTCGTCTGCCGGCTCGTCCTGCTCTATGGCAGGGTCTGTGTCGAGGCGGGGCTTGGGGCGGCGTTTAGGCCACCGCTTTGATTGCTTTTCGGGAGATCGATCCCTCATTGCATTCCCGTGTTCCTCATTGTCGCTTCCTTTAGGTGTATCCACCATGTACACATCATGAGATGAGGTGGCTGTCCAATGCCCTATAGGCATTGGTTCATATGCGTCTCCTGCATCGTCGTCCATACCGTCGATGTCTTCGGAGTCTAAATTGAGCACATCGTTTAAATTATCGACGGTGGCTACCAAATGGGTGGTGGGTGGGTTTTGAATTTCTTCATCGTCCGTATCCCAACCTTGCTGACCGTAGTCCGGCCAGGGCTCTCCTGATAAAGAGAGAGATTTTAGTGACTTCAGAATGTCGCCGAAGGGTGAGTGCTGAAAGATGTCCGAGGCGGTGAACTCCGTGATTGGCGCCCAATCGGATTCGATCGGCAGGCGCGCGGAGGGCTCGGAGTCCGGAGAGGAATCCGGCCCCCCAGAGTCACAGGCCTTGCGGAGTGTGGGGCTGGTATTCGGCTTGATCGCCTTTGAGATCGCAGCCCCCGAAGCGGCGTCCAACCACTCATCCTCGATTGGCCCAGTGGGCTCCGAATTAAGGGTCGGAACCGATGCGTGTGCGGCCTTCAGGGCACTGTTCGGCGGCAGAGCTAGATCATGCCCATCGAGACAGTGCGGCGCTCTCGACTGTGGCTCGAATCCGTCGAAGATCGAGTCCCCGCGGATGTCAGCCGTGTAGTTTAAACTTCCAAATCTGACCTGATGGCCAGGGGCGTAGCTTTCGATCTGCTCCAGATGGCCAAGTGAATTGGCCCGCAGTACGAAGCCGCCGTAGACGAAGATCTATCTGGGGAGAAAAGTCTCACCCTGGACTGCATCGTTGTTGATGATCGAAGGAGCCATCGGGCCTAAAAGCGACGACACAGAGGAACTCTCAATGAAAGCATCAATGTCGGTGTCAAAACCGGCGGATCTTGGGTAGGGGGTCCCGAACTGTGCGTCTAGGCGGATGGTAACAGGAGACAAGGGACACGAAGTTTTACCCAGGTTCGGGCCCTCTCGATGGAGGTAAAACCCTACGTCCTGCTTAATTAATATTGATGATATGGGTAGTACAAGAGTAGATCTACCACGAGATCAAGGAGGCTAAACCCTAGAAGCTAGCCTATGGTATGATTGTTGTATGTTGTGTTGTCCTACGGACTAAAACCCTCCGGTTTATATAGACTCCGGAGAGGGTTAGGGTTACACAAAGTCGGTTACAATGGTAGGAGATCTAAATATCCGCATCGCCAAGCTTGCCTTCCACACCAAGGAAAGTCCCATCCGGACATGGGACGAAGTCTTCAATCTTGTATCTTCATAGTCCAGGAGTCCGGCTGATGGTATAGTCCAGCCATCCGGACACCCCCTAATCCAGGACTCCCTCAATGCCAAACACACATTTGGCCGGGTTAAGCATCATCTTGTAAACTCGAAGATTGTCAAAGGTTTCCTTCAGATCATCTATCAAGGTTTCCTTCTCTCTGGATTTAACCACTATATCATCCACATAAGCGTGAACATTGCGCCAGATCTGATTATGGAGACAGATCTGTACACATCACTGATAAGTCGCCTAGGCACTCTTGAGCCCAAATGGCATATATACATAGCAGAAGGCTCCAAACGGAGTCATGAAAGCCATCTTCTCCTACTGCCATCTTGATATGATGATAACCAGAGTAAGCGTCGAGGAAGCTCAAACGCTCACAACCCGCCGTAGCATCAATGATTTGATCAATACGGAGAAGAGCAAAAGGATTAGCCGGACAAGCCTTGTTTAAGTCCGTGTAATCCACACACATCCGCTAGGTGCCATTCTTTTTAAGTACAAGCACCGGGTTAGCTAACCACTCTGGGTGAAAAACTTCAACAATAAACCCGGCCGCTAAGAGCCGGGCCACCTCCTCACCAATAGCTTTCCGTCTCTCTTCGTTGAACCGCCGCAGAAATTGCCTGACCGGCTTAAACTTTGGATCAATGTTAAGACTGTGCTCAGCGAGTTCTCTCGGTACACCCGGCATGTCAGAAGGTTTCCATGCAAATATGTCCCGATTCTCATGGATGAACTCGATGAGCGCGCTTTCCTATTTGGGATCCAGATTGGCACTGATACTGAATTGCTTAGACGAGTCGCCTGGAACAAAATCAACAAGCTTGGTTTCATCACCGACTTAAACTTTATCGCCGGGTCATGCTCTGTGGTTGGCTTCTTCAGAGATGTCATGTCCGCCGGGTCAATGTTATCTTGATAAAACTTCAGCTCTTCTGCCGCACAAACAGATTCGGCATAGGCAGCATCACCCTCCTCACATTCCAGGGCTATCTTTCGACTCCCATGCACAGTAATGGTGCCTTTGTGACCCGACATTTTGAGCTGCAAATAAACATAACACGGCTGTGCCATGAACCTGGCGTAAGCCGGCCGTCCAAACAGAGCGTGATATGGACTCCTGATTTTGACCACCTCAAAAGTTAATTTCTCAGCCCTAAAATCATACTCATCTCCAAAGGCTACCTCTAGCTCAATCTTACCGACCGGGTATGCCAACTTACCAGGCACCACTCCATGGAAAACAGTGTTGGACGTCTTTAAATTTTTGTTAGTCAACCCCATACATCGAAAGGTCTCATAATAGAGGATGTTGATGCTGCTACCTCCGTCCATGAGCACCTTAGTGAATTTATATCCACCAACCTGAGGTGCTACCACCAAGGCTAACTGACCCGGATTGTCAACCCAGGGAGGGTGATCTTCCCTACTCCACACAATCGGCTACTCTGACCACCTTAAATAACGGGGAACCACCGACTCAACAACATTCACAACCCTTTTATGAAGCTTCTGGTCCCGTTTGCATAAGCTAGTGGTGAACACATGGTACTGTCCACTATTCAGCTGCTTTAGATTGCTCTGATAACCCGACTGCTGCTGTTGCTGACCTCCTTGACCAGACTGTTGCTGATTATAGCCGCCTTGATTTCCCTAAAAGCCGGAATTTGAACCGCCACCCGGGCCATGAAAACTGCCGCCACCTGAGCCGCCACCAGACCCATGATGACCATCGAATGTGTTGGAATTTTTGAAAGCCTTCATGATCACGCAATCCTTCTATAGGTGGGTGGCCGGCCTTTCCCGAGTGCCGTGTCTTGGACATGGTTCATTAAGCAGTTGCTCAAGAGACGGACCTGACCCGCCGGACCGAGGGGGCGACCTCCCCTTGCGTTGCTGATTGTTACTTTGTGAATTAGCATTGGCCACAAACTCCGGGTTACCATCGGCCTTACGCTTACTGCCTCCTTGATTCACTGGGTTATGCTGCTGACCCTTTCCAATGTCATTCTTCTTTCCCTTCCCTGTCTTTTCTTCATCAGACGCGGGATCCTTGGTACTATCAGAATCGGCGTATTTGACTAGAGCCGCCATCAGCTGACCCATATAATTACAATCACGCTTGAGGCGCCCCAGCTTCTGTCTCAGTGGTTCAAATCGGCAGTTTTTCTCCAACATCAAGACTGTAGAGCCGGCATCCATCTTATCAGACGAATGTATTATCTCCTTGACCCGGCGCACCCAATGAGTGGTAGACTCACCCTCCTCTTGCTTACAATTAGTCAAGTCCACAATTGACATGGACTGCTTGCAAGTATCTTTTAAGTTCTAAATGAACCGGGCTTTTAACTCCACCCATGAGCCAATGGAATTAGGCGGCAACCCCTTTAACCAAGTCCGGGCCGTTCCATCAAACATCATGGTGAAATACTTAGCCATTGCCGCGTCACTGACCTCCAACAGCTCCATGGCCATCTCATAGCTTTCGATCCACGCCCCGGGCTGTAAATCAGCTGTATAATTTGGCACCTTCCGGGGTCCCTTGAAGTCCTTGGGCAAACGCACATTACGCAAAGCCGGTACCAAACAAGGAACACCGCTGGTTTTGGTGGCCACTCCTACCTCAACAGAAGTCGTCGGATAATCCGGGAAGGTTTGATGAGCCGCCTGCTGAGCCGCCAGTTGAGCCGCCCGCTCGTCCTCTTGACGTATCCTGTCCTGCACTGGATTATAATCGCTGGGTTGGTTATGGCGCTGGGCGTTGCTTGACAAGGCCTCCAACTCCATATGCCTGCTGTAACATGGGCTCCGGCTTGGGCGAGGAGTCGAATCAATCCTGTCTCGACTATAGGAATATGCCTCCTGCTGAGCTAGGGCCGTCTGGACGAGTTCTCTGATCCTTCGGGTCTCCACCGCTGTTGGAGAGTCGCCGTTCACCGGGAGAGCCGCCAAACGTGCCGATGCCGCAATCAGGTTCTCCATGGGGTTAGAAAGGTGACCCGATGGTGTCGGTACGTAGCGGGGCGGGGCCATGTTCACATGAGGAGGTGCCATCACCCGAGGCTGAACCGGTGCCTCTGCTCCAGATGTTATGAATTATTGGCCTCTGGCGGGTTACTAGGGCCGGCTCTGGGCGTGGAAAAGAGGTTCCGAGGATCATAAACTGGCGGCAAACGGGATTGAATTTTCTGGTGTCTCCTCCTCATCACCTCGTTAGATGCGTTCAGGCTCATCGTAAGCTGAAAAGCCTCTGATTGTAGCTGTTGGGCCCGTGCATCCAAAGCCACCCGCTCTGCGGCCAATCGGGTGTCCTCAGCCGCTAGGGCCTCCTTGGCGCGGGCTATCTCCTCACGTACCTGCGCCACCTCTGCATCGTGCTCATCTTGACTCACCGGAATAATTGTGGCGGTTAAACTGGCCGTCAACTTGTCCATGAGATCAATCAGCACCTGAGCCGGCGGGCGCACAGGGCCTCCTGCCCCGGCCGCTCCTGACCTGGACGTTATTGCCGCCGCAGCCGTAGTGTTTTGGCTGGGTTGAGTGTCAGCCATGAAGATCCCTACTCTGCTTGGTGGCTCAAAGGGGTCCGGAATACTGCTGCCATCGGAACAGCCTCCGAGCCTGCCGTCTTGCAATTGGTATAACGAGTTCGTCTCACCAGTGGACGATTCATCGTTAGAACAGACGACCGTCTCACTGCCATCCGCATATCCTTCAGAAAGTTCTCCTCCATGGATGCAACCCACGAAGGTACGCCTCATGGCGGGCTGAGCTCGGGCGGGTTTCGCACGCTGAGCCATCTCGACGTTGTCGGTGCAGATGTCCGGCTCAGGGCCCGGCTCGCCGATCCGGCCGATGAAGACGTGGATTCCGCCAAAGGGGACCCGGTACCCGTACTCAATTGAGCTGGCGTCGTCGATGTAAAGCTTGCCGCGATGACTCTTGGTCATACGGCCCACATCGTATCCCTTGAGCCCTTCGAAGTTGCCCTTTAAGAACTCAAATCCACCATGCGCTGGCCCCATGGTGGGCGCCAACTGTCGTGGAATTGTCACGACAGATGTCCTCGTGAAAGGACTTAGTCGTGGAGCCATCGCAACTAGGAAGCTTAAAGGGGTTAAAGTGGGACAAAGGAAACATGAGTTTATACTAGTTCGACCCCTTACAATGAAGGTAAAAGCCTACGTCTAGTTGGGTTGGTATTGCTAGGGTTTCGACGACCGGGGAGCAAGATATGCTATGCCCGGCTCTCGATTGGATGTTACCTTCCCTAAGCCGCCGGCGGGTCGTCCCCTTATATAAACGGGTTGACGCCCTGCGACCTACAGAGTCCCGGCCGGCTCATAAACAGTGTCCGGCTCGGTGACTAGTTAATCTTGCCTTACAACACAAGTCATGCCATTACGGCGGTTTATCACTATGGGCCTTAAATCGCCTGTGGGCTTTAGGCCCTTTATTGAACTGCCATCTTCAAGCTTGATCTTAGGCTTCATATGATGAATCGTCTTTGCGTAACCCGGCCCCTCCTGGGCGGTTTACACAAATACTTATATCCCCAACATGTTTGGATTTTGCACTTCTAGCAACCCTATTGCTTTGAAGTTAATGGTAGGCCGTTCATTCTTAGACTATTGCTTATTGAATCACCATTCTGACATTGGTCGTGCAACCCAACCCATATTTCGGGCACACCTTTCAACCAATGTTTAATTGTGTATGTTTTCCTCGAGCATACTTCATTATATCATTTGATCTGACAAATGTTATCTTCTTATACACATAATTGTGGAGATCCATCTTTTTGGATACCTCGTTGAATTATTGCTGAGTCCAGCAGCCACCTCATCATCCTCTCCTTGGCTTAATGATGAACCCTTGTTCGGAACTCGCTTCCATAGTTCATTTCCCGAGAATCATATAATGTCATCTCGTTAATTGTGTTGCACCTCTTCTTCCCAGGCATCCTGAGTCTGAGATATCCTAACACCAATCAGATATGAATCACGGTCAGATATGATGGTTGGGACGCATTTTCCAAGAGTTATAACATTGATCTTTATATGACCCGGTAAGGTGATGTCATGCCTAGCACACCTGGCTGGAGGGCCCATTGTTATAGTTCTTCCTTTTAGCAATGTTAACCATTCTTCCATGAGGAAATTGAAAAAATTATTCTATAAGTTGTTCCTGATGAATCCATTGAGTATCCAAAGTCTGACCTTTGCTTGAAGACCATGTCAATGCTATCTCGAAGCATGTCTGTGGTACTCCGATTTTCAACAAGAACATTTGAAGCCCAATGCTAAATATTTCTTTATCAATTATCCAAACACCGTTGTATGGGTAATGTCATGAAATTTCTCTCCCCTTTCCAAAAGGGTTTTCTACGTTATATCCTGTCATGGATATTATTCTGCTTGTGCTTGGTAAGGATATACCCCTGAATTTTGTGTTTAAACCCTTTCTATGATCTATATGATATAAGAAGTAGTAATTCCCTGCTTGTGCAAACACCTCGGTGTACAACTCTGTCAGTAAGACCCTGTTACTATTGTCGATGACATTCCGGTAACCACCGATGGACGAGAACTTTGCCTATTGGTCCGCCTCGTTTCAACGAACAGGAAAAAGGTTCTCTTCGTCCGTCGCCCTTGGTACCGATGTTGTTGCTGACATATAACTGATAGGCTACCTGCTAACATGCCTTGCTATCATGACTGTGCAAGATGTCACCGCCCTTCCTACTTATAATTACATGGTGGGCCCATAACCCACAGTTCCACAGGATCGAAACCTGACTCTCCTGCACACCCATCTTGCCAAAGTTATTCCTCGCGCTTGATTTCGTATGTAATTCATGGGTCATCTTCCTAGTAACCTACTTTGGAATCAGACGCAATACTTATTCTTGTTGCTCTAGATACCTTTCACACTTTGTTCAAGCAACGAATGATTGCCTGCCCGCTCGAAACTTCTTATGGTACCTTCTTACTTTGCTCTCGATACCTTCTTAAGTTTCAGTTCGAGAGTTACTTCCGCCACGTTCCCCCGATGTTTGCTACCAGGTAGTCAACCTTGCAGAGGTTCATTCTTCCAGAATAACCACCCTTAATTCTTTCGTAAGTACGATGGAGTTCCCGAAGAAAGAATGCCGACTTCATCACGATGACCCGAAGCATAGAAATGGAGACATCAACATAGTGGGTCGACCTCTTCGAGCAGAGCAACCAAGATCGAGAATGCTCGTTAGAATTTCATAACCAAATCCCTTCCCCGACACTTCCCCTCTTAAATCTCGGGATGAGATTTCTTCTAGTGGAGGAGAATTGTGACGCCCGGATAATTAGACTACAGTAATTCCCTGCTAATGATGCCACATCACCTCTGTCACTGTAGTTAATCTCGGGTTAGTTCAAAACCGATTCAAGTTCAAAATTGAATTGAAGGCAAACAACAAAAGTTTTCAAACTTTAAAACTAAAATGTCCAGGTTGTGCCAAGTAATGCAAAGTTAATTGTGGTGAAGAAACCCCACTTTTATAAAAAAAATCAATACTCTAAAATGATTAAAACAGTAGTTGAAATGAATAAACAAGTGCCTTTGATATTTTATAAAATCATAAACTATTTTATTTTGAGGTAAAACTTTTTAGGGTAGTGGGTTACTTTGAAACACTATTTTTGGAGCTATTGTCATATTTTACTAAACTAAAAATAAAGTGTAACTTAAATAAAATAGAAAGGAAAAAGAATAAAAAGAAAAGAAAACAAAAGGAAAAAGGCCTAGCTAATACTGTACTGGTGGGCTCTATGTGCAACAGTGCTATGGCCCAGGCCAATGGGGTTCATCCGCTTCCTCTGTACAGGACAGAGGGCGTGGTGGCCATCCACCGGCTCCATAGCCGACAGGGTGCACGCGTCGTCCATCCGCTACCTCCCCGCCGTCTATAAGACCATCCCAACACATAGATGAACCCTAGTCGTCCACTCCTTTCCCATCGCACCGTTCTCTTCCTCCCCGCACACACCCGAACCACCACCGCCATGGCCGTCGTCATTCGCGCACTCCCCGTCATCCGCGAAGCCTGAGGTTGTGCCCCTCGACTTCGCCGTCGCCCGCTACTTCCTCTACGGCCTCCCGTTGAAGCTCGACGCCACTACATCGACTGGATCAAGGTCATCTTCAACCTCCGCCCAACCGCTCGCCGTCTCCGATTCGGCCTCACCGGAGCCTCCCCAAGCCCGTTTTGCTCACCTACAGGCTTAATGTGAGCCCCTCCTCTGATTCCCCTTCTTCCCCCCTTCGATCCGTGCCCGTAGTGGTCGCCCCATGAGCTCCGTCCGCCATGACCGATGGAGCTCAGCATCCGCGCGCCCGCGTACTGCTGTTGCTGTTCCTGGCTATGCACTCCGTGGCTCTCCGCCGTGCCCCGCGCCCAGCCCGCGCTCCCACGCGCGCCCGGGCCGCGCCCTGCTGCTGTCGTTGCTGCTGCGCTGCTTCTACTTGCCGTTGATGCTCCTGCTGTTGCTACTGTGCCGCTGCAGCTGCTCCGCTTCAACTGCGCTGCGGCTTGCTCCGCCTGCTACCTCCGCGCACCGCGCTCAGCGGCGCCTGGGCCATCCAACCCTGCCCCGCAGCCGCCGTTGCCTTGCCGCTGACCACCCGTTGCTGCCCCGCTGCCGCCCTAGAGCCGCGACCTCGTCCTCGGAGCGCTCGCACCTGCCGTGGCCCGCGCCGCCGCAGCCTCCCCCCGCCTGCCCGTGCCGCCCCGCTCCAGCCGCGGCCATGGCCGCCGGCGCCAGGCCACGCGCCCGCCCCCTTCGCCGCTGCACGTTGCCCTCAGCGCCCGCACGGGTGGCGCCCGTAACCCGCACGCCCGCTAAGCGCCCCTGTGCATATGACAAGTGGGGCCCACGCCCCAGAATGTTTGCTAAAAAAATAATTAATAAAAAAAATTAATAATTAAAATATCTATTAATTAAAGAATTAATTAACTTAATTAATCATAATTAGATTAATCTAATCACTAATTAACCTAATTAACTGTTAGTTAACTAATCACTCAATGACAGGCGAGACCGCACGTCAGTTTGACCAGTCAACGCCTCTGTTGACTGCTGACGTCATGCTGATGCAATAATACTAGTTTCGAATTAATTTAATAATAATAAATTAGAAAATGATTTTGAAACTTTAAAAATTAATAGAAATTAAACCGTAGCTCGGTTGGAAAAACTTTGTACATGAAAGTTGCTCAGAACGACGAGATGAATCCGGATACGCAGCCCCTTCATCCACGACACATACCTAGCATATAAAACACGCAACTTTCCTCCTCCGGTCCGTTTGTCCGAAAACGTGGAACACCGGGAATACTTTCCCGGATGTTTCCCCCCTTTGTCGTTATCACCTAATACCGCGTTAGGGCATACCTAGCACCGCGTATTACCTCGTTATGTTTTGTGATGCTTTGTTTACTCTGTATTTACTGTTTCTTCCCCCCTCTTCTTCTCCGATAGACCCCGAGATCGTTGCTGATGCCACTGAGTTCGACTACGTTGTTGACGACCCCTCCTTGCCAGAACAACTAGGCAAGCCCCCCCTTGATCACCAGATATCGCCTATTCCATCTCTCTACTGCTTGCATTAGAGTAGTGTAGCATGTTACTGCTTTCGGTTAATCCTATTCTGCTGCATAGCCTGTCATTGTTGCTACAATTGTTATCCTTACCTGATATCCTAATGCATAGTATAGGATGCTAGTGTTCCATCAGTGGCCCTACACTCTTGTCCGTCTGCCATGCTATACTACCGAGCCGTGATCACTTCGGGAGGTGATCACGGGCATATGCTATATACTTTATACTCTTACATTACTTATGATATTGTTCGGAGATGGGGGCTGAAGGGGCAGGTGGCTCCATTCCGGTAGAGGTGGTGTAACGCCCCCGATGTAACTTGCCATAATTGTAATCCAACTCTTGCCATTTCCGGCTATGTGTTATGATATTCCCTCCGTGGTTGGGTTCTCTCCGTTTTGCATTTTGGTCATGTCATGCATTTCATATCATGTCATCATGTGCATCGCATTCGCATACGCGTTCGTCTCATAAATTCGAGCATCTTTCCCGTTGTCCGTTTTGCAATCCGGCGCTCCTATGTCTCCCGGCGTCCCCTTTTACATTTCTTCGTGTGCGGGTATTAAACATTCGCGGAATGGACCGAGGTTTGACATGTGGGCTCGGTATAGCACCGGTAGACCGCCTGTCAAGTTTCGGGTCAATCGGAGTTCGTTTGGTACTCCAACGGTTAACCGGGTAACCGTGAAGGCCTCGTGTGGGTTGCAGCCCAAAACCCCTTCATATCAGCCCAATAACCCATCTAAGTCACTCCCATGTCCTCCGCCGTTCGATCACGATCACGTGGGCGAAAACCGCACTCCGTTTGGAGCCTCCTAGCTCCTCCTATCTATAAAAACGTCCTCCCCTCTAAATCTGAGAGAGCAACACCCCCCTAACCCTAATTTTTTCCTCGAAATCCGTGCAAACAGCCGCCGCCGCACTGTTCATCTGCGCCGCCGCCCGCGTCCAATCGGGACGTGCCACCTGTCCGGCCGCCGCCCGTACCGCGCAGGCCCGCCGGGGCCCGTGGCCGGCCCTCCCCGGCCCATCCGCCGCCGCCGCGGCCTCCCACGCCCGCGCCGCCCCGCGCCTCATCCCCGCCGCCCGCGCCGCCTCGCGCCGCCCCGCGCCTCGACGCCGGCCGCCGCCGCTGCCCTCGTCGCCGGTCGCCGCCGCCGACCACGCCCTCCGCCACCGCGCGCGCCGGCGCCCCGCCTCCGCCGGAGCCGCCCCGCGTCGCCCGCGCCCCGGATCCGGCGGGATCCGCCCGGATCCGCGCCGGCCAGCTCCCCCCCTCGCCGCCTCCGGCTGCCCCGCGGCGAACCCCGGCGAGCCTCTTCTCAGATCCGATCGGGAGCGCCGACTCGGTTGACTTCCTCTTCGCCCCTCTTTTTCTCTAAGTCAAAAACTGTTGCATTATCATCACCTGTTCATCGCACTGTAACTTTGCATCCGTAGCTCCGTTTCGCGCGTATAATATGTCGTTTTGTTCGCCTCGAAGAGTACATCATTTTGTTCCATTGCATCATTTTCATTTGAAGTCATCTTGATGCCCGAAATGCTGTTGGAAGAGGGCTAGTTGATGTTAGTTGCTGAATCTTATCTGAACATGCACTTTTGTCATTTTTGCCATGATTGATGTGTACCTCCTATGAGGTTGAGCTATATATGTGTTTTGTAATATGCCATGTTACCTTTCCAGGAAATTTTTCTATGTATTTTTGTGATGCTTGAGGTGGCTAGAAATTGCATGCAAAGTAGGGATGATGTTATTGCTGTTTTCAGAGACTTAGTGATTTCACTAAGTCCCTGACTTTTGTTATTATCATGCCATGTGTTCATGTTGTTTCCGAGAAATCTATGCATAATTTGAGCATGATTAGTAAGGGGGTTTTGAACCTGAGTATTTGCTGAATCCATCCATGCCTTTGTTTGCAATTATGGAGTGCCATAGCTTGAGTCAATCGAGCTCTACTTTTGCTTCAAAATATTGCTGGCAGATTGTTTACGTGTTATTCGATTTTGCCAAGCTGGGTGTAGTTGATCCTTGCATGATATGATGTTATTCCTGCCATTTCTAGTTACTATGCCATGCCTTATTGAGGTATGTATGCTTAGTTTATCATGCAACGCTCTGTAGTGAGTGCATCGAGCTCACGAACATGCCTAGTCGTTAACAGATTTCTGACATGTCCAGTTTTCTGCTAAGTCTGAAACCTGTAACGAAACTTGCTTATTTGACATGGGTGTAATCATATTTTCTGGTCCTTTTTGGCTTATGGTCAGTAAGAGTCTTTTGTCAAGTGCTATGAGTATATTCATGCCATGCCTTTCTTTGCTATGTTCTGAACCTGTAGCATGTTGTTTCGTTGCTCTGAACACGTCATCCTGATGTTGTTTTCCTGACTTGCTGTTATTTCACTAAGTCTGTGAATCTGTTATAAGTTGTACTTTTGCCATGCTTGTTTGAACCTGTTATGATGTGAATTAGCCGTAGCTCAGTGTTCATCTTTTGTCGTGCATCTTGAGCAGATTACTGTCATATGCTTTGTTGTCATGTTCGGGTGCAGTAGCTTAATTATTTGTTGCTTGCTAAGTAGCATCTTGCTGTTTATGGCAGATTCGTGTCATTCTTGTATTGCTTGCCATTTGCAAACCGTGCATCCGATTCCGGTGATCTTTATATCGATTTCAACCGAAATCACCTCATCTATCCAGTGGCATGCTTGGTTTGCCAAGATTATGCCCTGTTCATCCTTGTCCTTCCGGAGCATGCATACGCATTGCATATCTCCTCTCGCTTATCATGCCATGTTTTGCATCATGTTGCTTGCGCATTGCATCGTGGTTGATATTGGTTCCTTTGCTTGTTCTCTTGTCTTGGGTAGAGCCGGGAGACGAGTACGTGAACGAGGAACCTGTTGAGAACGCTTACGAGGACCAAGCTTTCGACAACTCTGAGAACCTTGCAGGCAAGATGATCATACCCTCGAAATCACTTCTATCTTTGCTTGCTAGATTGCTCGCTCTTTTGCCATGCCTATGCTGCGATACCTACCACTTGATATATCATGCCTCCTAAATTGCCATGTCAGCCCCTAACCATCCATGTCCTAGCAAACCGTTGTTTGGCTATGTTACCGCTTTGCTCAGCCCCTCTTATAGCGTTGCTAGTTGCAGGTGAAGATGAAGTTTGTTCCTTGTTGGAACATGGACTTGTTGTTCCTTGTTTGGAACGTGTTTACTTATTGGGATATCACAATACCTCTTATTTAATTAATGCATCTATATACTTGGTAAAGGGTGGAAGGCTCGGCCTTATGCCTGGTGTTTTGTTCCACTCTTGCCACCATAGTTTCCGTCATACCGGTGTTATGTTCCCGGAGTTTGCGTTCCTTACGCGGTTGGGTGATTTATGGGACCCCCTTGACAGTTCGCTTTGAATGAGACTTTTCCAGCAAGGCCCAACATTGGTTTACCATTCGCCACCTAGCCTTTTCCCCTTGGGTTCTGCAGACTCAAGGGTCATCTTTATTTTAAACCCCCGGGCCAGTTCTCCTTCGATTGCTGGTCCAAACTAGAGCACCGTGCAGGGCCGTCCCTGGGCAACTTGGGTTATGTTGGCTCCTGTACGCTTAGCTTATCCGGATGTGCCCTGAGACCGAGATATGTGCAGCTCCTATCAGGATTTGTCGGCACAATCGGGCGGCTTTGCTGGACTTGTTTTATTGCTGTTGAAATGTCTTGTAATCCGGGATTCCGAGATTGATCGGGTCTTCCCGGTAGAAGGAATATCCTTCGTTGACCGTGAGAGCTTATCATGGGCTAAGTTGGGACACCCCTGCAGGGTATTATCTTTCGAAAGCCGTGCCCGCGGTTATGAGGCAGATGGGAATTTGTTAATGTCCGGTTGTAGAAAACCCGAAGTTGACCTTAACTAAAACACATCAACCGCGTGTGTAACCGTGATGGTCTCTTCTCGGCGGGGTCCGGGAAGTGAACATGGTTGTTGGAGTTATGCCTGACGTAGGTTGTTTCAGGATCACTTCTTGATCATTTCTAGCTTCTCGACCGTGCTTTGCCTTCTCTTCTCGCTCTCTTTTGCGCTGTAGCCACCATATGCTAGTCGCTTGCTGCAGCTCCACCTCACTATCCTTTTCCCACCTTTAAGCTTAAATAGTCTTGATCTCGCGGGTGTGAGATTGCTGAGTCCCCGTGGCTCACAGATATTATCACCTCAGTTGCAGGTACCAACGATGTCAGTGCAGATGACGCGACCGAGCTCACTTGGGAGTTCGATGAGGAACGTGGCCGTTACTATGTTTCTTTTCCAGATGATCAGTAGTGGAGCCCAGTTGGGTGATCCGGGGATCTGTTAGCATTTGGGGTAGTCTTCTTTCATTTTTGGTACCGTAGTCGGACCTTGAGTGTAATCTGTTTGATGGATGTTATTTATGTACTTGTGTGAAGTGGCGATTGTAAGCCAACTATGTATCTTTCCCCTTTATTTATTACATGGATTGTGTGAAGATTACCTCACTTGCGACATTGCTTTCTATGCGGTTATGCCTCTAAGTCGTGCCTCGACACGTGGGAGATATAGCCGCATCGAGGGTGTTACAAGTTGGTAATCAGAGCCTTTCCCGACCTTAGGAGCCCCCACTGTTTGATCGTCTTTAGTGGCCGAGTTGTGTCTAGAAAAAATGTTTTGAGTCATTTAGGAATTATATATCGGAGAGTTTAGGAATTCTTTTTACTCCCCAGTCCCTTCGACCTTCTGGTGAGGTATCCTGACGTAGAGTTTTGACTCTTCTCTTCTCAAATTTCACTAATTTTTTTTTTAGGATCACGCGGGTATATTACAATCGTTCCGATGGTTTTATGATGACAACATTGTCTTGGTTGCCTCCTGACATTTAGGGGTTGTGGCAGTGTCCCGGGGAGTTGAGCTCCGAGGTGTTGTCGTCATAATCTTATCGTTGCGGTTTTGGAATACCTGAGTTTAGTACGACCGACATCGAAAATCTCTTTTGTACAGTTGTTGGTGAGATAACCTGATAGCCCAGTACTGTGGCGAGTGCAGGGGTATTGCCATGACTTGTATAACGGATGTGTTTTCGAAGGTTGAGGTAGACGATTTCCGAAGGTTTCTTGGTTATGTGTTGAAGGATGGATACAGCTGGTTGTAGGATTTGCTAGTTTGGGTGAGATATTATGCTTCCCCTGTATCCCCAACACCTGATTGCATAACCAGAAAGTTTCGGGAGTTTATAAGTGGGAATTCTTGTAGCTTTAGTATTTCTTCCGCAGATATTTGGTTTGTGACTGGGTAATCCTTACCAAGTATTTGTTCACTTCCGTACCTTGTTGATTTTATTCCATACCATGTTCTAAGTGGCTTCTCAGCTTTGGAAGTGTGATGATTTACATTGGAATTCATTCGTTCATTCTCGTTCGAATGTTAATTGTGAAGACTATATGTTGCAATTTCGTTCCTTTGATTCAGCTTCAATATATCTCTGTCAAGATGCTAATGGATGTCACCCTCTTCAGGATGGCTCCGCCTACTCGTCTGAATCCGGAACGCAATGATGGAGATCAGGCTAACCCTCCGCCACCACCTCCGCCTCCGGAAGCTTGGCAAGCCTTGATGACTGCCACAAATGCCAATGCTCAGGTTCTGATTCAGCTCTTGCAAGATCGTAACCAAGGGCAAGCTAATCAAGAGAATCAAGGACAAGGCAACAATCAGCCGCATTTCGCTTCACTGAACCAGTTTCTTGCTAATCAGCCAAAAACCTTCAGCTACTGTGTCGAGGCCACAGACGCAGATGATTGGCTAGTGGACATCAGCAAGCATTTCGAATGCAGCAATGTGAGACCTGAGGACTTTGTCAAGTTTGCCTCTTTTCAACTCAAAGATCAAGCTGCTGAGTGGTTCCAGCAATACAAAGATTCCAGAGGAGGTCGTGTGATCACTTGGGATGATTTCCGCCGTGACTTCAAAGCGCACCACATTCCAGAAAGTGTTGTTGAGCTTAAGCGTGAGGAATTCCGCAATCTCAAGCAAGGCACCATGACTGTCTACCAATACAACACTCAGTTCCAGAAACTCTCTCGTTTTGCAAGGCAAGACATCCCTGATGAGAAGAGTATGATCTACCAGTTCAGGCGTGGTCTCAGAGAAGATCTGCAACTTGCTCTCGTGCTTTTCGAGCCATTAAAGTATGATGAATTCTACAACATGGCACTGAAACAAGAAGCTGCTCAGTTCAAGTGTGAGGCATCTAAGAAGAGAGTCAGAGACGCAGTTCAGTCTTCTTCTTCCTCACTTGTGGCAGCTAAGCAACAGAAGTTCTGGTTGCCTCCTCCTCCTCCGTTCCGTCAGCCGTATCAGCAAAAGAATTCAAGTGGCCGTGGATCTTCCCACCCACCCAACCCTGGTTATCAGAACAAGTCTCAGAACCAAACTCCAAGGCCAAGTGCTCCTTACCATCGTCCGCTCTCAGAAGTGACTTGTAACAAATGTCAGCAGAAGGGTCACTATGCGAACAAGTGCTTCAACCAGAGGCGCCTTCCGCCTCCTCCTCCTGTGAAATCTTCCAACAATGCAGTGGTCAAGCATAATCCTAAGCACGTCAAGGTGAACATGTTGAATGCAGCTCAAGCAGAGGAGTCTTCTGAAGTGATCATGGGTAATCTTCCTGTTAATGATATTCCTGCCAAAGTCTTATTTGATACTGGTGCATCGCATTGTTTCATGTCCAGATCATTTGTTTTAAAGCATGACTTCGTTTCGGAATTATTGGCTAAACCCTTGGGGGTTGTTTCTCCGGCCAAGCCTATGAGGGCTACCACTATGATTCCGAATGTTTCTATCAAGATGGGCGACTATAAATTTCTATCTTCTCCAATGGTGCTTGGTGACTCTGATATTGATCTTATTCTCGGGATGGACTGGCTTTCTAAGCACAAGGCTCAGCTTGAGTGTGCTGCCAGGGAAATCAAATTGACTCACACTTTGAACGATGTGATCATCTATGCTTCTCGTGATGATACCATTCGGTTGTTTTCTCTCAATGAGATGGGTGAAATGGAGGCTATCTCCCAGATTCCAGTTGTTTGTGAGTACCAAGATGTTTTTACAGAAGAGCTTCCGGGTATGCCTCCCCGTCGGCCAGTTGAATTCGTTATTGAACTTGAGCCTGGCACAGAACCCGTTTGCAAGCGTCCTTACAAGCTTGGACCAGATGAGCTCAAGGAATTGAAGATTCAACTCGATAAACAAGAACGTCTGGGCCTGATCAGACCGAGTTCTTCTCCTTGGGGTTGTGGTGTTCTTTTTGTCAAGAAGAAGGATGGCACGGACCGACTTTGCGTCGATTACCGTCCATTGAACAAGAAGACTATCAAGAACAAGTACCCACTTCCCAACATCAATGAGCTATTTGAGCAACTTAAAGGTGCTAAGGTGTTCTCCAAGCTTGACCTTCGTATGGGTTATCATCAGATTCGCATTCGTGAAGAAGATATTCCCAAGACAGCATTCAGAACAAGCTTTGGTTCTTATGAATACACTGTCATGTCTTTCGGCCTCGTCAATGCTCCTCCGTATTTCACTCGATTGATGAATTTCATCTTTAACCCCTACATCAACGAATTTGTCTTGGTCTATCTCGATGATATTTTGGTCTTCTCCAAGAATAAGAAGGATCATGCCGAACATTTGCGATTGGTACTCGACAAGCTCAGAGAATATCAATTATATGCGAAGTTCTCCAAATGTGAATTTTGGCTTGATGAAGTTCTTTATCTTGGTCATATCATCTCTGCCAAGGGCATCGCTGTTAATCCAGAGAGGGTGTCTGCAGTTTTGAATTGGAATCCTCCTCAGAATGTCAAGCAGCTTCGCAGTTTTCTTGGACTTGCAAGCTACTGCAGAAGATTCGTTGAGAATTTCTCCAAGATTGCAAAGCCTCTTTCCAACCTCCTCCAGAAGCATGTGAAATATGTCTGGTCTCCTGAGTGTGATGTTGCTTTCAACACTCTCAAAGAGAAACTTGTCACTGCTCCAGTTTTGACTCCTCCTGATGAATCCAAGCCTTATGAAGTATTCTGTGATGCTTCTCTCCAGGGCCTCGGTGCTGTCTTAATGCAAGAGAAGAAGGTTGTTGCCTATACCTCTCGCCAGTTGAAGCCCAATGAAAGGAACTACCCCACTCACGATCTTGAGTTGGCGGCAGTTGTCCACGCTCTAATAACATGGAGACATCTCCTGTTGGGAAGGAAAGTGGACATCTTCACAGATCACAAGAGTCTCAAGTATATCTTCACTCAGCCTCATCTCAACCTCAGGCAAACTCGATGGGTCGAAATGATTCAAGAGTATAATCCGAGTATTGAATATACTCCAGGCAAGGCTAATGTGGTTGCAGACGCTTTGAGCAGAAAGGCTTACTGCAACAGCTTAATCCTCAAGCCTTTTCAACCGGATCTTTGTGAAGCTTTCCGCAAGTTGAATCTCCAAGTTGTTCCTCAAGGTGTTCTTGCCAACCTCATCGTCTCTCCTACCTTGGAAGATCAGATTCGTGAGGCACAATTGTTGGATACCATGGTGAAGAAGGTGAAACGTGGTATTGAAAAGAGCATCCCCAAATACAAGTGCTATCGAGTTGATGACAGAGATACTCTTTTCTTCGAGGACCGGATCGTGGTTCCAAAGGGTGATCTTCGTAAAGTCATTATGAACGAAGCGCACAATTCTCTTCTGTCCATTCATCCTGGAAGTTCGAAGATGTACCATGACCTCAAGCAGTCGTATTGGTGGACTCGAATGAAGCGTGAGATCGCTCAATTCGTGAATGAGTGTGATGTCTGCAGAAGGGTGAAAGCAGAACACCAACGACCAGCTGGTCTTCTCCAACCTCTTGCTATTCCAGAATGGAAATTCGATCATATCGAAATGGACTTCGTGACTGGTTTTCCTAAGTCCAAGCGTGGAAATGATGCTATCTTCGTCGTCATCGACAAGCTCACCAAAGTGGCTCATTTTCTTCCTATCAAAGAGTCCATCACAGCAGCGCAGCTGGCAGAGCTCTACACCTCCAGAATTGTCTCCTTGCACGGCATTCCACAATTGATCTCTTCAGACCGTGGCAGCATCTTTACCTCCAAGTTTTGGGATTCTTTCCAGACGGCCATGGGCACCAATATTCGATTCAGCACAGCGTTCCACCCTCAGACTAGTGGACAAGTCGAGCGTGTCAATCAAATTCTTGAAGATATGCTCAGAGCCTGTGTTATCTCTTTCGGCATGAAGTGGGAGGATTGTCTTCCTTATGCTGAATTCTCTTACAACAACAGTTTTCAAGCCAGCTCGGGCAAAGCCCCATTCGAGATTCTCTATGGCAGAAAGTGCCGTACTCCTCTCAACTGGTCTGAAACCGGTGAACGTCAATTGCTCGGCAATGATTTGATCTCAGAGGCTGAGGCCATGTGCAAGGTCATTCGTGAGAACCTCAAAGCAGCGCAGTCGCGCCAGAAGAGCTATTACGATAGCAAACACCGAGATGTGGCATTCGAGATCGGAGACCATGTTTACCTCCGTGTCTCGCCAATGAAAGGAACTCGTCGCTTCGGTATCAAGGGGAAACTTGCTCCTAGATACGTCGGTCCCTTCAAGATTATCGGGAAACGAGGCGATCTAGCCTATCGACTTGAGCTCCCCTCCAACTTTGCAAATGTGCACGATGTCTTCCACGTGTCACAGCTTCGCAAGTGCTTCAAGACGCCTGAGCGCACCATCAACTTCGAAGAGATTGATCTTCAAGAAGATTTGTCCTATCATGAGCATCCAGTTGCTATTCTTGAAACAACTGAGCGCAAGACTCGCAACAAGTCAATCAAATTCCTCAAAGTGAAATGGTCACATCATTCAGACCGAGAGGCCACCTGGGAGCGTGAAGACCACCTACGTTCCGAGTACCCGGAGTTCTTTCAGTCCTAGATCTTGGGACGAGATCCTCTCATAGTGGTGGTGTGTTGTAACGCCCCCGATGTAACTTGCCATAATTGTAATCCAACTCTTGCCATTTCCGGCTATGTGTTATGATATTCCCTCCGTGGTTGGGTTCTCTCCGTTTTGCATTTTGGTCATGTCATGCATTTCATATCATGTCATCATGTGCATCGCATTCGCATACGCGTTCGTCTCATAAATTCGAGCATCTTTCCCGTTGTCCGTTTTGCAATCCGGCGCTCCTATGTCTCCCGGCGTCCCCTTTTACATTTCTTCGTGTGCGGGTATTAAACATTCGCGGAATGGACCGAGGTTTGACATGTGGGCTCGGTATAGCACCGGTAGACCGCCTGTCAAGTTTCGGGTCAATCGGAGTTCGTTTGGTACTCCAACGGTTAACCGAGTAACCGTGAAGGCCTCGTGTGGGTTGCAGCCCAAAACCCCTTCATATCAGCCCAATAACCCATCTAAGTCACTCCCATGTCCTCCGCCGTTCGATCACGATCACGTGGGCGAAAACCGCACTCCGTTTGGAGCCTCCTAGCTCCTCCTATCTATAAAAACGTCCTCCCCTCTAAATCTGAGAGAGCAACACCCCCCTAACCCTAATTTTTTCCTCGAAATCCGTGCAAACAGCCGCCGCCGCACTGTTCATCTGCGCCGCCGCCCGCGTCCAATCGGGACGTGCCACCTGTCCCGCAGCCGCCCGTACCGCGCAGGCCCGCCGGGGCCCGTGGCCGGCCCTCCCCGGCCCATCCGCCGCCGCCGCGGCCTCCCACGCCCGCGCCGCCCCGCGCCTCATCCCCGCCGCCCGCGCCGCCTCGCGCCGCCCCGCGCCTCGACGCCGGCCGCCGCCGCTGCCCTCGTCGCCGGTCGCCGCCGCCGACCACGCCCTCCGCCACCGCGCGCGCCGGCGCCCCGCCTCCGCCGGAGCCGCCCCGCGTCGCCCGCGCCCCGGATCCGGCGGGATCCGCCCGGATCCGCGCCGGCCAGCTCCCCCCCTCGCCGCCTCCGGCTGCCCCGCGGCGAACCCCGGCGAGCCTCTTCTCAGATCCGATCGGGAGCGCCGACTCGGTTGACTTCCTCTTCGCCCCTCTTTTTCTCTAAGTCAAAAACTGTTGCATTATCATCACCTGTTCATCGCACTGTAACTTTGCATCTGTAGCTCCGTTTCGCGCGTATAATATGTCGTTTTGTTCGCCTCGAAGAGTACATCATTTTGTTCCATTGCATCATTTTCATTTGAAGTCATCTTGATGCCCGAAATGCTGTTGGAAGAGGGCTAGTTGATGTTAGTTGCTGAATCTTATCTGAACATGCACTTTTGTCATTTTTGCCATGATTGATGTGTACCCCCTATGAGGTTGAGCTATATATGTGTTTTGTAATATGCCATGTTACCTTTCCAGGAAATTTTGCTATGTATTTTTGTGATGCTTGAGGTGGCTAGAAATTGCATGCAAAGTAGGGATGATGTTATTGCTGTTTTCAGAGACTTAGTGATTTCACTAAGTCCCTGACTTTTGTTATTATCATGCCATGTGTTCATGTTGTTTCCGAGAAATCTATGCATAATTTGAGCATGATTAGTAAGGGGGTTTTGAACCTGAGTATTTGCTGAATCCATCCATGCCTTTGTTTGCAATTATGGAGTGCCATAGCTTGAGTCAATCGAGCTCTACTTTTGCTTCAAAATATTGCTGGCAGATTGTTTACGTGTTATTCGATTTTGCCAAGCTGGGTGTAGTTGATCCTTGCATGATATGATGTTATTCCTGACATTTCTAGTTACTATGCCATGCCTTATTGAGGTATGTATGCTTAGTTTATCATTCAACGCTCTGTAGTGAGTGCATCGAGCTCACGAACATGCCTAGTCGTTAACAGATTTCTGACATGTCCAGTTTTCTGCTAAGTCTGAAACCTGTAACGAAACTTGCTTATTTGACATGGGTGTAATCATATTTTCTGGTCCTTTTTGGCTTATGGTCAGTAAGAGTCTTTTGTCAAGTGCTATGAGTATATTCATGCCATGCCTTTCTTTGCTATGTTCTGAACCTGTAGCATGTTGTTTCGTTGCTCTGAACACGTCATCCTGATGTTGTTTTCCTGACTTGCTGTTATTTCACTAAGTCTGTGAATCTGTTATAAGTTGTACTTTTGCCATGCTTGTTTGAACCTGTTATGATGTGAATTAGCCGTAGCTCAGTGTTCATCTTTTGTCGTGCATCTTGAGCAGATTACTGTCATATGCTTTGTTGTCATGTTCGGGTGCAGTAGCTTAATTATTTGTTGCTTGCTAAGTAGCATCTTGCTGTTTATGGCAGATTCGTGTCATTCTTGTATTGCTTGCCATTTGCAAACCGTGCATCCGATTCCGGTGATCTTTATATCGATTTCAACCGAAATCACCTCATCTATCCAGTGGCATGCTTGGTTTGCCAAGATTATGCCCTGTTCATCCTTGTCCTTCCGGAGCATGCATACGCATTGCATATCTCCTCTCGCTTATCATGCCATGTTTTGCATCATGTTGCTTGCGCATTGCATCGTGGTTGATATTGGTTCCTTTGCTTGTTCTCTTGTCTTGGGTAGAGCCGGGAGACGAGTACGTGAACGAGGAACCTGTTGAGAACGCTTACGAGGACCAAGCTTTCGACAACTCTGAGAACCTTGCAGGCAAGATGATCATACCCTCGAAATCACTTCTATCTTTGCTTGCTAGATTGCTCGCTCTTTTGCCATGCCTATGCTGCGATACCTACCACTTGATATATCATGCCTCCTAAATTGCCATGTCAGCCCCTAACCATCCATGTCCTAGCAAACCGTTGTTTGGCTATGTTACCGCTTTGCTCAGCCCCTCTTATAGCGTTGCTAGTTGCAGGTGAAGATGAAGTTTGTTCCTTGTTGGAACATGGACTTGTTGTTCCTTGTTTGGAACGTGTTTACTTATTGGGATATCACAATACCTCTTATTTAATTAATGCATCTATATACTTGGTAAAGGGTGGAAGGCTCGGCCTTATGCCTGGTGTTTTGTTCCACTCTTGCCACCATAGTTTCCGTCATACCGGTGTTATGTTCCCGGAGTTTGCGTTCCTTACGCGGTTGGGTGATTTATGGGACCCCCTTGACAGTTCGCTTTGAATGAGACTTTTCCAGCAAGGCCCAACATTGGTTTACCATTCGCCACCTAGCCTTTTCCCCTTGGGTTCTGCAGACTCAAGGGTCATCTTTATTTTAAACCCCCGGGCCAGTTCTCCTTCGATTGCTGGTCCAAACTAGAGCACCGTGCAGGGCCGTCCCTGGGCAACTTGGGTTATGTTGGCTCCTGTACGCTTAGCTTATCCGGATGTGCCCTGAGACCGAGATATGTGCAGCTCCTATCAGGATTTGTCGGCACAATCGGGCGGCTTTGCTGGACTTGTTTTATTGCTGTTGAAATGTCTTGTAATCCGGGATTCCGAGATTGATCGGGTCTTCCCGGTAGAAGGAATATCCTTCGTTGACCGTGAGAGCTTATCATGGGCTAAGTTGGGACACCCCTGCAGGGTATTATCTTTCGAAAGCCGTGCCCGCGGTTATGAGGCAGATGGGAATTTGTTAATGTCCGGTTGTAGAAAACCCGAAGTTGACCTTAACTAAAACACATCAACCGCGTGTGTAACCGTGATGGTCTCTTCTCGGCGGGGTCCAGGAAGTGAACACGGTTGTTGGAGTTATGCCTGACGTAGGTTGTTTCAGGATCACTTCTTGATCATTTCTAGCTTCTCGACCGTGCTTTGCCTTCTCTTCTCGCTCTCTTTTGCGCTGTAGCCACCATATGCTAGTCGCTTGCTGCAGCTCCACCTCACTATCCTTTTCCCACCTTTAAGCTTAAATAGTCTTGATCTCGCGGGTGTGAGATTGCTGAGTCCCCGTGGCTCACAGATATTATCACCTCAGTTGCAGGTACCAACGATGTCAGTGCAGATGACGCGACCGAGCTCACTTGGGAGTTCGATGAGGAACGTGGCCGTTACTATGTTTCTTTTCCAGATGATCAGTAGTGGAGCCCAGTTGGGTGATCCGGGGATCTGTTAGCATTTGGGGTAGTCTTCTTTCATTTTTGGTACCGTAGTCGGACCTTGAGTGTAATCTGTTTGATGGATGTTATTTATGTACTTGTGTGAAGTGGCGATTGTAAGCCAACTATGTATCTTTCCCCTTTATTTATTACATGGATTGTGTGAAGATTACCTCACTTGCGACATTGCTTTCTATGCGGTTATGCCTCTAAGTCGTGCCTCGACACGTGGGAGATATAGCCGCATCGAGGGTGTTACAAGTTGGTAATCAGAGCCTTTCCCGACCTTAGGAGCCCCCACTGTTTGATCGTCTTTAGTGGCCGAGTTGTGTCTAGAATAAATGTTTTGAGTCATTTAGGAATTATATATCGGAGAGTTTAGGAATTCTTTTTACTCCCCAGTCCCTTCGACCTTCTGGTGAGGTATCCTGACGTAGAGTTTTGACTCTTCTCTTCTCAAATTTCACTAATTTTTTTTTTAGGATCACGCGGGTATATTACAATCGTTCCGATGGTTTTATGATGACAACATTGTCTTGGTTGCCTCCTGACATTTAGGGGTTGTGGCAGTGTCCCGGGGAGTTGAGCTCCGAGGTGTTGTCGTCATAATCTTATCGTTGCGGTTTTGGAATACCTGAGTTTAGTACGACCGACATCGAAAATCTCTTTTGTACAGTTGTTGGTGAGATAACCTGATAGCCCAGTACTGTGGCGAGTGCAGGGGTATTGCCATGACTTGTATAACGGATGTGTTTTCGAAGGTTGAGGTAGACGATTTCCGAAGGTTTCTTGGTTATGTGTTGAAGGATGGATACAGCTGGTTGTAGGATTTGCTAGTTTGGGTGAGATATTATGCTTCCCCTGTATCCCCAACACCTGATTGCATAACCAGAAAGTTTCGGGAGTTTATAAGTGGGAATTCTTGTAGCTTTAGTATTTCTTCCGCAGATATTTGGTTTGTGACTGGGTAATCCTTACCAAGTATTTGTTCACTTCCGTACCTTGTTGATTTTATTCCATACCATGTTCTAAGTGGCTTCTCAGCTTTGGAAGTGTGATGATTTACATTGGAATTCATTCGTTCATTCTCGTTCGAATGTTAATTGTGAAGACTATATGTTGCAATTTCGTTCCTTTGATTCAGCTTCAATATATCTCTGTCAAGATGCTAATGGATGTCACCCTCTTCAGGATGGCTCCGCCTACTCGTCTGAATCCGGAACACAATGATGGAGATCAGGCTAACCCTCCGCCACCACCTCCGCCTCCGGAAGCTTGGCAAGCCTTGATGACTGCCACAAATGCCAATGCTCAGGTTCTGATTCAGCTCTTGCAAGATCGTAACCAAGGGCAAGCTAATCAAGAGAATCAAGGACAAGGCAACAATCAGCCGCATTTCGCTTCACTGAACCAGTTTCTTGCTAATCAGCCAAAAACCTTCAGCTACTGTGTCGAGGCCACAGACGCAGATGATTGGCTAGTGGACATCAGCAAGCATTTCGAATGCAGCAATGTGAGACCTGAGGACTTTGTCAAGTTTGCCTCTTTTCAACTCAAAGATCAAGCTGCTGAGTGGTTCCAGCAATACAAAGATTCCAGAGGAGGTCGTGTGATCACTTGGGATGATTTCCGCCGTGACTTCAAAGCGCACCACATTCCAGAAAGTGTTGTTGAGCTTAAGCGTGAGGAATTCCGCAATCTCAAGCAAGGCACCATGACTGTCTACCAATACAACACTCAGTTCCAGAAACTCTCTCGTTTTGCAAGGCAAGACATCCCTGATGAGAAGAGTATGATCTACCAGTTCAGGCGTGGTCTCAGAGAAGATCTGCAACTTGCTCTCGTGCTTTTCGAGCCATTAAAGTATGATGAATTCTACAACATGGCACTGAAACAAGAAGCTGCTCAGCTCAAGTGTGAGGCATCTAAGAAGAGAGTCAGAGACGCAGTTCAGTCTTCTTCTTCCTCACTTGTGGCAGCTAAGCAACAGAAGTTCTGGTTGCCTCCTCCTCCTCCGTTCCGTCAGCCGTATCAGCAAAAGAATTCAAGTGGCCGTGGATCTTCCCACCCACCCAACCCTGGTTATCAGAACAAGTCTCAGAACCAAACTCCAAGGCCAAGTGCTCCTTACCATCGTCCGCTCTCAGAAGTGACTTGTAACAAATGTCAGCAGAAGGGTCACTATGCGAACAAGTGCTTCAACCAGAGGCGCCTTCCGCCTCCTCCTCCTGTGAAATCTTCCAACAATGCAGTGGTCAAGCATAATCCTAAGCACGTCAAGGTGAACATGTTGAATGCAGCTCAAGCAGAGGAGTCTTCTGAAGTGATCATGGGTAATCTTCCTGTTAATGATATTCCTGCCAAAGTCTTATTTGATACTGGTGCATCGCATTGTTTCATGTCCAGATCATTTTTTTTAAAGCATGACTTCGTTTCGGAATTATTGGCTAAACCCTTGGGGGTTGTTTCTCCGGCCAAGCCTATGAGGGCTACCACTATGATTCCGAATGTTTCTATCAAGATGGGCGACTATAAATTTCTATCTTCTCCAATGGTGCTTGGTGACTCTGATATTGATCTTATTCTCGGGATGGACTGGCTTTCTAAGCACAAGGCTCAGCTTGAGTGTGCTGCCAGGGAAATCAAATTGACTCACACTTCGAACGATGTGATCATCTATGCTTCTCGTGATGATACCATTCGGTTGTTTTCTCTCAATGAGATGGGTGAAATGGAGGCTATCTCCCAGATTCCAGTTGTTTGTGAGTACCAAGATGTTTTTACAGAAGAGCTTCCGGGTATGCCTCCCCGTCGGCCAGTTGAATTCGTTATTGAACTTGAGCCTGGCACAGAACCCGTTTGCAAGCGTCCTTACAAGCTTGGACCAGATGAGCTCAAGGAATTGAAGATTCAACTCGATAAACAAGAACGTCTGGGCCTGATCAGACCGAGTTCTTCTCCTTGGGGTTGTGGTGTTCTTTTTGTCAAGAAGAAGGATGGCACGGACCGACTTTGCGTCGATTACCGTCCATTGAACAAGAAGACTATCAAGAACAAGTACCCACTTCCCAACATCAATGAGCTATTTGAGCAACTTAAAGGTGCTAAGGTGTTCTCCAAGCTTGACCTTCGTATGGGTTATCATCAGATTCGCATTCGTGAAGAAGATATTCCCAAGACAGCATTCAGAACAAGCTTTGGTTCTTATGAATACACTGTCATGTCTTTCGGCCTCGTCAATGCTCCTCCGTATTTCACTCGATTGATGAATTTCATCTTTAACCCCTACATCAACGAATTTGTCTTGGTCTATCTCGATGATATTTTGGTCTTCTCCAAGAATAAGAAGGATCATGCCGAACATTTGCGATTGGTACTCGACAAGCTCAGAGAATATCAATTATATGCGAAGTTCTCCAAATGTGAATTTTGGCTTGATGAAGTTCTTTATCTTGGTCATATCATCTCTGCCAAGGGCATCGCTGTTAATCCAGAGAGGGTGTCTGCAGTTTTGAATTGGAATCCTCCTCAGAATGTCAAGCAGCTTCGCAGTTTTCTTGGACTTGCAAGCTACTGCAGAAGATTCGTTGAGAATTTCTCCAAGATTGCAAAGCCTCTTTCCAACCTCCTCCAGAAGCATGTGAAATATGTCTGGTCTCCTGAGTGTGATGTTGCTTTCAACACTCTCAAAGAGAAACTTGTCACTGCTCCAGTTTTGACTCCTCCTGATGAATCCAAGCCTTATGAAGTATTCTGTGATGCTTCTCTCCAGGGCCTCGGTGCTGTCTTAATGCAAGAGAAGAAGGTTGTTGCCTATACCTCTCGCCAGTTGAAGCCCAATGAAAGGAACTACCCCACTCACGATCTTGAGTTGGCGGCAGTTGTCCACGCTCTAATAACATGGAGACATCTCCTGTTGGGAAGGAAAGTGGACATCTTCACAGATCACAAGAGTCTCAAGTATATCTTCACTCAGCCTCATCTCAACCTCAGGCAAACTCGATGGGTCGAAATGATTCAAGAGTATAATCCGAGTATTGAATATACTCCAGGCAAGGCTAATGTGGTTGCAGACGCTTTGAGCAGAAAGGCTTACTGCAACAGCTTAATCCTCAAGCCTTTTCAACCGGATCTTTGTGAAGCTTTCCGCAAGTTGAATCTCCAAGTTGTTCCTCAAGGTGTTCTTGCCAACCTCATCGTCTCTCCTACCTTGGAAGATCAGATTCGTGAGGCACAATTGTTGGATACCATGGTGAAGAAGGTGAAACGTGGTATTGAAAAGAGCATCCCCAAATACAAGTGCTATCGAGTTGATGACAGAGATACTCTTTTCTTCGAGGACCGGATCGTGGTTCCAAAGGGTGATCTTCGTAAAGTCATTATGAACGAAGCGCACAATTCTCTTCTGTCCATTCATCCTGGAAGTTCGAAGATGTACCATGACCTCAAGCAGTCGTATTGGTGGACTCGAATGAAGCGTGAGATCGCTCAATTCGTGAATGAGTGTGATGTCTGCAGAAGGGTGAAAGCAGAACACCAACGACCAGCTGGTCTTCTCCAACCTCTTGCTATTCCAGAATGGAAATTCGATCATATCGAAATGGACTTCGTGACTGGTTTTCCTAAGTCCAAGCGTGGAAATGATGCTATCTTCGTCGTCATCGACAAGCTCACCAAAGTGGCTCATTTTCTTCCTATCAAAGAGTCCATCACAGCAGCGCAGCTGGCAGAGCTCTACACCTCCAGAATTGTCTCCTTGCACGGCATTCCACAATTGATCTCTTCAGACCGTGGCAGCATCTTTACCTCCAAGTTTTGGGATTCTTTCCAGACGGCCATGGGCACCAATATTCGATTCAGCACAGCGTTCCACCCTCAGACTAGTGGACAAGTCGAGCGTGTCAATCAAATTCTTGAAGATATGCTCAGAGCCTGTGTTATCTCTTTCGGCATGAAGTGGGAGGATTGTCTTCCTTATGCTGAATTCTCTTACAACAACAGTTTTCAAGCCAGCTCGGGCAAAGCCCCATTCGAGATTCTCTATGGCAGAAAGTGCCGTACTCCTCTCAACTGGTCTGAAACCGGTGAACGTCAATTGCTCGGCAATGATTTGATCTCAGAGGCTGAGGCCATGTGCAAGGTCATTCGTGAGAACCTCAAAGCAGCGCAGTCGCGCCAGAAGAGCTATTACGATAGCAAACACCGAGATGTGGCATTCGAGATCGGAGACCATGTTTACCTCCGTGTCTCGCCAATGAAAGGAACTCGTCGCTTCGGTATCAAGGGGAAACTTGCTCCTAGATACGTCGGTCCCTTCAAGATTATCGGGAAACGAGGCGATCTAGCCTATCGACTTGAGCTCCCCTCCAACTTTGCAAATGTGCACGATGTCTTCCACGTGTCACAGCTTCGCAAGTGCTTCAAGACGCCTGAGCGCACCATCAACTTCGAAGAGATTGATCTTCAAGAAGATTTGTCCTATCATGAGCATCCAGTTGCTATTCTTGAAACAACTGAGCGCAAGACTCGCAACAAGTCAATCAAATTCCTCAAAGTGAAATGGTCACATCATTCAGACCGAGAGGCCACCTGGGAGCGTGAAGACCACCTACGTTCCGAGTACCCGGAGTTCTTTCAGTCCTAGATCTTGGGACGAGATCCTCTCATAGTGGTGGTGTGTTGTAACGCCCCCGATGTAACTTGCCATAATTGTAATCCAACTCTTGCCATTTCCGGCTATGTGTTATGATATTCCCTCCGTGGTTGGGTTCTCTCCGTTTTGCATTTTGGTCATGTCATGCATTTCATATCATGTCATCATGTGCATCGCATTCGCATACGCGTTCGTCTCATAAATTCGAGCATCTTTCCCGTTGTCCGTTTTGCAATCCGGCGCTCCTATGTCTCCCGGCGTCCCCTTTTACATTTCTTCGTGTGCGGGTATTAAACATTCGCGGAATGGACCGAGGTTTGACATGTGGGCTCGGTATAGCACCGGTAGACCGCCTGTCAAGTTTCGGGTCAATCGGAGTTCGTTTGGTACTCCAACGGTTAACCGGGTAACCGTGAAGGCCTCGTGTGGGTTGCAGCCCAAAACCCCTTCATATCAGCCCAATAACCCATCTAAGTCACTCCCATGTCCTCCGCCGTTCGATCACGATCACGTGGGCGAAAACCGCACTCCGTTTGGAGCCTCCTAGCTCCTCCTATCTATAAAAACGTCCTCCCCTCTAAATCTGAGAGAGCAACACCCCCCTAACCCTAATTTTTTCCTCGAAATCCGTGCAAACAGCCGCCGCCGCACTGTTCATCTGCGCCGCCGCCCGCGTCCAATCGGGACGTGCCACCTGTCCCGCCGCCGCCCGTACCGCGCAGGCCCGCCGGGGCCCGTGGCCGGCCCTCCCCGGCCCATCCGCCGCCGCCGCGGCCTCCCACGCCCGCGCCGCCCCGCGCCTCATCCCCGCCGCCCGCGCCGCCTCGCGCCGCCCCGCGCCTCGACACCGGCCGCCGCCGCTGCCCTCGTCGCCGGTCGCCGCCGCCGACCACGCCCTCCGCCACCGCGCGCGCCGGCGCCCCGCCTCCGCCGGAGCCGCCCCGCGTCGCCCGCGCCCCGGATCCGGCGGGATCCGCCCGGATCCGCGCCGGCCAGCTCCCCCCCTCGCCGCCTCCGGCTGCCCCGCGGCGAACCCCGGCGAGCCTCTTCTCAGATCCGATCGGGAGCGCCGACTCGGTTGACTTCCTCTTCGCCCCTCTTTTTCTCTAAGTCAAAAACTGTTGCATTATCATCACCTGTTCATCGCACTGTAACTTTGCATCCGTAGCTCCGTTTCGCGCGTATAATATGTCGTTTTGTTCGCCTCGAAGAGTACATCATTTTGTTCCATTGCATCATTTTCATTTGAAGTCATCTTGATGCCCGAAATGCTGTTGGAAGAGGGCTAGTTGATGTTAGTTGCTGAATCTTATCTGAACATGCACTTTTGTCATTTTTTCCATGATTGATGTGTACCCCCTATGAGGTTGAGCTATATATGTGTTTTGTAATATGCCATGTTACCTTTCCAGGAAATTTTGCTATGTATTTTTGTGATGCTTGAGGTGGCTAGAAATTGCATGCAAAGTAGGGATGATGTTATTGCTGTTTTCAGAGACTTAGTGATTTCACTAAGTCCCTGACTTTTGTTATTATCATGCCATGTGTTCATGTTGTTTCCGAGAAATCTATGCATAATTTGAGCATGATTAGTAAGGGGGTTTTGAACCTGAGTATTTGCTGAATCCATCCATGCCTTTGTTTGCAATTATGGAGTGCCATAGCTTGAGTCAATCGAGCTCTACTTTTGCTTCAAAATATTGCTGGCAGATTGTTTACGTGTTATTCGATTTTGCCAAGCTGGGTGTAGTTGATCCTTGCATGATATGATGTTATTCCTGCCATTTCTAGTTACTATGCCATGCCTTATTGAGGTATGTATGCTTAGTTTATCATGCAACGCTCTGTAGTGAGTGCATCGAGCTCACGAACATGCCTAGTCGTTAACAGATTTCTGACATGTCCAGTTTTCTGCTAAGTCTGAAACCTGTAACGAAACTTGCTTATTTGACATGGGTGTAATCATATTTTCTGGTCCTTTTTGGCTTATGGTCAGTAAGAGTCTTTTGTCAAGTGCTATGAGTATATTCATGCCATGCCTTTCTTTGCTATGTTCTGAACCTGTAGCATGTTGTTTCGTTGCTCTGAACACGTCATCCTGATGTTGTTTTCCTGACTTGCTGTTATTTCACTAAGTCTGTGAATCTGTTATAAGTTGTACTTTTGCCATGCTTGTTTGAACCTGTTATGATGTGAATTAGCCGTAGCTCAGTGTTCATCTTTTGTCGTGCATCTTGAGCAGATTACTGTCATATGCTTTGTTGTCATGTTCGGGTGCAGTAGCTTAATTATTTGTTGCTTGCTAAGTAGCATCTTGCTGTTTATGGCAGATTCGTGTCATTCTTGTATTGCTTGCCATTTGCAAACCGTGCATCCGATTCTGGTGATCTTTATATCGATTTCAACCGAAATCACCTCATCTATCCAGTGGCATGCTTGGTTTGCCAAGATTATGCCCTGTTCATCCTTGTCCTTCCGGAGCATGCATACGCATTGCATATCTCCTCTCGCTTATCATGCCATGTTTTGCATCATGTTGCTTGCGCATTGCATCGTGGTTGATATTGGTTCCTTTGCTTGTTCTCTTGTCTTGGGTAGAGCCGGGAGACGAGTACGTGAACGAGGAACCTGTTGAGAACGCTTACGAGGACCAAGCTTTCGACAACTCTGAGAACCTTGCAGGCAAGATGATCATACCCTCGAAATCACTTCTATCTTTGCTTGCTAGATTGCTCGCTCTTTTGCCATGCCTATGCTGCGATACCTACCACTTGATATATCATGCCTCCTAAATTGCCATGTCAGCCCCTAACCATCCATGTCCTAGCAAACCGTTGTTTGGCTATGTTACCGCTTTGCTCAGCCCCTCTTATAGCGTTGCTAGTTGCAGGTGAAGATGAAGTTTGTTCCTTGTTGGAACATGGACTTGTTGTTCCTTGTTTGGAACGTGTTTACTTATTGGGATATCACAATACCTCTTATTTAATTAATGCATCTATATACTTGGTAAAGGGTGGAAGGCTCGGCCTTATGCCTGGTGTTTTGTTCCACTCTTGCCACCATAGTTTCCGTCATACCGGTGTTATGTTCCCGGAGTTTGCGTTCCTTACGCGGTTGGGTGATTTATGGGACCCCCTTGACAGTTCGCTTTGAATGAGACTTTTCCAGCAAGGCCCAACATTGGTTTACCATTCGCCACCTAGCCTTTTCCCCTTGGGTTCTGCAGACTCAAGGGTCATCTTTATTTTAAACCCCCGGGCCAGTTCTCCTTCGATTGCTGGTCCAAACTAGAGCACCGTGCAGGGCCGTCCCTGGGCAACTTGGGTTATGTTGGCTCCTGTACGCTTAGCTTATCCGGATGTGCCCTGAGACCGAGATATGTGCAGCTCCTATCAGGATTTGTCGGCACAATCGGGCGGCTTTGCTGGACTTGTTTTATTGCTGTTGAAATGTCTTGTAATCCGGGATTCCGAGATTGATCGGGTCTTCCCGGTAGAAGGAATATCCTTCGTTGACCGTGAGAGCTTATCATGGGCTAAGTTGGGACACCCCTGCAGGGTATTATCTTTCGAAAGCCGTGCCCGCGGTTATGAGGCAGATGGGAATTTGTTAATGTCCGGTTGTAGAAAACCCGAAGTTGACCTTAACTAAAACACATCAACCGCGTGTGTAACCGTGATGGTCTCTTCTCGGCGGGGTCCGGGAAGTGAACACGGTTGTTGGAGTTATGCCTGACGTAGGTTGTTTCAGGATCACTTCTTGATCATTTCTAGCTTCTCGACCGTGCTTTGCCTTCTCTTCTCGCTCTCTTTTGCGCTGTAGCCACCATATGCTAGTCGCTTGCTGCAGCTCCACCTCACTATCCTTTTCCCACCTTTAAGCTTAAATAGTCTTGATCTCGCGGGTGTGAGATTGCTGAGTCCCCGTGGCTCACAGATATTATCACCTCAGTTGCAGGTACCAACGATGTCAGTGCAGATGACGCGACCGAGCTCACTTGGGAGTTCGATGAGGAACGTGGCCGTTACTATGTTTCTTTTCCAGATGATCAGTAGTGGAGCCCAGTTGGGTGATCCGGGGATCTGTTAGCATTTGGGGTAGTCTTCTTTCATTTTTGGTACCGTAGTCGGACCTTGAGTGTAATCTGTTTGATGGATGTTATTTATGTACTTGTGTGAAGTGGCGATTGTAAGCCAACTATGTATCTTTCCCCTTTATTTATTACATGGATTGTGTGAAGATTACCTCACTTGCGACATTGCTTTCTATGCGGTTATGCCTCTAAGTCGTGCCTCGACACGTGGGAGATATAGCCGCATCGAGGGTGTTACAAGTTGGTAATCAGAGCCTTTCCCGACCTTAGGAGCCCCCACTGTTTGATCGTCTTTAGTGGCCGAGTTGTGTCTAGAAAAAATGTTTTGAGTCATTTAGGAATTATATATCGGAGAGTTTAGGAATTCTTTTTACTCCCCAGTCCCTTCGACCTTCTGGTGAGGTATCCTGACGTAGAGTTTTGACTCTTCTCTTCTCAAATTTCACTAATTTTTTTTTTTAGGATCACGCGGGTATATTACAATCGTTCCGATGGTTTTATGATGACAACATTGTCTTGGTTGCCTCCTGACATTTAGGGGTTGTGGCAGTGTCCCGGGGAGTTGAGCTCCGAGGTGTTGTCGTCATAATCTTATCGTTGCGGTTTTGGAATACCTGAGTTTAGTACGACCGACATCGAAAATCTCTTTTGTACAGTTGTTGGTGAGATAACCTGATAGCCCAGTACTGTGGCGAGTGCAGGGGTATTGCCATGACTTGTATAACGAATGTGTTTTCGAAGGTTGAGGTAGACGATTTCCGAAGGTTTCTTGGTTATGTGTTGAAGGATGGATACAGCTGGTTGTAGGATTTGCTAGTTTGGGTGAGATATTATGCTTCCCCTGTATCCCCAACACCTGATTGCATAACCAGAAAGTTTCGGGAGTTTATAAGTGGGAATTCTTGTAGCTTTAGTATTTCTTCCGCAGATATTTGGTTTGTGACTGGGTAATCCTTACCAAGTATTTGTTCACTTCCGTACCTTGTTGATTTTATTCCATACCATGTTCTAAGTGGCTTCTCAGCTTTGGAAGTGTGATGATTTACATTGGAATTCATTCGTTCATTCTCGTTCGAATGTTAATTGTGAAGACTATATGTTGCAATTTCGTTCCTTTGATTCAGCTTCAATATATCTCTGTCAAGATGCTAATGGATGTCACCCTCTTCAGGATGGCTCCGCCTACTCGTCTGAATCCGGAACACAATGATGGAGATCAGGCTAACCCTCCGCCACCACCTCCGCCTCCGGAAGCTTGGCAAGCCTTGATGACTGCCACAAATGCCAATGCTCAGGTTCTGATTCAGCTCTTGCAAGATCGTAACCAAGGGCAAGCTAATCAAGAGAATCAAGGACAAGGCAACAATCAGCCGCATTTCGCTTCACTGAACCAGTTTCTTGCTAATCAGCCAAAAACCTTCAGCTACTGTGTCGAGGCCACAGACGCAGATGATTGGCTAGTGGACATCAGCAAGCATTTCGAATGCAGCAATGTGAGACCTGAGGACTTTGTCAAGTTTGCCTCTTTTCAACTCAAAGATCAAGCTGCTGAGTGGTTCCAGCAATACAAAGATTCCAGAGGAGGTCGTGTGATCACTTGGGATGATTTCCGCCGTGACTTCAAAGCGCACCACATTCCAGAAAGTGTTGTTGAGCTTAAGCGTGAGGAATTCCGCAATCTCAAGCAAGGCACCATGACTGTCTACCAATACAACACTCAGTTCCAGAAACTCTCTCGTTTTGCAAGGCAAGACATCCCTGATGAGAAGAGTATGATCTACCAGTTCAGGCGTGGTCTCAGAGAAGATCTGCAACTTGCTCTCGTGCTTTTCGAGCCATTAAAGTATGATGAATTCTACAACATGGCACTGAAACAAGAAGCTGCTCAGCTCAAGTGTGAGGCATCTAAGAAGAGAGTCAGAGACGCAGTTCAGTCTTCTTCTTCCTCACTTGTGGCAGCTAAGCAACAGAAGTTCTGGTTGCCTCCTCCTCCTCCGTTCCGTCAGCCGTATCAGCAAAAGAATTCAAGTGGCCGTGGATCTTCCCACCCACCCAACCCTGGTTATCAGAACAAGTCTCAGAACCAAACTCCAAGGCCAAGTGCTCCTTACCATCGTCCGCTCTCAGAAGTGACTTGTAACAAATGTCAGCAGAAGGGTCACTATGCGAACAAGTGCTTCAACCAGAGGCGCCTTCCGCCTCCTCCTCCTGTGAAATCTTCCAACAATGCAGTGGTCAAGCATAATCCTAAGCACGTCAAGGTGAACATGTTGAATGCAGCTCAAGCAGAGGAGTCTTCTGAAGTGATCATGGGTAATCTTCCTGTTAATGATATTCCTGCCAAAGTCTTATTTGATACTGGTGCATCGCATTGTTTCATGTCCAGATCATTTTTTTTAAAGCATGACTTCGTTTCGGAATTATTGGCTAAACCCTTGGGGGTTGTTTCTCCGGCCAAGCCTATGAGGGCTACCACTATGATTCCGAATGTTTCTATCAAGATGGGCGACTATAAATTTCTATCTTCTCCAATGGTGCTTGGTGACTCTGATATTGATCTTATTCTCGGGATGGACTGGCTTTCTAAGCACAAGGCTCAGCTTGAGTGTGCTGCCAGGGAAATCAAATTGACTCACACTTCGAACGATGTGATCATCTATGCTTCTCGTGATGATACCATTCGGTTGTTTTCTCTCAATGAGATGGGTGAAATGGAGGCTATCTCCCAGATTCCAGTTGTTTGTGAGTACCAAGATGTTTTTACAGAAGAGCTTCCGGGTATGCCTCCCCGTCGGCCAGTTGAATTCGTTATTGAACTTGAGCCTGGCACAGAACCCGTTTGCAAGCGTCCTTACAAGCTTGGACCAGATGAGCTCAAGGAATTGAAGATTCAACTCGATAAACAAGAACGTCTGGGCCTGATCAGACCGAGTTCTTCTCCTTGGGGTTGTGGTGTTCTTTTTGTCAAGAAGAAGGATGGCACGGACCGACTTTGCGTCGATTACCGTCCATTGAACAAGAAGACTATCAAGAACAAGTACCCACTTCCCAACATCAATGAGCTATTTGAGCAACTTAAAGGTGCTAAGGTGTTCTCCAAGCTTGACCTTCGTATGGGTTATCATCAGATTCGCATTCGTGAAGAAGATATTCCCAAGACAGCATTCAGAACAAGCTTTGGTTCTTATGAATACACTGTCATGTCTTTCGGCCTCGTCAATGCTCCTCCGTATTTCACTCGATTGATGAATTTCATCTTTAACCCCTACATCAACGAATTTGTCTTGGTCTATCTCGATGATATTTTGGTCTTCTCCAAGAATAAGAAGGATCATGCCGAACATTTGCGATTGGTACTCGACAAGCTCAGAGAATATCAATTATATGCGAAGTTCTCCAAATGTGAATTTTGGCTTGATGAAGTTCTTTATCTTGGTCATATCATCTCTGCCAAGGGCATCGCTGTTAATCCAGAGAGGGTGTCTGCAGTTTTGAATTGGAATCCTCCTCAGAATGTCAAGCAGCTTCGCAGTTTTCTTGGACTTGCAAGCTACTGCAGAAGATTCGTTGAGAATTTCTCCAAGATTGCAAAGCCTCTTTCCAACCTCCTCCAGAAGCATGTGAAATATGTCTGGTCTCCTGAGTGTGATGTTGCTTTCAACACTCTCAAAGAGAAACTTGTCACTGCTCCAGTTTTGACTCCTCCTGATGAATCCAAGCCTTATGAAGTATTCTGTGATGCTTCTCTCCAGGGCCTCGGTGCTGTCTTAATGCAAGAGAAGAAGGTTGTTGCCTATACCTCTCGCCAGTTGAAGCCCAATGAAAGGAACTACCCCACTCACGATCTTGAGTTGGCGGCAGTTGTCCACGCTCTAATAACATGGAGACATCTCCTGTTGGGAAGGAAAGTGGACATCTTCACAGATCACAAGAGTCTCAAGTATATCTTCACTCAGCCTCATCTCAACCTCAGGCAAACTCGATGGGTCGAAATGATTCAAGAGTATAATCCGAGTATTGAATATACTCCAGGCAAGGCTAATGTGGTTGCAGACGCTTTGAGCAGAAAGGCTTACTGCAACAGCTTAATCCTCAAGCCTTTTCAACCGGATCTTTGTGAAGCTTTCCGCAAGTTGAATCTCCAAGTTGTTCCTCAAGGTGTTCTTGCCAACCTCATCGTCTCTCCTACCTTGGAAGATCAGATTCGTGAGGCACAATTGTTGGATACCATGGTGAAGAAGGTGAAACGTGGTATTGAAAAGAGCATCCCCAAATACAAGTGCTATCGAGTTGATGACAGAGATACTCTTTTCTTCGAGGACCGGATCGTGGTTCCAAAGGGTGATCTTCGTAAAGTCATTATGAACGAAGCGCACAATTCTCTTCTGTCCATTCATCCTGGAAGTTCGAAGATGTACCATGACCTCAAGCAGTCGTATTGGTGGACTCGAATGAAGCGTGAGATCGCTCAATTCGTGAATGAGTGTGATGTCTGCAGAAGGGTGAAAGCAGAACACCAACGACCAGCTGGTCTTCTCCAACCTCTTGCTATTCCAGAATGGAAATTCGATCATATCGAAATGGACTTCGTGACTGGTTTTCCTAAGTCCAAGCGTGGAAATGATGCTATCTTCGTCGTCATCGACAAGCTCACCAAAGTGGCTCATTTTCTTCCTATCAAAGAGTCCATCACAGCAGCGCAGCTGGCAGAGCTCTACACCTCCAGAATTGTCTCCTTGCACGGCATTCCACAATTGATCTCTTCAGACCGTGGCAGCATCTTTACCTCCAAGTTTTGGGATTCTTTCCAGACGGCCATGGGCACCAATATTCGATTCAGCACAGCGTTCCACCCTCAGACTAGTGGACAAGTCGAGCGTGTCAATCAAATTCTTGAAGATATGCTCAGAGCCTGTGTTATCTCTTTCGGCATGAAGTGGGAGGATTGTCTTCCTTATGCTGAATTCTCTTACAACAACAGTTTTCAAGCCAGCTCGGGCAAAGCCCCATTCGAGATTCTCTATGGCAGAAAGTGCCGTACTCCTCTCAACTGGTCTGAAACCGGTGAACGTCAATTGCTCGGCAATGATTTGATCTCAGAGGCTGAGGCCATGTGCAAGGTCATTCGTGAGAACCTCAAAGCAGCGCAGTCGCGCCAGAAGAGCTATTACGATAGCAAACACCGAGATGTGGCATTCGAGATCGGAGACCATGTTTACCTCCGTGTCTCGCCAATGAAAGGAACTCGTCGCTTCGGTATCAAGGGGAAACTTGCTCCTAGATACGTCGGTCCCTTCAAGATTATCGGGAAACGAGGCGATCTAGCCTATCGACTTGAGCTCCCCTCCAACTTTGCAAATGTGCACGATGTCTTCCACGTGTCACAGCTTCGCAAGTGCTTCAAGACGCCTGAGCGCACCATCAACTTCGAAGAGATTGATCTTCAAGAAGATTTGTCCTATCATGAGCATCCAGTTGCTATTCTTGAAACAACTGAGCGCAAGACTCGCAACAAGTCAATCAAATTCCTCAAAGTGAAATGGTCACATCATTCAGACCGAGAGGCCACCTGGGAGCGTGAAGACCACCTACGTTCCGAGTACCCGGAGTTCTTTCAGTCCTAGATCTTGGGACGAGATCCTCTCATAGTGGTGGTGTGTTGTAACGCCCCCGATGTAACTTGCCATAATTGTAATCCAACTCTTGCCATTTCCGGCTATGTGTTATGATATTCCCTCCGTGGTTGGGTTCTCTCCGTTTTGCATTTTGGTCATGTCATGCATTTCATATCATGTCATCATGTGCATCGCATTCGCATACGCGTTCGTCTCATAAATTCGAGCATCTTTCCCGTTGTCCGTTTTGCAATCCGGCGCTCCTATGTCTCCCGGCGTCCCCTTTTACATTTCTTCGTGTGCGGGTATTAAACATTCGCGGAATGGACCGAGGTTTGACATGTGGGCTCGGTATAGCACCGGTAGACCGCCTGTCAAGTTTCGGGTCAATCGGAGTTCGTTTGGTACTCCAACGGTTAACCGGGTAACCGTGAAGGCCTCGTGTGGGTTGCAGCCCAAAACCCCTTCATATCAGCCCAATAACCCATCTAAGTCACTCCCATGTCCTCCGCCGTTCGATCACGATCACGTGGGCGAAAACCGCACTCCGTTTGGAGCCTCCTAGCTCCTCCTATCTATAAAAACGTCCTCCCCTCTAAATCTGAGAGAGCAACACCCCCCTAACCCTAATTTTTTCCTCGAAATCCGTGCAAACAGCCGCCGCCGCACTGTTCATCTGCGCCGCCGCCCGCGTCCAATCGGGACGTGCCACCTGTCCCGCCGCCGCCCGTACCGCGCAGGCCCGCCGGGGCCCGTGGCCGGCCCTCCCCGGCCCATCCGCCGCCGCCGCGGCCTCCCACGCCCGCGCCGCCCCGCGCCTCATCCCCGCCGCCCGCGCCGCCTCGCGCCGCCCCGCGCCTCGACGCCGGCCGCCGCCGCTGCCCTCGTCGCCGGTCGCCGCCGCCGACCACGCCCTCCGCCACCGCGCGCGCCGGCGCCCCGCCTCCGCCGGAGCCGCCCCGCGTCGCCCGCGCCCCGGATCCGGCGGGATCCGCCCGGATCCGCGCCGGCCAGCTCCCCCCCTCGCCGCCTCCGGCTGCCCCGCGGCGAACCCCGGCGAGCCTCTTCTCAGATCCGATCGGGAGCGCCGACTCGGTTGACTTCCTCTTCGCCCCTCTTTTTCTCTAAGTCAAAAACTGTTGCATTATCATCACCTGTTCATCGCACTGTAACTTTGCATCCGTAGCTCCGTTTCGCGCGTATAATATGTCGTTTTGTTCGCCTCGAAGAGTACATCATTTTGTTCCATTGCATCATTTTCATTTGAAGTCATCTTGATGCCCGAAATGCTGTTGGAAGAGGGCTAGTTGATGTTAGTTGCTGAATCTTATCTGAACATGCACTTTTGTCATTTTTGCCATGATTGATGTGTACCCCCTATGAGGTTGAGCTATATATGTGTTTTGTAATATGCCATGTTACCTTTCCAGGAAATTTTTCTATGTATTTTTGTGATGCTTGAGGTGGCTAGAAATTGCATGCAAAGTAGGGATGATGTTATTGCTGTTTTCAGAGACTTAGTGATTTCACTAAGTCCCTGACTTTTGTTATTATCATGCCATGTGTTCATGTTGTTTCCGAGAAATCTATGCATAATTTGAGCATGATTAGTAAGGGGGTTTTGAACCTGAGTATTTGCTGAATCCATCCATGCCTTTGTTTGCAATTATGGAGTGCCATAGCTTGAGTCAATCGAGCTCTACTTTTGCTTCAAAATATTGCTGGCAGATTGTTTACGTGTTATTCGATTTTGCCAAGCTGGGTGTAGTTGATCCTTGCATGATATGATGTTATTCCTGCCATTTCTAGTTACTATGCCATGCCTTATTGAGGTATGTATGCTTAGTTTATCATGCAACGCTCTGTAGTGAGTGCATCGAGCTCACGAACATGCCTAGTCGTTAACAGATTTCTGACATGTCCAGTTTTCTGCTAAGTCTGAAACCTGTAACGAAACTTGCTTATTTGACATGGGTGTAATCATATTTTCTGGTCCTTTTTGGCTTATGGTCAGTAAGAGTCTTTTGTCAAGTGCTATGAGTATATTCATGCCATGCCTTTCTTTGCTATGTTCTGAACCTGTAGCATGTTGTTTCGTTGCTCTGAACACGTCATCCTGATGTTGTTTTCCTGACTTGCTGTTATTTCACTAAGTCTGTGAATCTGTTATAAGTTGTACTTTTGCCATGCTTGTTTGAACCTGTTATGATGTGAATTAGCCGTAGCTCAGTGTTCATCTTTTGTCGTGCATCTTGAGCAGATTACTGTCATATGCTTTGTTGTCATGTTCGGGTGCAGTAGCTTAATTATTTGTTGCTTGCTAAGTAGCATCTTGCTGTTTATGGCAGATTCGTGTCATTCTTGTATTGCTTGCCATTTGCAAACCGTGCATCCGATTCCGGTGATCTTTATATCGATTTCAACCGAAATCACCTCATCTATCCAGTGGCATGCTTGGTTTGCCAAGATTATGCCCTGTTCATCCTTGTCCTTCCGGAGCATGCATACGCATTGCATATCTCCTCTCGCTTATCATGCCATGTTTTGCATCATGTTGCTTGCGCATTGCATCGTGGTTGATATTGGTTCCTTTGCTTGTTCTCTTGTCTTGGGTAGAGCCGGGAGACGAGTACGTGAACGAGGAACCTGTTGAGAACGCTTACGAGGACCAAGCTTTCGACAACTCTGAGAACCTTGCAGGCAAGATGATCATACCCTCGAAATCACTTCTATCTTTGCTTGCTAGATTGCTCGCTCTTTTGCCATGCCTATGCTGCAATACCTACCACTTGATATATCATGCCTCCTAAATTGCCATGTCAGCCCCTAACCATCCATGTCCTAGCAAACCGTTGTTTGGCTATGTTACCGCTTTGCTCAGCCCCTCTTATAGCGTTGCTAGTTGCAGGTGAAGATGAAGTTTGTTCCTTGTTGGAACATGGACTTGTTGTTCCTTGTTTGGAACGTGTTTACTTATTGGGATATCACAATACCTCTTATTTAATTAATGCATCTATATACTTGGTAAAGGGTGGAAGGCTCGGCCTTATGCCTGGTGTTTTGTTCCACTCTTGCCACCATAGTTTCCGTCATACCGGTGTTATGTTCCCGGAGTTTGCGTTCCTTACGCGGTTGGGTGATTTATGGGACCCCCTTGACAGTTCGCTTTGAATGAGACTTTTCCAGCAAGGCCCAACATTGGTTTACCATTCGCCACCTAGCCTTTTCCCCTTGGGTTCTACAGACTCAAGGGTCATCTTTATTTTAAACCCCCGGGCCAGTTCTCCTTCGATTGCTGGTCCAAACTAGAGCACCGTGCAGGGCCGTCCCTGGGCAACTTGGGTTATGTTGGCTCCTGTACGCTTAGCTTATCCGGATGTGCCCTGAGACCGAGATATGTGCAGCTCCTATCAGGATTTGTCGGCACAATCGGGCGGCTTTGCTGGACTTGTTTTATTGCTGTTGAAATGTCTTGTAATCCGGGATTCCGAGATTGATCGGGTCTTCCCGGTAGAAGGAATATCCTTCGTTGACCGTGAGAGCTTATCATGGGCTAAGTTGGGACACCCCTGCAGGGTATTATCTTTCGAAAGCCGTGCCCGCGGTTATGAGGCAGATGGGAATTTGTTAATGTCCGGTTGTAGAAAACCCGAAGTTGACCTTAACTAAAACACATCAACCGCGTGTGTAACCGTGATGGTCTCTTCTCGGCGGGGTCCGGGAAGTGAACACGGTTGTTGGAGTTATGCCTGACGTAGGTTGTTTCAGGATCACTTCTTGATCATTTCTAGCTTCTCGACCGTGCTTTGCCTTCTCTTCTCGCTCTCTTTTGCGCTGTAGCCACCATATGCTAGTCGCTTGCTGCAGCTCCACCTCACTATCCTTTTCCCACCTTTAAGCTTAAATAGTCTTGATCTCGCGGGTGTGAGATTGCTGAGTCCCCGTGGCTCACAGATATTATCACCTCAGTTGCAGGTACCAACGATGTCAGTGCAGATGACGCGACCGAGCTCACTTGGGAGTTCGATGAGGAACGTGGCCGTTACTATGTTTCTTTTCCAGATGATCAGTAGTGGAGCCCAGTTGGGTGATCCGGGGATCTGTTAGCATTTGGGGTAGTCTTCTTTCATTTTTGGTACCGTAGTCGGACCTTGAGTGTAATCTGTTTGATGGATGTTATTTATGTACTTGTGTGAAGTGGCGATTGTAAGCCAACTATGTATCTTTCCCCTTTATTTATTACATGGATTGTGTGAAGATTACCTCACTTGCGACATTGCTTTCTATGCGGTTATGCCTCTAAGTCGTGCCTCGACACGTGGGAGATATAGCCGCATCGAGGGTGTTACAAGTTGGTAATCAGAGCCTTTCCCGACCTTAGGAGCCCCCACTGTTTGATCGTCTTTAGTGGCCGAGTTGTGTCTAGAAAAAATGTTTTGAGTCATTTAGGAATTATATATCGGAGAGTTTAGGAATTATTTTTACTCCCCAGTCCCTTCGACCTTCTGGTGAGGTATCCTGACGTAGAGTTTTGACTCTTCTCTTCTCAAATTTCACTAATTTTTTTTTTTAGGATCACGCGGGTATATTACAATCGTTCCGATGGTTTTATGATGACAACATTGTCTTGGTTGCCTCCTGACATTTAGGGGTTGTGGCAGTGTCCCGGGGAGTTGAGCTCCGAGGTGTTGTCGTCATAATCTTATCGTTGCGGTTTTGGAATACCTGAGTTTAGTACGACCGACATCGAAAATCTCTTTTGTACAGTTGTTGGTGAGATAACCTGATAGCCCAGTACTGTGGCGAGTGCAGGGGTATTGCCATGACTTGTATAACGGATGTGTTTTCGAAGGTTGAGGTAGACGATTTCCGAAGGTTTCTTGGTTATGTGTTGAAGGATGGATACAGCTGGTTGTAGGATTTGCTAGTTTGGGTGAGATATTATGCTTCCCCTGTATCCCCAACACCTGATTGCATAACCAGAAAGTTTCGGGAGTTTATAAGTGGGAATTCTTGTAGCTTTAGTATTTCTTCCGCAGATATTTGGTTTGTGACTGGGTAATCCTTACCAAGTATTTGTTCACTTCCGTACCTTGTTGATTTTATTCCATACCATGTTCTAAGTGGCTTCTCAGCTTTGGAAGTGTGATGATTTACATTGGAATTCATTCGTTCATTCTCGTTCGAATGTTAATTGTGAAGACTATATGTTGCAATTTCGTTCCTTTGATTCAGCTTCAATATATCTCTGTCAAGATGCTAATGGATGTCACCCTCTTCAGGATGGCTCCGCCTACTCGTCTGAATCCGGAACACAATGATGGAGATCAGGCTAACCCTCCGCCACCACCTCCGCCTCCGGAAGCTTGGCAAGCCTTGATGACTGCCACAAATGCCAATGCTCAGGTTCTGATTCAGCTCTTGCAAGATCGTAACCAAGGGCAAGCTAATCAAGAGAATCAAGGACAAGGCAACAATCAGCCGCATTTCGCTTCACTGAACCAGTTTCTTGCTAATCAGCCAAAAACCTTCAGCTACTGTGTCGAGGCCATAGACGCAGATGATTGGCTAGTGGACATCAGCAAGCATTTCGAATGCAGCAATGTGAGACCTGAGGACTTTGTCAAGTTTGCCTCTTTTCAACTCAAAGATCAAGCTGCTGAGTGGTTCCAGCAATACAAAGATTCCAGAGGAGGTCGTGTGATCACTTGGGATGATTTCCGCCGTGACTTCAAAGCGCACCACATTCCAGAAAGTGTTGTTGAGCTTAAGCGTGAGGAATTCCGCAATCTCAAGCAAGGCACCATGACTGTCTACCAATACAACACTCAGTTCCAGAAACTCTCTCGTTTTGCAAGGCAAGACATCCCTGATGAGAAGAGTATGATCTACCAGTTCAGGCGTGGTCTCAGAGAAGATCTGCAACTTGCTCTCGTGCTTTTCGAGCCATTAAAGTATGATGAATTCTACAACATGGCACTGAAACAAGAAGCTGCTCAGCTCAAGTGTGAGGCATCTAAGAAGAGAGTCAGAGACGCAGTTCAGTCTTCTTCTTCCTCACTTGTGGCAGCTAAGCAACAGAAGTTCTGGTTGCCTCCTCCTCCTCCGTTCCGTCAGCCGTATCAGCAAAAGAATTCAAGTGGCCGTGGATCTTCCCACCCACCCAACCCTGGTTATCAGAACAAGTCTCAGAACCAAACTCCAAGGCCAAGTGCTCCTTACCATCGTCCGCTCTCAGAAGTGACTTGTAACAAATGTCAGCAGAAGGGTCACTATGCGAACAAGTGCTTCAACCAGAGGCGCCTTCCGCCTCCTCCTCCTGTGAAATCTTCCAACAATGCAGTGGTCAAGCATAATCCTAAGCACGTCAAGGTGAACATGTTGAATGCAGCTCAAGCAGAGGAGTCTTCTGAAGTGATCATGGGTAATCTTCCTGTTAATGATATTCCTGCCAAAGTCTTATTTGATACTGGTGCATCGCATTGTTTCATGTCCAGATCATTTTTTTCAAAGCATGACTTCGTTTCGGAATTATTGGCTAAACCCTTGGGGGTTGTTTCTCCGGCCAAGCCTATGAGGGCTACCACTATGATTCCGAATGTTTCTATCAAGATGGGCGACTATAAATTTCTATCTTCTCCAATGGTGCTTGGTGACTCTGATATTGATCTTATTCTCGGGATGGACTGGCTTTCTAAGCACAAGGCTCAGCTTGAGTGTGCTGCCAGGGAAATCAAATTGACTCACACTTCGAACGATGTGATCATCTATGCTTCTCGTGATGATACCATTCGGTTGTTTTCTCTCAATGAGATGGGTGAAATGGAGGCTATCTCCCAGATTCCAGTTGTTTGTGAGTACCAAGATGTTTTTACAGAAGAGCTTCCGGGTATGCCTCCCCGTCGGCCAGTTGAATTCGTTATTGAACTTGAGCCTGGCACAGAACCCGTTTGCAAGCGTCCTTACAAGCTTGGACCAGATGAGCTCAAGGAATTGAAGATTCAACTCGATAAACAAGAACGTCTGGGCCTGATCAGACCGAGTTCTTCTCCTTGGGGTTGTGGTGTTCTTTTTGTCAAGAAGAAGGATGGCACGGACCGACTTTGCGTCGATTACCGTCCATTGAACAAGAAGACTATCAAGAACAAGTACCCACTTCCCAACATCAATGAGCTATTTGAGCAACTTAAAGGTGCTAAGGTGTTCTCCAAGCTTGACCTTCGTATGGGTTATCATCAGATTCGCATTCGTGAAGAAGATATTCCCAAGACAGCATTCAGAACAAGCTTTGGTTCTTATGAATACACTGTCATGTCTTTCGGCCTCGTCAATGCTCCTCCGTATTTCACTCGATTGATGAATTTCATCTTTAACCCCTACATCAACGAATTTGTCTTGGTCTATCTCGATGATATTTTGGTCTTCTCCAAGAATAAGAAGGATCATGCCGAACATTTGCGATTGGTACTCGACAAGCTCAGAGAATATCAATTATATGCGAAGTTCTCCAAATGTGAATTTTGGCTTGATGAAGTTCTTTATCTTGGTCATATCATCTCTGCCAAGGGCATCGCTGTTAATCCAGAGAGGGTGTCTGCAGTTTTGAATTGGAATCCTCCTCAGAATGTCAAGCAGCTTCGCAGTTTTCTTGGACTTGCAAGCTACTGCAGAAGATTCGTTGAGAATTTCTCCAAGATTGCAAAGCCTCTTTCCAACCTCCTCCAGAAGCATGTGAAATATGTCTGGTCTCCTGAGTGTGATGTTGCTTTCAACACTCTCAAAGAGAA